>CAMZMU010000060.1:32659646-33259646 GCA_947311845.1 Poa pratensis | reverse complement strand
TGTCTCCTTTTGTTTCTTCTTTTTCCTTTTTTGGGTGTTTGTTGGCTGCCACCCCGGCCGTTGTTGTTGATTGTATGGGTTGTTTGCTATATTAATATAGCGGGGCTTCGGCCTATTTCGTCAGTAAGGGTAAACAAGCTTAGCCTGTAAAAAAAGACTAGTTGTTGAATGTTTTCGCCCAATTGACATCTCAAATTATATTATGTTCTTCCTAGTTATCCAAAGGATCAGTGCACATCCTGCAAGGAAGATAGGTCAAGTCGTCGTAGAGTTAGTTTTTGGCAGTGAACTTTCTGAACAAAGTCTGAGATGTTTTGAGAGAACTAGTCTTCACTTTATTACCTTACGAGTTGTTTGGTTAACGTATTTTGAGAGAACTAGTTTAAAGAAAACTGGTTACGCCTAGCTCCGACATTGAATAGATATTTTGCCTTCCAATCTAGTGGAGCGGCCCCTTCCCGGCCAGTGCACACACTTGAAGCCACCTCCGGTCACGATCATACAAAACTAAAGGATGTCGAAGAATAGCAGAATAGAATTGGAAAATGGAATTCCACAAGAGGGAAATGAACATAAAGTGCCATCTTTAACAAAAGAGTTCTTGCAAATCCATTAACAAGCCAAATTACTGACAATTAAACAGATATTTCACTTGTACAAGCAAAACATGTGGATCAACAAACTAAACACGAACACCTCTTATTCCTGCAACAATTAAGGCGATCGAGTTGAAGCAGGTAATATAGTTTGGATCAGTGCAGATTTGGCATGGACCAGGAAGGCCACTGCCAGAACCTTGGGCACCCGCAACGGTACAGGTTCCCAAGCGAGAGATTCTGGGTGGTAAGGTCGGCGAGGTCGAGAACGGAGACGGTGTACCTCCCATAGACGTCCAACCGTAGTCGTCGTTCACCTCCTCGTACGAGCTGGCCACGTACACGCAGTTCCTCCTCACGCCGTTGACCCGTTGGCCTCGACGCAGAAGCCGCGGAGGTGGTCCACGAACACGGCGCGGTCACCCAAGTCGCCGGCGACCTCCGACCACCCAGCCGCCAGGCTCCGGCGGTCCGCACGGAAGACCTTGAAAAGGCCCCATTGTCGTAGCACGCTGTTTGGTACACGAAATGCGTCCTGACGATCAGAAGGAGCTCGGCGGACGACGCGACGAGGGTGGACTCCCGTACGGACCACCGCTTGGACACCATGTGTGGCGGCTTGATCGCGGCGACCACAGCGAAGGTTGCGCCGTCCACGGCCGTCACCTTGTGGGTGCGCGTGTCCAGGAGGTAGAACGTGCCGTCGCAGTAGGTGATGCTGCTGACGTCCTGGGAGCATCCGGCGACCGGGCTCCACGATCCGTCGACCGGCCGCAGCCGGCAGAAGAGCGCGCCCTTTCCCGGCGAGACCACGACGGCGTCCGGCGACCGATCCCACACCGTATCACGGAGGATCCTCTGATAGTCGCCGTGGAACGTGGGCGGCAGTGCGGGCAGGCCCTCCGACGCGCCGGTGAAGGGGTGCAGCAGCGATCTTGCTTCCAAGTTTGCACCTTGGGGAAGTTACCTAGCTCTCTGTCACCATGTAGGACAAGAGACCCTATCCTCTTCCTGCTCTCGCGACCTGGGCGCCCCCCGCGCGGGCGTCTGGGCCGCCGCCGGCGCTCCTTCCCCTAGCTCTCTACCTCCTTCTCTCCCCTCCGCCGTCGCCGGCGGTCGTGCCGGGTTCGGCCCGGGCGGAGCCGGCGGCGGCGGCTCCCTGCTTTTCCCCACGCAGTGGCGGCGCTTCGTGCGGGGCGGCGCGGCACCGTGCGGTGCTCCCTAGGCGACGGAGGTCCGGCATGCGGCGACGGGGCGACCTGCCAGCGTGCGGGTGGCGTATGCGGCGGTGGCGCCGTCGTTGACGGCGGTGGTGGCTGGATGGGCTCTAGCCCTTCGGGCCCGATCTGGGTCGGGGCGGGTCGGCCGCGACCAGCATGCCTCGAGCCTGATTTCGAGCTCTCCGGGACGTGGACGGCGAGGCACGACAACTGCCCCTGCTGCAGCACGATGGTGAGAGCTTCATGGGCCCTTCTGGGTCCGGCTGGACCTATGGTTTCGATCTCGAGGGCAGCGGCGGCGTGGCCTGCGTGTAGCAGCGTGGTGGCTGGGACTTTACGGGTCCTCTTGGGATCCGGCCGGGCCTGCCCGGCCTGGTGTGTCCTTGCTACCGCGTCCGGTCGGCACCCGCAGCTGTGGCGGTGGGGGAAGTCCTCCAGGTGGCCGTGCTGCTGCCACTCTCCGGTTCCAATGGTCTGGTGTGCTCTTGATGGTGTGTCCGGTCGGCTACTGCCTTTGGCGGTGGAGGTTGTTCCCTCCCGCGTGGTTGTGGTACCGCCATCCATTGTCTACGGTTGTCTCATCTCAGTCTGGCCTCGCAGTGTTTGCCATGGTGAGACGACGTTCGTGACTCAACACGGAGGTGGCGTCTGGTGGTGGGCGGCAGGTTTTGGTGGAGCGTTTCAGCTTGTCCGGGAGGTGGTTTTTTGGGGGTCGGGAGAAATCTCTGTCGTTTTGGCACCGACGCGGTGACGCTTGAGAGTGTCGCCCTTCCTTTTTAAAGGGCGTCGGGGGTGCCCCTTCCCCACTCCTCGGAGCGTACCGGGGGAAACCCTAGGACCTGTCCGGGCAGCAGCGTCGGCGTCGTCGCTTTCCTTCTTGGAGGTGTTGCTTGGTACGCGGCGGCTGAGCGCTAGGCTTCTGGTGGGAATTTGCCGAGAGGACGTAGCGGTTGAGAGTCACTTTTGTTTTCGTTGATCCGTCGATGTTGGCGTTGTTTCCTCTTCCTCTTTCTCTTTCTTTTCTTTTGAGCAGGTTTATGCTGTTTGCCCCAGCTGTGGTCTCAACTTGTATCGGGTGATTGGTATATTAATATAGCGGGACGAAAGCCTATTTCTTCGAGGGGTGCAGCAGCGTCGCAGAGAGGTCGTTGGCCACGCTGAGAGTCCAGCCGTTCGGCGAGGCGAAGAGGAATGAGCGGCCGCGCGCGGCGGGCACCGGGATCGTGGTAACGCTGTCTTCGGCGAGGGACCAAAGGCGGCGGTTGACGCCGGAGTAGTCTGTGGTTGGCAGGAGAAGCAGTGGAACACGACGTGGTCATGGCCGGTCGGCTATGCCCGCTAGGCACACCGAGCGCCACGATGGGCACACCGAGCGGAAGCGCGCAAGGTCGGCGTGCTCGGTGATCCGGTCGGCTATGCCCGCTAGGATACGGCCGGCAGATCGGACCAGCTCATGGTGTGTAGCGCGTGCCGGCCGGGAGCGCCGTGGGGTCTTCTTGAATCGGTCGTGGGATCTGGAGAAGAATGGGCAACGAGCTAGAACGCGTGGTTGACTTTGCTCGCTTGCATTTGAGTCGTTGGAGTGCAAAACAGAGAAATGTTTTTTTATTTCTTAGTTTATAGGATCTTGTTCCCGCGGTTCGTATAAAAATGCTACTCCCTCCGTTATGTTTTAGATTACATGTTGTCTACTCCCACCGTCCTCAAATAAGCGGATGTTTAGCATTCAAAATTTTCTAAAAAAAAATGTACTTCTACCTTCTCAATATATTTAAAAGTAGATAATAATATTTCTCTCTCATGCACGAGAATCAAGCCCAATAGCATTCAACATTTTTTCTACATGCACTTAGCTTATTGGAGGTGGGTAATTAAAGAGGAGAGAGATGGTGGCTTGCATTTTCCCAATGCATTTTCTACTCCTCTCCATAATTTGTCTTGAAATTTCTAGATGCCCACTTATTTGAGGATGGAGGAGTAGATACATATACATGAGTGAACATACACATAAAATGTGTCTACATACATTTGTGTACATGTGTATGTGAACAAAGTCTAAAACATCTTATATTTGGGAACGAGGGAGTACTCCACAACGTAGAATGTTCAGCGGGTAACTAATCCAAAATCTTGCTTCCTGTTGATGCTAGTTTTCCTGACAAGCAATGGCTTTAGTTTATATTGAAGCCATAAATCGCCAATGCTGATGGCAGATATGGCAGTGGGCAGTGTAGGACGGGCTACATATAGCCCGTCTTTATGAAAAATTTCAAAACGATACTTTAAAGTTTCCAAAAATTCTGAAAATAATCCTCGCGTGATAATGATTAGTTATAGCAGTGTGCAAAAAATAAATGTGAAATATTATGTATTTTGTCCTGTTAAAAATGACAAATTTCTACATCTGAAGTGGTGAACAGTACAAATTTCAATTTTTTTAGATTCGTCAGAATTTGTCTTTTTTTGTGCAAGCCGGAATACAAAACATTTCGAGTTAAAATTTTGCAACACAATGGAGTACGTCATTATCAAGATCTATGATTTATCTTGAATTTTTTTGAAACTTCAAAGTATTTGTTTTAAAAAATAACAAAAAACGTCCTACATGTAGGACGAGCTACACTATGACTTTTTGAGTGGGCAGGCCGTTATTGCGTCTAAATGAGCAGAGGTCACCGTTCCATGGCTAGTGCATCTCATTAGGATTCTTTCGGTTTAAATAAATATTAAAAATTTAAAAAGTTCATTTTGGGAGGAAGAATCTGCCCCAAATTCAAAGGTCTGGTATTGTTTGCCCGGTAAACTCCTTACCGGGGTGGGAGCGAGAATTCCTGTTACCGGTCGGTAACCGCGATATTTCTACCAGTAACAACATAATATTAATTTGAGATGTCAATTGGGCGGCGAAATTCAACAAATAGTCGTTTTTAGCTTTCTCTATATTTTACAGTCTACGCATGTCTACCTTCTTACTCTAGTATTGAGAAGTCAGGAGAGATAGTACAGAGGTATGCCACGCAGGAATTCTGCTGGTCGATTTGATTTCCACGCGGAGAAAGGAGTGACGGTGATGAAGGATGGCACAATGTCACTGGCCATAGTGAAAGGACAAGGATGTCGTCTAGAGAGGGAGTGAATAGGCGATTAAAACTTTTCCGGTTTAGGCTTGATAAATGCGGAATAAAACTAGGTGTTTTAATTTAACAAGCATACAACCTAAATATACTAGGCTCACCTATATGCACCAACAACTTATGCTAAGCAAGACAAGCAACAAGGTGATAGCAATAAATACTTCAAGCACGAAGGCTATCACAATGTAAATTGCATAAGTAAAGAGCTCGGGTATAGAAATAACCGAGGCACGCGGAGACGATGATGTATTCCCGAGTTTCTCCTTTTTAGGGAGTACGTCTCGTTGGAGGGGTGTGAGTTTCAAACTCAAACACCACAAATGCCTCACCCTATTCTCCTATGAACCGCGCCCAAAAGCTCGGTTCACCTTCCACTATTGATTTCCTTTTGGGCGGAAATCGAGTCCCTTACACCAATCTTGAGGCACAACCCACAAAAGGATTGGGAGCTCCCAAGTTACCACAAAAGGTCTCAAACACCACAATGGCATTTAGGGTCCAACGACCCAAGAGTAACAAGCTCACGAACTTTCACTTCCACGAATCCTCGTGGAGAGAGCAAACCGATGCAACAAAATGCAATGACAAGAAACACAAGAAGTGCTCAAATCCTTCACTCTCAAATTCCAACAAACTAACAAATGCTTATGGGGAATAAGAGAGGAAGAACAATAAAGGAGAAACACCAAGAACTCCAATATCAAGATCTATTAGGTTCCCCTCACTTAGAGGAGGAATGGATTGGTGGAAATGTAGATCTAGATCTCCTCTCTCTTTTCCCTCAAAGATATGTAAGAATCATGAGAGGAATTGAGAGAGAGGCAAGCTTTCCAAGGTCAACAATGGAGGTGAGAGAGGGGGAAAATGTGCTTGGAAGAGCTGGTCTCTTTGGGGAAGAAGGGGCCTTTTATAGGTCCCACGAAAAAAAGAGTCGTTGCAGAATTTTACACCGGAGACTCGGCAACATTCCGGTAACATTCCGGTAAGATTCCGGTAACATTCGGTCTGAGTCCAGTGGCTCTCCCCATGGTGCCCAAAATACACAGACCGGAAACTTTGGTCCGGAAACTTCTGGATTGGACCGGAGACTCCGGACTACAGAAAAACTGCGGAAACACCAACACGAAAACGAAAATATCTTGAGCATACGAACTCCGTTTTCGATGTTCTTGGGCTCGTTGGAATCACCACAACGAGCTCTACAAGACCATGCAGAGAAACATCATAGTTCAATAAGGGAGGATAAAACCAAATGGGGAAAGTTTAAATCTCTCTCTAGAACAAAAACGGCAAACCTCCAAAACCGAAAGCGCAACAAGTTTTCCACACGAAATCCTTTTTCGGTGAAATTGGGCTTGTCATGAAGATCACAACAAGCACCAAAACCCAACAAGGAGAAAAACCAAATAAGAACCAAGAAAGATGATATGCCAAGAATGCAAAGGTTTGAGCTCTCCACAAAGATACGATCAAGTTACTCACTCGAGAGCCCCTCTTGATAGTACGCCATCTATCCTATAACCCGGTCTCCCACTAACACCATGAGACCGGTAAAATAGAAACCCTATCAAGATCATACTTTGCCTTGCACATTCCACCTGAGCTAGGTGATGACGATCTTGGTCTCTTTAACTGGACCATCTTTTTTTGCTTGGTGAAGACTCATATGTTGCTCCCCCATACTCCTATGGAGAGACTCTCTTAGGCACTTCTTCACTTGGCCATTATCTCCAAATGGGTGGCAAGATTCAAGCATAAGATTTCTTGAGATGCTTCTCTTGAACTTGCTCTTCTCAATCTTGACGACGATCACCACTTGACGTCATTCTCCATGAGCTAAATGAAATCTTCCTTTTAATACGAGCTCATGGAAAGATACCTAACCCAACAAAGATACTCCACATACATATATCATGGGTTAGTACACAAAGCCATATGGACAATTTTTACCATACCATTGGATCACATGAACCCACATGGTACATCATTTAGCTTTGTGTGTTGATCAACTTGAATCTACTCTTTGCAATTAGTCTTGATCAACCTTGTATCTTCTCTTCTCTTCTTGATCATATCAAATATGTCCATTATAATCAATGATCTTGATGGCATACAATTGAATCCAACACATGGAGTTCAAGCGATGCCTATGGACAAACCTATAAGAATATCTCAATAAAACATTAGTCCATAAGGATTGTCATTAATTACCAAAACCACACATGGGGCAACACATGCACTTTCACATAGGCGGATATAGTTGTGAGCAACTTGCGGCGGCGGAGAAAACTGGATGTGTCAACTCTGCTGCAAAACGATCGGTTGAGTAACGAGGGATGGCGAAGTCAGAACACACTTAAGTGAGTCGGTGTGAGTACATCCGGTCGGGTTATGCTCATCGACATGTTGAAAGGAAGGAGAAGACCAAGTATTTGTAGCCCACCGAGTAAATGAAGCTTCGGGGTCCTCTGGACCCTTCTCTCGTTAAAAAAAGTCATGCTGAAAGGAAGAAGATGACCAGGTGTCGGTCCCACCATTTGGCTGCTCGCGGTTTCGCACCCGTGTGACCCTATTATTTTATCAAAAAAAGGACATGTTGAAAGAAGGAGAAAATCACTGCATTGCCATTTATTTTTACGTACTACTCCCTCCGTTTTTTAATGTAGGGTGTATAGTTTTCTTTACGAATATTAAGACATGAGAATTTTGCATACAGTGGACTCATGTTTTTTTCTGGAAAAAATCCGTGGAATGAGTTCTTAATAGGCACAAAATATACAATCTGTCAAATCCTCTTTTGAGACTAGTATCATTTTTTGATAGGTCAAATTGTTCATAAAAGCAAATACACCTTATATTATAGATTTTCTTCAAAAAACTATACACCTTAAGAAACAGAGGGAGTAATAATTATACTGTCTTCATAGGATTGTGGTCGGATGCGCCAAGGAATAACACTGATGGAAATTAACGTGCTGTAAATTAAGACCTAGTCACCGCCTCACCGGCAAGCTATGATGAAGGACTATAAAGAAATTGAGTGAAAAAAGAACAAAATGTAAATTATTATCAAACTGTAAGAACTTGTATTCCCAAGTATGTTGTTTAGAATTGTCCAGTCCGATGGTGTGCAGACTGGATAGCATTCATTTATAGGATACTACAAAACTGTTTCATATCTAGTTACATCCGTATTTGGATAAATTGAAGACACTTATTTTGGGACGGAGAGAGTACCAGTTAATGTAGATGTGTATTGCCATGTGAAGGTATTCACGTATTCTAGTTGTCATGTTATATATAGCTAGGTTGGTTTACAATATGCGGTATACGTCGTCAAATATATTTTCTTAAACAA
Organism: Poa pratensis; assembly: GCA_947311845.1. Taxonomy (NCBI): domain Eukaryota; kingdom Viridiplantae; phylum Streptophyta; class Magnoliopsida; order Poales; family Poaceae; genus Poa; species Poa pratensis. The sequence goes on along the minus strand of CAMZMU010000060.1, from coordinate 33,251,338 downwards.
AAAAGCACCATGTTTAGGGCTGCTTTGACACCTGACAAACTGAACGGTTCAGTGCCCTTTTCACAACGAATCTGACTGTTCAAGGCCCACGTGTCATGGCTGATCTGGCGACGAAAAACTACATGAGCAACACCGATGTGTCACTGTTTGAGCCTGAGCTAAGTTTTTTTTTTGCGAAGACAAATACAGCAGTGCACCGACAAATTATAGAGAGGTCCTCGAAAGAAAGGAAAATACAAACCAGCCCCTCTGCAACACAACGACGCCGGAGAAGACGAGCGCCGTCGGTGGCGCGCCGCTGCTCAAACTCCTCTTACCTTGGAACAGGAGCCCCCCGAAGCAAGCGGGAAGTCGCCGATCGTCGATCTCGAGAGATCTACGCCTGAGATCGCCGTCATCGTCACGCCGAAGCACCACTGCATCCATCGAAGGTTCTTGCGCCAGATCCGCCATCCCGCGGAGACCAGCGAAGGGGGAAGCGAGCCGCACAGGTCCGCGGAGCCGCGCGCTCGCCGTAGGCGGCAGGTCAACGCCGAAGCTCCACCGTCGAGGGAGAGGACCACCACCTGCAAAAACAACACCGACCTCGCCTCCTCCACCATGGCGCCGCCGGCTGACACCAAACTCACACCTACATAACACCTATGCACTGATCCGTCGATTCCCCGTCCTCCCGCCGCCGGAGCGGCCGCCGGAGGGCGGGGAATCGGGCGGATCGACGGCGAAGCGGTGGCGCGAGCTCGGGGGTCCAAAAGTCGCCTCTCTGCACTGTGGATGGGGAGAGGAGACGGTCCAAGGTCTGTTACACTATGGCCTGAGCTAAGTTGACTCATGTCCGAACCATACGAAAAGAGCAGAGCAAGAAAAAATGCAGCAATAACTTCATATGGCAGAACAAAATTCGTGCAGAAGAGGTAAAGACGGTGGAAATAAAAAATAAAAAAAGAGTTGAGGCTAAAGAAGATGAGAAAACAGGGCTTGGAGAAAGATAATGTCTTCAGTCATTTATTACACAACTATCTCGCGTGAATCGATATCATTCCCGGTAGGTTGCCTGAGGGCGCGTTTGGTAGCCTGCATCCCATCTCGTTTTCTTGGGGGCATGCCCTGGAGAGCATGGCCACGGAAAAACGCTCGGGAGTCAAGATGATGCTCATGTTAGGTAGCCTGCAGCCGAGTTAGTCGCATGGGATGACAAAACATAAGCCCTTTGTTTGGTTCGATCTAATCTGGGCTCTTCGGCTGCGCTTAAACAAAGGGGCATTGTTTGGTTGCTTGCAAGCAGCCTGCTACGGTTACCACAGTTCAAACATGGTGAGATTACCATGCCATGATCATACACTACTACAATGATCATACACGATGATCATACACTAGAACAGAAGGAGTTTCACAATCACCACAACTAGGACGATGATTATGAAGTCCTTCATCCTAGAACCTACCACTTGATTATCCACGTTGGGTATGCCCTGAGCAATGACCTGATGTTCTATCAGGTCCTGATCTCCAAGGGGGATGGTGTTCAGATAGTTCATGTAGTTCGCCTGAGCCTCTTGCAAAGTCTCGAACCCTTGATAGCTGTTGTTGGAGAACCCTACCACCTGTTCTTGGCAGCTCCGCCAAGAATTGTACACTCCTGGACTCCTTCCCCTGTACACAACGTACCAGTTCATCTGCAAAGGACACACGGATGAAGGGATAGATCATATCATCATAACTAGACACATGAACAACATCAACAGAAGCTTAAGAACGCGTTTCTAACATAGAACTACTGCAGCATGCATGATACTTACAAAAATAGGTAGTTCAGAATAGGCTTGTTAAGAAACTCAGCATCTTTGGGGTGATCCTACGATTGGAAGATGAGTGTGTTAGAGCAGGATGGTTAGTGCAAGTTTGAAAAGAACCCACTGTTAGTACAAGTTTGAAAAGAACCCACTGTTAGTACACAGGTGCTCACCATGATGTGGCCCGTGTAGTGTGCGTCCTCCAGGATGATGGTGTGGGTCTCCTCACACCACTGAGCGCCGCTCAAATCTCTGAGCTTGCTCACCTGTACCCACCTCAATCTCCACTTCCTCAGGTGGTTGTACACCTGAGTTGAGGTCACCTCTGCCCACAGTGGGCAAAGAGAGACTTAGCACAAGCTTTCAGATGCACTTCTTTGAAACCCTTGTCTGTCCTAACCCATGTCCTGATGAGAGTGGTCATGTGCTTGAGCACGAAGGTTGACATGAAAGGGAGCCATTTCATGGTTGCTTTGGCCTGGGCCTTGTTCTTCGCAATCTGCTGGTTCAACGTCGTAGCTAACGAGGCTACAACGTCGTGCACAGCACCGTACGTGCTGTCGGGTGATACGTCTCCAACGTATCCGTAATTTCTACTGTTCCATGCTTATATTATACCATTTGCTACATATTTTATATACACTTCAAATCACTTTTATGCATTTTCTGGGACTAACCTATTAACAAGATGCCACAGTGCCAGTTCCCTTTTTTCTGCTGTTTTTGGTTTCAGAAAATTACTTCTGGAAATATTCTCGGAATTGCACGAAACAAAAGGCCAAATCGCTATTTTTCCAACACGTACACGGAGTCCGAAGGAGAGGCGAAGGGGGGCCACGAGGTGGCCAAACCGCCTGGTGGCGCGGCCCCACCTTCTGCCGCGCCAGCCTGTGGTTTGGGCCCCTCGGGGGTCCGCCGATATCGCCCATTCGCCTATTTATTCCCCGAGATGTGAAAACCCTAAAACACCGAGCCTTTCATCCAGAACATATTCGCTGCCGCCGCCGTCGTCAACCCTAACTCGGGGGGTTCTGAAGCTCTTCCCGGCACCCTGCGGAGAGGGGAATCATCACCGGAGGGCTCTACATCGCCATGCCCGCCTCCGAAGTGATGCGTGAGTAGTTCATCCTTGGACTATGGGTCCATAGCAGTAGCTCGACGGTTATCTTCTCCACTTGTGCCATCATGTTTAGATCTTGTGAGCTGCCTATCATGATCAAGATCATCTTATTGTAATGCTACATGTTGTGTTTGCTGGGATCTGACTTATATTGATACCTATGTGGAGCTGAATATTATATTATCATGTCTATGTCATTTGTAATCTTGCATGCTCTCCGTTACTTATTGAAGTCTTGGCCAAGTGAATACTTGTGACTCCAAAAGAGGGTATTTATGCATGATAGTTGGGTTCAACCTCTATTTAACCTGGGATAGTGACAGCAAGTTCTAAGGTTGTAGATGTGTTGTTGCCACTAGGGGTAAAACAGCAATGCTTTATTCAAGGATGAATGTATTCTTTACATTACGCACATTACTTAATGCAATTGTCTGTTGCTTGCAACTTAATACTGGAAGGGGTACGGATGTTAACCGGAAGGTGGACTATTTAGTCATAGATGCATGCTGGATAGCGGTCTATGTACTTTGTCGTAATGCCCAAATGAATCTCATAGTAGACACCACAACTCGCACATGCATGTTATATGCACTTATCAATTGTCAATTGTCCAGCTGTAATTTGTTTACCCAACATGTTAGTTATCTTATTGGAGAGACACCACTAGTGAACTGTGGACCCCGGTCCATTCTTTTATATCTGAAATACAATCTACTGCAATCATTGTTCTCTACTGTTTTATGCAAACAAACATCATCTTCCATACGATATGTTTAACCCTTTGTTTTCAGCAAGCCGGTGAGATTGACAACCTCACTGTTAAGTTGGGGCAAAGTAATTTGATTGTGTTGTGCAGGTTCCACGTTGGCACCGGAATCCCTGGTGTTGCGCCGCACTACACTCCTTCACGAACACCTTCGAAGCAACCTCGTTTTCCTACTGGTTCGATAAACCTTGGTTTCATACTGAGAGAAAACTTGCTGCTGCACTCATCATACCTTCCTCTTGGGGTTCCCAACTGACGTGTGACGTTACACGCATCAATCATAGTTTCTGGCGCTGTTGCCGGGGAGATATTCCCTCGTCAACTTAGCGCTAGCATCGGGCATGCCGAAGTCCATCATGGGCTGAGAGTTCTCGACATACGAGGATGGGATTTGGGAGTCCCCAATTGGTACAAGTGACATACTAAAATCCTCGCTCTTCATCTCCTACATCGACCACGATAACACACCTTATGAGCCTACCATGTGTATGAACTAATGAAGTGACATCGAAGACAAGCATGTGTATGAACTAATGAAGTGACATCGAAACTAACAGATCTAGAGAGCATGGCCACATGTGAGAACCTAGATGGAATCTAACAGATCTACACATCCTAGCTCCTCAGCTACAAGCATGGATCATACAGACATCAGAGCAGACCTCAAACACAGCTCAGATCTAGAACATACTACACGCATGAACACTATGGTAGCCAGGGTTTCGGAACTTACAACCATGGATGCGGACGAACGAAGACGAGGTCACTCCGTGCCGACGAGGGTGCCGCCGCCGCTCCGCTACTGCATGCCGATGAAGACTGCCGCCGCCGCTTACCTGCGAGCTCCGACTCCGACCGAAGACCTCGAACTGATGAAAATGGTGGACTCCGACCAGCGGTGAGAGTAGAGGGTGTATATAGGGGAGGGTTTTGCGCGGGAGGTGACGCAAACTCTCCTACCGAGTTTTCGGCTGCACCACGCGAGCTCCCGCCATCTCCAATCGAGCGCCGCGGCTGCAGGCAGGATGGGGAATCTGCACGAGAGGAGAAGAGAGAAGAGGAACGGGCATGGCTCCCTAGAAACGGCGAGGATGCTTTAAAAAGCGCGCTATGCAAGTTTTAGGCTGCAGTCAAGCAAACAAGCAGCATGTTTCTGCAGCCATCGGGTCTGACCCGGCTGGCTGCAGGCTACCAAACGCGCACTGAAACTCGGCTTCTTCTTCTTCAGTCGTCCCGTCCACTACAGTACCGTAGAGTGACGATGGCACGGAACCTCAGCCACAGAAACTCCTCTGTCGATAGCCACTTCTAGTATTCTCCGTCATACCCTCTCTGTTCCAACACGAAGCGTCCCACCTCGTCGGGGATTCGCTGGCCAGCGGCGAGAACGGAGCGAGGCGTCAGCCATGGTTCGCCCCTCCCAGCTCTACCTCCTCGCCTACAACTCCCTCCAATCCCTCGGATGGTAACTGAACCGCCGCCTCCCCAGCAACAGCAGCAGTTGCATCCACCAATCACTCGATTCCTTGTAGCCTGTACTAATTCTCCTCTCGATCGATCCCCTTCCTCGCCGTTCTTCAGGTTTCTCGCCTTGCTCCGCCTCCTGGCCTGCCTCGTCCCTCCCGTCTCCGTCCACCCCGCCTACGCCCTCGCCGGCGACCTCATATGTGCGTCCTCCCACCTGATTTTGCTCCATGTGTTATTTTTCTCATCTGAATTCTGAATTACGTGTGGACTGACACTATTTCCCCCACTTCTTTTTTGCCGTCTCCGCAGGCTTCCTGCAGGCTTGTGCGGTTCTTGAGACTGTTCATGCCGCCGTCGGTGGGAGAATGAACTACTACTAGCTAGCTAGACTTAATTTCGTACCCTCCTGGATTTGCCCCTTGTTGATTCCGCGTCGGTGGCCGTTTTGGTTCTTCAGGATTGGTGCCCACCTCGCCGTTTCTTGCTTTCCTGCAATGGGGAGGGAGGACCCACTTCGTTCTCGCCCTTCTCCGGCAAATCCCTGAGGTGAGATGCTTGGTGAATGCCGTTACAAAATTGCAGTTCAACTTCGTGGCCAAACCGAAATCTCTGAAGATTTGGCTCTGGTACTTCATCTCTGTAGAGTTTGGCTGATAGGTTTAGTCTGCTGTGCCAAAATGCAGGTTCAGGGCAGTCCGTCTGTGTTCATCACGTTTATGGCTTGGAGCATATCTGAGGTGTGACAAAATGACCTCTCTCTTTCTTTTCTTTTTATGCTCTCTTATTTATTTTCACCAGCAACCACAGAGTATCTCTTTTGTAATATACATTGGATGACTACCGTAAGATGTTATTTTTTCTAAAAAAACTACCGTAAGATGCATTGTCCTGATATAAAGAGCTAGCTTGGCGAGCATATTTCAGTATACAAAAGGAGTTTATCTTAGATTATTCTCTGGACACATATGTCTGTTGCCATTTTACTGGTAGGATAATTTGAAATTATACCAAGTTTTGGACTTAATTGGTAGAGTTGCAATAATTTTTATCTAAACAATGTTAATTAGTAAGGTTCATCTTTAAGTTGAATTTTTTTTAAGCATGCTCAATATGTTGTTCTTATTGTACAGGTCATCCGGTACTCTCACTATGCTCTGACTACCTTGAAAATTTGTCCATCATGGCTGACTTACCTCAGGTTCTATCCCCTAACAGTGTCAATCTCCACATCTATGTTCCTTTTAATTAGATATACTGCCCTATCTTGTGAGTCATTGCTGGCCATGAACACATAAAAATGGAACTCACAGGGTAAACTCAACTGACTGGCACAAGATATTTGTTGTTTTCTGAAACAATTACATATTATCTCTTTTGTGTTCGCAGTTATAAAATACAAACCTGCTATAAAATGGTCATATTCTTTTTAAATTGTTCCCGGTTCACAAGTTCACTGGCTCCACCGACATTTTCAGATTATTGCATCTCAGTTCTCAGATTAAACCTATTTTTTCTCCTTGACGAAAACCTGATCTCAACAACGTGTAGGTACACTGCTTTTATCCCGCTGTATCCAATTGGGGTAGGACCAGGAGAAAGTAAGCGCAGGAACTCTTCACACAACATTATGTCTGCAAAGACACATTTCCTTTATCTTGTGATGCATTGATGTACTCTCCTTGCTATATTTGCTTGCAGTGTGGACGATCTACCAAGCTCTTCCATTCGTGAAGGAGAGGGACCTCTACTCAGGCTTCTTTGCAAAGTTGTCCATGAGCTATTATTCCTTTCTCGTGGTATGTAGACGCCGAGTTGGCGAGGCTGAATGCACCATGCATCCCTTCTGCTTCTGTTTGATCATAATGTGCACTAGATCACTTACCGATAACCATGCGGTGACAGGGTGGGCTGCTGTGCTATCCCCTGCTCTGGCTGAAGCTATACCTGCATGTGTTCAAGCAGCGCAAGTCCAAGCTGGGAAAGGTGGACAGGAAGAAACGGGCATGATTTTTTTTTTTTGGTTCAACTCAGCATCCATTTTTCTCTTTCGGGGGATGAGCCGGTTGTTGGGGGTCTTGCAGCTGATGCAGCAGTCGAGGCTTGGATGGACCATACTACTAGCAGATCACTAGGGGTTGTCTACCTTTTTTTTTTGCGGAACAAGAAGACAATTACATCGGAGATATTACAGCAGGAACCCCAAGAAAAACAAAATTACAACTTCGTCCTTCTGCAAGATGACCACGTCGCCGCCACGCCGTTGCCGTCGGTGGTGCGCCGCCGCCTCTGCCTCCCTTGAAACCTTGGCTCGGAGGCAATCCCCAGACGAGCGGGAAGTCGCCGATCGCCGGCCCCGAAGGACCTACACCGCCGAGCGCCGCCGCAGTCGATCCGAAGCACATCATCTTCTTCTTCAAAGTTTTGAGCTGCAAACTCCGCCGCCATCGGAGCTTAACACGGGGAAGACGCCCACAACACCACCACGGGGGTGCGAGGACGAGGTTGACGACGGATCGGCGTCGAAGCTCCATAGAACGTCGACGCCGGAGAGGAGATCCGCCCCCTGCAAACAAGACACCAACCAACGCCGTCTCCGCCTCCAAAACGCCGCCGCCAGCTCGAAACCTACCCCTACACTATGTACAAGCCTAGATCCGTGGATTCCCCGACCTCCCGCCGCCGGAGCGGCCGCCGGAGGCGGAGGAATCCACGGATCGACGGCGAGCGAGGTGGGGTGACTCCGGTCGCTCAAAAAGTCGCCTTTCCTGTAGACGGAGGAAAGGGGAACGGCCAAGGTCGCTCTAGGTTCAATTAGGGGTTGTCTACCTTGGAACAGCTACTTATCATGCTACTAGCAGAAAATGATTCCTATCAGATTTAATTTACTGGATTGGAATGTAGATATTGCGCAACCCAGTGTCTATAATATATGTTTTTGGGAAGAATTGGGCATATTGTGACAATTGTTTTATTGTAAGAAAAGCAAATTAGTTGACCATTTGTGTAGCTAAAACAATAATGTTTTAGTCTTTCACTATGGTTGGTAAAAGCATACTACTTGAATACATCTGGTAATTTACATATCTAGAATTACAGAATTGATCAAACTGATGATCCTAATGTGCTTGTTCGATTCAATTGAAAATGTTTTTGGAGTAATTCAATTTGTACATTTGGGAGGTACACTTTTTTTCAGAGAAAGCGGTTGTACACTAGGTAAGCCTTATTAGAAATCCGGGCCTGCTTGTAGCCTAATCTTGGACCCTGAAAGCCCAACGGTGCAGCACGGGTAGGCCTGGAATTCGAGTCGAGCGAGCTCGGCTCGACTCGCTTGAACTCGCTCAACTGACGAGTCGAGTCGAGCTCGACTCGTTAAACAAACGAGTTCAGAAATGAAACTTCGCTCGACTCGGTAAGCTCGCGAGTAGCTCGTTTAACTCGCTCAAATAAAAAATATAGAATTTTTGATATATTAGTACCAAACTGTTAATATTTTTTTGCACCGATAATGGTGTAAAGGTTTTATATTTGAGCATTGATCTACATTATAGAAAGATCATCATTGTTGTATTTCAGAATTAGTAGGAAAATTGCTTGTTCTTTTCTATGCGTGCATGTTTGAACATTTAGAATGTGTTAAACGAGTTATCGAGTTACTCGTGAGCTACTCATGAGTAGCTTGGTCAACAAACGAGTTCAGAAATGAAACTTGACTCGGCTCGTTAGCCACTGAGTTCGAGTCGAGCCGAGCCGAGTCACGAGCTACTTTTTTAACTCACGAGTTTCGAGTTCTAATTCCAGCGTGCACGGGATCGCAAACAAGAGAACAGTGGTAGTGCCTGCAGCCCCCTGTGCTCGCTGACCGCCGGCCACTCTCCTCTCCCGCCGCCGCCACTGGCCCACTGCCATGGGGAACTTCCGCAAGCTCGGCCGCCACGCCGCCCACCGCGTCTCTATGCTCAGGTATTCATCTCTCTTTCTCTATCGCGCCACCCGTCTCCTTTTCGTTTCCATTCCACCCTGGCTCTCTCCCCGTCCCTTATCGACCTCTCTTCCCAGGACGATGGTGTCGCAGCTGGTGAAGCACGAGCGGATCGAGACAACCGTCGCGAAGGTTGGTCCATTTATCTCTTTCACTGCGGCATTCCGTCGAACAGGGTGGGATGAGTGCAGGTTTTCTGCGCCAGCGAATTTCGGACCGTCTTTTTCTTATGTGTTGCTCCTTGTCGTTTCAGGCGAAGGAGGTGCGGCGGAAGGCGGATCAGATGGTGCAGCTCGGCAAAGATGTACGTCTTTTAGTCGTCTACTAGTATTCCCTAATCACTACTCCCCTAGACCCATAGTGCCTGCGGTACTGAATCCTGACGACATACTGGACTGCTTAATGGCGCCTATTTAGGCTAAATCTAATTGGATGGTGTAATGAAGCCAGCCATCTTGATCTGGTGGATAGGGTTGATATCATACGCCGCAAGCTCTGTAGGAACCCGTTCATGGTTGAATCTGGTACCACTATACTGATCGCAAAAAGAATGGCATGATCTGGACACATTGGCTTATGCATAGAAAACCTTCACCTAATAGTGAGGTGCAATTTTATTGTATGAGTTTCTTGTTACCTGTTGTAGTTTGTCATGGAAGATTATTAGATTGTTGAAGTTTTGACTACCTGAGTAGGTGTTCACTGTTGGCATTTTTTTAAAGAAAGTACGAGTTAAACTTCATGGAAACTGTTTCCGTGACGAAGGTAGCATGTAGTTCAAGGATACTCTGTTCATCAGTGATCTTACGAAATGAACTCCCAGGAACTTAAATGTTACCCTGTAACGATTACGTTAACACCGAATAGTTTTCAGATACAGAGGTTCTTTTTTGTGTGTACTTACAATTGTATCATTCTACACTCCAGGAGTGTCCCTTGTATGTCCATGCCCAGATATATCGCATGCTTTATGTAGTTATTTCTCTTCAAAGTTCCTTCTATTGAAATAGTTACTATATTGACACATGGAAATATATCGTTATATAGGGTACACTAGATTCAGCAAGACGTGCCTCAGCATTTGTTCGGGGTGATGATGTAGTTCACAAGTTATTCACAGAGCTTGCCTACCGCTACAAGTAAGTTTTACAACGTTATGGTTCGGTTTCAATTTAAGTCTGGTTAACTTTCAAACTACATCTTACATATATTCACTGTCTTCCACTTATGTATAGGATCGAGCTGGTGGATATACAAGACTATTGCGAACCAGGATACGAATTGGCGATGCTGCACCAATGGCTTACATCGAGTATGTTTGTACTTCATATGCCTTAGCTGCGCAAAATCGTGACTTGAGTTTTAGACAATTTGCATTTACTATCCGTATTGGCTGTATTTTCACTCTTCACATTCAAGTGGTTTGCTATGTAGTATCAAACTATTTCGTGTTCCTTACAATTTTGTGTTATCAATTTTTTTCCATCTTTTACTATGTGGTGCTAGAATGACAGCCTGGCGCAGTGGTGAAGTACTCCCCACTTGTGCAAGAGGTTCTGGGTTCGACTCAGCCTCTCTGCATTACACTTTGCAAGGGTAAGGCTTGACTCATATAATCCTTCCCCAGACCCCACCTTGTGTGGGAGCTTCTAGCACTGGGTCTGTCCTTTTTCACTATGTGGTGCTAGTTAGTTTTCTTTGTGTTTTCTGTTTACTAATGTGGAGTAAGATTCCTTTGAGGTCTGCAATGCCTATATAAACATTATTTTGTAAAGACATGGTAATGTTATGACGTGAAAGAAAAGGTTATTTTTCCATCTCTCTCACTCTGGTAAAAGAATCGACTTTAGTCAGGAACAGCTTCCAGTTGCCACGGATAAATAAACTATATGCCGTGATGAGGTTGAATTCAACATCTGTTGCCTATTGTCATACACAGGTTTGTCGACCGGGAGAATGAACTTCGAGAGGCCAAACCTGCGACACCACAGCCACCCCAGCGTGCCCCTCTTGATCCATGGACCAGGTCCCGTGCCAGCCAACAGTGGGCAGGGCCTAAAATCAGCCACAGCTCTGGAACGGAAGGGCTATGAGAACAAAAAACAGTCGATCTTTATTTTGTGTTTGAGAGTTTTTTATCTTTAGACACGCTAATTAGGAGATCCATCTGCAAGAGACCAAAAGGTTGTGTTTCCACAGGATATGTATTTTTGTTGTCAAGGATCATTGTGACCAGCTCAAATTTGTCAGGGTTGAGTTTTCCATGTCGTATCATAGCTGCAATGTTGCCATGTTGGTAATGCTCGGCAGAGTTTTTGGTTGCCGTATTCTGAAACTTCAATCTTCCGGATGCGATGTGAACATCTTCATTGTCTGCTGTGTCAGAATTCGAATGGTTAAGACTCTGGAACTGATCCTGCATTGTCATGGGTTCTGGCACATGTCAATCTCCAGGAAGCTGGCCTCTCGATACCCAAATCGAAATCGGGTTGCTTTCTGGTAGGGTATCGCGTTTGGCCCAAGAAGCCCAGCTCCCGGACGTTCTTTGAGCCCGTCGGCCAGCACTGGATGCAACACGTCCGTGCGACCTAAGCTGGATGTTTAGTCCCGTACCGCTTATCGAACAGAGCAGACACATCTCGGCAGCCTTTATATACGTGGCCTGGTGCTACGAGAAAATCACTTACCTGGACGGGGTCAATGGTGATCAAGAAGACCCATGGCCTGGATTAGTGGCCTCCATTGCACTTGGGAGGAGCACTATTCCACCATCTCCTCTAGTAGGAGAATGGACGTCATAATTTGTGATAGAGGGGGTACGCGTCCGCGCGGCCCCTGCCAATCTTTAAATTAAATATTTGATTGTTTCTCTTTTATTAATATTTAAATAAATAAATACTTTGTATCTCTTCAAGATTCGAAATTTCGTTAATGCCATCTGCTAAGTTGAAGCTTTTTATGCTAGCCAGTAGTCGTCAAACCAGCTTTGGAGAGTTAATGAATGTAGTGTCACCGGTTTCAAGATTTGTGAACGAGCAGGTTTGGTTCAGAGGGTAGCCCTTTCTGATCAGTTTAGTTTCTTTCTCCCTTCAGCCACCCTCACAAACAACCTCCCAGATCTCTTCGTCAACGGCATCGAGTTTGGTAATTTGACCACTCATTCAGTGTAAACCGCAGGCAAATTCTTGAAAATACTGTACCTCGCAAAAGGGGAGGAGGTCAGTTGTGCAGCTTAAGAAGTACATTGACCTGGGTCTTTTGTTTTGTTGGACACCTGAACCTATCTTCCGTTATCTCGATATAATTAAAGCTAGAGCAATGCTTCGTACGGAAAAAAGTACATAGACAGAGGTGTTATACGTATTCGGGAGAAGAGAAAGCATCCAAAAAAAAAAAATCTATGGGATACAATTTGCCTGTCGTTTTCAGGTGCATCATCTACCACATTTGACTCTTAACACCCCAGAACAAAAGAATGAAGGAAAAAAAGACTGATATCTTGGCACCACCTGAACTGTGTGATGGGGGCTGCTGCTATCTTGCAGCTCGAAAATATGTGGCCAGTTTGGCTACACCTTGCGTGGTTTTTCTTCTGTTATCCACACCAGATAAGTCCAAGTGATAGGCTGAGATTTGTTGTGATGCTGCAAGAGATAGAGGTATATAAACATATTCCGGAGCTGATTTCCGAAGATCGGTTAGCCGGGATCGCCCAATGGATTGTGTTCTTCTGAGCTCACATTTGTCATCACATGCTATTGTTAACACAAGGTATGGTTCTTCCACTTCCTTAATCTCTTGCAGAATGTCACTGAAATATTTCCGAGGCCGTAGAGTTTCATAAATTTTCTCTCTGATCCGTCAACTGGCCTGAATGATTTTTTTCAGGTTTCAGCAAAGCTCTGCTAGTTTCAACAGTATAGGATTTGCGGTTATCAGACAAGGATGCTTAAGATTAAGGTGCTATGCAATTGGTGATGCAGGGCGTCTGAATGATCCTTTGAAGGACAACGAGAATGGGCCTGTTTTGCCAGGACTAAACGGGTCTACCGCTTCCTTTCGAACTGTTGGTGCTGAAATCACTCAGGAAACAGGAGATTTCTTTGTCAGCGATGCCGAGGGTGACCCAGACAAACCTACGGAGGGTTTCTCAGCGATCGAGGATGCGATAAATTCATTGCGGGAAGGAAAGGTAAGAGCAAATAAATACCTCACTTTTATGAACAAAAAAATAGTTTCGCTCATGCATGAAACTCTTGGAATGGACCCTACTTGATCATGGCCATATTTGATATAACATGTACAATGATACTTCAAAGATATCCCAACTGTATTTACCTCCCAGATTTCCACTTCATTTTGTGATTACTTTTCTATCCTCTCCCAAGAAACCATAGCTGTACTACAAGTAGTTGAATACATTCATGTAAAGCAGACTCTAAAGCTATGCTTAGAATATTTATTTATTTATTTTTAAGCTTATCAGAATTTGCTAATTTCACACAGGGAGCTAGTTTATTTGTGTAATTCAAAATCATAGGATGAACAATTTTAATTCTGCAATAGTATTCAACTGTTCGCGCTTTCATGTGCAAGTATATTTTCTTGCTTCAGATGTAATCAACTTTAACTACAAAGTTAACTATTCATTCTTCTCCAGTTTGTTATTGCTGTAGATGACGAAAACGGTGACAACGAAGGGGATCTTGTCATGGCAGCCGATCGAGCCAGCCCAGAATCAATTGCATTCATGATCAGAAATGGTTCCGGGATCATCTCGTGGGCATGAAGGAAGAGGACCTTGAAAGATTGATGATTCCTATGATGTCTCCGTTCACGGAAATTGGTGACATTTCAGCTGCTGCTTCCACAGTGACAGTGGTGAGAATGTGATGTTCAGGCACTAAACTATCACCGAGTGATCATTAGTTCTGACAGTAACTTGAAGCATTGGTTTTCCTATCTATGCAGGATGCTAGAGTGGGCATATCCACTGGTGTATCAGCTGCAGACAGGGCAAAGACCATCCTTGCTCTAGCCTCCCCTGACTCTAAGCCCAGTGACCTCAGAAGGCCAGGCCACATTTTCCCCCTCAAGTACCGGAACGGCGGTGTGCTGAAAAGAGCCGGACATACCGAGGCATCCGTGGACCTTGTCGCAGTAGCCGGTTTGCGCCCCGTGTCCGTCCTGTCCACCATCATCGACCCGAAGGATGGTTCGATGGCAGGAACACCAATGCTGAAACAGATGGCTTCAGAGCATGATATCCCGATTGTTTCGATCGCTGATCTCATCCGGTTAGTATACCTTAAGGTGAAGCCTTTGTGAACTTATAGCCTGTTTTGTTTTATTTCTGCTGTAAATTGTACTGCTTGAATCACTCTCCAAAAAAGATGTGTCAGATACCTGAAATGAAAATGTGGTATGTTAGTAGGATAATCACATGTTGCAGATGTCCCTGTTGAGAATATCTCATTTCATTCTGTTGCTGTAATTCAGGTACAGGAGGAAGAGGGAGAAGCTGGTGGAACTGATCGCTGTATCTCGTTTGCCTACTAAGTGGGGCCTTTTCCGCGCTTACTGCTACCAATCCAAGCTGGATGGAACCGAGCACATCGCTGTTGCCAAGGTATGTACTGTAGTAAATTGGTTTGTCTGATGATCAACAGTTCTCATTCTCTGCCTCTGGTCAGCTAATCTCTGACGGCAAATTTGAGTGCAGGGCGATATCGGCGACGGGGAGGACGTGCTGGTAAGGGTGCACTCGAGTGCCTGACCGGAGACATCCTCGGCTCCGCCCGCTGCGACTGCGGCGAGCAGCTGGACCTGGCGATGCAGCTGATCGAGAAGGCCGGCCGCGGCGTCCTCGTGTACCTGCGCGGCCACGAGGGCCGGGGCATCGGGCTCGGCCAGAAGCTCCGCGCCTACAACTTGCAGGACCAAGGCAGTGACACCGTGGAGGCCAACGTCGAGCTCGGCCTCGCCATCGATTCCCGCGAGTACGGCATCGGCGCCCAGGTTGGTACAAAGCCACGCACTGACTCGATCTTACATCATCTGGATTCTGGCTTCGTGATGCATCTGAATTCTGACAGTGATTTTACTGCAATTATTTGGGACGACAATGATGTGTTCTGACATTAAATTTGCTGCAAATATTCAGATTCTCAGGGACATCGGCGTGCGCACGATGCGTCTGATGACAAACAACCCGGCCAAGTTCGTGGGGCTGAAAGGATACGGGCTGGCCGTGGTGAGCCGGGTCCCGGTGATATCGCCGATCACCAAGGAGAACCAGAAGTACCTCGAGACCAAGAGGACCAAAATGGGGCACATCTACGGCTCCGACCTACCCGGCGGCCTACTGAAAGAATTCCTCAATCCTACAGAAGACGACGCCACCAACTAATTATATACTTGCCAGCTTCGCAAAAAAAAAAAAATTATATACTTGCCACACAATACACAGATCTTTCCATTTCTTTCTTCGTTCTACACGGAGTAATTATACGAACAATCAAAATTGAGACAGCCGCAATCAATAGTAGCAATTCCATTCATTCATTGCTCATCGTAACCAGAAACAATTACAAACTAGGTAGCCTCTATCGAACCCAGACAAATTACAAGGTAGGGAAGAGGCCAGGACGAACACGGGAGAGATGTGCCTAGGCGGAGGTGAACTTGGTGACGGCCTTGGTGCCCTCGGAGACGGCGTGCTTGGCGAGCTCGCCTGGGAGGACGAGGCGCACGGAGGTCTGGATCTCCCTGGAGGTGATGGTGGACTTCTTGTTGTACCTGGCGAGCTTGGCAGACTCGCCGGCGAGCTTTTCAAAGATATCGTTGATGAAGGAGTTCATGATGGACATGGCCTTGGAGGAGATGCCGATGTCCGGGTGCACCTGCTTGAGCACCTTGAATATGTAGATCTTGTACGTCTCCACGCTCTTCTTCGCCTTCTTCTTGCCCTTCTTGTCGCCGCCGCCCTCCTTGGCCGCCGGCAGCCGCTTCTCGGCCTTGGGCTTCTTCTCGCCCTTGGTGGTGGACACCTTGTCCTCCACCGGCTTCTTCTCCGCGGGCTTCTTCTCCGCCTTGGGCGCCATCACGGACGGATCGAAAGGAGGAAGAAGATTGGATGAGTGTTCTTGCTGGTTTGCGATGAGATGCGATGGGGTCGTTTCAAAAAGATGAGATGCGATGGGGAATTGGTTTTTTTTTTTTAAAGCAACCAACTCTGGATTAATATTCAATAAAATCCGGATACATCCAGGGACAGTCCATTTGTCCCTCTTTTACAGAAAAAACCCCAAGGAAAAAAGAAAACAGGCACACGTCCTTGGGAGCTTCTTCTTCACCATTTCCGCCGCCGTCCTTGACCTCGCCGTCGTAGCACCGATTCCTGAGGACGAAGAGAAGCAAGGCAGCCGCTGAATCACCTGCACAAACCGATTGGGAACTCAATCCCGTTGGAGTCGCCGCATTAGCCACTTTCCGGAGCCGATAAGATCTTGGCGTCGAAGATGGAGCGTCGGCGGGGGGCACGCCCCGATCTATGCAGGATGTCGAGCCGGCTTTGCCTCCAGAGGCCAGCCTCCCAGCTCGCAAGAACTCCAAGAAAGAGGGATAGGAAAAAGCTTGAGCAGGCCACCACCAATCCACCACAAATTGCCCGTCTCCACGACGGCCAGATTGGGGGAAAGCAGCAGCGGATCCTGTCCAGCAGAGAGTAGGAGAAGGCGAGCTTCTTGACGAAGACGCCGATGCCGTCCTTCCTGGCCACCCACAGCACCTCGCCACCATAGCCAGGGACCACGCCATCATAGATCGACCGGCGCCGCTCGCCGGCGCCGACGAAACGCTCCGATATGGCATAAAGCCATACGCCATAGAGGCAAACCCTAGACCTAAACCTACTACTACTATGTACAGAAGAGGCCTACCTCCTATTCCATCCACTCGCCGGCCGGCAGCGCCGCCGGAAAGCAAGAAGAAAAGGGGCGGCGACGTGCGACGGGAGTCGACTCTCAAACGAGACTTCTGGAGAGAGCTAGCAGAAAGGAAAGTGAACTTCCGTTCTTCCGATCGAAGAAATTTCACCCTCCTCGCTCTGTCTGTAATGGGGAATTGGTTTTGGGGCTGTGGGATTTATAGAGAGGCGCGGTGGGATGTGATTAGTTGGAACGGGGAGGGCGCGGATCGGTGAGGTGGAGGGATCTGGGGCGTTGGGGGAAAATGGGCGGTAAGGATTGGGAATCGCGGACTGGATAGAGGGAGGTTGGACGCGGATCCCTGCTGCATGGTATAGGCTTAGAGCGCGAATTTTTGGCGCCTAAGTTTTCGAAAATAAGAAGTTTGGGCGCCGAAATATAATCGGCGATGGATTTTTGCACATTCTCGGGCAGTACAAGAACATTGATTTGAAACATTTTCACAGGAATTCTATACAAAACTTACGGGATTGTTTGATTTGTAGGACTAAATTTTGTATGTAGATATTCAAGGATCTATTTTATGATAGTACTCGCTCTGATCCGAAAGATTGTCGCTAGTTATATTACCAACTTGTACCATCTCGGTTATTTTTCCAGCGGCAGATAAAACGGATTGGAGGGAGTACAGTTTTGCGTAGGGTCCGTTTTTTAGAGTACGATCATGTTATTGTCTTGTGCATGTTTCAAAATGTTTTGTATACAACATGTCTTTATATTTGAATAGCAATATATCACATAACAATAAAAAAGGACTAGCAACAAATTGTGTAAATTTGTCACATCAGCATGGAAGTTCTTAAAAAAGCAAAAGAAAAATCTGGCAAATGCAGGCCACATTTTGGTAATCTTGAGAGTAAGCAAATAATATGTTGAAACTAGTGCATACCAGCATCAGTATTCTCGAAAATATAGCAAAAGCATAATAACAAGTGCCATTCAATCTCTATCACTAATGACATAGTATCATGCGCAATATTACAACACATCAAGTTTTTCGCATGACAAGCATGAAAATATTCTTGATATACTAATAGGACACGCTATAAAAGTGGTAGGCATATCACGATGGATATGTGGGGCGACGCATCGCAAAACTGCTTTCAAAAGTTTTTTGCCCGGCGGATTAAACCGTCGTGGGGCCTAACAAGGGGCGGATAGCTATGTGTCGTAGAAGATTCCATACCGGCACATAATGGCAATGTGTAAGGTGGATGATGTCGCTCACCATTGATGTGTCATGGAAGTTCCATCAAGCTCTGCATCTCCACTGAAATTCTCTTCGAGCCGCTCCAGTTCATAAAGGATGGGCAGAAGGTACCTACGGTGGAGCAGTGAATTGGGGCTGGATTGCATCTTGCTCATCAGGGAGAGAATGTGCTTCACCTAGTTGTTCCAAGAGGGCCTCCAAATGCCTCTAGGTCTCACCCTTCATTTTGGACAAGAACTTTTCCAACTCATTCTTTTCCTCCACATAATTCATCAAAGATAGGTTTGTCATAATGATGGATTTGGTCGGAGAGACTACCTTAGTGGCATTTGCCATGAGGTATGTGTGTGGGTTTGTTGCTGAGGGAGTCAAAGAGGGATGTATACCAGAGGTAGGAGTAGGTATGGCGACTTGGGCCACACCTAAAACTTCATCATGTTTTTTATCACCGGACATATATTATTCACGAACATTTGTGGACCTTCTTCTTCTTGGTGAAGTTCTTGATTGGACTTATTCTGACGAATAAACTTGCCTCCATTGTCAGCACTCTTCTTGTAGGGACATTCTGTGATGAAATGGTTGACATCTCCGCAATTATAACTCTAATCCCGGGGTCCGACGGAGCACCAACTCCCGTCTAGGGTCTCAAAGAACCCAATCCAAATTTCTCTATCATACAAGTGTCATGATGTGGGAACTGGATGTGAGCTCCATGCCTTATGTACGTACAAAAGAAGTTTGACTCGGGAAATGTTTTAATGGCTTCAACAACTACATCTTCGTCAATCTCGCCTCTATTCAAAATTAAGTACTTAGACTTCAAACACACTTGCCTTCTGGCAAGAGGGAGAGCAATATATATTCTTCCTCTAAGGACATCCCCATTCCCTCTTCTATCTCATTCGTGGTGTTGCCGTGTCTGATGTGACGAGTTGACCAAGGAGGGTAAAGAGCTTTTAAACTTTGTGAAGACTCTCAAAGGAAAGACTTGTGTTGGAGTCATGAAGATTGTCAATATCCTTTACATGTCCTCTGGAGTTTGTAGTCTTTGTCGTGATCTCATGAAGTCATCATGAGGATCGCATTGTTGATGGTTGTCTACAAACAAAGTAGAGTCGATGGGTCATGACGACGATGCTTATGAATAGCATCCACTGTTGTTCTCTTCTCAAAGGTGTGTGTGAGTTTGCTTCTGTAGCCATGTTGCCCGGGTGTGCCCTGGTAGCGACGGTCGTGTTTCATGATGATCGGCGTTTGGGTGGGTTGTAATCTTGGTTTTCACATGTTTTTTCTCCAATCAACCGGACAATTCTCTCATTTTTAATTAATAAGAATGGGAAGACTTTTGCCTTCTTAAAAAATAGTACTCCATCCATTTATAATTACTCTACGTTTTAGGTTTAGTTATTGTCAAACATTGTAAAGTTTGACCCAAAAAAGTATCAACATTTCTAACGTAATCATCAACATAAAATATGTTTTCGTATTATAATGTTTTAGTATTATAGGTAATGATTAATTTCACATATTTAGTTAAAATTTAGAAAGTTTGACTTTGACTAAACCAAGCATGCGGTATAATTAAAAATAGAGGGAATACTCAAGAAACAACCACATGATGACGTATCATTCAATACAAAATTGATGTTACATAGTTCAACTAGGTTCAAAATCCAATTGCCGTGTCAAATTCATACTCGAATATTTTGGCGCATTATCAACTCCTAGATATACCATTATTCCAACAGCCCGCACTTGTACGGTTGTACCGTGGAGTATCTAAACATGAGATGTTTCTGTCATTCTGCTACTAGGCTCCATGGTATATTTAGGAGTTGATAATGCGCCAGAATATTTGAATAATGGTATATCTAGGAGTTGATAATGCGCCAAAATATTCGAGTATGAATTTGACCTCATGTTTAGATACTCCAGGGTACAAGTGCCGTGACGTGGGAACTGGAAGTGGGATCCAGGCCTGTACGAAAAAAAGGGCTGAGAAAACAAAAAAAGTAAATGGCTTCGCCCGGGTTCGAACCGGAGACCTTCAGTGTGTTAGACTGACGTGATAACCAACTACACCACGAAACCGTTTTTGTACTGCACGTTCCTATATTGTTCTTAAATGGTATTAAGAACACTAGCAAACTGCCCGTGCGTTGCTACGGAGCATCACAAAAATGAAAAAAATCGATTCGTAAACACTTTATTCCCTGAAGATGCACGCCTAGACTCTCTTTCAGAAAATCTATGCGATTTGTGGACATATTAAAATTGGTGCCTTCTTTGTAGAATCATGCAGTAGAAACGCCTTAAGAAATATCTCTGGAGTTAACAGATGGCGGTTAAAATATAGATATTTGTAAATGCCCGAGCAAGAACCAAATGTTGTGTATATTTTGAATGCAAGACTTAAACTAAAATGATACAAGACTTGGTAAAAAAACAACTGACCATATACAACATTGTTACATTTGTGTGCCAAGAGGTACTAATTACATCCCATATAAAACTATTGGCCGAGAATTCAAGAGGATAATTATAACAAAAAGATATTTGAAGGACAACCATATATATATAGAATGAGGTTATATACAACATTCCGGTTGTGTTACGGCGCGACAGACCGTACGTCTGTACCATGGTCGTACCAAGATATACTCTCGTTTTTTGTTCTTGGGACACTTCAACAAAGTCTATTCTATTTTGATCCAATTAGAGAGATAATAGCAAACTTATTAGATATACGATATATAATTGATCAAAACATAGTCGGAATCTTGTCGACATGCACGATGTACTCTATGGTTCTAGCCATACCTCCACATTATGCTTATATCTGACTTTATGTGGGTTTTATCGTGAAATAAGCAAACAATTCAATGTCACGAATAGGATGGCATAGTAGCTCCGTACGGACATGGCATTGCGATGGATTCAGCGCAAGGGGTATTCCGCCTATCCGCGAGTCTTGCATTGCGCTGAGCTAGAAGTGCCCGCTTTTCCTCAGGTGGTATGTTGTGCCAACTTTCTCTTCGACGAGCGTTCATCTCTTGTCTCTTCTTTGCTGGTACATTTCGCCTTGCCTGCCTTTGACGGGCATTTCTCTCATCTGTTGTTTTCTTTTGCCTGACTACTCTTCTTTGAGTATTCATATCCTCCCTTTTTTCAGCTGTTAAGCTATTTCGTCGTGCTTTGTCACGTTCCCGTCTTGCTTGATTTCTGTATTTTCTCATGTTTGCAGTTGTGTCGTCTTTGTGATCAATCGAGGTTGTCAAAATAAGTTCACAATTGTTTGGTGTGCCCTCACTCTGTGGAAGGGAGCAAGCAAGCTCAAGCTTTTCACCTTAAAAAAACTCTATCATTATAACAGTAATAAAGGTTATAAAAGTTCATAAATCTATTTGGTCGTTGATTAACATAACTATATCTAGATGCATGCGATGTTTAAAATGCAGTGGTATAGGATAGTACCGTTGCCAGTTTCACCAGAATCTGTTAGATTAGCTGACGTGAGGGTACTATTCATTGAAATTGTTGAATATGCGTGAGCTTGTACGTCGTTGTAGTCATCTGTATATTGTTTTGGCTGTGACATCTGCATGAAAATGGTTACCCGGGGCGAAATAGAAAATCAAGCCCTATAACAATTTACAATACCATTTTATAGTATAAATATATTTTTAGGTACAATAATATAATAGATATTTATATTTATTAGAAGAGAGATATATACCTGAACTGATTCTTCTAGCCGGTATGTCAAACTGATCGATTTGATCGATTCACTTTTGGTAGCTGATCAAACTGCGCGCAGCACCGGCGGACGACGTAGTGCCGGGCTTAGCATTATATAGTGTTGTTTAATCAGGAGTTGTACTCGGAGTAGGATTAGAGGCAAGGGCTGATCGAGCTGCGCGCAGCACCGGCGGACGACGTAGTGCCGGGCTGCATTATATAGTGTTGTTTAATCAGGAGTTGTACTCAGGGTAGGATTAGAGGCAAGGGCAACACACGCGCTGTCCGAGTACGATTGGAGTGCGGAGGACAGCACCTTGTATGAGTACGATTAGAGTACGGAGAACGTACCACCTTACGTACCACCTGAACTGACGTACCACCTGAACGTACCATCACGGCGTCTAAGAATATTATAGTATAGATAGATAGATAGATAGATAAATAGATAGATAGATAGATAGGGTAGCAAAAGTGAAAATTCATCCAGCTGTACAACCGTTCTGTTAGGGTTCTCCAGTTAACTACTGGATTCATACTGGAATTGTCAGCAAACTCTACATGCTCTGGCGAACCTGCGTCAGTTCAACGAAGTAAAGATTATCTTCAGCATGGACGTTGGGGCTCACCATAACCAAGTTCGTCTTGGTAGTTGGTAGGCGTTGGGAGGCCTGCAATTGTCAGCCCGAAGCCACTCTGCAGCTAAGCTCCAGGCGGCGGATGCTCATGGGGCAATTTGCTGAAGGCCAGCGGTCAAGTCCATGGAAGGGATGTACATGGGCTGTTTTTTTGCAGGATGTGAATTTTGGTTCGAGACAGAACAGCTTACTAAATCAAGCATACACACGTCCAAAGCTTCTGCACGAGCTAAGCATTCAGAATAGCCATGTCGCCAACAGATTACCGGCATTCACGGTGAAGAATTAATCGAATGAAAAAGCTAATTTCTTTGCGATTGCGAGAACCACGATTAAGCGACGGCATACCAAAATATTTCTTGACATTGACCACCCTGTGCCACACGATACAATCGAAAGTTTTAGAGTAGTAGCACACCGAGTGTTTCGGAGACAATACCGACATCAACACCATTCGACCCACACTGAACGGAAAACATACAGGGGAGAAGTGCAAGTGCTGGCATCAGGCGCCCCATGTGGTGAAGGACCGTGATACGTGTCACACCCGTTGCCACCCTTGTAGAACCCCCCATACGATCCTCCTTTTTCAGAGCATCTCTTGCGATTTGCGAACAATGCGCCTAACCTTTTTCCTGAACTCGTCCCTGTTTTCTCTCCAGTTCTTCTGCACAGCAAAATTCAAAGAGAGCTCATCAGATACACAAACTAAACGTTTTACAATAGATCCCAAAAATAAAATTACAGAAATCTCATGAGATGATACTAATCACACCAAATGCTAGCTCACCAGGAGAAAATAGTTTGCTAACCGCAATAATGACAGCACAATTGGTTTGTTCCGCAACTTTTCTCAAACAGGGAAGAGCAAGAAGATACCGCATCCATGCTCGTATAGCCAAGTGTCAGCATAAAGAATTTTGGATAATAAACTACAATTATCTATATACCTTCGCCAACCAGCGGAACTGAAACTATCTACTGCAACAAGTGGTCATTTTCAACATTGCAGGGAAGACACATGCGAATTGGAACAATTTTGACACCATTTGATGGGCCCAGCACACAAAGTAAATATAGCCAAATAAATGACAAGTGCACATACGGCTGCTTCAATATTTGCTGGAGACTCATCGTTTGGACTAGACAGCATCGAAATAATGCTCAAAACTATACTCTCGACCTGCACATTATTAACAAACAATAAATTAGGAAAGACAAAATACAAGTTGGTGATTTTGGGATTATTTACAAGAGAAGTGTAAAAAATATGCCTTTCACCATTCATAAAACAAACATAACCTGGGTGAACTCAGCAGTTCAAAATGTAATGTTGAGGCTGCTGGTCAGCAAAAATCAGTTTCAGAAAGAGCTAGTTTGTTTCTAGGTTTGAACTGTTTGAACGATCAGAACCCTAAAAACTGGAAACAGGTCCCACCACTGAGCAAAAACCAGCCTGGAACTGCTTTTTAAATCAGTACAGATGATAGCATACCAGTGGTTGTCCTACATTTGTGATCTATACAGGTTTCTTATTGGGGTGGAGGGGTTAATAGACTTAATACTTCACATAATTACATTTGAAAAACAAAATACTTATGTGAAACTGCAGAAGAAACCCTACTGTGTGCACTGGTGTCCACCGCTCACTTGCAAGCTCATAACCATTGGGATCATCACCAGGCGGATGAAGAATAGAAATGCACACACGACCATCAGGATAAACTGAGAATTCAACATCGTAAACATCGTCAGAACACATGCATGATGAAATAAAACCAGAGGAGTTAGCAAGGAAGCTCACCATTTGGATGCCACATCTCAGAAGTAAATCTTACTGATGGAGGACTGTTGGGGTAATTCTGGGGAAAGGTCATTACTGCATTGAAGTAGCCTCCATCACTGCATACAAGAAACACCTTTTAATTTCAACTACATGGAACACAGAAACTTATAAGCTTAACATTTGTTCCTTTGGTCTATATCGTTAATGTGAACTCTCAAGTTCACTATAACAAGACACATAGGTATGTTTGATAATCCTTAGGTCCAAACCACCTTTCATTTGAGGAAAAGTCAGCATCACTGACGCAGTCTGAAAAGGACACTCAACCGAATATACTTGCAGAATAGCTTGTGACCAACATAGCTGTCCTCATGGTTGTCATAACCCATAGCTGGCAGTGAGGGGTCATTGCCGAGCCACTGGTGGTATGATGACCCCTAGATGTTTAGGGTCGACACAGGCTACAAAGTAGATCCAATGGCAAATTTTGCTTCGTTGGACATTCCACAACTAGCAGGTACAATAACCTTAGGAATTACAATATTCTTTCGCAAACTAGCAGGTACTACATTTTACCAAAACAGGAGACCACGGAAAACTTGGTTCTAGGATTTAATGCATCTATAAAGGGAGATTCTGAATATTATAGTTCATATCACTTTTCAGTTGCAGCTGTCCTTGCTACATATTTCATGGCCAAATGATCTAGCAAAGTCATAAGAATACACAAAATTATTATTCTGATTACTGGTTACCAATACTCTCTCAAGATAAACATTATCGACCATACCTCCAAACAAAATTTGTTTGAATCAAATTAGCCACACTCAAGAGGAACACATAAATACACGCAAGCTACCCCATCCAGAAACTTTGTTCCCCTACTCTTTGTTTGTATCAATGATAGTTACAATGATCAGAATAACGGTCTCTACTTCTAATTCATATAGTAACACTGGCATAGCTTATGGGTACCCTCTATTATTCAATTTTATCACCGTAAATACAAAGGCCAGGCTTGCGCCTTCCCCCAAGGAAGGTAAGTGACTAGCCAATTCCACAGATTGACACAAAGATACATGGGTTACAAGAATATCAGTGAGCTACACGATTCAAACATATTCACTGTAACTAAATTCATCAGTACGCCCCACAGATCGCCATCCAAACATGGAATTCCACAGTCGGAACTGATGCGGTTTAGCAGCAATTATAATTGCAGGGCAAAAGAAGATAGAGCTCACTATAAGGTTTCGGGCGGGCCGATGATGGTGACCTGCCACTCGAACACGTTGCTATCGTCCACCAGCCCCGCCGAGAACCCATCCACGGGTTCTTCGCTAGATCTGCAACAATCACGGAACGTGGGAACCCGCTATCAGTCTCCGATCGCGGCGAATCGGGGGCAAACAGAAAAGGAGAGGGGGCACAGGAAGTAGCGTCCGGATCCGTACCCTTGAGCTGCTTCTGGAGCAGGAGGCTCGCCTGGGATGTGGCTGTCGCCATGGGAGGCAGAGCCCGATCTTCGGATCGGGGCTAGGGTTTTCGGCGATTGGGCCTGGTTCGCCGCCCTCGGGGCGACCTTTATTCGTGGAAGGAAAAGTGGTAGAATCCGGGAAGGCGGAGGAGAGAAGGCAGGGCCGGATGATATATACGAAGCCTGCTTGACAAGGTTAACAAACTCGGCTAATTTTAGATACGTATCGTTATTGTTTCCAACTCTTTTTATAGGTAACTTGACAGAGTTGAGTTATGATAATCATCTGCTAAAAAAGAAAGAACATACTCCCTCCCATCCATCAAAAGTGTCGTAGAAAATGAACTTGCCTAGTACAATTTCATAGTTGTACTTACGACAGTTTTTTGTACCGGAATGAGTACTTAGAACAGGGCAAAAGGTACCTATACATGAATACCACATCTTAGACTGAAGATTTACGATGGACAATATGTACTCCATCATTTCCGCAATATTAGGCATTGCATATTTTGTATGTTCTTCTATAAGTTTGGTTATTCTTGATTTAAATGTAACTAAACATTTCAAGTACTTAAATCAATAAATGTGTAACAACTCGTTACATTCTCACATGGGACTTTTGAATGGTAAATCTCCTGTCCGGAAAAACAAAGTGGAAATCACCTTGCAGAACCCTAGAGTCGATATTATCATTTTATTTCTTTGTTGAATGATTTGGCATTTATAACCTACCATTGTTTAAATGGATGTTTTCCATTCGTAACTTGAATTTACCATACGCAAGTAGGCAATTCAATAATGACGATCTTACGTATGCGGGCTAGAGTAACTCCAACCATGCCTCCATCCCTCATTTTTTGGCATTTTGAGTAAAAACCAACTACATTATGTCGTCTATCAACCCTCCCATCCCCTCTCATTTCAAACCACATCTAAAGAGAAATAACGTCTCCTCATCCCTTTCCAAAACACAACTACCATGAATTTTGGCTCATGCCCCAACACCAGGCTTGGATAATGAGTCGTCTCTGATCTCGTTAACATTGAACTCGCTAAGTTCGAGCTCGTTAAGCTCAAACTTGCTTAGCTCGTTAACTATAATGAGCAAAACAGGCCAGCTCGACTCAACTCGTGATAGGCCTGAGTTGGCTCATTAAACTCAACAAAACTTGTGAAGAATTTGACATCAAATACATACAGACTTATTTTGGTGGTGGTCGATGACAAAAAATGATGGTCCTTATTTTGGGGTCCATGGACTTTTTTATTGGAAAATACAGGTACAGGAGCAGTTAGAAGCGTAATTCTAACGAGATTAAATCCTCGGTAGTGCTGGCCGGGTTAGATGCAGGTGGGGGTGAGAACTGAAGGGGATCGTGTGCAGAAAACAAAAAAAATTCCTAACAACGATAACCTTAATACTAGCCAGAATCTATTACTATGCAGATATACCGTAACGGAGGTGATCGATGTACATACCCTTGTAGACCGAAAAGCGGGGATTACGCTCCCGCACAAGCGTTGTCGATGAAGCCGATGTAGCCGACCTCGAGGTCGTGAAGACGAACTCCTCCAAGCGCCCCAAGTGTGGCGCCTCGCAGAGCTTACACACGTACGGAGAAGATGACGACCTCCGGGCTCCGATCCAGCAAAGCAGCGGAAGCGGAAGACTTGGACCGAAGAAGACCAGTAGCACGGCGGTGTGCGTATGGTGGAGAAAACCTCAACCCGTGCGTAGCCCCAATTGCGGAGCCACGTCTAAATGGATGAGAGAGAGAGAGAGAATTGGGTGAATTTCCAAGGCATGGGGGCACCACTATATAAAGGGGAGAGGAGGGGTGTCACCCTTGGTGGCTTAGCCATGTGGGACTATTCCCACATGGTGCGGCTGGCCCCTGGTGGGCCCCGTTCGGCCCACCTAGGCCAGCCGCACCTCTCCCTCCTCCTGTGGTGCGGTTCCCCCCCCCCCCATGGGCCACTCTTCCGGGAGTTTGGCCATTTAGAGTTGGGGCTGCCAATAAATCCGAAAATAAATAAATAAAAATATATTTAATCATTAATTACATTAATTAATATTAAATACATATTATCTAATTTATTTCGGATCCGAACTCCATCGGATATGTCCCGGAACGTTTCCGGTGCACTCTTCTATTTTCTCTTTCTACGTCCAGTCTAACATAAACGTCACCTACCCTTAAGTATGTCATCCTAGCGGTTCGGGATCACTCCAGACATGATTGAGACTCGTTCTCCGATCAATGACTAACAGCGGGTCGTGGATACCCATGATAGTCCATGTGCGTCCACGAATAACTTTGTCGTTCGAACCTTAGACGTTAAGTCTTAGACCTTTTGCCAGGCGATACTTAGTTTGTCCGAGACTCGATCTCAGGCATCGCGATACCAAGTTCGATCTCGTTACCGACAATACTATTCTTTACTCGACTGTGATTTTACATCCCCGTGACCTAGTCACATGCTTGTAAGCTCATTGATGAAAGCTCACCGAGTGGGCACAGAGTATCTATCCTGCTATGAGGATTGGCAAATCCCGCTCTTGATCCCTCGCCTCAACATACTTCCTTCCGATACCCGAGAGGGATACCTTTATTTTCATACTATGTAAGATATGACGTTTGATACAATCAAAATATTTTCCAGAAATAGCAATTAGAGTTGATCTCATGGTCGAAAGCGTAGTGACTACATCCTATAAATATTGGGTGTGTCCATCACATCATTCTTTCAATGACATGACTCTATTGTCAACTGACATAAATGTCACATGATCGGGAAATCTCGATCATCAATCGCACAATGGACTAGCTAAATAGAGGCTACTAGGGACCTGGTTGTTTACATACCACACATGTATTAATGTTTCCGCTTAATATAGTTATAGCATGGTATAAAACATATTATGAACACCCCCCCCCCCCCCCCCCCCCCGATGTTGTAACTCCTGTTCTGTCCGGCGATCTTGTCGTCGAGGTCTAATGGAATGGGAGCATTCTAGTTCAAAAAAAAACCTTGGTAAACCTGAGAAAAATCAAAACTCGGAATAAAAATAAACCACGTGTTGCTGGATCGATACCGGGCCATGATGTTACTATTTTTTTAAAAGGGTGGACCGTGATGTTACTATTTAGCCACTTGGACTGGGCTCTGCTAGCCCAAGTGCCCAACATCAAATGGTAGGTGCCATCGCGACGCGAAGCCCACGTACGTTGCCGACTCGAACACTGCGCCACTCACGTTGCTGTCCCCGATTCGGACGTACGCACACACGACCTAGGTGCCATAATATGCGCTCGGGCGAAGGCATGCAACTTCCCGATCGAGAGGCCATAGATCGATCGATTCCCCGGCTCCCCGGACGTCATGGAACCTTGCAGCGCGATGTACCAAATCCACGCCCCCCAAGCGCGGTTCGCCGCTGACAGCAACGACGCCGACGCCGGCGGGGGCCGCGTCGGTGCACAGCCGGTCGTCTCCGCGCTCGCTGTCCCCAACGACCCGCTCGACGGCGTCATGCAGTGTCTCGGCGCGGAGAATGGCTTCGCCGTCGGCGCCGACGATTGCTGGGCCACGGGCGCGTGGTTCGACGATTTCCGCGGGGAAAGCATGGACATGTCGACGCACGCCGGTGTGGATTTCCTGGAAATGCTGCTGGACGTCCCGGTCCCGGGCACGGCGTCCGTCCTCGCTGCCGACGGCACCACGGAGAAGGCGACGACCCGACCCGAGGCCATCTCCGTGCCGCATAGGCCGGCCGCGACGATGAACCTATCGCCGTCGTTTTCTTCCGGTACTGGCGAGGACGACGCCCCCTGGATGTCGTCGAGCGACTCCTCGTCGGAGGACGACGCCACCGACGACCACTGGCTCCCGTGCAAGTCCAAGAAGAGCGGCAGCACGAAACGCCGTCTGCACCAGCATCGGCAGCAGAGCGCCTCCGGGGGACAGAGTATGCAGCAAACGCAGACCGTCGTGCGGCCGGCGCCGCTCAGTGCGGTGGACGCCGTGGAGGGCGGAGGCGGTGGCGACAACAAGTACTGGTGCCACCAATGCTTAACGCAGAAGAGCCCACTGTGGCGCGCCAGCCCGGATGGCCCCAAGACACTATGCAACGCGTGCGGGCTGCGACGCAGGAACAAGCCGACCGCGCCCACCACAACGAAGCGCCTCCCGGCGGCGAAGCAAGGCATCGGTAGCGCCAAAAGCAATAACTACTCCGCCATGCCGTTGACGGGGGGTGCGACGGTGGTGAGGAAGAAGCGCAGTCTCGCACTTCGCATAGGCTGATCGATTAGGCGAGAGCAAGAAGTTATTTTCAGACTATTTTTTCAGTCTTATTATTCAGTGTTTGTACGTGCAGTATTATTTTCAGAGATATTCCAGCACCACGTAATCTTGCAGAAAAAAAATGCTTTCAGGCAGGTAAAAGATAGTGAAACAACTCGAGCAGTGAAAGCGGTTCAGTTTCCTTTTGCGGGACAACAGAGGTAAAAAAAATGATGTTGATAAAATATTGCAGAAAAACTGTATGCGGCTATCTGCATGCAGCAAGCAGTTTGGTGAAAGGCCAGAACCGACTGAGAAATGTGTGCAATATATAGTTACATTCAGATTCAGGATGAACATAAGCTCATGTTAATGTAAAAAAAAACACCTTTGTCTGGTCAGAACTCGTAAATCGTTGTGTCTAGTTTGATTTCCTTGTTTTCATAGTCTTGACCCTTGGGTTCACTTTTCATGAGTTGAAAGTTTCTAAATTATAAGCAATTGTGAAGTTCTGAAAGTTTATGACTTTCAATCTCTCAATTATTAAAAAAAAAAAGCAAATTTCTAATGATTTTGTCCAAGAGGGAATAGGTGAATATTTTTTCAGTTCATTTTTTTCACGTGAAAAGGTGTATGGGCTGACGAGTTTGGAGTCGCTGAACTTGTTGAGTAGGTCACTCCAAGTTGCAGAAGTACATCTTCAGAATTAAGTGAGAGTTCATTGGTGGTACATCCAAAGCCCAACTCCGTCCGTCTCTTCTCATGAAACATACGGTTCCAAATAAGTTGGCCTTTATAAACACGCGCTCTACTCCGTTCCTAATATTTTTCGAGGTCTCATATTGGTGAGGCGTGTATAGATTATTGTTTGTTTGCTGACTTCCCTAGGTTTATTTTTTATTCAAGAGGCCATAGATACCAGCATACTAGGTTTGAATTTCACGGTCCTTGTGTGGAAATATGATTTTATTTCTTCCACAATATTGTTGTTTTAGACCTGTACCAAGGTATATTGTGGCTTCCTTTTTTTTTTGAACAATTTGATTCTTGTTTTCAATGGGCCTGCATTGTACCAAGGTGGTTTGACACGTTTTCACATCGAGCCATTTCTGCTGTCATGTTCTTAAGTGTATCTTTTGGACGAGACATCTATATTCACATATTCGTAAGTGGAAAGGAAATCTCATTTAGTGTCTTATGTTGAACATATTTCAATAACATTAACCTTTATATCACATAAAATCAAAGCCAACATTCCATAGCGATTTTCCACACGGATGGGCGAAGTCTTGACAGTGCGGCAAAAGGAACATTTCATCCATGTCTCTCTCTTATTCACTTGAATAAATTCTTTTTATACAAACAACACACAGAGACGGTGTTGCACTAGAGAGAAAGAACACATGTTGTACCAGAGCGGAATAACCCAATCTCAACCAAACTCTCAAGTTGGTGTGTCGTAGCAGGCCGACTACACTAGTAGTCTTGTATCATGAGTCCTTGTAGCGCCCTAATAGAGATTATCATGTTGTATGTCCTTGCTTTATTTCTTTGCGAGTTTTTGTGGCTACGAATACATCAAAATTGAAATAAAACGGAACATCATAGTGAGTTGGAGCTCAGCAATGCGGACACACCATCCCATGTGTGCACCCACGCGCAAAGGCACTAAGACACAAAATGCTTGCTATTTTTATTAACCACAAAAATTCAACACACTACAATATAGTCCTACAGAACTACATGATACAACAAGAATTGTAGAAGATTTTATCCCGATGTCTCTTAATCTTAGCATGCCCGGATTATCATGGAGGGTATGCATATATACCATCACCGCAACACGCATTGTGTTCAACATAAGTTGAGATGAGTTGTTCTGACGCTTCCCATGTGATGGGAAGTTGGGCACATGCGTCCCCTTTATACGACTGATATGCGTGTAAGTTGTAACATTTTAATTTGGTACTCATTACTATTTTCTAATATATTTGTAAACCAAGTTTCATGTATTCTTTATTGCCTTATTATGGTATTATATATAGCACATTCATTTTTGGTGGTTGTGTCTTATCCTTTGTCACATATCCAAGACTCGACAACTAGCTATTGTGCCTACCAACACACGAAATTCACAATCAACCTGTATTGTCATAAGGCTTCTACCGGTGTTGGCAAGCCATGGCAATATCTCGCCGAGATCTCGATCGGTCGCCGTGTACAACCTGAAAACGTTACGTGGTAGTGCCGACCTAACGCATAGGGGACCACCAGCTGAATCACGCATGCATGCATATCAAAGGGAAACCGGCCCTAAACTGCGTGGAGGAAAAGAGTCCTTGTCGTATAAGATATGGATTTCTTTGGATTCCTTCCGTACCACCTAGGAGCCGAACGAACATTGAATCTCAACCGCTGAGGTGTGATGTGCTGCCATCGTTCCTTCAATCGATCATCGTCGCCGCCGGGCATGCTTTTGATTAGCAGAGCGTCGCCGGACATCTAGCATGTCGTCGTTGCCACCGGCTGCCGGGGTGAGGTGACATCGTTCCTTCAATCGTCATCGTCGCTCGGTGTGCTTTTGACAGAAATTCATCAAAACAATATTTGTTAGTTTTCTTGGTAGTTGTGGACTCCCTTGTAGAAAAAACTGATCTGATCAAATCATGTAACCTGCAAATAAATAAAAGTATGCACTTAGATTGCTATGAATTGTTATGCATGAATACATTTAGCAAATCAAAATTGATCTTACAGTTTTAGGTAACACATGGATCAAATTTAATACACATCTTGATTGCAGATAGTGGACGAAGTTACTAAGAAGCCTAATCATAATTTAAAGAAGAAATAATGAGGGAGTCCTATGCACTGACCGCCATATGCGTTTGCTCCAGCTGTTCAGCCTCCTTCGGTTGGCAGTTCTTTCGCTTTTTTAAGACGTGTGTTATTAACAAAGTAGCATCACCAGCATTGTAATTTTAAGGAAACAAAATAGCTTTTTTCATCGTTACTAAAAAAAGCTAAAACACCATCATCACCAGTTTCAAGTACTACACCTGAATCAATTAATTAGCTTGAATAGAACCTACAGAGTTGCACCTAAATGCAGAGATTCAGTCAGGAAGCAAGACCTTAGAGTCGTATTCAGATTTAGACAATCATGGCATGTACCTTGAATAGAGGTAAAAGTATATTTGGCAGTCGGGGTCTTCTATTTCGTACAAATAGCGGCTAAAAGTGTTGAGAATCAGAAAACTGAAGAGTGCAACTTGGGCTAGACGATCAAACCTTAAGCAAGCTGCTTGCTATGTGGATTGGCAGAGCATTGACCGTAGAAATAGGGGCAAGAAGTGTCAGCCTGGCAACGTTGGCGACCATGCTGCGATGCCTAGACCACGCTCGCAGACAGTCGCGCTGCAATCTTGAGCATGGAATATGACCACCGTTATGAACGCTGGCTACATGGATCGATCTGATCATCATCCTGTCCTGCAGAAAATGAGGCATGTTGGATAGTACTAACCTCTGTTCATGCACTTTATCTCCGTTTAGATCAAGCGTGCTCAGGAACTGCTGAAGATTTTCCCGGTGGATGGTATGACGAAGTCTTCTCCGGAATTGGTGTGGGCGGAGATTTCCGCATGACGAACTCAACCATGGCAACGTCATCTCCTTCACGACGACCTAGATCTCCGCATGGACGGCTTCAGGACCCGGATTGTCGTCATCTGCGATTCTGCGCCATGATCGCCTTCCGCTCTTCTTCCTCCTTGGACCAAAGCGGCATAGGAGATATTGCAGGATTCTGATTAAAGGTGCCTTGTATGTTCGTCAGCTCGGTCGAGATCGTGGTTGTCTCCCCAAGATAGCTTCGTAGGAGCCAAATCGATGTTATCCCTTCGCGACCTCATCACGATGCTAGTCGCCAGCTTCATCGCTACTGTGTTGATCGCAGCGAAACAGCACCGTACCAATTGCGGACTATATTGGGTCCAAGAGATACGTGTGTTTTTTAGGTATAGATTTGTTTGCTGGAGTTCTTATCGTACACTGTGGGTAATCCTGTTTTTATGTTGCACGTGCATGTGCTTCGGTCCCTAGCATATTAATCTCAGCCGTTGGGATTTTATGACTTTAGACTGATAAATCTTAACCGTTGGTTATCCTATGTTTTAAGTATATAATAGATTGAGAAAATCACGAAGAATCTCACGACGCTTTGATTAAATGCCACTCGTGCACATGGCGACCAAAAATAACATGGCCCTTTGAGTCAGAGAAGGCCGCAAGGAACATGGTCTTCTAGAACTTATCATGTTTTGTTTACGAATCCTATATATAACTAAATAGGTGATCCCCACTAACTTATTTCTCTAGACATGCAGCTATGCCACATCATTTGTCCTGCCACCTCAGCTTTTGCGATGGCGCCATGTCATCCACCAAGTCATCAATTGTTTATTTTTTCCACTTCCTCCTAGCATTCCATCGTCTCCTGCACTATCAAAGCCACCATGGGCCGTTCGTCTCCTCCACTATTAAATCCCCGCCACTGGCCCTTCATCTCACTAATACTCGATGGCTCTACCTAATCCTCGATGGCTCGATGCCTCCTTCTCTCCATTCCCGCACCCAAAAAGATACAGCAATTGAAGATTTTCTGTAGTCAAACAGTCGCCTTTCAACCTTCTCCATGTCGTCTTCTCCCCTCCGTTCCCAGCTCTTCCTATAAATCGTGTTTCTATCGAAACGGCCCTCACTTCCATTCCATCGAGCTCACCGAGCAACACCACCCATGGCGTCTCCCTAGGAAGACATGGTGTGTCGGACCCGCCATCGTCGACATGGACCCTGTGCGTGGCGTTGTGTTGTCACTTGCATCCTGATTGCATCGCCTCTCAAAAGAAGCAGCAACCCATCTCGCCAAACTGATCTCTAGCAAGAACACGGACGAGTAGGTTTCCTTTTACTTTCAGATTGAACTTGGAAAGGTTCCAAAATTTTTGAGGAAGCACGTGCCACTACGGGAGAGCAGGACGTTGCCGTGTGCTTCTCTCTTTGCCGTGTGCCAGATATCGGGCACACGGAAGCACAACTCTTTGCCGTGCGTCGCACACGGCAAACCTCAGCGCACGGCCTCGCAATCAAAATAGCACACGGCAAAGACCAACGCACGGTAAAGACAAACAAATACACACGGCAACACCACGCGCACGGGAAAGACCGAGGCCACGTGTCCGACCTACCGGTGGAAGTAACGGAACCGTCACGGCAGTTCTTTGCCGTGTGCACGAATACGAAGCACGGCAAAGATTTATCCCTTTGCCGTGTGCTGGCACACGGCATCAATTAACCAATATATTTTTTGTGCAACGGCCCATCTGTCAGGTCTTCACCGTGTGCGCGGCAGGGCACACGGCAACGATTATATCCTTTACCGTGTGTATGCACACGACAAAGAGTTTTTTTTTAATTACCTTAGCCACTTCTAGTATATATATATATATAAATAGCACATGCATTCTTCACCATGATTAAATTATATTGCACTAAAAATATGATCTCGCCTAACACAACCAAGCAAAAAAATCCACCGGCCTACCCCCTTTCGACTCCGGTCAAAGGGGTAGACGGCAACTTTGACTTTTCTCCAGCGGATCTAGGGTTTCACCGGAGAGGGGCTCCGGAGCGTCGGAACCTCACCAAAACCTAGGTGGTTCCATACCATATGTATACAAGTGTGTTGGGTGTTGTACATGACCAAGATCTCACTGAGGTGTGTGACCGGCTTCACCGGCATCACTTTCTCCATACCGAGTTCGTGGACTTATAGCTCGAAACTCCCACTTCGGGCGAAACGGAGGGAATCTTGGCAAGGGCTGGGGTGGATCTTGGTTTTGGGTCTTCCTATGTCCTCGCCTAACACAACCAAGCAAAAAAAATCCACCGGCCTACCCCCTTTCGACTCCGGTCAAAGGGGTAGACGGCAACTTTGATTTTTCTCCAGCGGATCTAGGGTTTCACCGGAGAGGGGCTCCGGAGCGTCGGAACCCCACCAAAACCTAGGTGGTTCCATACCATATGTATACAAGTGTGTTGGGTGTTGTACATGTCCAAGATCCACTGAGGTGTGTGACCGGCTTCACCGGTATCACTTTCTCCATACCGAGTTCGTGGACTTATAGCTCGAAACTCCCACTTCGGGCGAAACGGAGGGAATCTTGGCAAGGGTTGGGGTGGATCTTGGTTTTGGGTCTTCCTATGTCCTCGCCTAACACAACCAAGCAAAAAAATCCACCGGCCTACCCCCTTTCGACTCCGGTCAAAGGGGTAGACGGCAACTTTGACTTTTCTCCAGCGGATCTAGGGTTTCACCGAGAGGGGCTCCGGAGCGTCGGTACCCCTCCAAAACCTAGGTGGTTCCAAAATAGTATTAATAAAAGTATACGAGTACTATATGAGTATTATTGTATTGTATTGTAATAATAAGTAGTATATAAATATAAATAGAACAGTATTAAAAAAAAATTAACCCACTGCCGTGTGCAAACACACGGTGAAATTATATTCTTGCTTTGCCGTGTCCTTCTTCCCTGCACACGGCAAAGAGAAATTAGGTCTCGATCTGTTCAGCTCGCGCACCCGGCCCCGACCTCTCCTCACAACACGCACACACTTCCCAGCTTCGCTCTACCCCCAGCGCCGCCACACGCCGGCGACCGCTACTTCCCAGCGCCGCGGCCACCCTTCCGGCCGCAGGGGCCGCCCATCCGATCGGGGCGCCGCCGCCACCCATCCGAACCGGGCGCCGCCGCATCTCCGACCCTCGCGCCGCCGCTGCTCATCCGAACCGGGGCGCCGCCGCCACCCATCCGAACAGGGCGCCGCCGCATCTCCGACCCGAGCGCCGCCGCCACACCACCTCGCACCTCCTCGCCACCCATCCGGCCGACCCCGCTGCTCATCCTGTCTTGCTCCTCGCCACACCACCCCGCACCTCCTGTCTTGCTAAATTGGTAAGTTCCCCTGCCTCCTTAGGGCTCGTTTGATTTGTGGGATTTCCACAGGAATTTCGTGGGATTGTGAACCTAAGGATTTTTTCCTACCATGGCCGTTTGATACAAAGGAATGAATACGTAGGATTCTTTCCTACGGGAAGTTTCCTAGTCTGTTTCGTAGGAAAAATAACATTCGATCCGAGCTCTTGCAAATTTTCCTGTGGTTGGAAGAAAAGTGCACGCCCCCTTCTCGCTCTGCTCCAGCTCTTTTGGAAATTAACATTGGCTCAACTTCAAATAAAATATTATAGTGCTACATATTTCCTGTGTTTTTCCTACACTGCCATCAAACACCCATTTGTACCAATTCCTATAGTTTTCATTCCCGTAGGATTCCAATGGGCAGACCATACCAATCCTACATTTTTCCTATCCCTCCATTTTTCCTACCCTTTAAATCAAACGAGCCCTTAATATGTTCTGGTTTGTCCTGTTCTGCTAGATTGATTGACTGAAGAAATTGTCTAATTGCTCTGCTAGATTGATTGAGTGATTTGTGCCGCCGCCGCATCGGGGTCGGGGTCGGGGAGGAGCAAGGATGGCGGGGACAGCAGGCTGATCCACTCCACTCCGTCGAGGTGGTGGTAGAGACGACCTTGGGTAGTACCGGAGCTGCTCATCGACGTCTCGGTGCCGCTGTTCCGCACCCCCCCTACGGAGAGCATCATCGAGCACGCTTCGAGGGTATACATCTTTCGCCTCGATCTCTTGTAATCTTAGTGCATAGGTTTTCTTTTGTCTAGATCACAATGTAAGTCGCGTAACCCGAGTCAGATCCCGTCCGGAAGAGTTATAAATTTATAAATATGCAGGATTGTCCATCTTTGCATATTTATAACCGTAACTCTTCCGGATTGTCCACGTTTTTGGACAACCCAAGTATGTGTAGATCGAGTCGTGTTCATGTTCTACCCCTTCCTGAGACAGAATTTCGGCAGCACCTCCCTGTTGTTCTTCGGATGCACACCCTCTCGGCTTGACAAGCTCGAGACGTGTATTCTGAAGAACAGCGGGGAGGTGCTGCCGAAATTCCGTCTCGGGTCGGGGTAGAACATGGAACACGACTCGATCTACACATACTCGGGTGGGATAGGCCCCTACCTATTAGAAGTGTAGGTGAACCACCCATGCATGCTGTAAAGATAAAATTTGGGCGTAATTAATCTGATGACATTGAATAAATTTATTATTATTACTTGCTGCATATAATGAAATGCGTCACTGTTGTCACCAAAAGAGCAGAAGAAGATGGCTGATCATGCTGACCGTGAGTGGATGTACACTGGTCGTGAAAGTAAAACAGTGATTAGCCCTGAATGGTTTGTTAGGCTGGAAGAATTCTTGGATCAAGCATTTGTTGAGGGGAATGCTACCGCTTGGTGTCCGTGCTTTAAATGCAAGAACAACAGAATACACAATAGGGATGATATTGGATTAGATCTGGTTAAGTATGGTTTTGTGCCCGGCTATTATGTGTGGACCTATCATGGTGAGGCTGATCGTATCATAGAGGAGGCGACGAGAGAGTCCGACAGCGACCGTGATACTGGGTTAGGAGGCCTGATAAATGACTTTCGTGATGCGCAAGGGGCGCAAGGGGAAGAGCAGCCAGAGGGTGCCGCGAAGGCCTTCTATGATATGTTGGAGTCCTCGGCTGCACCTCTTCACGCGCACACCCAATACAGACAACTCAAGGCAATCGGTGACATTATGGCTATCAAGGCCCGGTGGAACCTGCCTAGAGACTGTTTTGATGAAATTATGACAACCGTTGGTCGTTGGCTCCCTGAAGCTCATGTTCTGCCTTCAAGCTATTACGCGGCAAAGAAAATCCTCCGTGCACTTAACATGCCATATGAGCATATCCATGCATGTCCGGAGGGATGCGTCCTATTTAGGAAAGAATACGAGTTCGCCAACTACTGTCCCAAGTGTGGCTCCTCTAGGTATGTTGAGGTAGACGCAGGTGATGGTCAGAAGAGACAGTCTTGTGTCCCAGCCAATATTCTTAGGTATCTTCCACTCATACCAAGGATTCAACGACTTTACATGGATAAGGATACTGCAAAAATGATGACGTGGCACAAAGATGGGACAAGATTCAAGGAAGACGCAAGTAAGAAGAAAATGTTGATACATCCGTCGGATGGTGACGCATGGAAGAATTTCGACAAAATACACACCCCGGGGAAAGCAGACGAGGCTCGGAATGTGCGAATTGCCTTGGCGACAGATGGGTTCAATCCGTATGGTATGACGGCTGCCTCATACAGTTGCTGGCCCGTGTTTGCTATCCCGCTTAATCTCCCACCCGGCGCTATTATGCAACGAAAGTACATGTTCCTGTCCTTGATAATTCCAGGGCCTGACTACCCGGGAAAAAATATGAGTGTGTACATGCAACCGTTGATGGATGAGCTGAAAGAAGCTTGGGATACGGGTTTCAGGACATACGACCGATCTACGAAGACACATTTCAATATGTTTGTCTGGTACCAGTACTCAATGCATGACCTACCGGCGTTTGGGCTATTCATTGGCTGGAGCGTGCACGGTAGGTTCCCATGCCCACAGTGCAAGAGTGCTATGGAGTTCTATTGGTTGACCGGGGGTCGCAAGTATTGTTGCTTTGATTTGCATCGGCAGTTCCTTCGTGATGACCATGAGTTCAGACAAGACACCAAGAAGTTCACAAAAGATGTAGTTGTCACACACACGGCACCTCCCGTTTTGACTGGTAAACAGATACTTGCTGAGTTGAACGCTCTCGAGGAGGATCCCGAACATCCAGGTAAGTACAAGGGATACGGTGTGACACACGCCTGGACTCACAAGCCGTGCTTCTGGGATCTCCCGTACTTTCCGGATCTTGAACTTCCACACTACATAGATGTGATGCACACTGAGAAGAATATCGGGGAGTCCATTTTCGCTATGATGTTTGACATCCCCGATAAGTCGAGGGATAACATCAAGGCTAGGGTCGACCAAAAGGCGATTTGCGATAGACCAAATCTTGAACTACAACCAATTGGCGGGGGTACGAGATGGAGGAAGCCAAAGGCCCCTTTCGTTCTTACAAGGGAGCAAAGGAAGGAAGCGCTCATGTGGATCGCCCTGTTGATGTTCCCTGATGGGTACGCGGCGAATCTTAGAAGGGGTGTGAAGCTTGATGCCATGAAAATCATCGGGCTCAAGAGTCATGACTACCACATATGGCTCGAGCGGCTACTCCCAGTGATGGCTCGAGGCTTCATCCCCGAGGCAGAATGGCGGGTGCTGGCGGAGCTTAGCTATTTCTTCCGCGTTCTTTGTGCTAAGGAGATATCTCCAACCGTGATTGATGAAATGGAAAAGGTGGCTCCGGAGTTGATATGCAAGTTGGAGGCAATGTTTCCGCCTAGCTTCTTTGTTCCTATGGCCCACATGATTTTACACCTCCCCACGGAGGCACGAATGGGAGGTCCCGTGCATGCCCGTTGGCAGTACGCATTAGAGAGACTGCTAAAGACCGTACGAAAGAAATGTACAAACAAATGCAAGATTGAAGCATCCATAGCTGAGGCATTCATCGTTGAGGAGGTGGCGAACGTCATCACAACATATTATCCGCCAGATGTTCCCACTATGCATAATCCAGTCGCTCGTTACAATACTGACAACCATGTATCCGAGCTTAGCCTCTTCAAAGGGAAACTGGGAACTTCAGGCGGCAAAGTGATGCAAAAATTGAGTCTAGAAGTGTGGTCCAATATAACCTTGTATGTCTTGGTAAACCTAGAAGAAGCATCCGAGTACCAAGAGTAAGTGCTCTCTACGATAATTGTATCGCAACTCATCATAAGTTTGTGTCTAACTTAACTTTCCCTCGTTTCTGTAGCGAATTCATGAATCAATATTGGCCAAGTGCCAACGAACCTTCCCCAAGCGAGGAGGACAATTTTCTCCGTGAGGGTGCCGGGAACGGCCAACCAAATTACATTGATTGGTTGCGAGCAAAAGTACTTTCTATTTCCCCTCCTTGTTAGTTTATCATCTCAATCCCGCCTTACCTGGCGCTAATGCTTTCCGCTTGAACCTACAGGCTGACGTAGACCATGCAATGAACGAGGAGTTGAGAACCGTTGCCATGGGTTTTCACTATAAGGTCCTTAGGTACGACACGTACGACGTCAATGGGTATCGCTTCCGAACCCGTATCCACGAGGAGAGTCGGCCTAATCGAAAAACAACGAATAGTGGAGTGTTAACCGTATGCAATGGAGTAGAATACTATGGAGTACTTGAAGAAATATATGAACTACAATGGAAAAGAGTAGGAGGACCGCATCCTAAGGTCATTATTTTCAAGTGCAAGTGGTTCGATCGAGAGCATTATAGAGGAGAACCGGCTGTTGGGCTAGTCGAAATTAATCGAGAAAAGCTTTTGGATTGCCCAGATGTCTATATCGTGGCTCAAGAGGCGACCCAAGTTTATTACCTCCCATACGCGTGCAAGATTGCTCGTTTGCGGGATTACGATGTCCCGTACAAGGTGTCGCCGTATGGTAAATTACCTATGCCAATCGACGATGATTATAACCCTCTCATAAACGCCGACACATATGAGGGAGAATTCTTCCAAGAGGAAGGTGGGCTCACAGGCCATTTCGTGATCGACTTGACGGGAGGAGAGGGAGGTGAGGGCATGGAAGAAGACGTTGGCAGTGTCGGTGTCGACTCCGAAGAAGAGGTTGACGACATTAACGACTTGGCATTTCTCCAGCGATTAAGTTCACAGAACGACGGTGAGGATACCGACGGTGATGACACACGTGATAGTGACGATGAGACTGACGCTCCATTGGCTAATGCTAGACCTCCAGATCCAGATGATCCCGACTTTGACCAATATATGTATGCTTCTATTTATTTTACTTAGTTTATTTGCTTAGCATGAGTTCTATTTATTTTATTTGCTTCACATGCTTTCTAATTATTTCACTTAGTTTATTTGCTTAGCATGAGTTCTATTTATTTTATTTGCTTTTGCATTCGTACTAATCGGTTCAATGTTTGTCATTGCAGGCCACAGAAACATGGTAGGAGGCAGCTCATGCGGCAGGACAGGGAGAGGGGGCGGGAGGAAAGCAGGGAGGAGAGGGAGAGGGGGCACGACGAAGCCCCTCAACGCCGTGATCCAGGCGGTGGAGAGGAGGCAACAGGAGGAAAGAGGCGAAGGATCCAGAGTCGGCGGTTCCTCGAGAGGGACCGAGGGTAGGCCTCCGATGAGGAAGAGGAGGGGGGTGGGGGAGGAGGAGAGGAGACAGTGGGGGAGGGGGGAGGAGGGGAGGAGACAGAGGGAGGACGAGGGGAGGAGACAGAGGGAGGCCGAGGGGAGGAGACAGAGGGGGAGGGGGGACGAGGGAGGAGAGGGGAGAGGAGAGAGGGATGGGTGTGAGACCGAGATCCCGTCAGCTGATGGCTCCGATTCTGAGGAGGAGGGTTGTGAGAAGGAGGTGTCCAGTGACGTGTACCTGCGAGGTCCGGTAGCGCTCCCAAAGTCAGTCCC
This sequence comes from Poa pratensis, assembly GCA_947311845.1. Lineage (NCBI taxonomy): Eukaryota > Viridiplantae > Streptophyta > Magnoliopsida > Poales > Poaceae > Poa > Poa pratensis. The sequence goes on along the minus strand of CAMZMU010000060.1, from coordinate 33,208,468 downwards.
GCTAGCACAACGGCCTTTGGTTGAACCAAAGGGCTCTACGTAAGATGCACATTCTATTTAATATGTTTCTTACATTTTGAAACTTAAATCTCTCGACACATTCTAATTAACATTTTTGTTTCCCGGTTTTGCAAATAGGTTCAAGAAGCCTGAAGATGGAGGGCGGCACATGGGGCACGTGTTTGGCTCTCTGATGAAGACCCACTACCCGGGGTTGGTGACACGCCCTACAACCGGTGAGGTCGTGCCAGCTACGCGGTGGGAGGACTACAAGCTTCGTTGTGACACCACCCACGGCTCTAAGTACGAGGCCGTGCTCCACGATTTCTGGGTATGTCAGCAACCACATTTCGTTTAGCACATCTCATCCTTTTCACTAACTTGCACATTCGTCGTGCTTAATTGCAGGAGTTCTTTAGATGCGAGGAGGGGAAGGAGGCAGAGTGCAGGAAGATCCTCATTAAGATGGGCGTCAAGAAGGTGACGGACATGATCTACGAGGCGCGTATCGCAGCTGTCGTCAGGATCGAGGCGGCCAAGGGGTTGTCATGCACAAGGGATAAAGCCATTTATAAGTACCCCAAGGCTCACGAGTATAATTCGGTAAGTGAGGCCTACCTGGCTAACACTTCTTGTTATTCCTTACATACATGCATGGCTAACACTTGAGTTATTCTTCATGCATACTAACCACATACTCCTTTATGTAGGTGAGGCCTAGCTGGTGCTCCAACCACGCGGAATGCTGGAGGCGGCTGTCGGCTTGGTGGGACTCTGACGAGTGGAGGGCGATCAACGCTAATGGCAGGGCGAATCGGTTGGTCGTGAAGGCTACGCACCACCAGGGTAGCCAGTCCTTGGGTGGGTACGCCAAGCTATATGTAAGTGTTTATTTTTCACAAGTTCTTTATGCATGCTTGATTAAGCGGAACAAGATATGCTCTTCTAACCATATCACTTTTAATTGTAGGCGGCTCACAATAAGGTGCCAGAGCCTAACACGTACCAGGCGTACCACATGGCCAAGCTGGCATCCGCCAAAAAGGCCAAGCCGTATGATCCCGCTACTCCCAGCACCTCTTTCAACTTGTCCACAGCCAAACGCAAGGAGAAGTACGATAATGCGCTCAAGGCGAGGGAGGGGGAGACCATTGACCCGAGCTCCCGGGACTTTGACCCGGTGCTGGTCATGACGTCAGGAGGAGGACTGAGGCACGGTCGGCCTGCTCTTGGAGCCAGCACCTTCCCTATAGAGATGGAGGGCCTAGCCAGCATGAGGGCTAGGTCTACGAGCTCCAGCCTGCAGATCCAGAGGCGCGACGAGCCTGCACGTGACCTACAAGCGGTTAGTTTCATTAAAATGATGCGTCCTCTAGTTATTTGCATGTTTTCGTTCTAAGTAATGCAAACCATTTCATTGGATCAGGCGATGGAGGAGATGGCAGCACGGAACGCAGCCCTAGAGGAGAAGCACAGGCAGGAGACCGAGCAGACGAGGAAGGAGATGGAGGCGATGCGGGCACAGATGGCGGTCTTCGCGGTGAGTTTCATGTGCATAAGATACCAACGGTAGTCTACTGTTTCATTTACTAACCTTGCTTCTCAAAAATAATATGCAGAATATGTTCCGCAGCAACGGTATGATGGTTCCCGACATGGCACAGTTTCAAGCGATGGTGATTCATTCATCTCCGCACACCGTAAGTTCTCATGTTCAAAGTTTTTATGTCTTTTTACCATGTCCTTCTAACCGGTGCTAACCATCTAATTCTTCATGCATGTAGGTTGCCTCCTCGAACGGATCGCCCATGGCCCAGACACCTGGAGCAGCAGATGGAGCCCAGACACCCGGAGCAGCAGATGGAGCAGCAGATGGAGCAGCAGCAAACGCTACTCCGCCACCTTCAGCAGGCCGCCAGGTAGTTAGCTCAAACCCAATGAAATGCATGTTAGAGTAAAATGCATGTACGTGCGGAGAAGCCTTCACTTCCCATCACACTGCAGTTCGCTACAATCTCAGTAATTACAACACCCATTCCTGTAACTCAAGATCTTCACAGAGAAAAGAAAATAAAAAACTGTCACAACAAAGGATGCACAAGAGGCCTTCTTTGTCTTTTGTACTGTTCTATCAGAAAAGTCAGGAATAGGTAGTTGGAATAGGTGACCAACCAAACATAGTTAAATCTATCAGAAAATACATTTCTTGTCCAACTTGTGCAACACAAATAATTAGCAACTTAATAGTTTGAATCCTTTGCTTATGTCAGGAATAGGTAGTTGGACATGTACTTGTGTTTATAATTAGCACCTAGACTTCTAGTGCCTTTTTAACTTCTGGAAATTGGCTCCAAATGTTCAAGCAATAAACACATAGGAAGTAAGACTTGATCAATAATTTATTTGAAAATCCTGTGCAACAACAGCACTGTATACTACTTTGTGTTGAATTCATGGATGTTGGAATCCTCATGCCTTTGTGTCTTCTTCCATGTTTTAGATGGATTGGAGCTAGGAGCGGATGGCATCGATGGCATGATGACCGGGAGTTGCTTCGTCATTGTTTTGTTGTGCTTCATTGATGTAGTCGGAGCGGCCTTTTGTTGTTGTGCTACATTTGGACTTGAATAGGATACTACTATGTGATGTTTTGGATGATACATGTGATATTTGGTGGGAGATATGTGATATATGTGTGAGATATGTGATATTTTGTGTAAATATGTGTTCTGTAACTGTTCTGGAATTATTGAACTGCAGGGATCGAGAAAAATAAAATTGGCAGGAAAAATATGGTCACCTTTGCCGTGTGCTGGCACACGGCAAAGAGTGCCAGAAAACCCGGCGCCAGGACGCACAGGTTGTGGACACATGTCCCAGCACACGGCAAAGAAGGAGATACATTGCCGTGTGTTCTATCGCGAGCACACGGTAAAAGGTTATGCAGTTGCCGTGCGCTCCTGTGCAGGCACACGGCAAAGATGGATGCACGGTGCACGACTGACAATCGGGACCCACTTTGTTATCCTTTTCCGTGCACGGGCACACGGGAAACATTGCACACGTTGCCGTGTGCCACTAGAGACGACACACGGCAAAGAGCCGCCGTCACCGTCCATCGTCGTCAAGTCGCTGCGGGTCCCACAGATAATCTTCGCCGTGCGCCCCGATATCCGACACACGGCAAAGAGGTCTTTCCCGTGCAATTCTCCCCCGTGTGGTCGTTACCGTGTGGGGCGCACGGCAAAGACGTTGCCGTGTGCTTTTCGGTCTTCGTCGTGTGCTTCTGGCACACGGCAACGTCCTGCTCTCCCGTAGTGTGCAGCTGGATTCACTCAAGAGAACATGGTAATATATGGGAGACATTATCAGGCAGTGATCCCCGTATTACTGAAGCTTAATGGGATTTTTTGTTGGTGCTTCCGGCCTTACGGTCTGGATGCCGACACCACAGTCACGCTCAGTGCATTGTCGTGTCCTGAAACGTCGCCGCCACAATCTATTGTTTCTAGGTCCTCTTACGAGGGGATGATGTGAGTTAATCTTCTAATTTGATTTGATGCACACTGTTGTTGCAGAAATCTCAAACTATGATCTAGCACTTGGGTAGTACCTTCATCAGTAAATGATTGGTTTCTTTTTTACGATGATAAGGTGATCTATCTATTGTTTGTAACATTTTTTAACCTTTTGCGATGCAGGTTATGAAAATGACATAGGATAGACTTCTGGACAACGAAAAATCTTATGTTCTATGTCAATCAAGGTTCGTCACGTGGTTCTCTACATTTCTTACGACGAAGGAAACATTATTGTTGGGTTATTATAACTGATTTGTCGGTTCTGAATTCAAAGGATGTATGCAAATATGTGTTCCTGTCTTTGATCACTAATTTGTTATGTGATGGAGATAATTCGATTAGCTTAATATCCAGTCTTTGAGCAATGTCAAAAAGGCACTTGGCAACAAATAGCTAATTCTAGCAGTTTTTTTCTCGGGAAAACTACATAGGTCTTATTTTATTTGGATCTGTGACTCTAGAAAATAAACTAATCAGAATAACACCAAAATTATTTTTAGTATGTTTCAGTTAAAATCTGAAAAAATTATAATTCCGTAGCAACGCACTGTAGTGTGTTAGCTTTTCAGTCCCGTTGCAACGCACGGGCATTTTGCTAGTTTCCATATAAAATCCCAAACAAAGGTTCTTTTATGACACTATATCCAAGTTGTGCAATATTTCAATTACCTTTCCGGTTATGCTACATATTATAGTATGATGTCAACAACTCCATTGTCCAATAGTTGTTTATAATGACCCCGCTCCAACGCGCGGGGTTCTTCTCATGACATCAAAATTATTTGTCCTTCAAAATGAAACCCACTATAAAATCTATCATGTTTTTTTTGAGTATTTATTAACATATGACGTTTACAATTTATGGGATGGGTCAGGAATATTTTGAGGAATCATTGTCTCTGTCTAGAAGTGGAGTGTTTTTTTTATCTTAATGGTTTATGTGTTTTGGGGAAATCCTGAGTTATGCATTTTTTTTCTTGGAGATACCGTTGTTCTTAGACTATAGTTAGGCCAAAAAGAACATGCATGGGATTGCCGTTATGATGGGCTGTACATTTCAGAAGCATCACCGCCCGCTTTTGGTTTTCTACTGTTTAGTGTATGGTTGGTTTTGTCCTAAACCAAAGCATACATTTTTTCTTTTATTATTGTGAGTTTTGTGGTGTTGCTAAATCTATCAGCTAGATGCGATTCAAATATTTGTTTTAATGAGTTGACCCCTGATGTCCTTCCTCTAGAACAAGAACAAAGGAACCTTTTTGTCTTCTTGCCTTTTGTTTGTACAACTCTATTGGGTTCTTGCTCACTTGAAGATTTGTTCTAGCTATAGTTGTTACAATTTTCTATCACACATAACTGATAAATGAGAAAGGTCACAAATTTGAGTCCACTAAGTGGAAGGCTCAATCCTTATAGTTGGGTGATTTCATTTCACATGTGGATTTGGTAGTTATGACCATTGGTGTACCTATGCACAAATGGAGGGGGGGGGGGGGCAACCGCCCCCTTCCGGCCTAATTGTTTTGCTTAACTAACCCCACATGGCCAGCTCCGCCGTGGAGCCGGGCCGGTATGCTCCAGTCATAGCAGTCCTTGTGTTTGGTGTCATTGCGACCGTGTTCTTGTTCATCATCGCGTTGATGTTCATTTAGTGAGAGTGAGTTGAGATCAGTGTCCCCCTTTACTATTAGAGCCGCATGATCAGTACTGAACTTGAGGTTTCTGTTGATTTGAGGTTTCTGTGGATTTGAGGTTTGATGCGTAGAGACCACTAATGAACTTGCTTGCTGAACGCGATGTAGAGCTGGGCCGGTATGCTCCAGTCATAGCAGTCCTTGTGTTTGGTGTCATTGCGACCGTGTTCTTGTTCATCGTCGCGTTGATGTTCATTTAGTGAGAGTGAGTTGAGATCAGTGTCCCCCTTTACTATTAGAGCCGCATGATCAGTACTGAACTTGAGGTTTCTGTTGATTTGAGGTTTGATGTGTAGAGACCACTGATGTCTACGCACGCTTCTATTCTTGTAGACAGTGTTGGGCCTCCAAGTGCAGAGGTTTGTAAAACAGCAGCAAGTTTCCCTTAAGTGAATAACCCAAGGTTTATCGAACTCAGGGAGGTATAGGTCAAAGATATCCCTCTCAAGCAACCATGCAATTAAGATACAAGAAGTCTCTTGTGTCCCCAACACACCTAATACACTTGTCAGATGTATAGGTGCACTAGTTCGGCGAAGAGATAGTGAAATACAAGTGATATGGATGATTATAAGTGGTAATTGCAATCTGAAATAAAAATGGCAGCAAGCAAACTTGAGCCAAAATGAGAGCAAACGGTGTTTCAATGCTTGGAAATAAGGCCTAGGGATCATACTTTCACTAGTGGACACTCTCAACAATTATAATATAATTGAATACATAGATATTTCCTCTTCACTATGCTACTCTGAACTATTCTCCTGTTGGATAATAAACACCAATTCATTGTGTAGGGCTACAAAAGCACACCTTAAAGTTGCATTCCACATCTAGGGGACCCCAATGTCACTAAGAGCGCCCCAAAATAGTACTAGACAAACACCACAATTTCATAGAGACATCCAACACAAATAATAGCTTATGATAAGTATTCCTGTAAACTTTAGCCTAAGAGTCACACACGGTGCGCACACTGTCAACTTCGTACCATGGGACAAAGGTGACTCCGGAATTTACATTAATAAAACCACTCAAGTAGCATAATTCATAAGATAACGAAGAGTAACATCCATGGATCCAACTAGATTACAAAGCTCATGATCACATAAAGATCACACCATGGGAGAGAGACATGAACCACATAGCTACCGGTATGAGCCCTCAACCCCGTGGGAAACTACTCACGCATGGTCATGGTGATGAGGAGCTTGACGGAGAGGTGCTGCCCGGAGAGGAGACGGCGGCCCGCAACAGCCACGGTGCGGCGGCGGCGGCAAGGCGTGGCGGCGGCGGCGGCCCTTGGCCCCCTTCTTCTTCCTTGGTGATGGTGCAGCAATGGAGGAGCTCCTCCCCCTCCTTGGCGGCTGCCAACAGTAGGAAAATTCGTGGTCTTGGGTGTCTTTTTCGAGTTAGGGTTTCCTTCTTTATATAAACTCTCGGATTTCCGTCACCCCCTTTTAGGGTTTCACCATATTGGGCCTACAGGCCGCATCCGAACTCCGATTGGTTGTTCTCACGCTTAAAATCTTCGTATGGAAATTTATGACAATTTTCTCAACAGTCAGATCTCCATTTGACGTCATCTTCGAGGGTCAGACTGGCAAACTCCGAAAACAGTTCTGGGACATATTTCAGCAAAGTTCCAATTCGACTCCAACAAGGTTTCCTTTGCCCTCTTTTGATAACTCCTACACATTAAAGTGTAAAACAAGAACATTGTGCACTTTGGCAACTATTAGTAGGTTAGTCCCAATAAATATAATAAAGTTGCAAATAAATAGGGAATTTAGCACAATAAACTACAAAGTTCATGTATGCATTTTACATGCATCAACCACTAATGAACTTGCTTGCTGAACGCGATGTAGAGCCGGGCCGGTATGCTCCAGTCATATCAGTCCTTGTGTTTGGTGTCATTGTGACCGTTTTCTTGTTCATCATCGCGTTGATATTCATTTAGTGAGAGTGAGTTGAGATCAGTGTCCCCCTTTACTATTAGAGCCGCATGATTAGTAGTGAACTTGAGGTTTCTGTTGATTTGACGTTTCTATGGATTTGAGGTTTGATGTGTAGAGACCACTAATGAACTTGCTTGTTGAACAAATTATGTTTATGTGGATTTGAGGTGGTCATACTACACTATATTTCGTAGTTTCGGAACACAATCGGAACACAATGTGATATATAGGGTAAAGCTCATTTTATCTTGCATCGGCTAGTTAAGGCTTGCTTCAACGTGACACTACAAGGGATCAGGTATATTGTGACGATGTGTTATCATCACACAATATCCAAAAACGTCACGGAAAACCTCGTTGTGACGATTTTGGAGCGTCACGAGCATCGTCACAGAATCACCGTCACATATTCCTCCTTGTGACGCGACGCGCGAAAAGACGTCACCAAATATGGGACCTTCGGTGACGGTGCAAATGGTGCATCGTCACTGACATCAACACCAAGGAGACCATCGCTCGGCAAGATAACGTCACAGATTAGCGTCACTGAAGGTGGATGACGTCATATATGATGTCATGTGATATTTTAGATATTATTTCCCTAAATAATTCGAAATTATTTTTTATTTTTTGTATTTTTAAATTGTTTCCCTTTTCGTAATAGACTATTTTATTTTCAAGATATGTTTCGCGTTTTATTTTGTAGAATTATTTCGTGGGTGTAATATTAATTCATTATTATTTGATTTTATTTCAGAATATTTTGGGTAATAATTTTCAAATCTAATCTACAAGAAATTGTGAATTAAAATTAATTTCAACACATATGACAATATATACTCAATTGCCAACAGTATATACTTAACTCACAACAAAATATCATTGTACATGAAAAGCAAATGACAATAAATAAGTAATAATCTAAAACTAACATAAGAACAGCAAACTAGGTCCGCCCTACATATCACCACTACATAATGATGGGCTTCATGCACCATCAGGCATTCGCTGCTCATCTTCTGGCCGTGCTTCACTCCTTTTTATTTTGCATGGCAATCTGTACAAGAAAAGCATCGTTGTTCATGTTAGAGAGACATGAAAGATTGGATTATACACTTACACAAGCATAGATATTTGGAGGTGATCACTCACACATTGCTATTCATTGCATTGTTGGAACATGGTAAGTATAGTAAGCCATACCCTAGAAGGTTATTCTTTGGTCTATTTTACCAATCGATACTTGGCTCTTGACGGGCACCTTGAATCAACTTGTTGGGCTTGCAAGAGTACTTATGGACGGAAACATGTTCTGGATTCTTACTCCCTCTAAATTAATTTAGAATGTGCAAACATTGTTCAGTCCTACTCCTAGTTCACATTTGATTCGCAAACAAGTTTTTAGTGATGTACTGTTGTATATGTAGCATGTCTGGTCAACAACTAGCAACTAGTCTTTGAGAAGCACATCCAGCTATGAACAATACGACCAACAACAACAGTTACTCAAGTCACCGAGAATAGAGAAAAAACTCACAGAACCGTTAAGTGCAGTCGCGCTCATACATCAAGTCTATCTTTTGGTATGGGTCAGTTTGGAAAAGTCAGTTGGGCTAGGTCCTCATTGTTGTACTTGTCTTTTTTCTACAAGATATACGAACTCATATATTTAGTATTTCACACATGAAGTCCTATTGACATGGGACAACAATGAGTTAGGTAGAATACTTACAATTTGGGGGAAATGGGAAGGATAAGACCTAGAGCCCATAGTTTGTTGATGCTTTACAACTTCTCGATTCTCCTTGTTCTTCTCACAAAGTTCCTATACAAAGCAAATGAATATTAATATTATCAATAGTGACAAATACTTATAAGAACAGCAAACATGTTCATTAGGTGCTGCATATTATGAGAGTGCTAACATAAGTATTATCATCTTACTCTGTCCCTCCATTACTCTGTCCGAGATAGCGGTAAGAATGTCTCTACAGAAAACTCAAGTATTCAGTACAAGTATTTTTGGTACGACTCTTACAGATTGAAAAGTTCACCCTCTACCTATGAGGATCACTAGCTCAAATCAGGTTGTGCTAGAGTTTATGATTTAAAACATATCATAGGGGAATTTGCTGAAGTGTTTATGATAACATTTTTCTTTTATTATTGTGAGTTTTGTGGTGTTGCTAAATCTATCAGCAAGATGCGATTCAAATATTTGTTTTAATGAGTTGACCCCTGATGTCCTTCCTCTAGAACAAGAACAAAGGAACCTTTTTGTCTTCTTGCCTTTTGTTTGTACAACTCTATTGGGTTCTTGCTCACTTGAAGATTTGTTCTAGCTATAGTTGTTACAATTTTCTATCACACATAACTGATAAATGAGAAAGGTCACAAATTTGAGTCCACTAAGTGGAAGGCTCAATCCTTATAGTTGGGTGATTTCATTTCACATGTGGATTTGGTAGTTATGACCATTGGTGTACCTATGCACAAATGGAGGGGGGGCAACCGCCCCCCTTCCGGCCTAATTGTTTTGCTTAACTAACCCCACATGGCCAGCTCCGCCGTGGAGCCGGGCCGGTATGCTCCAGTCATAGCAGTCCTTGTGTTTGGTGTCATTGCGACCGTGTTCTTGTTCATCATCGCGTTGATGTTCATTTAGTGAGAGTGAGTTGAGATCAGTGTCCCCCTTTACTATTAGAGCCGCATGATCAGTACTAAACTTGAGGTTTCTGTTGATTTGAGGTTTCTGTGGATTTGAGGTTTGATGTGTAGAGACCACTAATGAACTTGCTTGCTGAACGCGATGTAGAGCCAGGCCGGTATGCTCCAGTCATATCAGTCCTTGTGTTTGGTGTCATTGTGACCGTGTTCTTGTTCATCATCGCGTTGATGTTCATTTAGTGAGAGTGAGTTGAGATTAGTGTCCCCCTTTACTATTAGAGCCGCATGATTAGTACTAAACTTGAGGTTTCTGTTGATTTGACGTTTCTGTAGATTTGAGGTTTGATGTGTAGAGACCACTAATGAACTTGCTTGCTGAACAAATTATGTTTATGTGGATTTGAGGTGGTCATTCTACACTATATTTCGTAGTTTCGGAAGACAATCGGAACACAATGTGATATATAGGGTAAAGCTCATTTTATCTTGCATCGGCTAGTTAAGGCTTGCTTCAAGGTGAAGCGTGATATATAGGGTAATGCCCTAAGTACGAATGGTCGTGCCGTCAACTTTGACCGTATTTTGAAACCGGTATAAGAAATTCAAAAAAAAGAAAAACTTCGTCTTGTGTCATTATATGTGACACGGTTACCACTAAAAATAATAAGCTTGAAATACGGCAATTATATTTAACTAGTGTTCCCAGAAATGAGCTATTATGTACAAGGATCCATGGCTTTCACGCCAAATGACGAAAGTTGTGACCAGATTCATGGCATAGTTTGTTCAAATGTGCCCATTACTGGTTGTGAGCTTTACACTCTACACCAAGGGTTGGTACTCCTACGCGCGGCACCAGTAGGAGAACAAACTTACATCCTGAGTCCTCCTAATCCTAGCATGCTCTAAGTACGGAGCAGAGTATAAAAGAGCATATAGATCATCGCAGCAACACATGCAAGCATGGTCTTCATAATAAGTCGAGCCGACTTCTTTTGAGTAGTGGTGGTCATATGTATGCTCTTTATATGATCGACATTAGATTCTTGCGTGGTGAGTCGTGACAATTTAATTTCCTACCCACTTAGAAGATTTGTTCTATTATTGCATAGCCGATTTATTTCATATATACATTTCTTTATTTTTGCAATGGTTGGATCTCAAGCTATGTCAAAAAGATCCGGCCTTACTTCTAGGTATTTAAATACAAAATACCATCAGGCCTTACTTCTAGGTTCTATAAATACCAACACGCGTAACACACCATATGGATTGTCGCGAGGCCAAACAAGAGAAATCTTATTTCTCCAGCTAGCGCACGCACGAGATTGCACATGCTAGTACTCCCTCCGTATAAAATTAGGTGAGACATGTTCATCTAATTTGGAACGGAGTGAGTAATACTGCACATGCGGAAAAACACTTCAGTTACTTGGCACACACTATACATGTGTTGACCGATGAGCGATGTTTTACCAAATGCAGATGCACAAAATTGAGTACTGCATCCCTTTCAAAATATATTGCCCTAAGCTAAAGTCCATTAGGTTTAACAAAGTTAAAGTTATAGAAATTAGGATCAACTATGTCGAACCAATATCAATACATTTATATCCCAGCAAAAAACTATCAATAGATTTGTAAAAGATGTTTCATAGTGTATTTAAGTAAAAAATATTACGCCAAGCTACATCCCTTGGCAGAATCTCATCGACCCAATGAGAGTTTCAACTTTCATCTACGACCTTGCAGATCTCTGTGCAATATGCATGACCAGCCGATGATCATCTTGTGTCATACATAGTACATTTTGGTTGGCTTCGTGAACCAACTCTACCAATTATCTAGTCATGGACAAAGTTTTAGCACTGGTTTGGATAGTTGTTAATTTTGTGCTATCTTTGTTTTCTCCACAACATCTGCAATACAAGGGAAGGCAATAAAAAAACTTGGCTAGACCCACCAATGATTGTTTTCTCCACAACATCTCTCAATTCTAAAAAAAAAACGAATTTCCAATGATTCACAATCAACATGTATTGTCATATTACCATTGAGAAAATCATGAAGAATCTAACGACGCTTTGATTAAATGCCACCCGTGCACATGGCAACCAAAAATAACATGACACGTAAAGTCAGCGAAGGCCGCAAGGAACATGGTTTTCTTACGAATTGTTCAACTTCCCGTGAAAAGAAAGAATTACACATCAGAGTGAAAGAGAATTAACATTGTCAAGGACCATGCGGAAGTCAAGGAAGTTCAAAGTGGTGTACCACTGTACCAGATTTGGCATATTGATTAGTGGAGTACTTTGGTTAGCCTCCTGCGTTGCGTTGTTCCAGTCATGGGTCAAGTGCCATATATTCTGCCCTTAGTACATCATTTTCTAAAGTATACTAAAGACCATACAAGTCAGTAGTTCCCCGTTAACCCAACCGTACAAGTTGTCCACTTGTCATTAGACCAAATTTCCAGTTCCGTGCATGCGATTTGAGGCCTTGACAATGCTTACTCTTTGTAGAAACTGAATCAATTTTACACTCTACAACAAGGACTGCTACTCCTACGGGGTGAACCAGTAGACGAACAAACTTACATCCCGAGGCCTCCTAATCCTAGCATGCTCTAGGTACCGAGCGGAGTACGGAGTATATATGAACATATAGATCATCGCGGCAACACATGCAAGCATGGTCTTCATAATAAGTTGAGCCGACATCTGTTGAGTAGTGGTCATATGCATGCTCTTTATATGGCCGACATTAGGTTCTTGCGCGGTGAGTCATGACAATTTAATTTTCTACCCACTTAGACGATTTGTTGTATTATTGCAGACCGATTTATTTCATATGTACATTTCTTTATTTTGGCAGTGGTTGCATCTCAAGCTATTATAAATACAATTCTAATACAATTCTTTTCCCCCGCCAAAAAAGAAGAAGATCTGGCCTTACTTCTAGCTATTATAAATACCAAATACCAACACGCGTAAACGCACCATGTGGATTGTCACAAGGCGAAACAAGATAAATCTTATTTCTACAGCTAGCTCACGGCACACGACTGCACATGCTAGTAATAATGCGCATGTGGAAAAACACTTCAGTTACTCCGGCACACTATACGTGCGTTGATCGATGAGCGATGTTTCACCAAATGCGGATGTACAAAATTGAGTACTGCATCCCTTTCAAAAAATTGCCCTAAGCTAAAGTCTATTAGGTTTAACAAAGTTAAGGTTACAAAAATAACGATCAACAGGGGCAAAGATATCAAACACCTACCATTTCATTCAATTTGTGGTGCCTGTTACCCTAATTGTAGTGGGTTTTTACAGTTTACTCTGCAAAGTTAAACGCTCTAAATATGGGTCTCTATTTCAGTTTTATGCGTTGTTATTTGACCTGGACTAGACTTGGCCCAATGGCAGAGCACAGATGCTGCAAGGTAAAAAAAAACACCCGTTGCTAAACCTACCTGTACTTGATCGGATCGTGTGCCCCGTGCGCGACCACGCGAGTCCGTTCAAAAAGCGCGCATGCGTGGGACCCATGAGTCCCCTCAGCGGCCCCACCCGCGCCCTGTGTCATCACCAGCTGGCCGCGGCCACCCCGGAACCCTCCCGGGCCTTCCAGAACCCGCTCGATCCGACGGCTGGGATCTCCCTCGCCAGAACCTTCCAGGCCAATCCTCGTCCGCCATAAAATCCCCTCCCGTCTCCTTCCCCGCTCCACAGTTCGAAATCAGAGAGCAACAAATCGCATCGCACCAAGCAAAGCGAGAGAGCGCTGTTCCGTTTCCACCACCAAGCAAAGCAAATCGCGGCGAGCGAATCCGAGGAGGAGGAGGAGAGATGGCGAAGGGCGAGGGTCCGGCGATCGGCATCGACCTGGGGACGACCTACTCCTGCGTCGGCGTGTGGCAGCACGACCGCGTCGAGATCATCGCCAACGACCAGGGCAACCGCACCACGCCCTCCTACGTCGCCTTCACCGACACCGAGCGCCTCATCGGGGATGCCGCCAAGAACCAGGTCGCCATGAACCCCACCAACACCGTCTTCGGTACGTTCCTGATGTCTTCCTCCTGCTTCTTGCCGCCCCTCTCTCCCCGTGTGCTTTGATGTGATCTGTCAGATTTGTGCCACTCTTCGTTAGTTTTAGGTGTAGATACGCGCCTCTGGTTTCCGTGGGGTTTTTGTCTTCAGAATCTGTTCGTGCTCGCGCTTCTTCTGTTGTACCGGTAGACACGGCATGATTAGGTGGTGTTGGATCTAGTCTTGCTTGAAAATAAGGTGTCGCTGTACGAAAATCTAGCCCCATGTTTCTGAATTTATTATTATTTCTGTTTTAGTGTGGTTGTTCTGTGTTCATGGTCACGCAGTTAGATGAATACTAATTTGTTCAAAGAGTACTGATTTGTTTGTTTATTCATCATGGCGTAGTATTGGTGATTAGTTAGGCTGAATCATAGTACTTCGAATTGGACATGAGTTTTGCTGTATTATTAGATTATCATGCCAGATCTAATTAGGCTTGTTGTTTCTGAATTCTGTATTGCTATCCTTCTGAAGAGCTGCACGAAATGTGCCTCTTTACTGGTGAAAGAAATGGGGACTTCAGATTCGATATGCGTGTTCTGATTTACCCTTAATTGTATATTGCTCTGTTTCTGCTGGAAGTTGCAATGCCAGATCTAATTAGGCTTGTTGTTTCTGAATTTTGTATTGCTATCCTTCTGAAGAGCTGCACGAAATGTGCCTTTTTACTGGTGAAAGAAATGGGGACTTCAGATTCGATATGCGTGTTCTGATTTACCCTTAATTGTATATTGCTCTGTTTCTGCTGGAAGTTGCAATAGTTCGCAATCGAACTCACTGTTACGTTCTCTGTTTCTGTATGCTATGCAGATGCGAAGCGGTTGATCGGTCGCAGGGTCTCTGACCCGTCCGTGCAGAGCGACATGAAGCTGTGGCCCTTCAAGGTCGTCGCAGGCCCGGCCGAGAAGCCGATGATCGTCGTCAAGTACAAGGGCGAGGAGAAGCAGTTCGCCGCGGAGGAGATCTCCTCCATGGTGCTCACCAAGATGAGGGAGATCGCGGAGGCCTTCCTCGGCAGCTCCATCAAGAACGCCGTGGTCACCGTCCCGGCCTACTTCAACGACTCGCAGCGGCAGGCCACCAAGGACGCCGGCGCCATCGCCGGCCTCAACGTGCTGCGCATCATCAACGAGCCCACGGCTGCTGCCATCGCCTACGGTCTCGACAAGAAAGCTTCCAGCAGCGGCGAGAAGAACGTGCTCATCTTCGACCTGGGCGGCGGCACCTTCGATGTGTCGCTCCTGACCATCGAGGAGGGCATCTTCGAGGTGAAGGCCACCGCCGGTGACACTCACCTTGGTGGCGAGGACTTCGACAACCGCATGGTGAACCACTTCGTCCAGGAGTTCAAGCGCAAGCACAAGAAGGACATGACGGGCAACCCCCGCGCCCTGCGCCGGCTCCGGACTGCCTGCGAGCGCGCCAAGCGCACGCTGTCGTCCACGGCCCAGACCACCATCGAGATCGACTCTCTGTTCGAGGGAATCGACTTCTACACCACCATCACCAGGGCCCGCTTCGAGGAGCTTAACATGGACCTCTTCCGCAAGTGCATGGAGCCGGTGGAGAAGTGCCTCCGCGACGCCAAGATGGACAAGAGCACCGTGCACGACGTCGTGCTGGTCGGCGGCTCCACCCGCATCCCCAAGGTGCAGCAGCTGCTCCAGGACTTTTTCAACGGCAAGGAGCTGTGCAAGAGCATCAACCCTGACGAGGCCGTGGCGTACGGCGCCGCCGTCCAGGCCGCCATCCTGAGCGGTGAGGGCAACGAGAAGGTGCAGGACCTGCTGCTGCTCGACGTCACGCCGCTCTCCCTGGGCCTGGAGACCGCCGGTGGCGTCATGACGACGCTGATCCCGAGGAACACCACCATCCCCACCAAGAAGGAGCAGGTCTTCTCCACCTACTCGGACAACCAGCCGGGCGTCCTGATCCAGGTGTTCGAGGGCGAGCGCGCGAGGACCAAGGACAACAACCTCCTGGGCAAGTTCGAGCTCTCCGCCATCCCGCCAGCACCCCGCGGCGTGCCCCAGATCACCGTCTGCTTCGACATCGATGCCAACGGCATCCTGAACGTCTCGGCGGAGGACAAAACCACCGGCCAGAAGAACAAGATCACCATCACCAACGACAAGGGGCGTCTGAGCAAGGAGGAGATCGAGAAGATGGTGCAGGAGGCGGAGAAGTACAGGGCGGAGGACGAGGAGGTCAAGAAGAAGGTGGACGCCAAGAACGCGCTGGAGAACTACGCCTACAACATGCGCAACACTCTCAAGGATGACACGATTGCCTCCAAGCTCGCCGACGACGACAAGAAGAAGATGGACGAGGCCGTGGAGGCGGCCATCCAGTGGCTGGACTGCAACCAGCTCGCGGAGGCCGAGGAGTTCGAGGACAAGATGAAGGAGCTGGAGGCCCTCTGCAACCCCATCATCGCCAAGATGTACCAGGGCGGCGCTGCGCCGGGCATGGGCGGCATGGGAATGGACGAGGATGTGCCGTCGGGCGGCGGTGCTGGCCCCAAGATCGAGGAGGTGGACTAAGCTGCTTGCCATGGTCTTCCTCAGTCTGCGCCATGTGATGGGTGCTCTGCCTAATCGTTTCAGTTTGTCTGTCGATCAGTAGTAGTAGTTGGACGGGAAGGAACATCATGTTTACCTGATGCTTTGGAACTGAGCTTTAGCTCTTCGTTAATCTGAATATGTTGTTTTCCTAAGTTTGTTCTGAGCTGCCTTATTTTGTGCTAATCGTGTTGATGCAATCTTTTTAAAACGTCTTTCATGAGCACTTGGGATGAAAAATGGTTGATCGCTGTTGGCAAATTGTAGAAGAATATCATGGTGGAGAGCACTCAGAACTTATTATCATCATCGCTTGCTAATAATTTACCCGATCCTTAATTTTCTGAAATGTGTGCAGCAATGCAGCTACACCGTTATTGCCTTAGGTGATTCCTACTACCATGCCTTCTGAACTGGAGATGCAGAATGCAGATAAAATGTATTCACCCTTGTTCTATGTTATCTCGGTATCTGTCAACGGGGCCTTCAGAATAATTTAGAATCTGTTAGTGTGATCTGAATCTTTTTTCCTGAACAATTGCTACATTATTCAGGTTTCAAGCGGGCCTCCCGCATAGGCCCGCATAATCAGCTTTTAGTGTAAAACAGCTAAACTATGACCAAGTCAACAGCAACTAAGCTAGCCTATTTTCTGCTGGAGCGGGCCGGATCCGGGCGACGCTTGACACTCTCATACATTATGCAAAGAAGGGTTCAATCTCCGCCCAACCTTGAAATTGACTGTTGCACTACTTCGCATTTTTGTTGTCCATAAGAAAGGTTAACCTGCCGACCCTGCATACACAACAGCCATAGTTGACGTTTCAGCCTTGAACCATAAATAACCTCCTTCCGTTTTGGCCCATCCTCCGTATCCTTGACTCCTTGTTCAGTCGCGCCTTCTTGCTTCAAATCTTTCATAGCAAACTCCTAGAGCGGAGATGAGCACAGTGGTTCAGGTGTTTTGAATAAATCAAAATAAATATTTATGAGTTTCAATAATAATTTGAAAAAAATCGAGGATATAGTCAAGTGTATTCCACAAACGTGCAAAAACTTAAATTCAAATATTTTTGTATTCTGGGATACATAAAAATGATAAATCGTGGATCTGAATAAGCATGTTTTTAAATCTCCAATTTTATCAGGTTTTATCATTTTTATGTAGCTCAAAATTTTAAGTATCTGAAGTTGATTTCTTACATGTTTATGGCCTTATGGGACACCATTGGCTACATTTAGGATTTCTTTCGAAAAATAGTTGATCGCTGTTGGCAAATTGTAGAACACCTTGTTGAATATCATTGTAGAGAACTTAATATTATCATCGCAGTTTGCTAATAATTTACCCAATCTTTAATTTCCTGAGATGTCGTGCAGCAATGCAGCTATACCGTCATTGCCTTAGGTGGTTCCTACTACCAGGCCTTCTAAACTGGAGATGCAGAATGCAGGTTAATGTATATGTTATCTCGATACCTGTCGACGGCCTTCAGGATAAGCAGGATTCGATTAGTGTAGTCTGAATCTTTTTTCCTGAACAATTGCAACATTATGCAAAGAAGGGCTCAATCTCCCCCAACTTTGAAACTGAATCTGGCACTCTTCGCATTTTTTGTTGTCAAAAAGAAAGGTTAACCTGCCGACCCTGCATGCACAACAGCCATGGTTCACGTTTCAGTTTTGGCCCCTCCTCCGTATCCTTCTTCTTCAGTCGCGCCTTCTTCCTTGATTCTTTCATAGTAGCAAACTCGTAGATCAACAACAAACAAACGTTGCGACGTTGGGCTTTATTATAGGGGGCACCGATATACCAACAGAACACGGGTTTGCTTAGCAGAAAAGAAAACTCACATCGGTGCTCCGAAAGTTGTGGTGGAAAGATAAAAATGCCAAGCATCTTTACAGCTTAGCAAGATACTGTAAACTCATTCATTAGGGAGAGATAGGCATTACAGATCATCTTGTGAACAATGCATTGTCTTTCATGTTTGGCGTTTACCCAAGCGAACCTGATTCTTTCATGGCTAAGGTATTCAAAGCTTAGAAATATGTGTGGTAAGAGCATATGATCCCACTACCCAAAAATTGCGTTTTAAAATGGCACAAAATTAAACAAAAATTTCGAGATATTCTATGTTCGCACACAAAGTTTCGTCGAAAAAGGGCATTTTTTGTGGGTTGTGTAAAACTACAAATCCCGGTGCACTAAAATGACTTTGCACGAGATATTTTTTTATCTTTTTTACACAGCCCGTAAAAAAATATTTTTTGTGAAACTTGTTTTGCGCGCATAGAATATCCGGATGTACACCAAAAAAATTATTTTATCATTTTTAACATTCTAAAATATATTTTTCATAACGAATGTATCTAGACACATGAGTAAAACACTGTGTCCAAATATTATCCTTAATACAACTATATATAGCGAGCTAATCCCTCCCTTCCTAAATCCTGATCCTCGTACTGAAAGCTCGTGTCACCTTCAGATTGCCGCTGGAAACTCAAGTATTTGCCTGTGCGGTAAGCTATCTCAAAATAACTGCGCACACATATTTGCCCTCCTTGGAGAGAGGCGTTTTGGCTCTCGGGTGCATATGCTCATGATATATGTTTCAAAATTTTAAAAATATAATTTTTTTTTAAAAAATCTGAAAACAATTGGACACAAAGATATATAAGTTTTCAACATTCGTTCAAAATTTCTGAAGGAAATAACTTTTTTGCACAGACCAAATAAAGTGTCACTTCCTTCCGAAATTTTACACGGATGTTGAAAACTTGTATATGTTTGTGTCCCAATTTTTTCAGATTTTTTCAAAGTGTTTTCATATTTTTTTTTAAATTTGAAAACTATAACAGGCAGGGGCGATTTTACCATACCTCCGCCTAGGGCACGTGCCCGGGCTCTATGCCGCTGCTTAACTGAACTCCGGTGACCTCCTGGGGCGAAAGTGGTGGCTGGAACGTCGAGTTTTTGCTGAAGACGACGACTTGCTGTTTATTGGGCCGAAAAATGCGTCCCTCCCATTGCTTAGGCCTTACCAGGCTATGTTGGTTATTTGCACAGCTCAACTTGGGCCTTTAAAATAACGCACCAGTGTCCTCTAGCTAGGCTGCAATATTTAGAGCGAGCATGAACGGGCCTAGAATGGGTCACGAAAAAAAAAAATCATCCTAAGCACATCATCGATACTTGTACAGTTGTACTGTTGTACACTAGCACATCATTGATATTTGTAGCGACCATTGTTTCCTGAGTTTGTGCCCAGGCTTTGCTGTAGTGCTAGCTCCGCCACTGATAACAGGAGCATATGCACCCGGGTGCCAAACTGAATTTATGCCCTTGTTCCATGTTAGTTCATTATCTATCTGTCGACGACCTTCAAAACAAGTTCTCTGTTGTCTTAGTACGTACTATAGCATATTTAATTTATGTTGCCGTGCCTTATCCTTAGTCACGAAGACGAGACTAGACAACTAGCTATTGTGTCTACCAACAAACGAATTTCACAATCATTATGTATTGTCATAATACCATTGGGATAATCATGAAAAGAATATCATGAAGTTTTGGTTAAACGCCACTCAGTGACAAAGTATAGAAAAGGCCCAGGATTTGATTGCCCTGATCACATGCACATGGCAACCAAAAGTAACATGGTATTTTGAGTTGGCGAAGGCGACAAGGAACATGGTTTATCCACGAAATTTTCCAACATCCTGAGAAAAGAGAGAATTACATGTCTCGAATGTAGCAAGAATTAACCTTGCCAAGTTATTGCAACTGACCACATTAATGGTAAGAACGTTGAAAATAATGTTCCAAACTTGGCATTTTGCTAAGTGGAATGCTTTGTTTCACTCTTTGTGTTGCTCTGTTCAGAGTCAAGCCTCAAGTGCCCAATTTTTTTCTTTTTTGCATAATTAACACAATTACTAAGTCGTCATGAATAGTGATTTTTCAATTACATTTTGCACCACAATTACACTGATTGGTGAGACCAGAGCCACTCAATTGTCGATTCGACTAGATTTTCTGGACTAGTCGCTTTATTTTAATAGTATTGTCCCGGAACGATCCGCGAGCGCGGATCTCTGCAAGTATTTTTCACGCTTAAGAGATTTCTACTCGGAATACACCATTTTTTACAAGAATACTAAACCCTTAGAGGGTAGGAGTTCCTCATTGACCTAACTATACTAGTCAGACATCTGAAATTAGCCCTTGCATGAACAATCACGCATGAGCATTGTGAGCTGCACAATGCTTGCTCTTGGTTGAATCAGAATAAACTTTGCACTCCACAATTTTGGAAAGTGAACCTACAAGAGATAACGATATCTGAAGAAACTTATGTCCCGAGTCCTCCTAATCCTAACATTCTTTGGTTACTCAAGAGAATATATACATACATACAGATCATCACGGTAAGATGCATTGTATTCACAATAAGTTGCGACGACTTGTTGTGAGTAGTGGATACATGCATTCTCTTTATATGCCCGACATTAGATTCTATCGTGGTGAGTCGTCGTGAATTAATTTTCCACCCACTTATGATTTTATGTATCTTTTGCAAATACTTATTGTATTCATTCGTTTTTTACAGTGTAGTGCAATTGTTTTCAATGGTTGCATCTGAGGCGTTGTCACAAATATGAAACCTTACTCCTACGTGCTACACATGAAAACTCAGCTTACGAATTTGGCACGAGAGAATTTATGAAAAGTCTTATCTCTCCCACTAGCTCATGGCACGCGTCCGCACATGCTAGTGATAATACACCTGCAGAAAATATTTTAGTTACTCCATGTAACTCAAAGGTGGCACACACACTAAGTAGTGTTTTACCAAATGTGGGCATGCAAAATTGGTAAACCTTATGTACCAAATTATAAAACCTACAAGCTTTGGCATAAGTCCAAATATTGTAAGTCAACTCAAGCTTAAAACAATCTTAAATTCTACTAGGCTGTATCGATATCAATAGATATATCAAGTATGTTTTAATAGAGTATTTTAATCAAAATATTATGGGAACCTACACCTCTTCTCATAATCTCGTCAGTCCAAAGTGACTGATATTATATTTCTGGGGTGAGTTGTAACAGTGTAATTTTACAATCCTTTTTTCTGTATTTTTGTAAACCAAGTTACTTGTATTGTAATGTCTTTGTGATATCGTCCAATTAATTTCCATTGTTGCGCCTTATCCTTTGTCAGGTAGCCGAGACTGGACAACTAGCTATTGTGCCTGCCAACACACGAAATTCTGGATCAATACATATTGTCATAATACCATTGGGATAATCATGAAAAATCATGACATTTTGATTAAATGTCACTTGTGACATAAGAGAAAAGGCCGTGTGATTGATTGCCCTGATCACATGCACATGGCAACCAAAAGTAACATGGCGCTTTGGGTTGGCGAAGGCCACAAGGAACAAGGTCTTATGAAACTTATCATGATTTTTCCACCAAATTGTCCAACTTCTGTGGAAAAAGAGAATTATATGTCGACTAAAGCAAGAATTAATTGTCATGTTATTGATGGCCACATGGAAACAAGGGATGTTGAAAATAATGTTCCAAAAGTATCATGATGTTTTGATTAAATGTCATTCGTGACACAAGAGAAAAAAGCCCGATAATTGACTGATCACATGCACATGGAACCAAACGTAGCATGCCGCTTTGGGTTGGCGAAGGCCACAATGAAAATGGTCTTATGAAAATTATCATGACTAGCAAAAGTGCCCGTGCGTTGCAACGGTTTCAACATAAATATCAAATGTGCACATGAATCCGAGAAACAACTTATTATACTCTATACCACTTAAATGTCTTTTGTTTCAACCTGATTTTAGCTGCATATACTTATGTTGGGGTTCACCCCAGTGTTATTATCTGTTCAATCATACCAACATTTAAATCTTCTTTGTTTGCATTATGGATAGCCAAAAGTGTTTAGTTCATAATAAAATCACTTAATGTTTAGATTTACTAAATTACATGGTAAGATCCCTAAATAAATATTTTTGTGATTATAAAAAAATGGGCTCACAGGGGGGAGGTTTTCTTTTGTACATTTCATGAAATTGAAGTGGCATGCAGTGAACCATTACATGTAGCCTCGTGCATTGGATGTATATATTGTAGACACGTCTAGGTAAAAGTAGTGAGACATCTCTCCTACAACAGCATCAGGTCAGATTCATCCTTTACCCCGCAAAAAAAAAGTCAGATTCATCCTCTTTGGCTGCCAGTGTTGTTTCATCCTCAATCATCATGATCCAAGGAACTGTACCCTGTTGTTAGCATGTGGTCATGTTAATTATCCCAAGATCTGTTTTGTTCCACGATCTGAAACTTATCAGCGGCATAGTCATCCAGAATACCACCGGAACGGCCTAGCTATCAGGTTGAACCTCATGTGGTCGCACAAAGTCATCCAGAACCAGTAGAAGTAGAGAAAAGTAGACATGATGATATAAGATGCTCTCCAAGTTGGGTTCGTGTTGTGTTTTTTCAGTTCTGGTGGAGATCGGTTCGGGAGTCCGGTTGGCTAGTTCATCTAACAATATAGCACCAGAGCTGAGAGCATTCTGATCATCCAAGATCGTGCCTTCGAAGAGTCATAATCAATTGCAGTGGCGATGCACAATTGCTTCTGCATTGGTGTGTACGTACTTACCACGATGGGCGTGTGCGAGCGGCAGTCTCCGCCTCATGCTATTTATACCTATGCTGTGGAGGCTCCAGCGTGGACGGTCAAGACAGTCCTAGGATCGCGATGTCGCGGACGTCGTCGTGCTGGTTTTGGCAGACGTCAAAGAAGACAGCGAGTCTAAATTAAGTCGCTCATGGCGCTGGCGCTCGGCGTGTTGCGCTCTTCCGTCAGAAATTTCCCGGGCAATGAACTTCTCAGGTTCTCTTAGATTGGATATAAAGCAATCCGGACATAGACTCCTACTCCTATACGTTCCTTGGCAAAAATTTCTTTCAGAACGTTGACATAGATGGAGGGAGCGGACGAAACGACCGAAACCTCAGCGACGTACGAAACCACACAAGAAACGGACGAAAGAGAAACCTTAGTTCCTTTATTATTGTCCACGAATTGTCCACGAATTGTCCAACTTCTTGCCAAAAAAGAGAATTACATGTCGCCAGAAGTGAGAATTAATTGTCAAGTTATTGCAACTGACCACATGGAAACCAATGACCTTGAAAATAATGTTCCAAACTCTTTTTTGCATTGTTAACACAATTACTAAGTCATCGTGAATAATGATTTAAACTACGAACTTAAGACAGGTGATCAATAAGAATAGGAATACAATTTGCACCACAGCTGATTGGTGAGACCAGAGTCACTCAAATTTCATTTCGACTAAGTTAAGTGGACTAGTCACTTTATTTTAATAGTGTTGTCCCGAGCGATTCACGAGCTCGGCAAATATTTTCACGTTTAATAGATTTCTACTACGAATACACTATTTTTACAATTATACTAAACACCTTAGAGGGCAGGAGTTCCCCTTGACCTAACTGTATAAGTCGGTCAACTGATATTAGCCCTTGCTTGTACTGATGCGAAGGAACGTTGTGAGCTTGACAATGTTTGCTCTTTGTTGAAACGGAATCAGCTTTGCACTCTACAGTATGGTATAGTGAACCTACATGGTAGAACAGTAACAGATGAAATATATGTCCCGAGTCCTCCTTTTCCGATAAAGGACGCTAGTTATTAATTCGAATGTTTACAGCAAGGTGATACAATCACTGAGGCTCAGCCGGCCTCTGCACATCGAAAGTGCAGAAAGAAGATAGAAAAAAAAAAGGAAGGTTGAAGAAAGAGAGCTCATAGTCTTAACAGACTCTCGTTACCCGAAGAGAGTATATGAACATATAGATCATCACGGCAAGACGCATTTTGTTCAAAGTAAGTTGAGAAGATTGTTGTGAGTGGTGGGCACAAGCATGCTCTTTATATGACTGACATTAGATTCTACTGTGGTGAGTTGTGACAATTTAATTTTCCACCTACTCATGATTTTATTTAGTTATTGCATAGAAATTTCTTGTACAATATAGTGCATTTGTTTTCAATGGTTGTATTTGAAGCTTTGTCACAAATATTAACAGTTCCTTTTACAGCTACACATGAAAATTCACTTTATGAATTTATCATGAGAAGTGTTATTTCTCCCACTCGCCATGGGACGTGGCTGCACATGCTAGAAATAATAAACCTGCAGAAAAAATACTTTAGTTACTCCGGGTAACTCAAAGGCACACACTATAGACACTAAGTGGCGTTTTACCAAATGAAGGCATGCAAAATTGGGTAGTACTTCATAAGTATCAGATTATAAGTGCTATAATCGGTCCCAGTATTTTAAGTTCAACCAAGCTAATTGAAAATCGTAACACCCACTATACTGAATCGATATCAATAGGTATATCAACTATGTTTTCATAGTGTATTCTAATCAAAATATTATGAGAAACTACACCTCTTGGCATAATCTCGTCAATACAAGGTAGGTTTCAGAATTTATCTCTACCACCCACCTTCATCATTGTAGAGTTGCGAAAAACTTTCTACATAGCTCACTGCATAGGTCACCAACGTTCATCCAGGTCCTTGCAGAACTGAATGCAAAATGCACGAACGAGGTGACCTCATCCTTGTCGTAGTAAATTTTCGGCTCGCTTCGAGAACCAACTCTACCAATTTTCTGGTTTATAGCCAAATTTTAGTAGCTTTTTTTGGATGGTTGTCATTTGTTTGTTGTTTACACTCTTGTTTATTTTCTCAACAAGCCACGAAATCATGGGCACGAAATAACCAAATTCTAGCTAGAACCACAAATATAGCAAAATATTTACAGGTTGAATAGAAATTAGCTGATAATTTTGAGCAGGTCTTCCTTAAGACAAGGAGGAAGTTTACCAAGCCTTTTTTCACCAAAACTGACATGTTTGGAAACAAAGGAATTATGCTATTTTTCATAATCTTATGCCTACTTTTAGATCTTGGAAAGAGACATTATTCATGAAGGCACCGTGCATGCACAAAGGGTGAAAGCAAAGCACTGTGAACCATTTATCGATGGATTGACACTTGACAGCCTCTTGTAATTTTGTCTTATTTTTCTTATATAAATAATTACAGATAGTTTTAGACTTCCTAAATCAATAATATCACGGTGGGGGTGTTTCCCTATAGTTCTTGATAAATAAGGTGATGCTTCGGTTCAACACTGCGTCCATATTCTTGATAGCTATGTTACATCTTGGCGGGACCTCGGTCTTTTTAATTAAGAGAATGGTCTGTACGCACCGATTGCGAGCATGGAAAAGCTTGAACTCGGGCGGGCTGGAACATATCAGCATATTCTGGCCAGCGTCCACAATAGGCCGGGTTGGGCTAAGGTAAATATTGTTGCTAGTGTTATCTGAATTCTTTTTCCGATCTCTGACTAATATTAAGCATGAACAATTGTCACATTGTGCAAAGAAGGGTTCAATCTTCACCAACCTTGAAATTTTGCTATACTTCCCACACGCTTGCTCTAGTTCACGTTTCAAACTTTGAACTTTAAAACAGCCAGGCTAGGACCCAAAACGTTCAGTACCGTTCGACTATCGACACTGATCTTATTTCCACCAACCTTTCAAGGTCCCTGAGCTGGCTCTGCCTCCCACCGTGTGGCTCTATTGCACCTCCTTTCGTTGTGCCGTCTACTATTCATATCCTCCTCTGTTCATTCGCACATTCTTAGTTTACAAGCAAAACATAGCATGTCCCAAAACAAACAGAAGAGTAGGGAGATGGCAGATCAACGACAAATATGGCAGGATTGGGCTTTATTGTGACATGAAAAAACATATTTCAGAACTTACATCTGTGGTCCGAAAGTGGGTCGTAGATCATCTCCGTGTCAAGCTGATGAAAGCAATAAAGTTTCTGAACATTCTGATGATGCAATGCAAAAAAAATAAAAAAAGCATATTCCCATAACAAATGCAGATTTTTAGGATGGCCTGTGCTGCATACACACTCCAAGGGTTTATGCGAGAATTTGTGGCTGCTTCTCCGAGTACAAGGCGATTAATCACATTCCCGGAGTTGCAATATATTGGTACAAGCATGGAAAAACTAAAAGATGCCTCCAAGGGTGAAAATTTATCCGTGGAGATAAATTATGATGGCGTTGGCATGAGTTCTGCGAGCTCATCGTCTTTCCGATCATATTAAAAAGGATTGTGCAAGGTGCGGTTTACCTGAATCTGATTCCCACCTATTCTTCCACTACTCCTTTGCTCAAGCAGTGTCGTTTGCATCTTCGCTATGGTTTTAATCGAATTTCTTTGATCAAAGTTTCTTATGCTATAGTTCAACATTAGTTATGTACAATCGAATTTCTTTGATCAAAGTTTCTTATGCTATAGTTCAACATTAGTTATGTACCCCGCTCCCTCAAGCTTCAGTTCATAACATGTGATCCGCCCTTTAATACACAATTCTTGGTCAATTGGACAAGTTTTCTATGCATCATCTGTTCTTCTTTCTTCAGACAAGGATGATGTTCAAATTTCTTAAAACCTGTAACCGAAGTTCAAATCCGATGTTTGCATGCAGGACCTATAGCGTAAGCCTTTTGTGTGTTGTGGCTGGGAATTGTGCTGGATTGGTAGTTCCATCTGCATGTGTATTTTGCCTCTCACATGAGCTCTGTTGGGATGAAATTATACAAGGTGCATTTAGTCGGTCCAGCTAAACTATATTCCTTCAAAGAGGGGCCAAATCAGCTAAATTGTATACCTAAGATGGTGGAACACATAAGTTTCCATGCCAGACTACACTGCAATGTGTGGTCAAATAAGATTAGTACTACCAATACTACCATTTCATAGACCAATTGCACCAGACAACTTGTTAGGGTAATGTGTGGTTCAACGAAGTTTGGGATGCATATACGATCCTAACTCATCATCATCAGCTCACTCTAAACAAACCAAATACAATGTGGTGCTAGCAGTAAATCTCAAAGGACATGATGAAACAGAGCATCAATAAACCAGCACAGAAACAAGGTGGCAAACCATAATTGCAAATTAGATCAAAATCTCACAAGACAGGAGGTTCAACATAGCATAATGTTTAGCTGGCGGGTAACAGTAGGTTCTACATGCAGTAAAAATAGACACCAGAACAGAAGATTGCCATCAACTTCATGTCTTGGGATACTCTATTTCTTCTTCTCCGTGCCAGTACCAGCAGATCTGTATATCACAGCAGAATATAAGTTTATAGTCTATATATAATAAAGAAACTGGGGAAATGAGAATAATATACTACAGGTATAAATGTCAATACAAAGATATTCACACAGGGTAAGCAACAATTTTGAAGGGCCTAAACATGTTGTCTTGAGAGAAAAGTTACAAAATGCATTCCAGGCACGATACAGGATTCCATCACGAAAAATGAAGTATATTCACAACAGCATATGCAATATTCACTGTGAACAATCCTTACATATTTCAAGCATAACATAATTGAGTTTCATGCTGCCCTAGTAAGACAAACTAGTTTATCCCTAACCAAAGTACTGACTTAAGAGACAACAAGATAGATAAATAGCACATTTCCAAGTTGATAGTTCTTCATGTGAAATAGCTACTATCACAATAAACCATTATAGTACCTCATCAACACAAGATTAATTCAAAGAAAAAGTAACCGAATTTCAGAGTAGTTCACCTCATCTTCCTGAGGACACTGGACATCTCCTCTCTCTTCTTCTTCGCCCTCTTGTGGGTTCCGAGCTTTCGCTTGGCCACCTTCAGTGCACGCTTGTCCTTGCCAACCTTGAGAAGCTCAGTGATACGCTTCTCATAAGGAGCAAACCCAGCAACCTCCCTGATCAAGCTCCTGACGAAATGCACCCGCTTGGTACCTTTCTGCAAATCAACAAGGGTAAATAACTGGTCAGGCAAAGAGATGACAAACTGAAAAAAAAGATGTCAAATGACCAATACAGTAATAGAACTTTGCTTTTCTCAAATGTATTAGACTACATACCGAAGAGAACACTGAGTAGTTCAGAACATAGAAATACAACAAATTGAGAACCTTGTTTATCCTATATACAAACTACAGTGCTCAACAACTAACCATATTTTACTAAATGCACGAATGAAACTGACAAACAAACGACAGATACTGGAGCCTATTACCCATGGGGATTTCAGTAATTTGATCAAACACAGGCAAACATAGGTCATCATTTATAATTATTGTAACAAAACTACTAAACTAGCTTTCCTGAATCACATAAACTATGTGTATTTTTTTAATCTCGTCAGCAAGTAACAGTAAATGGAAAGATCGAAGAATTCCTTCCAAGAAAATGGTGGCAAGTTGTTGGATCCATCAATACTGGCAACACGCCAAGATCTAATGAAGACTCGCAATTGAAGCAAGGAAGCTACAACCGCATAATCTACCAACAACCAACCTAGTCTACCACACCAAATCCACACAGATCAACAAAATAGCAAGATAGCAATCGCACAATCCAGTCTGCGGCGAAGAGTGGAGGCAGAATAAGCTTACCCCCTTGCGGTCGGACGGGCGCGGCGGCAGCTCGCGCTTGGTCACGACGTGACCCTTGTTGATGCCCACGAAGAGGCCGGACTTCGGCTGCGTCGGCGCCATGGGCGAACCTTTCCTGCTCGACCAAGCAGCAACAGCCTAAGTTAGCGACGGGGAGGGGCGAGGTGATGCGCGGAGTGGAGGAGGGTTTTGGATCCGCGGCGGCGGCGGCGCATGGGGGCGGGGCTTACCTTTACCTGGGAGAAGTGAAGCGGCTGCGTCTAAGGAGAAACCCTAGGGCGACGGGGGTGGTTATTATATAGCACTCGCCGATGCGCCTTCGCGGCTGGTGAACTTGGGCTAAGATGGGCTTTATTGTTAATCCACAATGTTTATTGGCCCAACCAGTGCGCGGTTTCTGTTTTCTTTAGGCCGAGTAGATCTGTTGACTTGGGCGTATGCACGGGAAGGGGTGAGGAGGGCTCACTGTTGCCACTAAACAGGTCGACGCCGGCAGAGATTCTCAAAAAAAAAAAAAAAGGTCGACGCCCGCAGCGGGATGCCGTTTGAGGAAACAAATTATATTTTTTCCTGCCTTAAAAAAACAAATTTCTATTTTACGAGCATTGATTTTTTTATACTTACAAGCATAGAATTGACTAGCGGGACGCGCGTTGCTGCGGCTCGGGTATATTCGCTCTAAAAAAAGAAAAAAACATGCTCGAGGTATTGGGATATGCTTGAGGTAATTTCTTATTTGACACTAGTTAAAAATGGGATTTCTATTTGGCCCCGAAAAAAAATTAAAGCTCCCTCTTTGACCATGGGTCAAAATTTATTTCCTATTCTGACACAACAGTATGTGACCAAATTTCTTGCAATGATATGTTTGGTCATAGTTATACGACCAAATGAGACTCCTACATTAGGTAAGACCAACGTCAACGCCAAACCGCTAAGTCCATGCGACTAATTTTAATTCAAAAACTTATTAGGGCCTTCAGTCCAAAAAAAAACTTACTAGGGTCTTGGATTTTAGTTTGAAATTTCAAAATGAGGCATAACCTCCCCTGTATTAATATTCACACTATAGCTGAATACCCGTGCTTTGCTACCGCACAATAAAGTTATAAATTTATATATAGATACATTGGCAAAGACATCACTGAAAATACCCTATATTGTTACAATCCAAACAAAATCGATCGTGAATATATTAACTTCACAGTCGTTACTTTGTACATCAGCCTATGTAGGAAGATATTAACTTCACTTATGTTACTTTGTACATCAGCCTGAAAATATTAACTTCACTGCCGTTACTTTGTACATCAGCCTATGTATCGACAACTTGTTGGTTATGTATGTTGTAGTCCCACTGCATTTGCGGTTATCTATACCTCTTATAAAGCAAAACCCTACTAAGTTCATTTATGATTTTTCTATCTTCACATGCACAATAGCCACATCATCAAGTAATCACAGCCGTTTGATTATCTATCTCCAACCGTCCATTTATGTGTCCCGGTCAAGATGCTGGCGCAATCCAAACAAAGTTGCGTACAGGCTCCTCTAGAAAAAAAATCATGTAAAATAAAGAAGTCGCATACAGAGACTCTCTCACTTCTTCCGTTTCTGTACCGTCTGTTCGTTTTGGTGGCTTTAAATCGATGCTCGAGTCCAATCGACTTTACCACTAATATTCATCAGTTTCCGCTCTATACCTCTTATAAAGCAAAACCCCCACTAAGTTCATTTATGATTTTTCTATCTTCACATGCACAATAGCCACATCATCAAGTAATCACAGCCGTTTGATTATCTATCTCCAACCGTCCATTTCTGTGTCCCGGTCAAGATGCTGGCCAGGCAATCCAAACAAAGTTGCGTACAGGCTCCTCTAGAAAAAAAATCATGTAAAATAAAGAAGTCGCGTACAGAGACTCTCTCACTTCTTCCGTTTCTGTACCGTCTGTTCGTTTTGGTGGCTTTAAATCGATGCTCGAGTCCAATCGACTTTACCACTAATATTCATCAGTTTCCGCATATAAATATGGCATCTCTCTCAGCAAATCTACCAGACGACCATGGCTTCTCCATCCCTCTTCCTCGCACAAGCCAACCAAAATTTGCTCCGTCTCCCTTGCCTATCCGGCCCGTCCTATCCCTTAACTGTGCTATCTTCACGTTCTCCTCAGTCCTTGCAGGTGGTGGACGCCAGCCACAAAAAGCGTACGTGGGCGCTGATGGCCGCAGCGGCGGTGATCTGTGGATGACCAAACCAATGATTAGGCCGTTGTCAAGAAAATCTACACCTCATTCTTTCATCCTCAATGTTACTGAATTTGGATCAGATATGTTTTTTCTTCTTTTATTGCATGTTGGACGATCCACAGGAAAAGGTGGAGACATGTAGTTTCTTCTAAAGGGACGTATGGCTGGTCGATGAATGATCCATTGGTCAGGTGCAGACTGGCCGGCTCCTCTGTTGTTTGTTGTTTTTCCTGCAACTTCTCTTTTATTTATCTTCTTTTGCTTCAGGCTTTACTTATGTGAATGCATGCAATATTAATTGCAAAAAAATTGAATGGAAGATTCCCGTTGTTGTTATCAATTCAAATGCTAAACCAAATAATTTAAGCAGAGAGACTAATGCTTTGTTTTGCGCATATGATTGATATAAAATATTTTTTATCTCTAACCAAACACTTTTCATCTTCTCATGTAGTGCAGCATTGAAGTATATTTTTGGAAGACAAATAAAGTTTCTTCTAAGCCTCAATTTTCAGGCCAGAATACCAAGCTTCACAGTTTATACTGTTTCGACATATCAGTTCTTTTCCACGATTAATTACAAACAGTTTAGGTGTTTTTGGTTCGCACTCCTACATGTTTACTGGCTTCTTTTTTTTTTATCTATTTCAGTAGATATATACCAGCTTCAGAAGAAATTCAGCATTGATTCTTTTGACTATATATTCAGAGCTGGAGTCATCTTCAATGTTCATGGCATACTGTCAAGAATGCCGCTAACTGGATGTATGTTGATACGGCGGTCATACCATTTATTTATAAACTGGCGCATGTATCGTACGTGAAATCTGGTGATCTGTGTCCAAAGGCTAATTCTCTTATGGCCATTACAAACCAACCATCTATACACGGTGCTAGCACTAGAAACAAGGACTTGGTACCTACCGTCTAGATAGACCATCTTAAACACAATTCTGTTTAACTTTGTGTGTATCAAGCATTTCCTTGCAGAAAACGAGTATTATGCTGCTTCGAAAGTTATTCTCATTTTGTTCTGAACTTCGCAATATCTGGATCCAAAGAATGCCCAATGAAAAATGGTAGCACAGTAGCAAGGGATTTCGCCCAAAATTTGTAACCATTCTCTAAATAAACTTGGATCCTACTGAGAACTTCTATGTTTGGTCCTCACTTTTTTCCAGTGAAGTGATTATTATCATTTCTGCAGCAACCCACCATCTGATTGTCCATATCATGTCCAATACAATTTATTAATTTTTTAACTATTAAGTTCTCCACATCATCCATTCTTTAAGCCATCTAATTTTACATGGCATATATTTTTAGTCGTCTCATTGATGGGATCGCACATCCAAATTAGTTTCATACCTAATCGTATTCGTCAATCAAGTGAATTTTGTCCAATATACTTATTAATGGAAATCATGTAACCACAATTCGAGATTCCAGCAGTGTTACACTGGAAGAAAATTTCCAAAACATTATGCAGCAACATGCAATTCCAAAAACTAATTTTCATGCAACATAAATCATATATATTTTTGAACCCTAACAAATTTTAAATGATCAAATACATAACAATGTCTTATGAATTGGATCTTTCAAACGTAGACAACTTTGTCTTTCCTTCTTCATGTTATATCGATTCATTCCTATAGTAGAGTTCTTAACGAAATTCCCGCTGCAACGCGCGGGGTATCCTTCTAGGTTATATCATATCATGAAGAGCTCACAGCAATACGAAACATGCTTGCCCATCGATGAACTCTTGCCTGACCAAAGAAAAATCGGTCACTTTGCTCGGTGAAAAGTACCGTCCCCAAATCTTCTAGAGAACATGGTCCATTTTCTTGTAGTGAGTTGTGCTACATTCGTGGAAGGTTAATCTTGTGGGCGTTGTGACGTCTTGACGTAGAGATGGTATTGGGTTTTAGACTTTTAGTTATCAAAAGAAATTGTTTGTCTACTTATAGTTAATCCTGTTATTTGGGATACGTTTAGGCTAATGTAAAACTTGAAAACAAATGTAGGAACAGCAAGTGCTTACACATCACATATATGACATCACATATATGGTTTGAGAACAGAGTTGTTGTTGCCATACATGCAATTTTTGCAAACAATTGAAAACAACTCAAACATATTTCCCTCCATGTAATTCTTTAGGAAGTCAATTCGTTGCATGCAAGACTTATAGCACATATTATAAGTAGGTAGCCGGCTAAGGACTAAAATGTACAATCGGAAAACTTGTGATGCGCATGCCCATATTTGCTTGGCAGTTGAATGTTGGTCCTCTGGTTATTGAACATCTGGCCTCGTTGCTAACCTCTTGGATGAGCAGAGTCAAATGCAAAAGCTAGTTTCTCATTGTCGGAATTCCATGAATTCGTGAGAAACTGTACCTTCGTACTTCGGCTGGTGCAGTCAGAGTTGTGCGGTAGCAGTAAATAGCTGTCATGTTTTCTAGGTTATTTGAGAGATGAAATTGTCAATATGTCTGTATAAGCACTTATACGGTGTTGGTATCTGTACCTAGAGAAACAAAATCAGGTAGCAAACAACTGAAATAGGAACGAAACAACAATATCCCATCTCACTTCAAAATACTTGAACTATATTAGTTCCTAATTCATACGGGCAGCTTGAAAATAGAAGAGGTACATTTTAATGGCAGGATTCAAATAACATAAGTCCATCTTTAACACTGTAATCACTGACCTAATATTGTACATCAAATTTCAGTTACCCTGATCTAGAAGGATGGTTCCAAACTGAATCAGGATTTTCCACGATGTGATAAAAAAACGACTATCAGGAACTTGAGTATGCACTCAAAGGCTGAGAATACTTTTATCGTACTGTTTCTACATGCGGGCAAGTATATTTTATCTTACTGTTTCTACCTCGAGTCGCCCAATTGCACACCTTCGATAAGTCATCATGTGATGACAATTGCCGTGACAACCCGAGTACAGTAGGCGCCCACCGTAAGGCCTATGAGCAAAGGTGTTGTCTTCAAGGCTGGCCACTGCCCTGGATCTACAATTTCGTTATCTAGTGAGTCACACGTGAAGGCGGCATCACCTTCAACAATGACTCCGGCTAGGGCCCGGCTCTCCACTCGGTGTAAAACCATATGAACATGGAGGGAATATCCATTGAAGAACCACAAAATGACAAAAGCCAATGTTCCAAGGACACCCATAGAAATCTCATACACCCTATATTTTCTGTTCATTTACACCTACAATCAAAAATAGATAATTATACACTCAAACACTCTCCAGAGATATTTTATAGACACGAACATCTCTGTACAAGATATTTAAGGACGCTAAATGAATATACTATTCCCCTCAAGCAACGTAGATGTAACTATGACCATATTAGCATGGAAACTACGTATTTCACGAAAGAATGAGATCCGTCACGTATTACTTCTCTTTGATCTAAGGAAAATTCATTCTGACGAAAGGATCATCGATATCTTAATTCTGATATTATGAAACAAACTAAAATAAACTGCAAACAAATAATTTGGGTTAAGCGAAGTGTATGTGCAACCATATACAATAGAAGAGGAACATCAAACATTGTATCTTCAATTCATACAACATTTATTGTATTAAGTATAGTAGTGAACATGTTAATTAAGATCTAGCATTGACTCAGTCAATTATATATATATGTAAAAAAGTTCAGTACAAGTAAAGAAACCCACCAAGGTGCACAACCACTAAATGACCAACATCTTGCGAATGTGGGTGCCCAGGTGCAACGAGGTAGTGCAAGGCTTATATTTTAATTCAGGACAGCCTGCTATCCCAAGAAATAGGTGCCTCCTCCCCTTCCCTTTTTTTTTCTCCTCCACCTAGCCGCGCTCCACCTAGCCACAAGCACGGGAATCTATTTCCCCAGAGAATGTCCCTCTTGGGGCGTTGGATGTTCAACTCATCTCATTAGAGAACCAGATTGCGATGTATTCACTAAGCCATCCACCAATCCAATGCTACATCATCTTCGTAACAATCTCAATAATTCTGCCGGCTAAGATTGAAGGGGGATGTTAGTGCATCCAACTTGTAATAGTTACGATACAGGTCGCACATCTACTGCAAGATATGCTACGATGGTAATTAGATAAACCCATTTTTATATGCTTGTTATAGTTCTTGTAACAATATAATGTGCATGTATCTAACACTAAGAAGGCCAAGCCAGAGGGAAAACTCACTATAAAAAATTATCTTTTCATTGGCCCCATCTGGAGTGCCACCACCACATAGCTTCGTCGAAGCTTGTTGCAGCCCCATGTCGAGTAGTTGCCCACCCTGCCACCACATGATTGGAGTTGGTGCAAAGGTGCACGACGATACACGGGTAGATGCCGCATCAACATGTTCCTCTTTGCTTTCTTAAGACGCAGCGGTGGAGCTAAGACAAGAAGGGAAAAGTGAGGACAAGTGGTGCATTGTATTATATATGTACCTGGGTCAACGAAGGAGGTGGACGGAGAGGAGGCACACAAATGTGGCTGGAGGGAAGACTCTGAGTGAGTCGTTATTATTTCTACGTCATCGAGGTGTCGATCATACCATCTACTGGACGTCTAGCTACCGATGATGGTCTAGCCATCTGGTGGAGACCACCCTCCCCCCCCCCCCCCCCCCCCCCCCCACAATCTATTTATGTTGTCGGCAATGGCACGACTGCCACGGAACTCCGGCCGTATCCTGGTCATCACTCAATGAACAAAGCGAAGCACCTTATGCTGGCTGGGAGGACACACGGCCCTGGTCGAATGCAAATATTTCGCAACTAATTGAGGCCGCAACCATTATCAGATTTCATGCTTACAAGTTTTCAAAAATATGAAATAAATTATGGACATGAATTATGTTTTATCTTTTGTATCTAAACAATTTAATTCCAAAAATATGACTGCATGTGACTTGTGCAAAAAGGAAAAATACTTAAGTGGATAGTATCATGTGTTATTCCCACTTTTTTTTTGCAGACCACACAGTCATATTTTTTGTATGAAAAATTGTAAAATCATACTCCCTCCGTTTCTGAGTGTAAGGCGTATAGTTTTTTACACTAATATTAAGACGTGTGAATTTTACCTACGGTAGACTCATTTTACTCTGGAATTTTTTGGAGAGAAGAGTCCCTAAAATCACAAATTGAAACAATCCTCCGTTATGGATTGAAACTCATTTTCAGATGTGTAAAATTATCCATAAATCGCAATACACCCTATATTTTAGAATTTTACTCAAAAAACTATACGCCTTACATTACGGGAACGGAGGAGTAATTTATTTCGCATTTTAAGCGAGACAACCGATAATAGAATGTAGGCTCAACTTTTTTTTGAGGCTGCGTATGTATTCATCAGAGACAGAGTACAAGTACAAGTACAAGAACCCTGAAGAACAAACATGAACACAAACACACGCAGAAATCGAAGATCCAGAGAGCAAGGCCACCGACGGCGACGACGAAGAAGAAGCCGAACCTCCAGCAGCCCACAACCGGAGAGCACCTCCTCACATTAAGATGGTCGCAAGACTCGTCCGCCACCCCGTGACGGCACCTGGAACGATGAACGGGCTTGACCAGCGCCCCCTCCCGCCGCCACAACCACCTCCCACCAGCCCACGATCCATCAACGCCGAAGAAGACCTTGAAGATCTGGATCTCGAGCCTCCTGTACACCCCACAAAAGCTGCCCGCCGATGCCGGAGAGAACGCCGGCGAAGCAGAAACGCACCTGCAGCCCAACGGCGACACCAAAGATGACGCCGAGGAGGGGAAGCCGCAGAGCTCCAAAAGCGCAACGGCGCCGGCCTTCCCGCCATGTCCGCGCCGCCCGCAGCCCTATCTACAACACCGGAACGCAGATCGGGGGATTCCCCACCCTCCCGCCGCCGGAGCGGCCGGCGGAGGGTGAGGAATCCCCGGATACGCCGGCGGCCGCTGGTCGAGCCGGGGTCGCCCCCAAACTGTAGTTTCCTGGCCCGAGTCCCATAAACGTAAACATGGCCTTAGCCCATATCATAAGTCCAAACAAAAACCTGTTATACAGCGGAGCATGGGCCCAAAGACTAGGATCCATATAGGCAGGCAGGCCTCACTCCGGAGCCTAACCTGAACAGCGTTTCGTTCCCACAGCCTCACTGATTCTACACTCCAGACAGAGCAATAACTCATGCCGTCTTGGTGCCGTGGTACCACACCACTGCTAGTTTGACACTACTTCTTTGCGTCGACACTCGACAGGCCAAGCAGAGGTTCAATCCGATGTTTTGTGGTGGGCGTGTCCGGGGCTCTCGTGGACACGATCGTCCTCCCCGTTCTGCATCCCTCACCTGCTCATGTTAAGGGAGATTGGCCCGATCGAGCTCTGACTGCGATTCTGCAAGATCGGCAGTGAGTGGCGCCGCCGGTGGGGGCTCCCCTGCCGGTGGCCTCAGGCCCGCCCTGTATCAATGCCCATGTGAATGTGCGATATGGCTTGTAGTACTCGCCAAGATGATCATAGGAGTAGGACCCGGGAGGAGGCCGCAACAGGAGCCGATCAAGCAGTAGGTCGTGGAGATCGAACAAATAACTCCTATGTTTCTGGCACTTTTCGTTGGGTTTAATTAGCGAATAAACATCAAGGCAGGTGTATTAGTAAATCTAATCGCATACAACTAGACATATTTGGCAGATTTGTAGATACTAGTACAAACCGGGAAGTAACACATATGTGTTGACCGGAAAGGTCCCCACGACAACCGGCCGTTAGGGTGACAGAACACAAACGAACGGTTGGCGCCGATGTAGTTGAGCGCAAACGAGCAGTCACGCCGACGCTCCCCAAAAACCTTACCGGCCCTTTGTCGATGCAGAATCGCAGGGATAGGGTTGGCCTGCTCTCATGACGACCATAAACTTTGGTTCCCAGGATGTGGAAATTTGAAAGCAGCCCAACATAAAACGAACTACGCACTGGAGAGACAGGAAATGAGTGGTGTATTCTGAATTCGTCCGCTATGTTATCTATAACCTGAGGAGTGGGGGAGCCGTTGTGGATACATTCCCACGTTAGTGCTCAAGCGAAAACCTTTGACCATCTCGGTCTCGACGATGACGACGTGTTACGTCGTCACCCTTTTGGGGCATTGTCGTGGAGTTACGGTCCTCTTGGTCTCATTCCGGTGTCTTCGGTAGGATCCTTCTCGAGGCACTTACGACGCTAGCGAGGGGGCGCTACCATCGGTCTCCTATTCTGCATCACTCTCTGTTTTCGTTATCCACTGGCAGGATCGGCGCACTATGGTCCGGACCGAGAGGGCAGGCGGCCTTCTTTGATGGTGGGCATGGTGAGACTATGTCCGGTGGTTGCACAAGGAGGCGTGGTGACACCTCTAGCCAGTAGTCTGGGGTGTTTAGTTGGTGTGGCTACTTGTGTTTGTCCTTCATCATTTTGCATCGGTTCGGCCGTGTGGATTTATTTATAAAGCGGGATGAAGCCTGTTTTTAAGAGGTGAGTAAATTTACTCTCAATCCTTAACATGCAACCAAGCTAAATATGTATTTAAAATTTTCGCAATTTGTTGTGGTAATTGGGTCAAACTCATAAAAACCAACAGTTTTCACGTGAAATTAACGCGTTCGATCGAAGATTCGAAGAGGAAGAGGATTTCACCGTCCTTGGCAAACAAGTGGCGTGGCAGGAGGCGACAAGAAGGGGCGGGGCGGGCACACAAGTGGCGGTGGATGGGCATGGCGTGGCGGGCGATGCAAGCCAAAAGACGATCGAATCTAGCTGCAAAAGACAGGCCACTGTTCCCAAAAATTGTGGTTCGCTGCAAAAATAAGTTGTGGTTCTATGTTTGGTGTAACAATTGACACAAAACTGGTTTGTTAGTTGCAAGTAATTAACCAAAAGTCGAGATAACCAGTATATTTGGGTTAAGTGAGACTAATTAGACAAAATATGCGGTTCGCTTCAAAAATATGTTTTGTTTATGTGCTTTGTGCAACAAGTGCCACGGAGTGTGATGTTTGATGCAACTTTCTCAAAATACCTTACCGAGTCAGCAGAATCCATCATCCCCTCACCGAGTCGCAATGTCCCCGTCTCCACTTTAACTCTGGGCATAAAACCCGAAACCCGAACCCCGTACCCGAAATACCCGGAACCGAACCCATACACCCCGGACCCGAAAACCCCGAGTGCTTGGTCGGGTGTCACTTGTAGATACCCGAAATTATTTCAGGAAGCTCGGGTATCAGTCGATGGAACCCGAACATCCCGATTTACCCGAACAGAGTTGGCAGCCCAGGAATTTTAGCCCAGCCCACCAGGCAGCAGCCCAGCCCAGGGAATTAACCCTAACATGATAACATCTCGTGCTCCCACCTCCCGGCTCCCAGACGGCCAGACCCCCGCTCCCAACCTCCCATGCCCCAGCCGCCCCCCGCCGTCTGCCGCCCTGTTTAGTACCCTCGACGGCGGCGCGGACTAGCCCAGTAGCCCGCTCCCCTCCGAACGCAGCAGCACCTCCATCTTACCCGACGAGAAGCAGGCTCCCGAGTCCCGAGTCCCGTCCGGCGTCCTCCATCTGGCTCCCGACGTTGTACCGGTGGCGCGGCGACAGAGAAACGGCGTCAAGCACTGCAGAATCGACGACGAATGTAAGGACCTCCTACTGTCCCTCCCATGTCTTGCAATTCCTATTTTTCTGATATGTCTTCACGCTCTGTGCTGCGCTGCTCGCTGCTGGAAATAAGATGTCCCACTGCGCTCTACTTAATTCTGAAACCTTTGTTTTATCCAGCAGCAACCATGCATTTCATGTTAATTTGCTTAGAAGTGTTCAAAATTTTCCTATATGTTGTTGTAACCGTAAAGATCTGCTGGTAGATATGTTACATTCAAGTGTGTTTTTGTGTCCTAAAAGCACCGGGACAATCACACCTTTTTTTATGGACATGTCACTATTTCTCTTGTGAAGTTTAAGTAGATTGGGAGAATGCAAATAAGATGGAAGAATTTTTGGGGCATTTCTTTGATATCACAAATCGCCTCTCCGTTAGTCTCACCGTAACATCAAATACCTTCTTCCATGAGATTGCTGAAATTCATCTACTGATTCAATCTTGGCTTGAAAGTGAAGATGCTTTGCAACAAGCTATGGGCAAGCGAATGAAAGACAAATTTGACAAGTATTGGGGAGATTGGCATATTAGCACCACCAGCAATGAGAGAACAATAAGTGGGAAAGCAAAAGGAAAGGAGAAGAAGGAGAAAGAGAACATCAATCTGTTGATTTTCATATCAGCAGTAGTTGATCCAAGATACAAATTATCTTTGTACACACAAGCTGTCATTGAAGAAATATTTGGATATGACAAAGGGCAGATTGTGTGGGCAGCAATTACCACTTGCCTCAATGATTTGTTTGAGGAGTATAGAAAATTATATGCTCCAAATGAACAAACAGCTGATGTGGATGACATAAGTGTATCAAAGGGGGGGGGGGGGTAGAGGAGGCATGTTAAAAGATGTTATTGCCAAGAAGTTGAAGATGAACAATGGAACAAGTAGCAATGCGAAGTCTGAACTAGACAAATATCTTGCTGAAGATACCGAAGACCTAGAAACGAAATTTGACATTCTTGCTTGGTGGAAGGTAAATGCAGCCCGGTTTCCCGTCTTGGCTCACTTGGCACGTGATGTGCTTGCCATACCCATCTCAACAGTAGCTTCAGAGGCGTCTTTTAGCACAAGTGGGCGTGTTTTAGATGACTTCCGCACGTCACTTACTCCATTCATGTTGGAAGCTCTTGTTTGTGGACAAGATTGGCTTCGAAGATCAACCCCAATTGACATACAGGAGAATATTGAGGAACTAGCTCAGATGGAAAAAGGTAACAGATTCCCTCATTTCTTTTGTGTATTTATTTTCTTGCATAATGCCATTATGATTTTGATAGCTGACTACATTTTGCATTCCATTGTTTATACTTCATAGAGTTAATTGAAGAATTTGGTGGCATGCACTTTCCCAAAGGAAAAGGTAATAAATCGTCCACTTCCAACTCGGCTGCAAGCATGTCAATGTCCAAACCTCCTTCATCTTCATGAAGGTACAAGCATTTGATATTTCAGTTTTCAACATGCAGTTTTACATACAATTCATCATATAGTTATAGTTAGTAATGCTCTGTTGCAAATTTCCACTAGACTTGTGCAGCTTGCCAGCTAGTACTTGGAGTGTGAAGCCGTGACTTGGAGCCTTGGACTTGGAGAGTGAACTTTGAAGGCTGAAGCTGCTGTTTGCTAGTTGCTGTTTGCTGCTGTTTGCAAGCTGCTGTTTGCTGCTGTTTGCAACTTTGCAACTCCTATTTGCTCTCCAGAAAATATTTGTATTGCTTTTTATGTGTTATTGTGTGTGACCTACACTTTCCTGTGATTGTGTCATGTGTTTGCAACTTGATCCGTTGGTCATACTGCTGTTATTTCGTTAATATGTGCTGAAATGGTGTCAATTTGATTAATATGTGATGAAATGTTGTCATTTTTCTTGCTGCTGGTGCTAGCTGTTATGCTGCCGAAATTATGCTGCCAAAATGCTGTAGAATTGCTGCACAAAATCCCAGAAATTCTACTGCAGTTTTTATTTTTAAGTATTTTCAGTATTCTCGGGTAATACGGGATTACCCGAACCCGGACCCGAAATTAAGGGGACCCGAAATGTCGGGTAGCAGGTTCTGGGACAAATCTCGGGTGTCATGTTTCGAAACCTGAATTTCTTTTTACCCGAAAAACCCGACCCGAAATTTCGGGTAAACCCGAACGCCCAGGGTTACTCCACTTCATGTGGGTTTTAGGGCTTGGTTGCTTTGATGCGCTCATCCTTTTTAAGATTCATTCGGTTCCGGTGGTGTCAATTGTCAACCACACACGGAGTTCCAGCCTCGCACATGCCATTTGCCCACGCTAGCCGCCACACCGTCAAAACATCGGCCCGATATGACATGGATTATGGTAACAAGGTTAACCGGTTTATTTAGGCTAGGCACAACTAATCATACAAAAAATCGTGGGTCGCTGCAAAAAAAAAGGGGTTGGTTTATGTGTTTGATGTAACAACCGGCACAAATGTGGTGTTAGTTGTAATAATTAACCATTAATCGAGATTAACCGGTTTATTTGGGCTAGGTGCAACTCATTGGACAAAAATATATGATCTGCTCTAAAAATTAGATTTTGTTTCTGTGCTTGATGCAACAAGTGCCACAAAGTCAGATGTTTGATGCAATTTCTAAAAATAGGCCGTTTTCCACGTGAATTCCAGGCGTTCGATCGAGATGGAGGGGATTTCACCGTCCTTCATGCGCGCTACGCACACAACTACACAAGTGGCGTGGCAGGATGCGACAAGAAGTGGCGGTGAGAGACTGAGAGGCGTGGCGGGCGACGCAAGCCAAAAGGGCGATCGAATCTAGCGGGCTGACGCCTGTGACAAAGGCCGACCTCGCCAGCTCACTGCCACCCCACCTACCCCTGTCCGTCTCTCCCCTCACCGCTCCGGTACGCGCACCTCCTTCTTCCACCTTCCGTCACCCGCCACAGAGAAATCGAATGGAAGCAGTAACAATGTCCTTGAAATAGTCTGTGTGTCTGTGATTCTTTCTTTACATGGCATTTTTTAGATATGTCGCGTGATTCTTTCCAGGAAGTTGCTATCATTTCGCTTTTCCACCATGACGCGAGCAGTAAAAAGAAAGAATGCTGCTTTGCAGCTTCAGTCAAGTCTTCTTCACCTCCAGCTTCTCCCCCAATCCCTTTCCAATTCGCAGTGTACAGATTCAGTAACAAAAGCAATGCAAAAAAAAACGACTATTTCATACCAGCGATAGCAGCGGTACTAGATACAACAGCGCTATACAACACGACCGCCCAATCGAAACCGTCGTTGCCGACGACGACGAAGGCAACGCCGTGGTGTCGTTCACGCCGGGCGGCGAGGAGAGCTTCGTCGGCGGCGTACTTTCCATCTCGTCCGGCCCCGGCGGCATCGAGGCCGACGATGCGGGCGGCGGGGTGGCGGCGACGATGGCGGCGGCGGAGTCGGTCCCGGTCGTCCTTGCGAACATCTCCTTGGGCAGCAGCACCTCGGAGACGGCGAAGACGGCGACGGGGTTCTGGTCGAACACGGTGCGGGTGATGGTGGCCTGGACGACGCCGGTGTCGATGGCCACGGAGCCGTTGGAGCGGGTGATGTTGAGGGTGAAGCGGCCGGCCTGGCTGGCGTACTCGGTGGCCAGCGTCGGCTGCAGCGGGTTCACGATCGACTCCAGGGACCCCAGCGGGTAGTAGGAGTGGAGGACGTGGAAGCGGAGCACCACGGCCTTGCGGTCGGCGGGGAGGGACTGGAGGCGGTCGCCGGAAGGGACGTTCGCGAAGGCCTCGTCGGTGGGGACGAACACCGTGATGCCGGCCCCGCGCTCGTCGCCCTCGAACTCCTCCGCCACACCGGAGGCCTCCAGCATGGACGCCGCCACGTTGAAGCCGCGCGCGTCGGTGAGGACGCGCGTGATGTTGACGGCGGCGGCGGCGGGGCGGGAGTCGGAGGCGGCCAGGTCGAAGCCGGACGGCACGATGAGGCCGTCCACCGCGAGGACGCTGAGGTTGTATGGCACGGCGGTGACGGAGCCGAGGACCGTGGCGTTGGAACCGGGGAAGGGGGCTGGGGAGCGGACGAAGCCGAGGCTTGGCCC
Organism: Poa pratensis; assembly: GCA_947311845.1. Classification (NCBI taxonomy): domain Eukaryota; kingdom Viridiplantae; phylum Streptophyta; class Magnoliopsida; order Poales; family Poaceae; genus Poa; species Poa pratensis. Next base: position 33,164,223 of record CAMZMU010000060.1, on the reverse strand, counting down.
TGTGGAGGTGACGTTGACGGCGCCGAGGTCGGCGGGGGCGCGGCCGGTGGTCTGGAACAGCGTGGTGACCAGCTTGCCGGCGGCCGGGAGGCGGCGGAGGTCGGCGGGGGAGATGTACTCGAGGAGGACGTGGTAGCGGAGCACGTCGGCGAGGTCGGCCCCCGCGGCGGCCGCGAACGCCGAGGGGGATTGCGGGAGGTGGGCGTTCGGCACGGCCAGAAGCGTCAGCGAGGACCGCCCCGCCAGCTCCCGGGCCACGGGCTGGACGCCAACAGCCGCGCGAAGCCCGCGAGGTCCGGGAACGGCGCCAGCACCGCCTCCACGTCCACCGCAGCGGCCGGTGCCAAGAACCCAGCTGCCACCGCGAGCAGGCCAACCACCGCGAGGCGGGAGATCTGTCTCCGCATCTCGCCGTGCCGCCGGGAGCACAGCACAGCCGCGCTCTACTGACTGACTCGAGAGGAGTGAAGAGTGAGGTGAGCTTGAGATGCGGTGGGGTGGGGATGGTGACCCGAGCCAGCCAGCCAGCCCCGTTAGGTGGAATGAATATTTCCACTGTCTTCTTCTTGCTTAGCTAAAAATCGCTGATTAAACTTCTGGGTTCCCTCGGGTTGGGTTCAGTGTCAGCGAAGTGCCAAGTTTTTGTTCTGCGTTGTGACTTGCGTTTTGTGGAAATAAATGGCGTAGGGGCGTGGGTGGGTGGGCGCAGAGACTCCTAGCTAGGAGGAGGAACTAGACTGAGCTCCCATGCACACTGCAGTGTTCGGGAAGTAATGCCGTAATGGTAAGTTTAAGGGAAACGCAGAATCTTTTGCGGGTCCGAGTGTTGATTAGATAGCATGGAACGAAGTGAGTGAGTATACTCTAGTTGGATCAAGCAGTGAACGGAGTAGCTTTACCTCTTAGGAGTATCAGAGATCGTAAATTGATTTTTCTCTAAAGTGGCAGCAAATGCACACAACGCAAGGGAATACGTGTCGATTACCAGTGATCAGACCGAGCCAGCTTGTATAGCAAGGAATCAAGCGTCATGGGCAGAATGCTTCTCATCGGATCTCCAAAGCTCCTTGGGGGAAAAGGAAAATAAAGCGTGACTAAAATTAACGATACAAAAGAAAACGAGCCAATAACGGTTTTGCTATTGTATTCTTGCCTTGATGTCCTGCGCGAAGAATGGGAGATTAAAGTCCGTCAAAGAGAATCCCCGCCCCGATTCCCCGAATCATTTGTAGCTCCCAAGCTCGAGTGATCCCGCTTTTATTAAAAAAAATCAAAAAGTTTGCTTTTAGGTCTAAAAAATTCAGAAGAAAAGGCATACAAGTATGAATACATGTCTAGTGTGTATGGCCAAATTTGTATAGAAATAATTTTCATATGTGGCCTGCACAAAGAAGACAAATTTTGGAAGAAAAATAGTTATTTTTGCCTCTTTAGAGCCACAAATTTGTGAGTTTTGTGTAGCATACAATAGAACGTGTTATCTAGCAACACTCTACAGGTATGTACATATCATGTGTATGTATGCACATGATTTCTTTTAGATTCGTCAGAAAGTTTAAAATACAATTTTTTTTCTTATATACCAAGAGCACTGAAGTTCGGGAGTCAAAACACGTCACTCATCGCCACTCTTCGTAGTTCCTACGCCGTTGCAAACGCTTTTACCATGCATATTCCTGTGAAATAAGGGAATCCGACGTTTGCCTTTGGAGTTTCCTCTAACCAAACAGAAAAACCTCAAATCATAATGAAGCTTTAACGACACCGATACGTGAAGACACACTCCCGAAACAGTTTTGGCTAAAGGCTTTTGTTCTTTCAAGACGGGCCACAGTTTGTCTGCCAAGATATGGATAGAGATCTCATCCAGGGATGAAACGGGACATGTTGAGAGAAGGGAAGAGTATGAAAGAGTGGGCCAACCTTTCCGCCATGACCACGAGGCGCGCCTAATCTTCTGCATCATCTCATCCAGAAGTATTTGCGACGCCATGTTGCCTGCTGGGAAATGGACTGGAGCATGCCCATCAGCATTAGCAGCGCGCCTCATTACCAATAGTAGAAAACCCAGAGGAAAGAGGAAGAAAGTAGCTGCTCTGAAAGAGGGAGTACAGAACAACCTGCACAACGCAGAGCTCGGCCGACCGCTCTCCTCTCCTTCTACAGTAGATCGAGAGGCGACTTTTTGAGAGCTCCTCCCCCGACCACCTCGCTCGCCGGCAATCTGTGGGATTCCTCCCCTCCGTCGGCCGCTCCGGCGGCGGGAGGGTGGGGATCCCCGGATCCCGGCTTGTACATAGTGTAGGTTGTGGTAGGATCCCGCCGGCGGCATCATGGAGGTGGCGATGGTTTCGGTGGCTTGGTGGGGGTCGACGCGCTTCCCCTTCTGCGGCGGCGCTCCTCGGAGCTCCGGCGTGGCGCGTGCGGCTTTTGGTGGCCGGGGATCTCCGGATCTCCCGGTTTTCCTCTGGATCTTCCTCCTCCTTGCCGGCCGGCGGGGAGGTCGACCTCCACGATGTGGAGCTATGAGGGAAGACCCGGAGGCTAGAACTCAGGGCTGGGCGAGCCTCGCGGCTTCTGCCGGCGCTGGGGACGAAGAAGGCTGCGGCAAGGTGGAGGTGCTGGATCGAAAGGGTGCTCGCCGTATTCGTTTATCGGCATAAGCTCCGCCGCTGCGCGGCGGACGGGCTCTGCGGCGATCTTCAAGGATGGAGGTGCCCTTGGGCCGTGGTAAGAAGGAGGTCAGCGTTCTTCTTCGTCTTCTTCGCCGGCGATGTTGCTGGTGCTTGATCTGCTCTGTTCCCCTGCGTGGGCTTGTTCTTGTACTTCATACGTTGGTATGTGGTACTCTCTGATGTACGCAGACTTTCAAAAAAAAGTAGCTGCTCTGAATGACTAAACCTGCCCGACTTCAAGTGGGGAAAAAGCTATTCAGCGGCTCTGATCTCGCCCGGCATCCCTTGGCCAGGCCTTGTCGTTTAACAGGAAACGGGCATTCCTCCTTCCCAGATTCCCAATCTCTATCAACGGTCCTCCCTATCCCTATACATGCATGTGAGGCACATTCAAAGATCAGAACTGGCTGCTGACACTGGGACTTTGAATGTTCGGGCCTACAACAGAACGGAGTACTCAGTATGGATAACAAGATACTGCTGTAATCAGATAAAGAAAAAAAAGTGTTTACCTTATCAGCAGATGACCAGATGATAAGCAATTGATTGTTGGATGGTAAGCTTTCATAAAGTCATCAATAAGAAGGTAGTCAAGTATATACTGCAATGATGTTTGGTTGTATAGTGACAAAGCAAGAATCACAACGTGCGATTCCCATCGTTGATATTGAAAAAGCTCAAGTGCCAGACGAAGTTACAACAGAGGAGAAGACCAACACAGAAGCATTGCCATTTCAAGAGCAAGACGAAAAAGATCTACTGACAAACAACTTTACAATGTCTGTCTCCCATCAAAATTTATGTATAATGACAAAATTCTAATGAGCCATGTACAAGGGGCACTACACACTAAACGGTTTGAAACTCAGCTCTATGGGTGTCAGATGGATCTATTGGTGTGTGTTAGATCGAATCACTGTATTGTTAGCAGCTGGATGGTCTAAGACTATGGAAGTTGTGGCATCCCTGTTGGAACATACAAAGAAAAAAGCCACCCTAGTGAGAATATAAATCGATGTACAACAGCCTGTCAGGTATGCTTTCAGGTTGAAGTTGAATCGCCACCGCGAGTACGCGGAGGACGAACAAATCATACCGGCGTGCCAGAAAAATAGGTTAGTCACTAGGTGCCAATGCTATCTAGCGTGTGCAGGTTTCGTATGTGTTGTTCTGTTCAGCGGCACATGCAGTCAGGACATGGAAAGGTGTAGATTGATTCATTTGGTCTTTTGAGCTCAACCCCTTTGGCATCGCTGTGTGCTCTCATATTGAGCAAGTGCCGTTTCAACGACTTCCATCTGCATAAAAATAACAAGGCATTACTATCGACTATAGAGATGAAGAACATGACGTGTAAATGCTTACGATCTGAAACGAATATTAAAACTAAGGTCGGTGCAATGTCATACCCGATACGTGGATTATCAAAGAGTATGGCCAGCCTTCTTTTGTCTGGCTTAATTGTCTTCGAATGTCCACCATACAAGTATCTTCTGTGTCCCATAAGAAAATGAGGGAAATTTCCACCTTGTGTGGTCACAAATACTTCACTATAGGCGCAAACACTATAATCGATTGCAGCCATCCTTGAAGAGAAGTTCTGGGAAGAAAGCTGCATTTAGAACAATACCCATATGGAATTCCACAACATATTTGTGTGTCTCTGACCTAACAATACCTTAAATGGAGCAAGTTCCTCGTCTGATGCTAGTGTTTCTTTTGTCTGTAGAAGAGGAAACATTTCAAGAAGAGGAGCCATGGTTTTCTCTGATTTGTAAATCTTTCCGGATGCCAAGAAAATTGCAGTCTTATTGTTGAAACCCATTCCACGAAGCATTAATCCAACCTAAAGACGATGTAGCATAAACATGCAGATCATCAAGATCTTAATGCAACCTCACTTGAGGAAGAAACTTAACAGATCATGGACTACCAAAATGTGCTTGAGAAATAAAGTCAGAGTTTTAATAGCATCAGTGATCAGTTTTCTAATATTCGATAAACATACCTCCAAAGGTGTAAGCGGACATTTCCCATTCATTCTTATAACTCCTGGCCTTATTACCCGCCCTTTCTTTGTAAACTTCCCTCTCCAGCCTATTTCTCTGGCTGCATCCATTTCCTTCTTCTCCTCATCACCACCATCATAGACACAGCATGAGAAGGCAACCATATCCTGCAAGGCAACAATTAGTGGATGCCTCCAAGTAAAATTCACAACACCAGAAAAGAGTAAATCCCTGGTTTTCCAAAAATAATGTTAATCAAATTTTCACAAAGTAAAACAAACCTCCTCAAAACGAAGATGCACTGCTATATATTTCCCATTGCTTTCAGCACTTTTTTCTCTCATTCGAGAAATTAAGGTCTCAGATAGAGTAGCAATTGGGTTTGCAAATTTCAAAGCTTCAAAATTCACCAAGCATCTCAACCGCTGAACAACAGGTGGGGCATCAAAAGATAGTCGATTTGCAAAAGGAGAAATCCTGATGAATCTGTAGTTCAGAGCATAGCTTCAGAAAAAGTTGCATAATAATAAAAAGCCAGAACATTCATGTTTGAAATGCGACATATCAAGTGTAACCACCTCTTGAGGTGCAACGATGCAATCAATCTTTTATTCAGGGGACCAAATCAACATAAAAAATTCTGAAGTGTTTTTATGATGTAGTCTATAAAGTATTAAAGCCCTTATAAAACTTCAGCTTCAAAATGAAAATGTATTCGCCGCCAAAATTGTTAGAAGAAAAGAAAGAAAGTTTGATGTGAACAGTAGCATTTGTTATTTCCCTTGTCCTTTTGATTTATCTTCTACCATTTGGCAGAATAATTTTCCTTCAAATTTTAGACATGGGTAGTGTACATTCATAAATAAATCTAGATTCTGTTGGGAAATTTTGATGATGATTTGCTGCCTAGACTAAAATCGACCACATGAATGCATCTCAAAGGGTTATTGTGTTGAAATAGGATATGCTTCCTTTTCACAAACTGATATGGACGTCATATACGTGCAATTTAAGGATTATACATTGGAAGAACCAAATAAAAATGGGAGATTATCATAGTCAGAAGAAGATAGGTTTAGGTAAGAATTAGAAGATGGAGATAAGCTGTGTTAGGAAATTAGACATACAATTTGGAGTCTATTTGATCAAGAGTATTTCCTATATATAAAGGACTAGAATGCAACCTTTTGATCAACTATGAGAAATCCAAAGTTAATCTAAGTCACTCGTACCCAGGGATAGGCGTTGTAGCGGCTAGACGAGGGCAAGTTGCCCATTCACTGTCTTTGGACCCTTGTCAGTTTAGCCCTAACACAAATAATACTATCCATTCCCAAAGAAACAGGACGATGTCAGCTTCATTCCTAATAGAACTACAAAACAGCAGTTTCCGGGTATAGGAAAATCGACTTGTGCAAAGAAGATCTTCTGTTTTCATTTTCTTAGTATCTACATAAACATCCCATATAGAAACTTTGAACTATTTTTCCTATAAATTCTAACAGTAATTCCAAGAGTAAAAAGAATCAAAATTCGTCAGAATAATCAATCAAACTAGACAGCCTTGCCGGTTATGGAACCTTTGGAAAATGTTACAGGACAGTTTATTTCATCAATATAGCTGCTATTGTCGGAATGCCCGACGTTAACTAACTACATATAGGCTTGCTGTAGTACATATAAGGGTACACTAGATGCAAAGCGTGTTAACCATAGATTGCAATGTGAATAGGATATCAAATTATCTTCAAGTACACAATTACTTCTCTAAGTGTTTATACCATAATTAAGGCTAGAAACACTTGCAGAAGCATATTAGGTACATAACTGCATCTTATGCAAGGGAAGTGATCAACTAAAACTTCGTAAAAAGGACAAAAAAATGAATAATAAACCAGGATAAAGCCAAAATAAATTTACACGCGCAAGTTTAATAATGAAGTGACAACTGAATTGGATTTTAACGCACCTTTCTTCAACTAACTTCGGAAGAACAACATCTTTGTAGTATTTAATAGGAGACCAAGCCTTTATCTTGAAATTGAATACATTGGTTATATTGTGACCAAAACGCTCCATTATAAAGTCAGGCGCTTTGTCAACTACTCGGACATCATTTTGTAGATGTTTTACAAAGTGCTCTTCATCATAAATATCACTGAATTTGCTGCATCCAAAAGAAAACATCAGCAATCATATTTTTACTAAATTAAAGTCGTATAAAAATGAAGTTGATCTGAAACTAAAGCAGAGGCATCAAACCAACAGGAATGAATATATGGGTTGTCCAACTATAGTCACAGCAGCCCAAAGTTCAATACTATGCGCTAGTTCGTCTATCAAATTTATCTCACTCTTTTGGAACTTTAACAGCGACACTAACCACCATTCCTTCATTGAATTCAAATAACTCAGTACGACATGCAAATAAGGATAACAACCAATATCAGTTTCACTCCTTTTAAGTGTGATACCTTGTGCAGTCAAGTACAGCTAGCAACAGAGAGTATGTGCCACTTCATATCTACAAAGATTTATGTGCTTTATTAAGAACTTACAGACAGTTGGGATGGGATGGGGTATTCTGGAATTTAACAGCCTTAATTGACATGCCGTTCTAATGTGAAGTCAAACCTAATAAGGTAGGAGTAGTAGATTATTTAAGCATACAAAATTGAAGAGGGGAATTTTTTAACTAAACTGAAGAACTTTCATGTTCTAGAAATCTCAAGGTTTCAAAGGTACATACAGAAGTATCAAACAGCGTCATGTCATGCTTACTAAAAGAAATGATATATCGTAGTTCTAATATTACAAACTTTTGGTTGTGTTTGGTTGACTAACCAATATATTGAACAAGGTTTTGCTTTCCAAAATTCAGCCAATAAATGACAAAAAACTGTATAGGAAACAGCCAAAGGGGTAAACATGCACAAAAAAAGGCAAGCAAAACAAAGACCAATTGATTGTTGGGTACAAGCCAGATACACCATTATCTTTTAATAGTATTTATATTAATGTCAAGTAGGTAACTAGTCAAACAATATTTGAGGATGGAGAGAGAGAGAAATGAGGAGACCTTGGATCCTTCCAGATGCTGTGGAAATGGAAATTCGGGATAATAAGAGTAGCATTTAGAAAACCAGCAATAGCCACCGCGTTGCATATCTGAAAGCAAGAAAAACAGAAGAAAGAGAAGCCCAAGTGAGTAACTTAAATGACCAGAAAAAGTATGGCGTGAACAAATATAAACTGTCACATATGAAGAGAAGCATGAAGAACGGTTGAGGAAAGGCAACTACCGATGTCCTTTGTTGATTCAAGCCACCGTTTGCCTCTACATATATATAACCATTTGATTCAGGCAAACCTACACACGTTATGATAAAAAATTAGACACTAATTTGGTAGTACTGTGTTTTGTAAAATTAAGAAGGCATCCATGTGATGTCAAAGTAGCAAAACGAAAGATAGATTGTAGTATGATGGTCATATTCAAGTACCTAATTTCTATAAAATTCAGGTACATGATCACCTAATCATGATGAGACTTTAGCAGCCCATACATGTAAAGCATACTTAGTCTCAAGTCTCAACATGCTGCCATGCTGTACTGGTAAGTTTTTATAGGAACTCACCACAGAGAAGCTGTGACTAGATAATGGAGGTAAACAAGACCTGGAATGATATTGTCATTTGGGGAAAAAAAGAGGATATAGAAACAATGTAATTCTGACCAAAAAATCCATTAAGGCGCAAAATTAACTTTCCACATGATAGAATACTAAAATGCAAGTCTTACCTATGTTCACGAGTTTACCAATGTGTGAGATAAAATTAACTCGATGAAATTACATTAATTACAAAAATACAAATTAGCACGGGAAAAGGACAAGCAGATGGCATACTGTTTGTCATGTTGCTTATGCAAGGCCGCCAGACACCACCTTTGTAAGTATGCCTCCATACAGTTGCTAACTACAAAAATATGACAATGTGAGAGAAAGAAGCATGTATGCAAAATATACATATATTGTAAATAAGAAATTATGTGCAACCACAGTATGATGGAACATATTCTTCTTCTATTCCATTTGTGGGCACACTTTGTCGGCTAAACAAGTGGTTTGGGATTTTCAACCATACTCAAAATCCTTTCAGTTGAGGGTATAACAGGTAGGTACTGAAGACGCATGTGAAGTGGTAAGGAAATAAGATGAATGGAAAAGAGATGTTAGAAACCTAAATACATGAGAAGCTTGCTTGTTGAATTGCCCATATTGCCTTTAGAGCATGAGTAACATATTGTTGGTTTGATTCTCCTTTTGTAGTACTAGTACCCAATGGTATATGCTAATTTTTACCCGCAGCTATAATATTCTCAGCGCGAAGATGGAGGCAAGGCAAACAGATTTATTAACGCTCACAAGAGCTGATTTGACCAACAAAGGAGTACATTATAACTATTTTAGAGGATAGTGAATGGTAGACCAAAGTGTACAAGTATGACAACATCTTCTTTTCTTGAATGAGGGAAAACCCGCCTCAATTTTTGTATTAAATACAGAAGCATGCCAATACGTCCCCGTGTCAAACACGGTGTGGGCATTCTCAGGTTACATTACTGAAAGAACAGATCAACGACATCCCTTGAGCCTGCAAGCAGTGCATGATCTTTCAGGGACTAATTGATCTTTCAGATGACCCATTAGTTGTTCTGGTCATCCACGAAGCTGCAACAATCACGTGAACTAGGAAACAACTAAGGAAAATCCAACAGGTCAACAACCACTCCGCTGCCATTTCCGGCTATTTGAAGAGGACAGGAGCTCAATTCGAAGTAACAACTTGGACTAAACTAATCTAAATAGATACCAACCACTTGGTAATAGCGCACGGTACACTGACTACATCTGTTCCATCAGCAAATAAGGACAACAAACCTTAACACACCGAGTCAACCAACCCAACGTTAACACTTAACAGTACGCAGTTGTTAGCTAGTCACCAAACGGTCAAACATTAACGCCCACATACACGCAGCCCAAAATCGAAATGCGGCGAGGAATGGGCCACTAACCGCGTCGGTGGAGTTATCGGCGTCCATGTCGGCGCGGAGGCGGGCGTACAGCTGGGGGCTGCGGTAGACGGAGCCGGGCGCGGAGCGCGTGATGATCCGCGGCACGACGTCGAGAGGGAGGAGCCCATGTAGAGCAGCATCGCCGCGACGTAGAGCAGCGGCGCGAAGAGGAACACGGCCTGCCTCCGCAGCAGCGCCGCGAGCAGCGCCCACGCCGCCCGCCTCGCCGCGCCGCCCCACCCGACGACCCCCAGCGCCGCCGCCGCCGCTTCCTGGGATCCTCCCCGCGCCGAGCCCGCCTTCCCCGGCGTCCGCCTGCCCCCGGTGCGGAGCGTTGGGGACGGGGGCGGGGGAGGGGACGGCGTGCCCGGCGCGGAGCCGCCGAAGCTCCCCAGGCGGCTGTACACCTGGCCCTGCATCGGGCGCGCCTGCTCCGGGGCGGGGGCTAGGTTTTAGGGCTCCCCCGCTCGATCGCTGCCGTCCCGCGCAATGGGGCCGAGGGAGATGGGATGGAGAGGGGGAGTGGTGGCCGCGAGACCGGGAGGCGCGGCAAGTTGGCCGGCCTCGGTCGCCACGGCGTACACACGAGCCGAGCTGGAAGAATTTGGTCTGGGCCTTTTAAAAAGCCGCTCGTGCTTTGAGAGAATTGTGTGAGCTGCCAGAGAGTCAACTCGAAAGCGGAGGCCAAAACAGAGATCTGCATCCGACGGCGCGAAGCTAAGCCGAGACGTGGCTTTCCGAATCTCAAAGCGCCTGGTGGCGAGTGTCGTCTGCTTCGTTATGGAGAAAGCGAGTGGCGAGTCAAAAACGTAGTACACCGCGTTTCAGGCGCTTAAACTGGGTTAGTTAAGGTGCGGGACAGCGAGAGCCGTGCCTGTGCGCCGCGGTCTTCGATTTCGATAGCGATGGTTCCGTTGTCTGGCAGTAGGTGAGGTGAAGCTACCACTAGAACACTGTGCTCGTATAAAAAGTCTAAGGATCTGGTTGTTAACCCGTGAATGGGGAACAGCGTGCGAAAAGCGTCTCTAGATGTGATGAAAAAAAAACCATGGAACCGTAAAATAACTGCCGCTTTCGGTTTGCGCAAGAGAAAAAATGAGGTAGAGCAGCGACCGAAAAATGGCTGAATCGAGGGTGCCCCGAAAAACTTGCAAGCAGTTGGCAGGAGGGACATTTCAGCCCCGCTCGAGTTCGTTCCCCCCCCCCCCCCCCCCCCCCCCCGAGTCGTCGCCGTCGCTGCAGCCTGTCGCCCTTGATTCCGGGCGTTTCCCGGTCACATCTGCCGGCGAAAAGCCGCCACCGAGTCGCCGCCACCCCGGATCCAACTCGCCCGTCGTTTCGGGAGCCGTCGGCCTTGCCACCACCGTCGCCGGTCGAATCTCCACCGCAGCCCTGGATCCGTCGATGAGTGATTTTCCGCTCGTTTCCGGTCGATTTGGTGTTTATTAGTCTTCTCGTGTGTCTTTAGATGAAGTTGAGTCCGTGCGAGCAATTTTTACTCGAGGACTCGTCCTCGTCCAATGACTTGGACGTGGAGATGTTGCTCGCCAACCACCGACAGCAAATGGTGGTGGTGGTCCTCGCCGTGAAGGTGCTCGGGATAGGAAGAAGAAGAAGAGGCAAGGATCCACCGTTGGCCACCTTTGCATTTTTCGGAACCGCTTCTACGGCAACGAGCTGCTCATGCGAGACTACTTCGCCAAGATACCCACCTATCCGGCTCACATCTTTCGTCAAAGATACCGAATGCGTTGATCCCTCTTCGTGAAAATTGTAGAACCTTGCGAGGCCAATTGTCGGTATTTTACTCGCCAAAAAAATGTTGCGGGTTTGACGGGTTTAGCGCGTATCAGAAGATATCTGCAGCTGTGTGATTCTTCACCACATGATCGTCAAGGATGAGAGGGACTTGGACTTGGATTTGGTCTACGACAATGTAGGTAGCCGTGTGAAACTGGCTAGAAACCCAAATGGTATTCAAGCATTCGTTTAGACTTACCGAGAGATTGAGGATACCAGTTTCAACAAGATCTCATTGAGCACCTCTCGCAGAGGCATGGGCATTAATCTGCCACATTCATTTTATTCATGTGTGCTTTGAACCATTATTTGCATTCGGGTTGAACTTGAATTATTGTTTATTTAATTTATTTGGGTTGTAATTTAAACCATTATTGTAATTTGGATTAAGTCTGTATTGTACCAGAAACAATATTGTTACTTCATATTGGTTTTATATTTCTAAAGTCAAATGATGCATATGTGTTGAAATGGTGGAAAAACAAATATTTTACGGGCTGGAAACGGCTGCGCGAATGCTCGGCTTTCGGTTTCTGTTCTGCCCGCAGGCGTTTCCAGATTTACCGGTCGGCTTTCAGTTTTTGTTCCGCACGCAGCCGTTTCCAGCCCGCAAAACACGAACTGAAAACTGCTTTTCGGTTCTGCCCTTTTCGATCATTGCTAGAGGTGCTCTAAGCCATATGATTTCCAGCAGCACACGGGGATCTTTAGGACTTCCGTTTCCTCCTTAACGCCACAACCGTGCGCTTGATGAAAATTTAAGTGCTATGGTTTGTTTTCCATGTGTTGTACTTGAACAATATAGTGGTGGTGAATCTAACAACACACGGGGAAGTGGGAACTGACTTTATTAATTGTTCGGTTGATTATTTGGTTATGTACTGTTGAAGTACTCACGAAAAAGAGTACTGCCGGTAGTAGCGGGGTGATCTGCTTTCCATGCCATGAATGTACTTCAACAATTAATTTTGTGAGGTGGCTACTAGGCCGAAGCAGGGGCGGAGCCACACCCCAGGCAACCCTGGCCTTGGCCCGGGGTGTAGAATACTTTTTCACATATAGATTAGTAGAAGTTGATGATTTGTCCTACGATTTACACTAATTACAGTGCTTAATTCAAAGTTGGCCTGGGGCTTGCTAAGATTCTGGCTCCGCCCCTGGGCCGAAGCAAAGGATATATATGTTCTGTTCATATCTCAAGCTGCCTGGACATTCCGTGCAAACAAGGCAAGGCTGCCTCCGGCTGAATATACCGTGCGTACTCCTTTTGCCATGACAACGTTTACAGTGGTTTTTTTAGCATTCTCATCTTTGTAACCAAGAAGTGATATCAACAAATACAACGAATAATAAAAAATCACAAGTAGCCCGTCTAGCTCAGTTGGTAGAGCGCAAGGCTCTTAACCTTGTGGTCGTGGGTTCGAGCCCCACGGTGGGCGAAATGTTTTTTCGGTTCTTCCACTTTTTTTGCCTGACCTAACTTGCCGTTCCCTTCCTACTCCAGTGACGTCACCAGGACGCTAAAAAACAAATCATGCAAAAATAAACCTATGGAATTTGTAAAATTGCTAATTATGCGAGTTTTCTTCTTACATTTATGTACTACTAGTGCCGATGTTTACAATTACCTACAATGAAACACGAAGTAATGAAAAAAAATCATATGGAACTTGTAAAAATGCTAATCGTGCAAATTTTCTTGTTACTTTTTTACTACTGTAGATGTTTAAAGTCCATAAGGATATGAATCAAAACAAGTACTATCGTGTGATGATGCCACCAACATGGCCAAGGAAAACCAATGACATCAAACTAGTTCACAAACAGTTTACCAAGAAATATTCCAAAACTCAACTAGAGCTGCTCGTTCAAGGGAAGCTAGTAAATGGCATGCAATATTAGACGAATACGTCATCACATCAGGATGAGAAATTACAAGAGAAAATCTTCAACAAGGTGAGGCAACCCATTGCTCCATGTTTACTACTAGCATCAGCAACAGGCTAACAATTAACAGTACAACTACAACTAGGTCAACAACAGGCTGACAATTAACAGTACAACTACAAGCGTTGAGTCACTGATGGTGAAACAATATGACCCAGCATCTCCAAGGTGGTAGACCACAGCAGTCCATTCCAGTGATTTCCAGGGAACAGCCATTGTGGTGACTTACAGGGAACAGTCCATTCTAGTGGTCATTTGAAGATTCCAGTGGCTGTTTTCCGTAGGATATCTTGGATCTGTTTGATGCAACATAAGCAAATAGGTTGAGGGCAGTATTTACGCACACAAGTTGTGCAGGAAAGAATACAAGCGTATGTGAAAAGAGAGTCAGCAGAAGAATTACTTGTTTCGATGATAGACCAATATTTCCCAAGTCTGAAAGCTGCCAAATCACATTATTGTTAGAAATTGACAAATACAAGTCACTTTTCGCTGTGAGGACTAAGCATTTCTATTACAGAAATCTTACAGATTTGAATGGTCTGGGCGAATCCTCCCGGAGCTCGAGAATGTACTCTGCTCTCTTTTCACCAATACCCTGAAGAAGAAATGGGAACATTAGTAGGAAAAGAACAGGCTGCTATACCATCTATCAAATTATTATGAAACGCAAGGACCATACTTTCAGTTGCTGAAGCTCTTCCCTGCATCCATGGTAGGGAAAGTACATAATTAGAAAGGATGAAAGTTGCCAAAAATGTTTAACACATGGAAATCACACTACACAAAGTAACCATAGAAGCTTGGAGAGTTGAACTTACTTGTCCGCAACATTTAAGAACTCAAGGTATTGTTGAATAAGAGATTCCTGTGCAAGATAAGAGAATTTAGAAGTCTGTACTGAACTAGAAAGGTTGTTGATGTATAAAATTAGGAGGAAAATCATGCAGACCTTCAGGTTAGATCCCAGTGCATTAAATTTATCAAGAGGTGTACCAACTGGAATCTTCTCAACACTATGACATGCTCCTATTGGAGTTTTGGGTTCCACCGAAGGAGGGCAATTGACATCATCAGCTGTCTGGTGCTTGAGAGACATCATGTTGGAAGAAATGGGGGAGAGAGCTTTCCTAATGGGTGATTCAGACTTGTCCTCAACGCAAGGAGCCAACGAAGGGAGCATCACTGCAAAAAACATCCTATAGAGCTCAGATTCTTATATCGAAACATAGATGAAGTTCCAAACACAAGTACTCCTCTTTCCCACAATATAAGACGTTTTGGTGAGCTGTTTGGGAGCTAAAGCAGCTCCCCAAAACGTCTTATATTGTGGACAGAGGGAGCAAATTGCAAGTAGATTGTGTACAATCACTTTCTATTGAATAGCAAGTTTTAGTTTCTGTTTATTGGCTTACTGGCCTTTGTACATTCAGAATCCTTATTCAATTCTAATATAAACTCTTATGCCTTTTTCAAACAACATACCCTTCTTAGTTGTCTTTGCTTCGTCTCGTGAGCTTGGTCTTGGTGTGTTTTTGGCTGGAGTATGGACTGGTAAATCAAAAAGCACCCTGTGCAACAGAAAATAAAAAAGCTAAGATCTCGGTATAATTGCATGTGGTCTATGTCAACTGTAGAGTGCAATTGGAGACACTTACTTTTTAATTTTACCACCATCTCGGTCCATTGCTTTAGCCCTACTAGAAGCCAGGGCAGATTTTGGTTGTTTCATATGGCTCATGGAAGAAGGTGTCTTGCATCCAGTTGGGGAGAAAAACCCATTCATTCTTTGGATGCTCTTGGTTTTCCCCCTTGATTCCAGCCACACTTGCAATTTAGCTTCCATGTCAACCTTTACTTTTGGAGTTTGCTCCTTGCTTGCCGAAGACATGTTAGTCACCATATGGCCTGAACGAGCAGCCAGACTTAGTGTATGGGCTGCCTCCTGGTATTCCACCGGATTCTGAAACAAACGGAAAGCAATGAGCAGGGGTCTACTAGACTACATCGCATGATGAGGGAGCTATAACTAAAACTCACCAGGCAAGCTATCATCACAGCACGGCTATTGCCTCCTAGAGAGTCTTGTAGTATGCGGGTCAGTTTACTCTCCCTAAAAGGTATCCGTGGCTCGTTCTTCTTGAGAGCTGAAATGACATTCGACAGGGCAAACAATGAAGAATTAATTTTGGAGCTTTCTTGAAGACGGATCCCTTCATTGTGCGTCCTTCTGTTGTCCTCATTTCCTGAAATGAACAACCAACACATCATGGTCATAAGCTGGAAATGTGAAGCCTTCGTAGGTTATGTGCGCCTCGGTTAAAGGGAGACGTACCAGCCAAGTCAATGAGGTTTAGCTTCCCCTTGACAGTATCATTACTGATCCTGATTGATAGCACAGCATGGCTCCTACTTGAAACATCGTTCAGGCCAGTGTGGGCGACTTTCCTCCTCTGCACACCTATGGAGTAGACTTCCTGAAATTCCTCCATCGATCGCACGGGGACCTAAAACCATCCAAAAACAGTAGTAAGCTCACTGCGGAAGCTACAATCCAGCAAAATTATTCTACAATGACCAAGCGGCCCAGCATATTACCCAAGCCAAGCCCTTCAGCTGCAGGTTGCCACCTTTGTCGTCCAAGGCCATGATCTCTTTTGCCTTGGGCTCGAGCAGATCATAGCACCGTTCCATGTACACCTCGTAGTACGAGATCTCCACAGAGCACCACGTGCCGGTGCAGCGCGCCAGGATGGTCGAAACCGACAAGGGGATGAGTCCCGGCAGGTCCTCGCTGCCCTGCGCACCAAAATGATTTGAAAAACACTTAAACAGGTTGGCAGTACAGCAGTGCAACATTTCGTCGAACACGTTGTGACCAAGACCAGAAGAAAGTAATGTGCACCTGCATCGTGTAGGTCTTGCCGCTGCCGGTTGCCCCATAGGCAAACACGGTCGCGTTCGTGCCCTCGAAGATGCCCGGGATCAAGGCGCTGACCTCCTGGTCGAATATGTCGGAGACCCTGTCCTCTTTGCTGAAGTAGGCGTCCACCTTGTAACACTCGTTCCGACTGCAGGGTTCAGGCGTGTAGATCGGTTTACGAAAGGAAGGATGCTTATGGAATGAGCAAGCAAAAGAGAGCGCTCGAGCAAATCATCACTACTTTTTGAAGAAAGAAATTAAATCAGCATCAGTAACGAAGAACAGCTTGTAATCGACGCTCAAACCAGGTACAATAGGTAGAGTTATTAATCGTAGGCACAGTAACTACAAGAGCTAATCAAATCTAAAATACGGTCGCATTTGTGGAAGGAAGCTACAAATTTGGGCGGAATTTCGGTAATTGCTCGATTAGCATAGGGGCAGCTCCACTGGATCTTGAGGTGGGTACCTGGTGTGCTGGTCCTTGAGCTGGACGGTGACCTCGCCGCCGGTGTGGCCGCCGATGAGGGAGACGCAGGGCGCCGCCGCCGAGCTGGCCTCGGACGGGAGGAGTGGGCGCACCCGCAGCACCACACGCACTGACTGCCAGGAGGGGAAGAGGAGGAGGAGGCTGCGACGCTCGCCATCGGAGAGGGTTGACGCGGTACACGGGCGCGCGGGGCGGTGGCCGGGGGGGATAGGCGGCCGGAAGGGGAGTAGATCGGGACGGGGCGAGGTGTTTGTCGGAGGGGGAAGGAAGACGGCGAGTGGTGACCGTTGTGAAGCGGCCGGGCAGTTTATTCGAATTTGAACAGGGAAGCGCCGGTGACATCTGCCGTGGAAGGCGTGGTTGTGGAGGTGGTGAGCAGGGGAGTTGGCTTTGTGCTTGACCGAGGGGTCCGCGTATCATATGATCTTGTCTATTTTTACCATTTCGATCTTTAGGGTTTGTGCTATTTTGGTTAAAATCTTTGCTATTGTGGAGTATCAGGAGGTGACTTAAAATAATTTGTGAACTGATTAGATCATGTCGTAATATTTATTTTTTTATTTTTCTGTGCTATCTCTATTGATATTTTTAGTCGAGTGATTGACAAAGTCCCCGCTAAGGAGAAAATGTACCATATCACACGCATTACATGTAACCAAAAGTCCAACACTTGCACGAAACAAATCTGAAACGACGATCAAACACTGGGGTCGCTTTGTACTCACATGCAGAAAAGTCCTTTGTAGATAACCAAATAGACTGCAGGCCCAAATTGCAGATCATTCTAGACAGATTCATGAGCCATATTATCTAGATGTCCAATATGCATGCAAGTAAACAAACACACCGCAGCAACATCAAGAAAAGTGCATGGCAACTACACCCTTCATTTTTGGTGTACACACTTTGTGAGTCTAAATTTCATGCAATGGGTTGTTCCTGGCGTAGAGCTGTCTCCCGTAGAAAAAAAAAACTAGTCAGTTCTTGGCGTAAATTCAACCAAAATCTTTTTAGACGAAAGTGAAAGCTAAGGATTTAGTAAAAAAAAAAGGACCAATAAAGCAAGGTAACTGATTTCCATGTCGTTACACATCCACCCTCGTCTTTACCCTTTCAAAAATTCTCTTTTTTGTACTAGAGTTAGAAGCCAGATCTTGTGAAGTCAATCTTGTGTTTTCACTTTGAAATCCTTAGCTAATCACCTAGGCTATGTTTGGAAGCAAAGCTTTTTAAAATAATAATAGTATTTACACACTATGGTTTTTATTAGTTAATGACCTAGGCTATGTTTGGAAGAAAACCATGGTATTTCTAAATTTTTGAAAAACTTTGTTACCAAACGGGGCCCTGATCCTTCTATGAAGGAAAAAAGAGGACGGATATACAACTCGCCTGCCAAAAAAATTATGATTGTAAAGAAAATACAGAAAAGCTTAGACATGTGCATGTTTGTGCTTCTTGATTGTCTGCAAAAAATTATCGCGACCTATGTTAAAAACACAAGTCGGGTGCTAAGATTTTGGCTTGTTCAGAGCATTGAGCTTTGTCAGTTTTATTGAAATAACATAAATGTTGCTTTTTTGCATGATTTTTTTTCAAAACACGGACACCGCTAACATAAAGAAGAAAATAATGTTTTAAAGTTTTATTTTGTATTAGTGGAAAAATGTTTTTGCTCCCGAGCACCAGTGCTCCTGGTGCTTTCAAAAAATCGAAAAAATATTTATAAGTTTTAATTTTTTTGAAAAAAAGGGTAAGTAGTTACTGATGTATTCTACTGACGTGCAAAAGATCAACGTCAAATACGTTGTATGCGGAGCTACACAAAAATGACAAAATCTAGTAGCCCAAAATACAATGTATTTGAAGTTTATTTTTGTCACATTTATAGAATACACCAATGGTTACGTTCGAGATTTTGTTTTCAGAATTTTTCTGCTCCTACAGCATAAACTTCACGCCCGAAAGAGGAGCCGAATGGGCGGCACGCACTGGTTAACCACGCATGGCATCGTGTCAAAATCCAAAGCTAGTTGCTGTTCCACAGACAAAGATCAGAAGTGGAACATGCGTCGACGGAAGACGCACCAAAACGAGCACTGCCAGCGCCCGCCACATGTGCGCACACATAAATACGTCGACGATCCATCATTTGCTTGCTCCGATCGGTAGCTCGGGTCGGGTCCCGGCGACGTATAATTGGAGGGAAGCCGCCCGCCCATGGACACTAGTTAAAGACGAGGTCGACCGCTCTGGCCTTGTCCCCCACTTTCTTGCTCGCTTCTTGTTTTATCGCAGCAAGCGTGCCAGAAATTAGCCGGGCAGCGTGCCCATCTCGTGTTTAGTTCCTTGCTTGGCCAAACATGGCCACGTAGGTAGAGTACAGAGGAGCAACGGCATGTACATTGATAAGATGGTCTGTGTTACATATTTCACGACCTTCACAGAACAATATTCATGTGAATCTGCACACATGAACATATCTAGATACATGTGGGTATAAAAATGGTAAAACATTTTATATTTAGATACGAAGGAACTACTTGTTACTCCCTCCGATCCACAAAAATTGTCGCGAGTTGAGCGTACGGCAATAATTGTCGTGAGTTGAGCGTACGATACGTACGTACGTATTGGTTAAGTTTGGTATGACACTTAATTTGGTTAGGAGGAAGTATTACATATTTCACGTCATTTAGAGATAACATGTTGGGTTATTTCTTAGTGCTATTTCTAGCAAATTAGTGTTCGCCATTTTAAAATTATAATGTAATGATTGAAACAAAAAAATGGCGTTTGGAAATCCACCACCCATTAGTCTAAGCCTATAGTCGGCCACCATCCTCATCGGTGGCGGTGCCAGGGCCCACTATGGCGTCGTATAACCTGAGGAAACATGTAACTAAGCCTGGTCTAGATATGTACTTTTGGACGAAATAAGCATGTTGTCCCCCCCAATTGAAATTTGTCATGTTTGGCCCTCTTCATCATTTAATCATGGCTCTGTCCCTGATCCTCATTGTTGTCATCGTCATCCCCTTGCTCTTCGCCCCCGTCTTACTCCAAAGTCCCGCTTTTTCCCCCTCCACCCCTCTTCCTCCGCTCTTCGTACTGCTGCATCTACTCCGAGTACAACAATGTCCGAGTGAGAGTTTGATTCCTAAACGTTTCGGTAGGAAGATTATTTCCATCGCTAATAAATCCTTGCTCTGTTCCAAATTGTAAGATGTTTTACTTTTTCTGAATCACATGTATTTATACATGTTCTGCTCATTTCCGGTGTGTATATAATCCACACTAAAGTATTCAAATTCGGAAGCAGATGGGAGGGCTCGAGAAGGGATATAGATCTATATATAAAAGCTGGAAAAATCACCCCCCCCCCTCCACAGAGCCACGTCACCCCCATTTCCCGGCCGTCCGATCCGCGCGATCCAATGGCCCAGATACGTCCACGTCGCCCCCCAGCGCGCGCTACAGTGCGTGGGTATTTTCTTCCAATCAGCGCGTGACACGTCGCCCGGTCACCGGCCGGTCGCGCCGGTGGCCAGCAGGTCACCCTCCTGCACGGTTTTTGGCGCAGAAATTTGCAGAGAACCCCCCACGAAGGACCTTCGCAATTTCCGAAGACGCCAGGGACTTTTCTAGAAAAGCGTCAGCGAACCCCCCCTCTCTCCTTCTCTCTCCCGCGCGACGCCAGAAATCGCCGGCGACGCCGCCGCGCCGCGCGGCCGCCACGCTCCTCCCCGCACGAATCCGAGCACGCACGGAGCTCCGCCGCCACGACCTCTCCCTCTTCGCCGCAGATCGGCTGCCGAAATGCCGCGCCGTCGCCGGAATCGACGCCGCCATGCGCACTGCCCTCCGCCGCGTCCGCACGCCGCCGCCGCCGCCGCTCCGGCGACCCAAAAGAGGTGGCACCGCCACCTACGGGTATCCCGCGTCTGTGCGCGTCGGACGCGCGCACGCGCGCGTCCCGGCTCGCCGTCGCGCGACGCCGACGTCGTCGTCGCCGCCACGGCAGGTCCGCCCACCGGTGACGTCATCGTGTCGTCGCGGTGGGCCTGGCTGGCCAGATGGGCCGGTTCGTGGGCTGGGCTTATGGCTGGGCGGCTGCCTCGGGCCTTTTTTTTGCTCTTTTTTTTGTTTTCTGTTTTCCAAAACTTTTGCAACTTTTCAAATACAGGGTATTTACAAATGTGACAAACATGTCAACATTAACACAAACAAAAAACGACGACTATTTATAGCATTTGGTCAAATTTCAAGTTCAAATATTTTAAAATTTTCGATGCCTTTCAAATCTGGGCATTTCAAAACCGTAAAAAAAAATCACATACGAGTAACTTTTAACGATTTCAAAATTTGGACAATTTGTAAACATAAACTTCTCCTTCCTAATTTCGATACATTCAAATCTAAATAACATTTGAATGTGGACATTTTCAAATTCGAATTTTTCCCCCAACGGTATTTACAATTGTGACAAACATATCAACATTAGCACAAAAAATAAACGCTGACTATTTATGACATATGACCAAATTTCAAATTTGAATACTTCAAAATTTCCACTGGCTTTGAAATCTGACCATTCAAAAGACGTTACAAATTTGAATACTCCAAAATTTTCACTGACTTTCAAATCTGAGCATTCAAAAAACGGAAAAAAAAAACATACAGATAGCTTCCCACTTTCACCAATTTAAACAACTTATAAATCTAATTTTCTTTTTAAATTTCGATACATTCAAATGTGAACAACTTTTCAACTTGGACATTTTCAAATTTTAATTTTTTACACCACGGTATTTATAAATGCCACAAATATATCGACATGAACACAAAAATAAACGCTGACTATTTGTGGTGTACGATCAAAATTCAAATTTTAATATTTCAAAATTTACAATGGCTTCCAAATCTGATCATTTAATAAATGTAAACCAAATTCAAATATGAATAACTTCCCAAGTTTAACAATTTTGAAATTTAAACAAATTATGAATGTAAACTTTTCCCGAATTTCAGTTGACTCAAATCTGAACAAATTTGAATGTGGACTTTCCCAAATTCGAATTCTTTACACCGCGGTTCTTACAAATATGGCAAACATATCAACATGAACTCACCATTTTATGAACGTGAAAAGAATTCAAACCTTAAAACATTTCCACTTTAACCAATTTTTAAAATCTAAACGTTTCTAAAACGTAATTTTTTTTGAATTATAATTATTTTTAAATTTGAGCAATCTCCAAAACCCGACCATTTTTAAAACGAGAACTTTTTTCAATTCCAATGATTTCCAAACTTAGACAATTTTAGAACGTCGTCATTTTCAAATTCGAATTTAAAAACACGTGGAGAGATGCATAGCTAGGAGGTTCTTAATGATTTTCGGGCGTCGTGGGTGGCCCATGCAGTGCAGCTCATCGCTCAACCACTTAAATATCGATCGTGTCACTGAACTGTTCAGTGTCCTTCATGCCCAACTAACTTTAACTTGCTGCATGATCATCATGACACACATGCACCTGTCCACCCGGGTGTAGTATTTCCCTAGTGGAACTGATGATCCATCCACGGCCCCGAACACCTGGTAAAAAATTCAAGTACAAATTGTTCTTGCTGTATGTTAATGTACTCTTAGGCCTTAATCTGTCCACCTGGTACTCTGGATTTTATTTGCATGCATTCGTGCAGAGTATCATTACTCCAGTCCAAATAAGGACTAGGGTCTGAATTTGTCTTGGTCAGCACCAATATGGACACGAAGCAGAGTACTGGAGTAGACGGGTAAGTGAAAACAGAGCATATATTCCTCTGCACTACACTACCATCGAGAATGAGATGGTTACATCGCACTCGCACGTAAACAGATAGCATCGCCCACTTCCTCCCAGATTCTGTACCCTTCACTTTCCTCTCTGGAATATGGAATCATGGATAACTCCAATCTCCGATAACAGAGTTCAGAAAAAGATAGAACGAAGAACACGAACCGTAGTTTGCAATATCATTTTACGAATTTTCAAAGCGATTTCGTGAATAACGAGTGTGCAAGGAGGAAAAAGGACTGAAACATACAGCAATTTCCAGAGACCTGTACAGTACCCCAGCTGTAGCGACAGATGATGTACAACGCTACATGAAAATTGTCACGGAACAGACTAAGGCTTCTGACAAAGGATTATTTCAGGGACTAAGTGTAATATTCCTGTGGGAAAATGTTCCTTTTTGGGAAGATCTATGCTTAATTTGCAGAAAAGATTTCGCTCAACATATACAGATCTATACAGCTCCCCGGCAGAGCAGAGGGAAACACCGACAGTGAACAAACTAATTGAACCGAAAAGAATCAAGACTTCTTTGCAGATTGCTAATCGCGAGCCAATAATAGTACCTGCATTGCAGAAATGGATCGAGCAACGCAGCCTCGTCGGAGGATCATTGAGCCACGGCGGCCCGGGACTGCAGCGTGATGCTCCTCTGGCTGGGCATGGCGAGCATGGCGGTGTGATCCAAGAAGTCCTTGAGCTCCACCACGTTCTGCAGTATCCTCCTGAGGTCGTCGGCGCGCACAAAGCCCGCGGCGCCCAGCCGGCGCACGGCATAGACGTAGATGGTGAGGCACCCTTTCCTGAACTTGAACCGGGCCATCTCGCTGCCGGTGAGGCCGCGGATGAGCTTCTTGTTGACGTCCCCGAGCGGGATCACGGCCGGCCAGAGCTGGTCCACGGCGGACTTCATGGCCTCCGACTCGAAGACGAAGAGCACCACCTTGGACTTTTTGGTGCCCAGCCCAAGCGTGAGCGTGTGCCACGCCTGGTGCGCCAGGATGGTGAAGCTGGTGGGCATGTACACGGTGGTGGACGGGAACGGAAGGCTCTGCAGCTCGCTCAGGTACGACGGCGGGATGTCCAGCAGCCGGAGGAGCTCCAGCGGCGACGCGCGGCGCACCGTGAAGGACTTGACGATGAACTGCCCGCCGAAACGGATGCCCTTCACGTCCACGCTCGGCTTGAAGCTCGCCGACTCCCCCGTCGCGCCGCCAGACTTGTCCTTCTTCTCCTTCTCTTTGTGCTTGTGCTTGTGCTTCTTCTTCTCCTCTGCCATGGCGATGGCGTGGTGCTCCTTTGCTTTCCCCTGCTCCCGCTGCTGCCGCTCGAGTGAGCTGTGCTGCTAGGGAAAAGGCCGTAATGACGAGCCCCACCACCACCTCCCTTCCCTTCGCTGCTGGTACCATACCGCAAAGTTTCTAGTCAGTCAGAGCGAAGGACCATCCACTTCACCACTTGGGCATTATTAAGGACGATCTTAATCATCAATTTTTCTAGTCTCTTCGGTTAGGCAGAGAACACGGGAGGCATTGTCGGTCGCCGATGTACCCACCTCGTCGTGCAAAACGATCTTTTAGTTTTGAACGAGTTTATCAGTACGATTCTTTAACTACTTTGGCCCATGTGTACCAGTAATTAGTGTATACTTCTCGCCCTGATGCTCTTTAGTGCAGCCCTACATCATAGCAACGAAACTAAAAGATGATACTTATACTTATGTGTGCCCGCTTAAAAGGTGGCACAGGATCATAGGCTCTGCTAGAGAACACCGAGTAGTTTCAGACCAAATAATGAGACCCTGCTGGTGCGTATTGTAAATGTGGTTCCACTTTTGTGATATTTAATTTGTCCTAGATGTTCATGATGATTGACTACTAGTTTCTCGAAGAAATATAAAACTAGCAACAATAAAATAAGAACAATCTATAGCAACCAACGGGAGGGAGAATCTGATCACAGATATAACTTGCAAACATGTTACATACCCGTCAACAGTTGATCCTTGAGGAAACCAATGATCCCTGCGAGGTGCCTCGCAGAGAAGCGGCAACAATCCTCACAGGATCAAGGCGAGCAGGTTACTTGAAACTTCTTCCTTTGCGCTTTTCCAGTCACGGCAACTAGGAAAGCGAGTGCTCTTGAAGGTCTGTGACCTGTCGGAGACTGATCAGGTGAGGATCTTGACAAATGAAAGGATATCGGCCACAGATGGCACTACCCACACTTAGAAGTATGGTAAGCTTAAAAGCGAATCCATGGAAGAATTATGACAACAGCGACAGCGCAACAGCTAACATCGCAATCAGTAGAGCTCACTGAAAATTGACAACGTCGGCTCGACCCAAATTGACATATAGATCCAAACAAAGGTCCTGCCTAGTTCATATTTAAGCGGCTAAGAGACTGAAACAGCAGAAATTCTTGATACTGAATTCTACTGTTTCTGGCAGAGTCGCAGACAGCAAAAGTTTAACCTATTGATAATTCCAACTTGAATCTTACTGATGTGTACTTCTGTAGTTCTACATCAGTATGCTTGGAAGCTCATGATTTGAAAGCCTAACAGCTATGTTCACCTAAACTATATGGATACCAGAGTAGATATCAAAATCTGAGCTGCCATGCCTAGTAGTAGAATGCAAAAAAGTTGTCGGAATTAAGCCTGAGAGAATAATATTACGAACTAGAAGGACAAGTGTTAAGATATTTTTACCTTCTGCCTTAGGTATTGCTAGAGCGTTAAAGCACCCCTTCGGAGAGGCTGCATAAAAGAAGTTGAAAGAACCGTGAAAACATGTATACAGAAAATTTAGACACAAAACATCTCTTAGAAGTGTTTATTAGGTCCCTAGAAAATATTGGAAGTGCTAAACGTGTATGGAAAACTCAGTGTTATGATAGACAACTGAGAGAATGTTGTGAACACTTCGGTGAGCTTACAGCTAAAGAAAAAAAAAATTCAAGAAGCAAGACACCCAGATCATATTGCACTATAGCAAAATTGAGACATTTAAGCAGACATATGATAAACAGATATCTGGTCCTTCACTGAGTGAACTATGTGATTGTTGTTTTCAAGAGCATGACCCCGTAATGTATAATCTGGCTCTTGGGTGTTTCACATGAAGCTGTACTGTTTACATGAAGCCACTTTTCAAATTTCAATGACCAAACATTTTGGAAAAAAAATATAGAGAAAACACAGCCGCGCCTACTTAGTTTTTGGCAGCAACAATACAATGCAAGGCAACAAGGAAATAATAATAATCAAATTTTAGTAGGCTTTGATGCTGTTTCTTTCGTCACCAAAGAACATACTTGGCTAAATTCAGGCGGACATCCTGCCGCAAGAACAGTACGAACATGCCAGCTCAAATCAAGCCATGCATTCATGCACTGCACCGTACGCGATTCTGACAGAAACACCGCATCCACTGAGGGACACTGAACCCACTGATGATTGATCATCGAAAATTAAACGTAGCAACAAATCAGATCATCTACGAGCGTGCAGCGAAACTATAGGTGGTGATTGGTGAACATGTTATGATTGCAACTTCCAAGCAGACGCAAATTCCAAGAGTCCATGGAAAGCAAGCAGATACAGAACTACAGAAGTCAACCAATGAGCAGTTGAGCACGAAGAAGCATTAACCGAGCACAAGCAAGCAAGAGAAGCAGTTATACGGCATTGTTGTATCAGATTGAGAGGGGGTGCGAGCCAGCAATACCTCCAAGCTTCATATTATACGGACCAATCGCAGGGGAATTCCCTCGAGTACCTGGGCTGCATCTCAGAGTAAGCAGGGAACCCCGATCACCCCGTTCAGGGACATGCGAGCTTGCCGTTCCGAAGGGTCAGACTGGAGATCCCAGACCAAAACTGCTCCGGGGAGAGAAGCTTTCGTCTCGGTGCGAGTCCGCCTCCGGTTGGCTGACGCCGCCCACCGTGAGCGAAGCGAAGCGTGGAGCTGCAGCTGCCGCAGCGTGCGACCGACCGAGCAACCCAAGAGAATGCGACAGGACGGAGGTTGAGACCTGAGGATTTCAACGAGAAACTCCAACGCGAAGCCCACCGCATTTGGTGGGCTCGGGTGCGCGCGTGAAGGACGCGACCCCGCGGTCGGGTGTCGGCGCCTGGTGTGTGCTGTGATCCCTCGCTCGGCGGCGACACCGCACCGGCGCGGCGCGGCGCGACTCCGTCCGTCCATGGACGCGGTACCGCGGAGGCGAGCCAAATGCGTTTGGGCCGGTTGGTTTTTGGCTCGGGCCGTGAAGGAGAAGGCCACGGGCTTGCAGTTGTGTGTTGGCCTGTCTAACAAATGAACATCGTTGCCGTCCTGCTAAGTTTTTTTCGCCAATTCCTACAATAAAAAATATAGAAATCACCACCAAATCGGAGCCGGGTATATTTGGACCCCCAAATCTACAAAATCGGCAAAGGACCCCCTATAGCGATTTGTGTCACATCAATATCGGTTTTGTCGGAAATGATGGTGATTAGGCGCTGGTTTTTTCATGACCGAGAAATAGAGGGCAATGCACCGCCAAGACAGTGGTCGTCATGACCTCGCATCCCCTACGAATCCCGATTGCACAGAGAGCGAGTGAACCTTTTTCCCGCGACAGTGCATGTCGCTAGAGCCGTGTTATGAGCAAAGTCGTTCGGAGCGCCGCTCGACGCCACCATGTTCGCGAACGTTGCCTCGGGGAGCCGCACCGCGTTAGCCCAGACAATGACGAGATCCACACGACCACGTTCTTCGTTGCATTCGATTGAACAGGTTAAGGGCACCCGCCACCCTACCATCCTTCAAGAGTCCATTCAGCCTCTTGGGAGGACCTATGTCATCATGTGGCGACAACGGATTATCGCATTTTCGTGGCTCGGCAGTTTAGAGAGGAGCTTGGCGTCCAACACAACCATTGCTCACTCGTGTCCATACCCAGGGCAAAACTAGTGTGACCTAGCAAGCCTACTTTTATTCTAAAAACGATCCACTTAGCGCCTAATCAGCATCCCAATGGGACAAAACCGCTACTGAGCCGCACAAACCGCTACATGGAGTTATTTATTCGGTTTTGTTAATTTGAGGGTCTAAAACTGTTCATAGTGGGAAGTAACATAGAGTGATAACATAATTAAGTTATCAGTCTGACGTGGGGTGGCCACGGCAAATCCCAAGGTCAAGATACCTAGGGTTTCGTGAGGGAAAGAAGATGGCGCGCTGCTAGTTCCGGACGGCTGACAAGTAGGGATTTATCTAGGTTTGGTCTCTCATTGTGAGGTAAAGACCTACATCCTGCTTGTCTGATCTTGTATTGATGATAATGGTAATGTTTACATGGTGGCCGTAATGGCGATGAGGTGAGACGTGGTCTCGCTATGTCTATGCGTGTATGTTGTGTCTCGTATGGATCTGCTTGTGGGGGTGCCCCTGCCTGGCTTTATAAAGGGAGCCAGGTAGGGTTTACATGAGTCATAGTAGACTACGTCTTGGAGTCATTTCCTTGTACTGCAAGTCGTGGCTTGTTGTGCTTCGTGGGCCGCCAGGTGGGCCGTAGTCTGGGCCGCATCGGGTATGTCAATAGTGGGGTGCCCGAAGGGTATGCCCACCCCCGAGTGTCTGATCGATTCGAAGAATCGGGCATAGACTAAGAGCAGCATGTCGAGTAGGCGTAGTCGATGCGTCGGGTATGCTGATGACCATGTGATGAACGTATTAGCCATGATTTCATAGTGGGGAGTAACATAGAGTGATAACATAATTAAGTTATCAGTCTATGTTACTAACTTTATAGTTTATAGTGGGTAGTATGTGTGGTACCACGCATAATATCATTTACTAGCCTGTAGACTCATTTTACGTTAGGTGTGTGATGTTACGCTAACTACCTATGTTACTCTATTTGTCTCTCTCCACCTTAATTAGGTGACATATCGTTTTTTATTTGCTTAGGGGACATGCATGTCACTCCCACCATGGTAGTCTAAATCATAATTTCGAGTTTAGGGGGACATTACTCCCTCATGGTGTATTTGTGAGTGATTTCTATACTTCTTGCATCCCTATATGCCGCCTTAAACGGCGCGAGAAGCATATGCTTCCTCGGCCAACCCATTGGTCATTCCTGGCTAGCTGGTTTGACATATTTTAATGGCTCCGATTTTTCAGTTGGTTTTTCTCTTTCGTTTCTTTTTTTAGCATTCTATGTTTTTTGTTTTCATGTCATATTTTTTGTTTGCTCTGTCGTTTCTCTTTTATATATTTATCTTCTATTTCTATTATGCTTTACCATTTTGTAGTGAACTTTGTGAAAAAATGTTCCATGTTTTTCTCAAAAAGTTCATGGTTTAAAAATTGTTCACAATGTTTCAAAAAAATTGCTCAAGTCGTTTGGGAAAAAATAGCACGATTTAAAAAATATTCACGGTGTTCAAAAAAATGTTCAAGTGTTTATTTTAGAAAAAAAAAATCAAGCGTTAAGAAAAATATGGCATTTGTTAAAAAGTTGTGTATGGTTACAAAATGTTTAAAATAGTTTTATGAAAATGTTCATGTTTTTCAAAAAACTTTATAAAGACATGTTCATATGGCTCAAAAAAAACATTATAGGGGTAAAAAATGTTCATGTGGTTCAGGAAAAAACTTTCTTGGTAAAAAAATGTGCGTGTGGTTCACTAGAAACAAGATGTCCACTATGTTATTTTTTTCATGGATTCCAAAAATAGGCTAATGCATTCAAAAAGATGTTTACGAGCCTTAATTAAATTGTTCATGATTTCAAATATATGTTAACAAATTCAAAAAATGTTCAGGTGGTTAAAAAAAGTTATTCTTGGATTTAAAATTAAATTTCCATATTTCAAAATTATTCATGTTGTAATTTTTGTATATACCATAAATGTTCATTCTTTCACAAAATAGGCATCTATTATATAATTAAAACACAGGTTATAGAACGGCTCAGATTAACCAGCTTAAAACGAACGATGTAGATTTAATAATTGTACTAGGAGAAGCAACGTGCGGAATCATGATCGACTACCAGCAGGATAAAAAGATTGGCTTGCACACGTCACATATTATTCCTTCCTAACAGAAGTATACGTTATTTATATTTGTCAGATCCTACCGTATACATATATCTCAAGAGAGACACGTACGCACGCGAGACAAGCATTGTCGACATCTATTGGAGGGCACGGAGTCGCGCGCGACGATTTACTCCGGCCGGCCGGCCGGCGTTAGAGCTTCGAGGGTTCACGCATGAAGCAACCCACAAAGCCTCTAGGTATTCACCATCGCGGCCGCTGGCGCATGCTGTCCGGCAACTCGCGACAAGAGAAACACTAACGTATTCTGATCGATTTCCAGTGTAGAGGTGAGACGGTGATAGCAGCCACCCACCCCTGAACATCGACGCGCGCGGAGCTGCGACGGGTAGGCAATGTCAAGTACGTGCTGCAGGTCAACAGCCCCGGCGACCACAACCCGGAGAGGAAAGGCATGAAGCAGCCAGACTTCTAACGGAGCTACAGATTGACGATGCCAGCCAGACTTACAAACGGAGCTACAGAGTGACGATGCCGTAGAGGACATCAACAGCCCCGGCGACCACGAGACGGAGATGAAAGGTATGAAGGAGCCAGGCTCTTCCATCCGTCCTGGCACTTGAGGTAGTTCAACATGTATTTCTTCAGCAAGGCTATGGATGAGATGCTGTTGGGCAAGCTCCTCATCATCATCCCCGTTGTCACGAACTCACGATGGGCGTCAACACCTGCACCATCATCTTGAAGGACCCCCAAGCCAAATTGATAAAAGGAACAAAGGAGCAACATACTGTCAGTCGGCCTGAAATTTTTAGGTTGATGGAGTGCCAGCGGCGAGCGGCAACACGATTAACTAAAGGCAGATGTCTGCATGGGTCCATGAAGTCACGAAGATCAACATGGCGGGTACGCGCAACAGAACATGCAACTTTCTCAATGGATGCAAAGAACGGCGACTCGAGAGTAAAGCAACGTGTTAAAAGAGAAGCTCTGATGCCTGGTGTGTTTGATTAAAAGCGTATTAACATTATCGTCCATGCAAGCCTACCTACATGCGTTTATGAGATATATGCATGTGTTTTAATTTTGTAGATGGAATTCATCATGCAGGCATGTTTGCGATCATTTTGTTGCGGGGTAATGTAACTATTTACTTCTTACAAAGAGCAACCCGTTGGACTTTATGTCATGGCATATATTTTCCACTGGATTAAGAATAAAATGCCAGACGCTGATTACGTACAATCATGGATATCCATCAGTATAATATGAGTCTACGGTTACGAAGATCTGTAAATTATTCTTGATTATCTAAAGAGGTTTATTAGATTAACCGTCGGTTTTTTGTAACAATCATTTTTTATTGCTTTTTCTATGATTCTAATTAACTCTATTTTATCATGTTTATTGAAAACAAATAATTTATAAGTGCTAATATAGTTGTGAAATTATTAGCAGTTAGTACCAGATTATTTGGAGTCGACAACCATATAGATGAAGTCTACATTGTGGCGAACTTATTTAGCAGCAAACTAAGACTTGACCAGCTGCAGGAATTCTTCGCGTAAGTTGATCGATTCTTAGATTCTATTCTCTTATTTTATTATCGGTCCACTAATGATGCCATTTGATTTCCTAACAAACAATTTTTTGCTTGGTATATAACTATATATGATGCACAAAAATTCCTTGCTCACAGATTTATGTATGATCATAGAATTTGCAGCTACTTCTGCTTGCATCCTCAGCTCAGCCTGTTTTTATATATTCATCAGGTGTAAGATAATTTCGGGTAATGGGTTGTGAAATACATCACGATATAACTTCAGCCAAATCTTTTTGGAGGATGTTAGGTAACTTTTGCTTCTTGCCTTTTTTCTCTTTGCTCAAAACAATAGGTTAGTTGTTCATAGATTTTTAGTTAAGGAATTATATATATATATGTTACTTAATATTAAGATTTACAATGTTGGTGCTAGCCGCGCAATTGCACAGGTCCATCTAGAGTAGTATATTTATGCATATGAACTGAGTCCGTCGTTTTGATTGTATAAGATTAAAGTAGCCAGAGTAGTATGTTTATGCATTTGAACTGAAGTCCGCCGGCGTTCTCGATCCATGGCACACGTTCAGTGGCAGGCAGGGAGCTACTCGATGTCGCTGCCGGAGGTTTAGTTCCTCATGCCACGCCGTGACATAGGCGATGCACGATCTGTCTCAGTCCAACTCAGCTGGCCAGGAAATAAGGGATATATAGGTTCATTGATGTTGAGCTAGGTATGTATGTATGGATATGAACTAAAATATTTGGGCCGAGAACGCAACGCTGCCGTAGAGGCCGTCCCATGGAGAAATCCATTTGGGTAGGTCAAGTTGACTGAACCCTCAGCTTGAAAGATAAATTTCAGGTACATCAAACGATGACCAGTTTATGCTTTCTTGATCAATATACATCCTGATATTCATGTTTCGGTATTTGTAGGCTATTCATAGCTGGAGATGGCCAACAACGCATAAGATGTTTATTTGGGCTGGCACACTAACCGCAAGATTCAACTACGTACCTTTATCACCAATAGTAGTACATATTCTATATATAAGCCCAAGCATTTTTTTTGACACATACCTACACTTGCTTACCTTCTAAATGTAATGTCTAGGAATTAAGACATATATCTCCCTACTCTTTTTCATGGCACCGTAGCGGGGTCTGCCAACACATAAACCTGATCGAATCTTTATATGGAAATTGCTGTGGAGCTCTCACTAATGAGGTCAATGTGTACGTTAGATAGTTTAGTTTGTAAGAATTTGTCTTTGTTTTCTTTCTTTCCATAGATTATACGCGATCGGTGGCGCATAATATACACACTTACAAGTGCCACCAAAATTTATCTTTGGCTTTGATTGTCTATGTTGTTCCTTTCTTGATCTACTAATATATATTTTTCTATAGTTTTGGCGAGACACACTAACTATCATGTTTAGTATTTTTGAGAATTTATCTTTGTAATAAAAATAATTTTTTTACAACTCTAATAGATTTACATGTCCAGTTTGTTATGAAGACCGTCGATGCAGTCGTGTGCACATGCATGCAGTCCGCTGCTCCCATTGGCGGCTGCATTGCATGTTCCTCGAAGTCCGAGAGAGTGTATTTATCCAAGAAAAACAGAAATGTGGGCATATTGGTAGCCTATCCATGTATCAAAATGAAACATCATGGTTAGCAGGAAAAGGTATGTTTTCTATACTTAGTATGTATGTAACATATACAATTATTTACTAAAACGAAAAAATTACTAAAAAGATAATTTTAACTCCATCTAACACAACAAGGTAATTTCAAATCAATGGAAAAAAAAACATTTGCCTCAAAAAATAACTAAGAAGAATTCAAGTTAACCAATTTATCGCGTCATAAAATATTTACTATAGGTAGTCTAGCCGCGCAATTGCGCGGGCCACCCCGCTAGTTTCTATTATATAAATGACAACTGTGTTCAATGTTCAAAACTTAATCGTGTAACCTAGGTATAGCTGGGTCATTTTCTATTGTCCGCTCATCCATGCAGTTGTAGCGCCTAGCTTGCCGCGTAATGGGTCGACCCAGTCTCCCGTTCCCTTCATGATGCGCGTCTAACTTCTACCGATTACATAGCCGGTCCAATGGAAATTTGCATCTAGGTGAATAAAAATAAATTCATTTTTTACTAAACTTTTGTACTTAACTAAACCTTATTTTAGCATGTTACAATATTATAAATATAAATTTCTATTTGTTGGCATATTTTAACCACATAACTTGCAATTTTACTGAATATTAGTTGGTGCATTTTGTGTTTGTTCCGAATATGAATGAAAGATAGTAAATGTATTTTATATCAAAAGTTTAATATAAAACTATTTTTTCTTTAATTCATAATCTATATAATTTATACGTATTTATGATAAATATTTCAAAGAATATAATCTAACAAATATATCAATAGCGGTTTCCAGTGCATGATTAAGTAAGCATATTTATAGTAACTTTTAGAGAATCAACCGAGCCTGACAGTATTATTTATTTTATTTTCTGTGGTCAACATTTTCTAGCAAGTCAAAATTTAACAAAGTGTGCATGCTTTGCACTTGGTATCGAAACAAGATTGCTTAGTGTAATCACTAATGAATATAAAATGATGTGTATTCTAATATGTCTTTATATGTAAAATTTATTATTTGATATGCTTTTATGTAGTGTGTATGTTATCATCGGTTGTATACAAGTCAATAGCCAGTTTGTGAAATAAAAATGTATTGCATGGAATTGAACATGTAAATAACTCCGAAGTGTATGGATTGAGCTGTATGGTATCGTTGCATTATGTGTTGTGAAAAATATAGTCAAAATTGTGCGTTTTACCAGAACATGCCAGTTGTGCTTTAGTCTTTATTTGGAATCTCATTTTTTTCAAAACCAAATTATATCAATATCATACTATTTTAGTGCCCAGGTAAGCAATACCTTGTTTTTGTCTCCTTTCTCAGTTTTAGAAAAAAGAGGGTTGGACAGCTTTTTACAATAATTCAGAAAAACAACAATTAAAAGGATACCATGATTTTTAAAACTGTAATATTTTTATAGAGGCAAACATCTCAAAGTATTTAAAACTGTATTATTTTTCTAAATCATAGTATTCCAAAAAAAAATTGCTGCCAAACACACATTAATTTTTTTACCGAGTGAGTATAAAATAATTTATTGGGTATAATGGATAATAACATCGTGATTACTAGATAAATTACCATTTTGTGCCCTTCTATCCTGGCCGCTTAAATCGGTATTAGGAGCACCCGGTTTTTTCTTAGAGATATCACAATTGTATTTTTTTGGGAGACCACATTTGTCAATTTCAGCCATTTGCAACAGACCGGTGTAGTTGGACGCTGAGATTAAGTTGCTAGCACCATGAGTCCATGACCAGGTAGCAGTCTAAAGACAGGACAGGAGTGGCTTCGTTTAGGATAATACTAGGAGTATAATTTTTCAGGCAGAGGCAGGTTAGTGTCGCAGAGCATGAGAGTTACACACTAGCTTATTAGCAAGCGTTACATCGACCGTGACGAACGTGCGTCGTATGTGATGACGACCACGCATCTGGTGCGAAAACAAGAGCATGGGATCGAATTACGTACTCAGATAAGATAAACTACCCAGAGTAAACTAATCTTCCAAAGTTAGTATCACAGCCAAAGGAATCATCGAGCAGTCGAGCAAAAACCTGACCGCGGCAGCGAATCGAATCGGATCCAGCCGCTGACCGACCGGCCGGCGTGTACCGCACGGGACGAGACCATCCGACGGCGCTGAACGACCCGCGAACGATCCGACGGGCCAGACGCGCGCCGGTGCCATGTGAGCCGTTTTGCTGGGTTCAAACCTGGCCCGTGCCAGCCCGCAACGGTAACCTACCTCCAAGGCTACCAACCACGTCGGTCGGTCGTTACCCACCAACCAAACCCGCGGCCGCTTTGCTGGGTCGGACCC
Organism: Poa pratensis; assembly: GCA_947311845.1. NCBI lineage: Eukaryota > Viridiplantae > Streptophyta > Magnoliopsida > Poales > Poaceae > Poa > Poa pratensis. The sequence goes on along the minus strand of CAMZMU010000060.1, from coordinate 33,128,866 downwards.
GATCGAGCCGACGGCGCCGCGAAATTTAATGGAAATTCCAAATTAAATTCCCCACGTCACTTTCCTTTTTGTTCGTTCGTACGAGTCGATCCGGAGTTCTTCGACGCCACTCTTTTCTCGGTCCCTGGCATTTCTCCTTATTGCTTGCTAAGGCAACTGTTAACGGCGCGACATAAACGGATACCCATTTTGTCCGCGCTTAATCCTTTGTGTCGCGTCCGCGCGTTTTCCGCCATGCTAACCAGTGTACCCAATGCGACGATGCATTTTTTTCCTTTTCTCATTTATAGATAGGGGCCACAAACGGCCGATGTACAACAATAAAAATAAAACCTATATATCTAGGTGGCTGCTTGTCGCCGCTCGTCAGAGCCTACTCCTCCTCGTCGTCAGATGGGTCGAGAATGACGTAGTCCGGGGACTGGTAGAGATGAGTCGGTGCGGCTGCCGCCGACCAGTGCGGAGAGGTCGCCGTTAGGATTTCTGCCGTAGTATGGTGGACGGTGAAAGTGGACTAGATATGGATGCCCCCCACACGCGTGACATTAAATAGGACCGAGAGGGGAAATAAGGGGTGGTTGGTTCACTGAGGGGAGGACACCGAGCGGACGCGCGAACGCTCCGTCTCTATCCGCGGCGACGCACACTGAATGGGTCACGTGGACGAGTATCTTACACAAAACAGACATGACGCCGATGTACGCCACATTGAGTCGTGTTTTTGTCCAACACAATGCTAACGGACGCGAACATGCTCAATGTGTAGTGCCGTTGGAGTTGCCTTAACAGCTCCAGAGAAGCTTGCGAGTCAAGAAAACTCCAAGGTCGTATCCGCAAAACCCCTGACCCAGGACCGGGGAGTAAATTATTCCCGTCTCCTGTTCGTCGCCAACCTTTTCCTTCAACGGGCGAGGTTTTTTGAAAGACGCCTCCTTCCTTCCTTCCCCGTCCCCATCGTCTCCTCCACCCCAGCACACAACCCCTCAGATACCGCAACCCGCCCACACCAAAGCTCCCTCCTTTGCCGCCTAGGGTTTCGGCCCGCCCACCCCTCCGCTTCCCGCCATCCCCGAAACCCCCGCGCACCCCGGCCCGATCCCCCCACCGATCTGGGGCGTTACACCCAACCGGTCCGTCAGCGGCGGCGCGGCCCGCCCACCCCTCCTTTTTCGATACGTTTCTGCGGCGGGGTTTTGATCTGTGGTTTGTTTCCGATTTTTTCCGTGGTGGTTTCAGGCGGTGGTGGCGGCGGCGGCGGTTTTGATGACGTGGCGGCGGCGGTGACGGATGGGCGCGATGGCGGCGGTCAAGGTGGAGGAGATGGACGGGCGCGTCGCGGAGGCCCTGCGGCGTCTCGCGTCGTCGGAGGCGGGGAGCTACGGCGGGCTCGCGGCGATGTCGCCTTCTGTGGGGCCCAGCCCCGCCGATTCCGTATCCGGACGCAGGTACTGCTTCTCCTCCTCTGTCAACTGTCTGAGACTGACTCTGCTGTTCGGTGTACTGGGTAGCGGTTGTTCACCTCGTCTGCTTGGGTTTGGGAGGCAGACGCAATTGGGTTGGTTTTTCTATGGGGTGTTTAGCTAGCAGATGCAATCGGGTTGGAATTGTGAAATGGTGCAGCAGGTCACTGCGTTCTCGATAAAAACTTCCTTCTTTGAACGCTGTATTTTGCACTGAATTGTGAGAAGGAGCCCCCACACATTTTTTTCCCCACAGCCTATGGTGTTGAAATCAGTTGAACTGAAACATGATGTGGGCGTGGCTTAGGATTGACTTGACTGTGTAGGGAAAAAGTGCAATTTTGTTGAGTCCACTACGTTTCATAAGGTTTTACCATTTTAGTGGTTCTCATTTCCTTGGTGTGGTTGCTATGAGGCATTACTTTGTAATTCTGACTTCAATGATTTATTTGGTTAATTTAGTTAAAATGTTACATATTCTAAATGTTGGATGGCAATTGATTGCCAGTTAGTATGCTGCTACATTGGATAATTTTGGTTAAGCTTGCTTCTCAGTGATCACTCAAATTGAGTGGAAGTTGCTATGAGGCATTACTTGTAATTCTGACTTAGATGATGTATTTGGTTAATTTCGTTAAAATGGTACATATAATCTATGTGTTGGGTGGCAATTGATTGCCAGTTAGATACTTTTGGTTAACTTCTGTTGGCTTACAAATCAGTGGGCTTTCTTGGTTGAGGCGTGGTGAAGCTTGCTTCTCAGTGGTCACTCAAAATGAGTGGAAGTATTGATTTGTATTGGTTGTTGGTCTGGTCTTTTTATGAATCAACTCACTGTTTCCATTGCTTACTGTATACAGCTTGGTCTGTGGTGTGCTAATCGACCATGGTCTCATAAAACGAGATATTCTTTCGGAATGGTTATCATATTCGGCGTGTAGACAATTTGTTCCTCCTTTATAAGATAGTGGTTCTGGATAAAGAAAGAGTTCTTTATTGTTTGTTATGCTCCTGATGTCTTTATTGTTGTACTCTGCAAGCATCTCTAGATTTGGTTTCTTTGCACTGAACTTGCTATATGTTTTGCCTGTTGATGACCATTTCCGTAACTTTGGTGTCATATGCATATGTAGATAAATAGTTACCAATAATATTTTTTTAGTGGTGCATGCTGATAGAAGGTAGTATTTGATAGCTGAAACATAATGTCAAACTGTTGCAGTTAGTGACATTTTTCGGAGCACTGGGACATCCCAATTTTGGCTTATCCCTAGAGAAATCCCTTTTGAGTTAATTTGTGGTTATTAAACATGTGCTAGCAGTGAAGTCTTATAGGGGCTTTACAGAAAGCTGGCTGACACTTATTATGACATAGTTAAATTATCCAAGTTTGATGGACGTGCTTATGTCATCAGTTGCATCTTGCATGCCTAATTCTAGAAAAAAAAATTAAAACTTAGCATGCTTATTATGGTATTTTCTTGAAGGAGATTCATACAATATATTTAACTAGTTATAAGTTTTTTCATGGCTCTGATCACTGATCAGTCATTCCATGCTCGTGTAACATGCTTAATGAGAGAAAGGTAGCAGCCACTTTTGAGATATGAGAAATCCATGTCCTGGAAACTTGGCTATTCTTGCTCTATCCATCTTTTAACTGGATGCTTTGTACTGGTGTATTTCTTATGCTGATGATCAAATCCTACATATATCAGGCGAACAAGTGGCCCTGTAAGAAGAGCTAAGGGTGGATGGACACCGCAAGAGGTTAGAATTTACTCTTCCATTTTAAATAACTTGCTTCTACTTCATTTCCAATCTATTCAGTGTTTCTGTAATACAACAATCAATTATGAAACTGTTTGGTGTCTGCCATCTGATACTGCCTTTGGTTTCTTTCCTACTAGTTTTACCTAGATTTTCTTATTTTGGCTGCAGGATGAAATGTTGCGGAGGGCAGTTAATACTTTCAAGGGTAAAAATTGGAAGAAGATAGGTTGGCTTCTTGTTTGTGCTCTGCTTCCCTTTCTGAGTATTCCTCTAGGAATTCGAAAAAACTAGGAGTCAGTGACCATTAATGTTTATCTTCAATCTATTGGTTTTACTTTTATCATGCAATAAATATATTTAAGTATGCACATGTGAATTCTGTGATTGGTGTAACAGAGTGTTTTTAACCTTCTAAATTCTAATTGGAGATAGGAAAGAGAGATTACACAACTTTTGATTATTTTTTTAAATCTTAGCGTGAATATATGCATATAACTAATTAGGTACCTTGTCTCAACCTACTAATTTCTCTTATCTCCTACTCCCTCTGTTTTTAAATATAAGATGTTTTAGCCATTTTCCACATTCATATGTATACACATGTATCTAGACATGTTTTTGTGTGTATGTTCACTCATATTAGTCCGCATTTAGACAACATGTACAACACCTAAAACATCTTATATTAAAAAACGGAGGGAGTAACTAATAAAATTTTCTGATGGACCCATTCCTCTTTTAGCCACATGCCATGGGAGAAAAGTTCTCATTTTTGTGTGAAAGAAATGGAAAGATGATAGCTAGGAATCTATAAGAGCATGAAGCAGGAAATACTTGCACTGAGGTCTTTTTTTTAGAGGAAACGCAAAAGACCTTTGCGTTTCATTATATTGGAAAGAAAGAGTTTGTTACAATCCTCCTAGGAGGCCATCATGCAGTTACAGGAAAATATTAATAGCTTCCTTGACTGTGATACTAGTAAAATATTAATATAAATTAGGATCATGTTGCATCACACTCCCTTCGTAGCCTTCCTTTGATCCTTTCCACGTAGAAGAAAAAAACAGGCAGAAGTTAATAATTTCGAAGTTGCACAAGAATATTAGGTAAATCCAAATTGCGCTGCATAAAAAGTTGAGGATTGGAGTGGTGTAGCATGGCAGATTGGTAGTTATCTTGTTGCATGTAATCCAAAGGGGAAACTTGATGTGGATTTTAACAGATATATCTCTTGCTAGATTATTATATTTGGTTTTAATGGGGTTGAGACTTGAGAGTGAGAGGCATATAAGAATCATTAAAAAATAAAGTCCTTATATTTTGAATGTTCGAGGTAGAACTCATGTTGCACTCGTATAGGACCCGTAACAAAAAAGTTAGCATTGGTAAATTTCTTACTTCTGGAACTGTACAATTTTTGTTTTAAAGTACCATAATCTCATAGAAGAATTTGTGTGTGCGTATGCAGCCGAATCTTTCCCTGATAGGACGGAAGTACAATGTCTACACAGATGGCAAAAAGTTCTCGACCCTGAACTTATAAAAGGACCTTGGACCCAAGAGGTTCGTCAAATATTGTCGTTTTTTCTCCATCAAATCAAAGTCTGCATATTACATATGTTGTAATATGTGCATTCATTGGATTCTTTTACAGGAAGATGAGACCATTATCCAGAAGGTAAAGGAGCTTGGGCCAACAAAATGGTCCGTCATAGCAAGGGCACTACATGGTCGTATTGGTAAACAATGCCGAGAGAGGTATTCACGCATTTATATACCATGTATGATTGTGTAATCAACAAACTATTTATGCAATGCACTCTCATATTCATAGAACTCATAATTAGTTATTTTTCTATTCCTTGTCTAAAATAAATTCTATGAAATATCAAAAAAAAAAAAATCACAAGAGGGGTTGAAAGTGGATATCACTTACCGTAGCTACTGGCTGTATTGAACTGCATGTAGAAACCTTATTACATGTGAAGTACAATTTCTTATTTGGTCCCAGAAATAATGGAAACTCCAGTTCTCAGCAACAAGGGTTTGGGTTTTTAATTTATACGCTGGACCCTACAACTAAAGAGTGAACAAGTCATTTAGCAGTTCATGAGATCAGGACAGTGCCTTGACACTTATTTTGAAAATAGTCAGTGCCCTCCTCAGTTTCTAGAAAATGCCCCCAGAAACATAAAGCCCTCTCACAATACAAGAGCTAACCCAAAAAGTCCTATCTTCTGATCCTCAAAATCCACTGGTGCAGCACTCCTGTGCAACTGCATCCCTGGAGCACAGCGAATCTCTTGGCTAGTTGGCTCACATCATCTTCTCTAGTTGTTTTAAGTTTAACTTCGGTTTTTATTTTTACGAGTAGTGTATGTTTGACTTATCTTGTGGTGTCTGACTCTGTACTCTTACATAGCCATTATTTTATGTTGTCACATTGAGCTATTAAAGAATGTTGTGATTTGCTGATGACCGCTGCAAATTCCCAATTTCTCAACTTGAAGCAACCTTGAAATGTGAATGTTTTTCTTAGATCCAATTTTTATATTTTGTACGGTCAAGTACAACATCAGAAATAGCAATGTTTTTTCTACATGAGTAGATTTAACTCCCAACATCGTTTGTTTGTTATGTATTTCTGAGCAAAAACACTTAAACATTGGGCTAATTTAAGCTGTTTGTTGAATATTTCTTGCATAACATCAGAAATAGCAATGTTTTTTCTACATGAGTAGATTTAACTCCCAACATCGTTTGTTTGTTATGTATTTCTGAGCAAAAACACTTAAACATTGGGCTAATTTAAGCTGTTTGTTGAATATTTCTTGCATACTTGATTTGTTTTATTCATAAGTTTGACAGAATAAAGTACATAAGTAACATAACAAGCAGCTAACTTCTCTTCTAATGCTACTCATATAATTTAGATGGCATAATCATCTCGATCCGCAAATAAAGAAGGAAGCTTGGACGGTTGAGGAGGAGCATGTGCTTGTGAAGGCTCATCGTTTGCATGGTAATAAATGGGCAGAAATTGCAAAACTTCTTCCTGGAAGGTACCAAGTCACATCATCCTTCATTCCATCCTCTTGGAAAATATGGTGTCTGCACATATAATTTATAGTTATTCCTTTTGCTTGTCAATTGATGGTCTGTGTATCATGTCTAATATGTATGCAAGTCACTCATAAGAGAAATGCAGCAAGCTTTATAGTACTGTGAGTCAACTCGCTGGAAGAATAAATTTAGTATGTTGGCATGCTTTTTAGCTGCAGCTTGTTCCTCTGCGGTACAAGAATTTTAGTCAAAGTACAGTTTGAACTTGGACAGTTTGAGTTCTTTTGCAGTTTAGGCTTCTTAAGATTGCAGGAATTAGAGAATGTGGGAATCAGAAAAACACATGATTTGATCATTTGAATATTAGATATGGATTTCTAGGGGATCTCTAATGCAGGAGTTTTCGCACAAGTCCTCTATGTAAACATTTGTTTGCATACCTCTTGTGCTTATCTTGTTATACCAATTATACTAGTGATAGACTGTTAGAGGTTCCTCTATGTAAATATTGTGGGTTGGGCTTTTTGTGGTTCGACTATGGGAAAATGGAAATACACGTCACTTCCTGTAGTATTTGACATGGAAATACGCTTTATTTCCTTTTATTATATCTTGTGAATGTATCACTGTTACTCGTCATTATATGATGGTCCCCATGCATGGAGTTCTTTTTTTTTCATGAGTTGAAATTAAATAATTGAAGCAAATAACAATGACTGAGCGTCTGCTTGTATTTCACCTTGTACTGAGTTAAGTTTGTTCATTCCTCCAGGACAGATAACTCAATAAAAAACCATTGGAACAGTTCAGTGAGAAAAAGGCTAGATGACTATAATACCGGGGCTGACCTTGCAGTTCCAGTACATGTCGTTCGTAATGATTTGAAACAGGTAGCAAGGCTGCCATCTGCTGAGAACAACATTGACTTGAATAAAGAGCCAAATATCAGTTTGAGAGACCATTCAGTAATAGTTGATCACTCTGATCGTACCCATAGTCCGCAGATATGCAGTTTGAAAAATATTAAGGGCTGTTCAGATTTCCTCTCTCTTTCCTTGCCAACTGCTCAACCAGAAACTTCATGTGAAGCATCAGCAGCCGATGATTCTGCTGTTGCTTTAACAATAATGGGGCTGAAAATGGATTCTGGTCATGAAAAGGACACGGGACTAAACTTTGTTTTCGAGAAGGGCCTGGAAATTGATCTCGTAACAAATAAACTGGGGCATTCAGGAACAGCTAAGTCAGGTGAAAGAGTCTCCTTTGGGTCTCTTTGTTATCAGATACCTAAGCTAGAAGACACAGACCTTGTTCATTCTCCAGTTTTCTCAGCACGTCATCGACCGGAACAGCGTGGGGATGGATTTCAGTCGCCCACTGGTTATACAACTCCGTCTCCCACGGATGGAATAAAATCAGATCAACTAAGTGTTGAATCAATATTGAAAAGTGCTGCAGAAAACTTTCCGGGCACTCCTTCAATACTAAGGAGAAGAAAAAGGGAGAAACCGACACCCGCGCAAGAGATTGACTTAAAGATTGATACACACAGTGATTGTTTTGACACCCCCGCAGGAAACTGCACTACAGATAGCCCACATTCATTTAAAACTGCAGCTTTTTTGTCCTTGGGCCATCTGGATGATCAACGTCTGCCTGCTGTTTTGGGGAAGTTTGATGTTTCCCCTGCATATCGACTAAGGTCGAAAAGAATGGCTGTCTTGAAAACCGTCGAGAAGCATCTAGATTTCTCGTGTGATGCAATGGATATTTGTGATACTGCTGGGATTCTGAAATCTGCTTCCTGGAATTCTGAAAGCATCAATCCCAGCACAGGTATTTCAAGCCTGCAAGATAAGAAAATGGACGGACTTATGATTGGATTGGAAACTTTAGCCAGTGATTTTGCCCACACAACGAAGTTAGATGCAACCTAATTCTGCTGTATTCAGGTATGATAGCATTGCATGTCTTTTTGTTGTGCACTTGTAACCAGTTTACCGCATACCCGAACTAGAATTGCCAGTTAACCAATATTTTCATATGCATGTAAGTTCTTGAAATGATTTTATCAGTGTGCCATTATGTAATTTACTTTCTCAACCTTACAGGTAAAGCTGGTGATCTACTTAAGAGGGCAAGAACGCCCCCATGCGTCTCAACTGACTGTTGTTTCTAGACGCTCATAGACAACATTGACCAGAGAAGCACAATCTTGCAGTTTTGTTGATCTACAGAAGAATCATTTACCTTGCCATCTCTCCTTGGCGGGGTGTATATTCTACTGATACTTCTTTGGACAGGGAAAAAACATGGCTACCTACATTCTGTGAACTCACAGTTTATAATTCAGCTTTAGAAGGAGCTCAACTGTGTATAAAGAAAAAAACATAGCTTTATAGACTTGCAGTTAGTAAAATTCCTGATAGAGTTTTATTTCCGTTCAACATTCTTCAGACTTCTCTACTGGTGGGGTCTACAATGACTAGTAATAATATCTTCTCACTGTAACTTTCTCTGACGTCTTTTGGTTGGAATTTATAGAAGAAATGGCATCTGCATTCTTACAATTTTTTTTTTGCGATGAATGTGCATTCTCACCAGCACAGTTATCTGGATGCTTGACTTGTTCCTGAGAGTATCCATAACCACTGCTCGACCAGTGGTTTTCCTGAGCGCCAATCTCAACCGTTAAACTTCTATCTTTGGAGTGTCGCAATCAAACGCAACATTACATGGTTTGTCTTGCAATTTTCTATTAATTATTTGGATATTCCGATATACTGAAAACTCACTAATCCTGAATAGAAACATGCCGAGAAGCAGTTGGAAAGAAAATATTATAATAACTTGGTGAAAGATTAATCCTCATTAATTTGGTACTAAGTAATATGATAATGTATATGATTTTTTTCTAGTTATTAAAAAGATTCTAGCATAGATTGGATGATGTCCGATCAAGATTATTCTGACAAATGGATAGTGAGAAAAAGAAATATCGAGTAGATAGATGGAATGTGGTTTGCCGACTTAAAGATTTAGGGATGCTAGGTATTCAGGACCTTCAGTTAAGAATAATCTTCTAGGGACTTAATGGTTTTTCATCCTTTGAAGATGAGATGTGACAAACTCTGCATAAATAAAATATATGACCTCAGAAGAGTTGTCCCAAGTTAACTGGAAACCTAGGGGCTCTCATTTTTGGGCCAATCTAATACCGACAAAGAAACACTTCTCCTGCTTTGGAGAATTAATAAATAATAAGGACTCGGAAATTAGATTATGGGAGGATAAGTGGTTGAAAATGACACCCTCCGAAAGCAATATCCATATCTCTATAACATTGTCCGTCACAAGAGTGTACTATCACTACGATTATGGAGTCTTCTCTACCAAATGTGACATTCAGACGAGATTTGATTGGTACCAAACTTACGCCTTGGAATTCTCTACTAGAGCAATTGGCGGTCCAACTATCGCAATGGAATGACAAATTTCGGTGGAATCTGCATGAAAATGGTAAATTCTCGGTCCACTCCATGCATAGAGCAATTGTCCATCTAGATGTGCCAGTTGATAACAACAAAATACTTTGGAATATGAAGATACCGCTAAAAGTTAAAAAAAACATGGTATATACGCAGAGGAGTAATCCTTACCAAAGACAACATTGTAAAACATGATTGGCATGAAAATAAAAAGAGTGTGTTTTGTCATCACTGTGACACAATCAAAATACTTATTCTTCTATTACAAATTTTGCCGTTGTATATGGCCAGTCATCCAAATAGTTTTTAACTTGTATCCGCCATGTAGTGTTTTGCAACTGGCTACATTGGATTGATCAGAAGTTTAGAATTATTATTAGGGTGTGAGCGCTTGTTGTTATTTGGTTGCTTTGACTATATAAAAATGGCAAGGTTTTAAACGATAATATTATTTTCTCTTATATGCAGCTCATTTACCTGTGTACAATTTGGATCCGTTCATGGCCGTGTCTACAATGTGTTGAGAATCAAGACCTATTTATGGACTTGTCTTCATGGAGGAGTCAATTGCAGAGGATTCGGCGAGGCACATACTCAGGGCCTCCATGAAGGCCTTTTGTCTCTATGGAGAGGAAGCAACTCCTCACAATGAAATGAGTAATGAATATAATGTTTGATGTTCTTCGTTATACTTGTGAGATCCACATTGAAAAAGTTAAATAATTTATAAATTCATGAATCACTTTCCAAAAAGCAGTTTTGAAAATATTTCCATTATTATATAGCCCTTTTAACATTACTTTTTTGCGATCAAAACATTCTCTTTATTTCTTGGTGTCTGTACTACTAAAGTTTGAAAATTTGTATACATTTAAAGAAGGGGTAGTTGAAGAAATAATAAATGTGAATTGAGAGTGTGGGAACTAGCCAAGCAGATGGCTGACAAACCGGCTTATGCTAAGCCCTAGTGGATGCTTTGGGACCTATATGGTATCTGATGAAAGCGGTCAATGCGAAGGAACTGGGTGAGAATAAGTTTCTATTTACTTTTCATCAACCTACAGGGAACAAGAAAGCAGTAGTTAATCGACCGTGGATGTTTAAATAAAAATTTCCTAGTGGTAGAGGAGTTTGTTGTTTCCAAAACCCTAGAAGAATACAAATCCATTAAGATTCTGATATGGGGTTCACTTTTTTAGTGTGCCTCTTGGAATGATGAGTAGAGAGACCGTGCAACTGATTGAATATCAAATCGGGGTAGTAACAAGAGGTTAGATGGCTTAGCGGTTAGCCAGTTCTTACGGGTCACGATGATTGAAGTGGATGACACTAGAAGAACCATATGATTTGAATATGATTTTCTCCCCAATTTTTATGGTGATAACAGACGAAGTCGTTTTTATGTGTGTGTGTGTGTGTGTGGTGGGAGGGAGGGAGGTGTACAATAAAGCAAGGTTGGTGGGACAGTGGAGGTAGCAAATCTAGGAGCGATGCACCATCGTGGTGTAAGGATAGTTTGTGAAAAGAGTGAAGATAAGGTTAAAATAGAAGTCATGATTCACCTGAAGATTACAAATGGTAAAGAGCGGGGCGGGGCTGGGCGGGGGGGGGGGGGGGGGGGGGGGGGGGGGGGGGGCAACAAAAAATATGTTCAAGTGGTCAGGTCGGCAGGGGGACTAAAAGGGAATGTGAGAAGATGTAGGCGGTTAAAAAAACCAAAATGTGGGGAGGGAGAAATGCGCGCTATTGTGGGTGCAGAATATTTCCGTGTGAACTGTGTTGGGAAAGGGCATGTGGAAGAAACCAAATGTGGGAAGAATGAAATGCAAGTACCACAATGAGAGTGGCCCAAACATACACTAAGGATGTGAGGTACAAAAAAAACAAGGCACGTGAATGAAGGAAGCAAGGTGAGGGAGGTGTTGTGAACCATGGGATGACCAAATTATTGAAATAGTGTGCGGATGTCAGAATAGCTCCGCTTGACCAAATGAAGCTAGTGCCATGGAATTGTGAGGGTTTGGGCAATGGCCAGCAATTTGTGGTCTTCTGGATCTCAAGAACAAGGAGGAACCCAATGTTCTGTTTTTGTCTCAGACGAAGATGAAACGAGAGCGGATAGACTGGTTATGATGGAAATTGGGTATGCCAAACATGATTGTGAAGAAATGCGAAGGGCAAAGTCGTGGGTTGGCAATGTTCTTAGAAACATAACGTGAATGGGACTAGTGGGTTTCATGTCAAGGTATCACCTTGATACTGGGATTACGGAGGCATACCATTCTGTGTGAAAAAATTATGTTCACTTTGAGTTTTTGTAAGTTGCTCAACCAAAAAATTATGTTTTAGAAGTTCGAACATGAATGGAATCATCAACAGCCCTCTATTCTTCACTTATGTTAACTCTTCAAGGCAACCACCCAACTAATTAAATAAATTCGAAATTAAACTATTAGTCGTGTGGATGTTTCCCAGCGACTACGTCTAAATTCTTTTTTAATGTTTTTGATCTTGACATGTGTCAGAAATGCAAAGGCCATGGAATTCTATGAATATAAATGCTTGCCTCTTGCCCAATTATTGTTAAGACGATGTAAGATGCTAAATCACGGGACCCTGACCAAAAATTTCTTCCGACCACTTACCTTATAATATACTACCATAAACCAACCCATTTCTCCAGTTTCAAAATTGATTAGCCATAATAACCTAATTTTCTATTGTGCTTTGCAATTTCCGACTCACACAGGTACAACCCAACCTAAACATACAACTCCTCAAAATCCTCCTGCAAATATACATTAATATAAATAATTCACACCAAGTAAATAAGGTAAATGAACCTAGATAATTCCGCCTAGTCCTTTGATTCCCTCTTAAGTAAAGCTTGTCAAATAATTCATAAAATGAGAGAAATTCATAAAGGAAAGAAAATAAGAAGAATCAATCACAATTAATAAATAAGGATATAAGTGGAATATAGAAAATTCATGTTGTGAAATACTTTAGAAAACAGTAAGAGTAATATTTTTAACACTATGACCAAATACATTATGTTAGTTTTGTAAAATCAATTAGGTGGACTGATGATGTTCATCATGTTAGTGTTTCTATATGTGATTATGTATACAATTGAATATGTAGAAATGTCTGGCCTAGTGGTCAATGTTTTCCCATGCCTCTTGACCAAATCGTCTGTGAAGTATGTGAAGAAAATAAAATCATCGAACTTGTTAGGTTTGAATAATAAATATAATATTTTTATATTTGCAGTTTATGACCTCTTTATATATTTAGCTATAATAGTAAGATTTGTGAATGTTGAGTTTCACAATGTTATCACAATTTGATCTTAGTGAGTGATTCTTATCTACTCTGTTTAGAGAATTTGGAGGCTTTCTTTCATCACAAGAACATGGCCGTTTATTCATTTTTTTTCTTCAAAACTTCATTTTTATGTCTCTTTCTCTGAAATTGTTTTTCATATCCATTAGTCAGACCATGAGCCAAATAGGTACGGCAATCCTAGATACCATTTGTATATTATAAAAGGTGAACAAGTTCAATAATATTGAACAGATTTGATTCTCAGAACTGAAAATAAATTCAAACATATAAAGGGCACAAGCTAAAATATATATATTTATCTCAATATTTGCAAAAACTTTTTGTTTACAGAATCTCAAATATGCTCAATTTTCTACTCCCTCCGTTCGGAAAAGGATGTCACAAAAATGAACTATAGATAGACCATTTTTGTGACATCCTTTTCCGAACGGAGGGAGTATTTGTAAAGCTGATTGACCTGAGTCAATTGGATTAGTCAGAACTTTATGTCACACCATCTAAACTTACAACAATGCCATGACAAGTAGGAGTTTGCACATGCATTAAGAAGTGCAATTCAGTTGTTAATGGCTCAGATATGCATGCTACACTCGCCCTTTAGCTGCTATTTTTAATTTGTTATACAGTAGGTATAACATCTTTGGCCAGTGTTGGCAACAACAATAGAGATACAAATATATTTCTTGTGAAAAGTATAAATACAGTATGATACCACTGGAAGGGATATAAATATTAAATACACTTTTTTTGTAAGAATATAAATTACGTAGCTAGCTATGAAGAGGGCATGCACCGGACGTCACAAGCGACGTCTCATCTAGCTCGCCACTGCAATTCTATTGAGCAGCTCAGTCACCCTTGCATGAATGTGCATGCCATGCATCCATGGATCAATCGAACTGGACGATGGAGCTGTACACGGTGTCCGGCTGCCAGTCGGCGGGGATGACCTGACCGGCGACGAGCGACCTGCCGGACTCGTTGGTGACGCGCAGCGAGAAGGGCCCCTGCAGCGGGCGGCGCGTGTCCATCCGCCAGATGGAGCCCCACGACTCCCGCATCGGCGTCCAGACCCCCGTCGGCTCGCCGTCCTCCGGCCGCGACTCCATGAGGTCCACCTGCGCGACGTCGCCGTCGCCGTTGCCGTACTCCACCAGGACCGCCAGGTAGTTCGGGTTGGAGCCCTGCTCCACGTGGAATGTCACCGTCAGCCCCGAGTACTGGCACGGCACCCTGCAACGCATGTTAGTTAACTGAACAGTCAGTGTCGAAGACGACACGATCGTGGCGATCGATCTCAAATAGGTATGTCACGAGCAGCCAAGAACAAATGCACAGTGCCATTGATAAATGCTGATGCTGATCTCGATTTGGTGTTTTCTGTAAAAGAATGTTTTTTTTCAAGAAGTACAGAAGCGGCGGGCCGTCGCAAGGAAAGAAATGAAGGACGGAGAAGAAAACATGTATGGATGTCATGTAAGCAAGATAAGAGGTGTATGGTGACCTCTTGAACTGCATGTCGATGATGCCGGCATGGCGGAGCTCGTCGTTGCGGCCGTCTTTGGCCATGGCGCCGAAGGCGGTGCCGCTGAGGTCGAAGTGGTAGCGGGCGACCGGGTAGTAGTTCATGTCCGTGATGATCACCGTCTCCGGGACGCCGGAGCACGCAGGATGGGCGACGCACCTTATCTGCATTGCACGCAACAATCCATGATCCATAGAATGGAATCAAATTACTGCACAGACTGGATGCACGTTACTGCCAGTGTCGAGCAACTGACGCCGGCGGCCAGCGACAGTAGGTAGCTAACCTGGTAGCACGAGCCGCACCCCTTGCCGTCCTTGAAGAGCGGCTCGTTGCCGCAAGACGTCATGGCCGAGAAAGGCGGCAGGTTCACGTTCTTGAAGCCGCAGGCGCCGCCGTTGTCGTCAGGTCCGGCGCCGACGGGAGAGCCGTACCAGGTGGCCCTGGCACCGAGCCAGCCGACGTCGGTGCCGTTAGAGCCACCGGAGCCGGGGCTGGGGGTAGCGGGGGCCGGTGTATACGTAGGCGGTGCGGGGGCGGGTGCGGGTGGAGGGCAGAATATAGCAGGTATGAAAAAGAAGCACCGCGACATCCCTGGGCGGCGAGCAGGCAGAACAGAGCGACGGCGAGGGCGAAGGAGGAAGCCGCTGCCATCGCGCTCGTCTTGGTTTGGTACTCTGGTCTGGTGGTGGTTAATGCCGTTGGGGCGCGCGCAAATTTATAGGCCGGGAACTGATTCTTCTTCTTCCTGTGAATCAAAAGGAAGGAATGAATGAATGGAGAAGACGGATGGAGAAGTCACATGTGATTGGAACTTTGGAAGTACTCGCCCAACTTCTCACCCGTGGTCACGAGACCACTCTGCTGTGCCTTCTCTTTGCCATTGAAAATCATCTTCCATCACATATGTACATTTCTCCATGTAGTATTTTTGCCTGCAGCCAGTACAACCTGCATCATGCAGATTGCAGGCCATAGAGGCATTTGTTTCTTGGCGTTTTGGACGGACAGTCACATGATCTGTCTTGTAACTCTCCTGTGTGTATGTGCTGCCAAAGTCCCAAATAATTAGAATTATATCATTGCATGTCCTGCTTAGGCTAAGTGTGCATAGCTGATAGCATACAATGAGGACATGCTAATTAAGAATAAACTAGGTATACCCGTGAACTGGGATGAACGAGTACCCAACAGGCAACAGTGACATAATAATAGGAAAGCATTGAAAGATACCCATTGCAACCATATTTCTCTCTTTTCAGCTAAAGATGTGGCAACACGGGATTTGCTCTATCAGTCCAACAGCTTGAGCGTTTTTCCATGCTTGCTATACTAGTTCAGCAACGAGCCCATGTCGAGCCATAGAGATATCGTGGCTGTGTGAATCCTTGTTGTTGTGTTTGTGTCAAATATTGTGTATGTGTTGGGTTAGGTTTAGACTTGTAGTTGTATTAGGTGTGGATAAGTATGAGTAGTGTTCGAGTCGAACTCTTATAACCTAGGCCTCCCATATAATGAGGGGAGCACCACACGTGTAATTTATGACGACTTGATAGCAACAGACACGCAGGGGGAGCCGGCGGCTTGTGCCGGCGCCTAGGGCGGCCAGGGTTGCGGTATCAATGAGGAGGAGCGCCCATAGTCATGCCCGCAGATATAGGCGAGTTCGCCGAACTGCGTTAACAAATCTCGGTATCGTCATCGTGCTGTGATTGCTTGGTTCTCGGTAGATCAATATTGCGTTTACGACAGTAACAATTGGTATCAGAGCGAGGTTGAAGGCTACAGATTGTTGATCTAGAGGAGTCGCTGAGTTCGTCCGAGGAGCTGATGTATTCGTCGAGGCAGCGACGAAAGACAGCAGGCGATGGAATTGAACTGCGGCAGAAGCGATCGGAAGCAGAATTCATATCGGCAAGCGGCATCTGGTACACGTGTACGCGCCTACGCGGAGCATCGGATCGATCTGATCTCGTGTCGGCGAGCTGCGGCGCGCGAGGCCGTGGGCTGGCAAGCGAGGGTACTGCAGCGCGTGGCGAGATCGATCTCGAATTCGATCGATCAGAGGAGCGGCGTAAGACACGTACGTACGTGCGTGGCCAGCTTGGTACATGGGCAGGCTGCCCGAGCGAGCAGATGCCCGAGGTGCAGGAGGGCGAGAGGTCCAGGTGCAGGGAGCCATGCGGCCCAGGCAGGTCCAGGTGCAGGGAGCGTTGGCGCTGATCGGTAGGAATCTGCAGGAGAGCACGTGAGATTTGTTGTGAGAACAAAAAAAAAAGGAATTTGCAACTATGTGGTATGTACGTGCATGTGGTGGCGACATGAAACAAAAAAGGGAAAAGGAGCATTGGAAGTTGTGGGGGCACAGCTAGGTGTACTCCGGATCTACAGGAAGCAATTTCTCTTAATTTGTTGCTCAGTTTGCACGGGTTTTTACCGGAAGGTTGATAGATTGACGACGTACTGGATCGCGTCGTGAGGATCATGCATACACAGGGTACCAGACAGTGCGCGGAAAGTGGACTAGGCGCAGGGTGGAGCATTGTTGCAGTCGGATACGTTCGGCTGGGTTGGACTGGACAGTCTGACGGGACAGAAGACGGTGAAGATCGGCGACAACGACGTAGGAGCGTGAGGGCTCATGGTGTCTGAATTCTGTGGCGTGGAAACACGTTGCGCATGGTTATGCGTGCTTCGACATGCGGTGGCACGGGGCCGATTCAAGATGGAGCGCTTATGGGATCTTGAGGTAGGCGGGGCGCGGGTGGACTGATCATCTACCAAGGAGTCATGTTGAAGGTGGAGCTGGAGTCTGACGAAAGATTCCACTCGGCTGATGGAGGGGCTGCGGCGTAAGTGCACGGAGAGTCGAATCCTAGTCAGCGGGAAGTCGAGAAGCACGTTGGTCAGACTGGACGTCAGGATTCGAGAGATACGTGGAACTCGGCATCGGTCGGGTATGACTGATGGTTGTCTGCAGTGGGGCCTGAGGTGGTGTGGGTTAGCGACCCGGTAGATCTTGGCCAAGATTGCAGATGCTCGACGCGGTAGTAGCGGCGAGGCGTGCGGTAAGCACGGGACACGGCGACAGACCAGGGCACAGGCGGTCAGACATGTGGTCAGATGGGTGTGCAGGGGTGCTGAATCAGTGTTGGCGAGTATCGGATTCAAGTTGGTGACTGGGTCTATGGAGATTGACGTCAGGTGATAGACATGAGTCAGCCATGGGGAATCTGAGAAAGTGTTGGAGAGTCTGAAATGTCGAAAGCGTGGAGAGTACATGGCCGTATATTCTGTGATGTTCAGTGCACATGCAAAGTGCAGATGACTAGATACAGAAGAAGGCGGAGTGCTATAGCTGTGGGACATGTAGAAGACTATCCAGGATGAGACGACTGTGAATTTGACTCAGTGTGACTAAAAGGCGACAGCGAAGTTTCTTCAAGTTGAAAGTATTTTTTACGCAGACCACTGGTCGGTGTGTGATGGTGTTCAGCGGGAAGAAGGGACTACAGTTGCAGGTGGAGTCACATGGAGTCTGGGAGTAGCAGCGAAACTCATGGTAGACAACTCAAGTCCGGAGTACATGGAGGTTTGACGCATTGACGAATTCAAGGTGGTGGACAATATTCGCCAAGGTGGAGTTTGTTGTGTTTGTGTCAAATATTGTGTACGTGTTGGGTTAGGTTTGGACTTGTAGTTGTATTAGGTGTGGATAGGTACGAGTAGTGTTCGAGTCGAACTCTTGTAACCTGGGCCTCCCATATATGAGGGGAACCACACGTGTAATCTATGACGACTTGATAGCAACAGGCACGCAGGGGGAGCCGGCGGCTTGTGCCGGCGCCTAGGGCGGCCAGGGTTGCGGTATCAATGGGGAGGAGCGCCGTGGTCATGCCCCGCAGATGTAGGCGAGTTCGCCGAACTGCGTTAACAAATCTCGGTGTCGTCATCGTGCTGTGATTGCTTGGTTCTCGGTAGATCAATATTGCGCCTACGACGGTAACACTTGTTGATGAAAGTGGCCGGGGAGCGTGCTCTAGTGTTGTCCAAAAAAGGGATTTTGTGGATGCCGTTAGGGCATCTCCAGTCGTATAGCCCCCCCAGGAGCGATTTCTTCCGCCGATTGTGCCCCCCCAAGCGCGCTTTGAAACTTGGGGTTGAGTGTTTTACCAGTCGTGTGTCCCCTAGTCCTAGTCTTTTTCTTTCTTTATTCAATTCTTGTGCCTGTCATTGCAACAAACAACTTGTGGGCAGAGTGAGGACGGAGCTCGCCGGCGAGTGAGGACGGCGCCGGAGGTCAGCTCGCCCATGGCATCCAGCGCGCATGCCTCCAGCTCCATGCCCGCGCCTCCACGGACGGCCATGAGCCCGTGTACCGCGACATCCTTCTTCCCTTGCGCGCCCGCCCCACGAACTCCAGCGCCCGCGCCGGCCACGAATTCCAGCGCCCCGGAAGGCGGCGAGTGGCACCGGCGCCGGCCAAGCGAGCTCCGCCCCGGATCGTGGCAGCGGCGAGCGGCCACGGTCGGCCCTCACCCTCCGTGCTGGTGAGGACGGTGTTGTGGCTGCTGGTGCGAGCGGCCACGGCTACCCACGCGCCGGCCACCCTCCGTGCTGGCGCTGGTGCGGACGGTGCTATGGTTGCTGGGCACGCGCCTGGGCACGCTCGCGCTCTGCGGCGCGCGGTGCCTGTCGCCTTGCTTCCCGTTCGTGCGGAGGTTCACGGAGATGCCCGTGGAGCGGCGGGAGGACGCGTTGCGGCGGTGGAGCCGGGAGACCCTGTTCCCGCTGCTCCGGCCAGGGGACGAGCGCGCAGGACGAGCGGCCACGGGTACGCGGCGTCCATCATCGCGCTCTCCGGCGGCCACGGCCATGCGACGCGTCTCGGCCACGACCGCCTTTCCTGACGCAGCGAGGTCGAGGAGAAGCAGAAAAAATGCGCGATTAGCCCGGAGGCGGAGCTAGGCGGAGGGGCGGCGGCGCGAGGGCACGGTGGCGACGGCGAGCTCAACGGCCAGGAGCAGGAGAGCGGGCGACGAGATGGAAAGACCTGCACGTGGTGGGCCTCTAATAGAAAAGGAAGGAGAGAGCGCGGTGGGTGGCTGACTGCGGGCCCTTTCGCATGCAAAACATAGCGCCGCCCCCCCCCCACGCCGAACCCAGCGCGGTGGGTTTCGCCTGGGTGCGCCGGCGCTAAATGACTTCCTGGGGGACGACTGGTATGATTTTTCTTGCGCCGGCGCTAAAAAACGCCAAAAAACGTCCTGGGGGGGGGGGGGGGGGGGGCTCCTGGGGATGGCTGGAGATGCCCTTGCGTTTGCACGGCGACCTCGAGCGAAGATGGTCGAGCATGGTCTGCCACTGCAGCAGCACGGCATGCAGATTTCTAGAAGACAGTAATACCGACCATCAAAATAGATAATTAAATAAACTGGAAAAGTATCTATTGTGTGTAGATGTTTCCCGACAAATGCGTGTAAGTTTCAATATATTTTTGGTCCCGTGGTTGTGATCTTGACATATAGTACAGTACAAAAGATATCAATGCCATGGAATTATATAAATAGAAAACCTTGGCTCTTGCCAACTAGATGTGCTAAATAATTGGGGCATAATGCATATATATAGTAGTCTCCGACCACATACCTGATAATGCATCCCCTAAACCAACCTAAGTTTCAATTTTAAAATTCGGATTAGGATGCTCAATGTACGTTCACATAACTCACAAAAGCCCTCTCAAGAAATATATGTTGAATAAATCATAGGAAGTATAAATCATCAACAAATGAAATTCAATATACTACTCAAAAATTGATCTTAACTAATGTGAAAATATTGTAACTAATTTACAAAAAAATGTACAAAACTCATTAAGGATTGAAAATTCTAAATGAAAACTAAGGTACGAGATTTTTTTTAAAGACATCAATATAATTTCAAAAAACCACAAAATATATAATTCAAAAAAAGATAAGCAACTATTTGTAACATTTGGACCAAATAAATTATATTAGTTTTACGTAATTATTCATGTGGATTGATGATCTTCGAGTCACTCTAAACATAGATAAATGAATAAAAAGTGTTTTCTTCTGTCGGATTTCACCACATCAATATATGTAATATTTCGTTTCATCAATTCAATGTTCACAAACAACCATTAAATAATTGTTCATACTCGTCGGTCATGAACATAATGTGTTCAGCCTCGTAATTTGGTATATTTGAAAATTCTGGCCTCATTGCTCACGGAAAATGAAAAGCAAAATAAACTATTTGTAAATATCTTTCCGGGCCAACCGAAATTTATACAGACTATGTTGATAGCAGCTCAACATTGTCTTGAGAGAAATGTACAAACATATGTTTATCCCATGCTCACAGTAATACCTTTCTTTCTTTTATTATGCAGCATCGTATACTCATAATGTTATTCATATCAGAGAATTATCAATTGCTCTTTATTTATTACTTTCAAACTTTTACAAACTTCAATACTTGTATGTGTCGCCACAACAGCCACGTTGTGTATGACAATAGCAGTATACATGTCACCATCGACAACATATTTTTTATTCTTTTTGAAACTAGGCAAATGTCGTTCCATTGATATAGCAGAATAGAGTTCGGCCGTTTATAAGCAAAGCTGACCGAAAACCGATACAACAACACGACGCCAGACGCTGGCACCGAGGCCACGCACCCCCGAGCTGACGGGCAAACCGTCCAAGCGGCCAAGACCTACACCCAAACAACTCAATGTGACACAATGGAGCCGAGAATAGGAGCCGCCGCTACGACAACCACGCCGACCCTGTGGCCACGCACCACACGAGCTGAAGGCCAAACCGCCCAAGCGGCCAAGGCCGACACCTCAGTACTGCTGATGGTACGGTCACCACCCGTTGGTAACTCCAAGAGAAAGGTGTGATGCAGCATAGTAGCAGTTTCTCTCAATTATGAAACCATGGTTTATCGAGCCAGTAGGACTTGAAAGAGTTCAACATGGTATCAATCCACCCTGGCGCTAGCTGATTGGCGTGGACCTACACACAACACAGACACTCAACTTTGTCCCAATAATTCAGGAAGGTTGTCAATCTTTCCGTCTTGCTGAAAACAAACAGATTAAACATATGGTATAAAAAAATATGATTTAAAGCAAAAGGGAACAGCGAGCTAATGATGATTAAAAGCAAAGTAAACGAGTTGTAATCAATGTAAAAGAATTGACCGGGGGTCATAGTTTCATTAGTGGCGTTTCTCATTAAACAGTAAACATGCTGGGTGAACAAATTACAGCTAGACAATTGACAAATTATGAGGACATGACAATGCTATTATGACAATATATAGTTCATTGTAACATTTAGTTGAGCATTACTTCAAAATACATAGACCGCTATCGAGCTACATCTATGATTAATCCATCTTAGGATCGCTATCCAGCTTGTCACCCAAAATTATTAAGTTACAAGCAACAGGTTATTGCAATAAGCATTGTGCATAATATAAGCAATTGTTATAATCATATAGACATAAACACCGCTGTTTTACCCTAGTAGCAACAACACATACAATCACTTGATCAGATTAACCACATGGATTAGAGAGCATGCAAGATCTTAAATAAAACATATGTATGATAACAAGTAGATCAACAAACTTATCATAATTTCACAATTCATGAGATCTCAACAAAGACAACATGTAGCATTAGATAATAGTGATCTTGATCATGTTAGACAGCTCATAATATCTAAACATGGTATCACAAGGAGAAGAGACATCCATCTAGCTACTGCTATGAACCCGGAGTCCAAGGATACTACTCACGCATCACTCCGGAGGTAGGCATGGTGATGAATAAGTCCTCCGGTGATGATCTCCCCTCCGGCAGAATGCCGAGAAGAGGTCCAGAACCCTCCCAAACTAGGGTTCAAGTTGACGGTGGCCTCAGATATCTTTCGTGGAAATTGTCGGGTGTTTTAGGATTTCTGGGACGAGGTGAATATATAAGCGAAGAGGCGCCGAAAGGCAGTGGAGGAGTGGGCCAGGCGACCCTTGGTGTGGCCCCACCCTGGGCTCCCCGACGTGTCGACGAAGACCACCGATGTCCTGATCATCACCACGCGAGAATGTCGCCAAAGCAAGCGATTCGAACCTGGACATCCGCCACTGTGCACAAGACCAAGGACCACCATTGGCGCCGTCCGCCACCGCACACTCTAGCGGTCGTGCAAGCGACATGGCTCGGTGTGGGATCCCGAGATCCACTACCCCGGTCGCTGCCGCTCGAAGCGCCACCACCAGCCGACCACCTCCGGCGGTGGAGGAACCGAGGAAGCCTTGCCACAGACAAGCCCGGAGCCGCCGCCCCGACGTCCTAGTGCTGTAGGACTGCCGCAGGCCCAACGCACCAGTGCGCTGCCCCCGAAACCGACGGGACACGCCAGCGAAGGGAAGCCGAACAGGTGTCTCTCTCCTGCCGACCGCGCTGCAGCCCCAACGAGCTCAGTCGCACAGCAGCCGGGCAGCACCACCGTATACAGCGCCATCGGGCGCGACACAGAGCAACCGCCGCGCACAGCAGCGGCCCGCCGACTCATCTTGGGCCCAGATTCCTTGGCTGCACCTCCGCCGGGAGCAGCCGCGTCAAGGGGCCGCCGCCGGCGCTGCATATATTGTCGGCCAAACCTGGCCTGCCGCTGGTGGAGACGCATATTTCTCTGTATTTTACTGATCAAACAGTAAGGAATTTCGCATGTCAAGAAAATAATGAACTTCGTGCTTCTAGTTGCAGTACACATTCAACACGATAGCAGCAGCTTCAGAAACAAATCGTCAGGCCATTATCTTCCAGTACTTATCCAGTGCTTCTTGCTTATTTTCACCATCCCAATGTCTATGTCTGATTTACCATGATATTCATGCTCTTTGTGAGCAGCAACTATTACCCGACAGAATTAAAAATAGAGACATATAAGTTGAAATTTCAATGCTTGCATTGATTGCTTTCCACGAAAAATTAGATACTTCACTCATGTTTTCCGATTAATCAGGATCGTTCTGCTCATTATAAACACCACGTCCACCTAAAGAAATGTAAGTTGACATGCCGTTGGTTGCAAAAACAAAAGTCATTTTGCACGGGACTCAGGTTATCCTCGGATCCGTTCCCAACAGGGTGGCTTTACTCGGGAGGAGTAAGGATGTGAAAACGGGGCTCGTTTGCCCCACTTTTTCTCCATTATGTGCATAGCTAGTACTCCATCTGTCCGAAAAAATGTACTAAAATGGATGTAGTTAGACATATTTTAGTGCTAGATACATTTATTTTAAAGACATCCTTTTCCGAATGGAGGGAGAATTTTGGTCCAAAATTTTATACTAGCAATACATAAATTGGAGGAAAAGTGGGACAAACGGGTTCTGTTTTGACATTCTACTCAAGAGGTAGAAATAAGAAAACAAAAATTAGAAAGAAATTTAAAACCCAAAAATCAATGACACCGAAAAAAGAAATAAAAAATTGATCAGGAAAAACGAAGTAAAAAAAAAGGAAAAAACGAACATCAGGAAAAATGACATAGTGCTTACGGGTCCACCACACCGACCTATCGTTCTCTCCAACCGGCGGTCGCTTCTCTCAGATCTCGAGTCTCGACACGCACATCGTCTCGTTCAGACTTCGCCATATGCGCGCGAGGGTCTCTTTCTTCTTCTCCTGAGCCGTCAACTTTCCCGGACCAACCATCGATCGAGCAGCCTTGGACGGCAAGCGTGACCAGGGACCAAGATATCGAGACAGTCTTTTCTCATGCGGAAATTGCATCCGTGCGTGTGTTCCAATGTACTGTACGTGGAGCGCGAGACGCATGCAGACGCGTGGTTTCATGGGAGTAAGTGAAAAGGGTTCGTTGCTACTTGCTCGGGTAGCTTGGTTGCCTGTGTGCCCTCCCTTTTCCTCCTTCCAAGCATGGTCTAACGACGAAAAGGATTTTTCATCCGATCATGCATGCATGGCTAGTGTACGTCCGATGGTCGATCATCTTGCCTGTTTTACTATTGTTATTAACTAGGACCAATTTAATCCGGTGATGATTCGCCAGCTGAACTCAAAGGTGCACCATCTTGATGCAGTGGTTGGGCAGTAATTGAGAGCTCTCGAAAATATACTCTGAAAAAGCAGGTTGGAAGTAAATGTCTCTCATGTAGTACTCAAAGTTTGACTAAGCATATAGGAAAAATATTAATCTCTACAAAATAAATATTATTATAATTATCATAAGATATGTTTTTGCATTATATACGTTCATATTATAGATGTTGATATATCTCTATATACTTGGTCAAACTTTAAAAGGTTTAGAATTGACCAAATCAAAAACGCGTGATAATTCCAGACAGAGGGAGTATGTATAAAAGGAGCACTTGTGTATGCTAGATGAGAAATGATTAAATAGTACGTAATAAAATATAGTAGATTTTAAAATGTACGTCCAACCACGGTTACTATACAAATTTCTATTTCGATACCAAGAACAAACCATGCACAATTATCTACTTATAAGTAAGATGTAAAGGCTTATTTAGCCAAAAATAGTAAGAAATAATGAAAACATTTTATTTATGACTTTGAAGTTTCAATGAATATGCATACCTAATCATACACGAGAAAAAACTATTTAGATATTGTTTGGTTGAACGCAATAGAGATCGTTAACTTAAATACATATACGACATGGATATAGAATTAACTGAAGAATAAGGAACTTTTTTGCAAAATGAAATCAAATTTTAAATAACACAAACTTTTTAAATATATACATTAAACATGTATAACAAAGGATACTACAATTTACCGTGATAATATTATGTGGCTAACTATGGCAATTAAGGAATTGAAAATTATGCTCGCTAAAACCATAGCATGCAGGAAGTAAATTTAAAAGTATTAAAGTTCATTACAAATTTTAATTACCTTAGTTTGTCTTAGATCCAAATTTTTCTTAGGCCAGCCATGGTTCCCGGGAAGAGCAAGGCCTCTCAGATCTCTCTACAAATCTCAAATAGTTGACACTGTTGGAACGACTCGTCCATCTCACCAGGCCCGGGCCCAGGACGACATTATGCTCCACAGCGGTCACATGGAATGGATCACGCACCCGTCACGCTCACGACTTTGCTCCGCACGCGGTGACCATGATTACCATGCTCCACGCGCGTCTCTCGTGGCACTAGCTTATATTTTTGTTAGCATGTGACCTAGATCACCTGTATAAATATGTATGTTGTATCCAATGATTATCAACACGAACACTTCCTTTGCTCAGCTATAATCTCAAATGGTTGACACCTTCATAGATGTCAGGTAGCAACGTTTGCGTTTTCGATGTCTCAGTGGTGGTTGGTGGATGAATAGCTCCTATAAGATGCTCTTCTTATAAACTCGTCACTCTTATATAATAAACAATATATACTTGTTCATGTGTTTCGTTGATCCAAAGTCAAAGGCCATCGATTGCTTTAATTTTTTCTTAAATCTTAGTCGCTTCTTGGATCAACGTCTAAGTCATCGTCATCTTCGAAGCACTCAAATAAGCCCATATATAACATATAAAATTTAAACATTGTATTGACATTTCATTAATGTCGCACACACCTTCAGAGTGCAATTTAGACGTCCCTTCGTGGACATCCGATAAAATTGGAACGAGTGTGCAATTTATGCATGGGCAATTGTGTTCGTTGGAAAAACGGTTTAAATAGGCAAGCATTGCTCTCATTAAGCACATCTATACTTTATTAAGCAATACAATGTGGACACGTACGAGATACAGAAAAGGCACATTCGAGCTTTCAGTTACAAGAATCGTGGCCAATTAAGAAAATTCTTCACAACATCTAGGTATTAATAAAGTGCATACAAACACGGCAATCGCCTGAAAAATCAATTAACATAAAAAGCACAGCACTATATAAAAGAATTCACGACGAACTCGCGCTGGACACGCGTGAGCAAAAACTTGTGGACAACAAATGTGAGGCGGAAGCGAAGCATTGAAGGAACCAAGGTTCTTCACCGACGATCGATCTTGCTAGCTTTTCATGGCTAGCATTTCGGGAGATCCGCCGGCGGCGGGGGAAGCTTTTGGTCCGGCCGGCTGCCGTCCAGTACCAGCCACGCCATCTTCAGTCCCCAGCTCATGTGCACCTCCAAGTGGCAATGCATGAACCATACACCTGCCAAAATGCGTGATCGGGTCACATGAGAGAGTTCGCCATGCATGCCTGCCTACATGTGTGTCAGTGTATGGAATCTAAACGAACCTGGGTTGTCGGCGCGGAAGCGGATGGCGACCCAGCCGCCGGCGGGGACGCCAACGGTGTTGCGCTCGACGGGGTCGACGAGGTTGTACTTGGCCGGGTCCCTCGCCGGGTCGTAGTTCCCGGACCCTTGGCCGACGACGAAGAAGTTGAATCCGTGGAGGTGCAGCGGGTGGCTCTCGGCACCGAGGATGCTGGTGTCCTGCATCACCAGCTCCACGGCGGCGCCGAACGGCAGCACCAGCGCCTTGGTCCCGTTCATGACGTTCGTGTTGTTTGGGGGCGTGCCCGTGTAGTTGAACGGGTGCGCGGGGCGTAGGGGAAGTTGGAAGCGTACACGCCGGCGGACATCCCCGTGTAGTGCGACTGCAGCAGCGCCGTGGTCGGGAGCACGAAGGAGACGTTGTTGATGGAGGCCGCGAACCGGGCCGTCCCGTTGGGGCCCTGGCACGTGGTGCCGTTGACGGGGACGCCGGCGGCGCACGGGTGGGTGCCGAGGCCGACGGTGAAGAAGAACTCCCGGTCCACCGTCTGCGGCACGGCCGCCGGGTACGCGACGCTCGCCAGGCTGCGCAGCTTCGCCGTGTAGTTGGACACGGCGTTCGTGTCGTTGATCTGCGGCAGTGTGGGCGTGAAGATCGGCAGCAGTTTCTTTCCGGTGGTTGGGCAGGCGGGATCGTGCTCGTACTCGAGGACGCCGGCGACGGTGGAGTTATCGAAGGTGCCCGGGCGCGCGGTCGTGTAGGGGCGGGCGAGCATATAGTACCTCGCACCGGGGAACGTCGACTTAGCTGTGAGGAGCACGTTGCTGGTCTGTCCCGGCGCGATGACGAGGCCCTCGACGGCGAAGGGCTTGACGTAGAGCGCGTCGACGTCGACGACGGTGAGCGTGTGGTTGGCCACCGCGAAGAAGAGCTCGTCGTTGAGCGCGGCGTTGATGAGCCGGAGCATGTACGTCTTCCCGGGCTTCACCTTCAGCCTAAACGTGTCCTCTTTCCTCCCTCCGCAGCTGCCGTAGAGCGGGCCGGGGAGGCCGTTGATGGTGAAGGCGTCGGAGACGTTGGGACCGCCGCCGGAGAATAGCGCCTGCGCAATCACCGCCTCGGTGTCGTTCCGCCACCACTCGCCGAAGATGACGGGCAGCTCGAGGTCGGGCGCCGGGAACGGGTAGGGCACGCCGGCGGGCGGGAGGATGACGATGGGGCCGTGCACGGTGGCGCGGAGCCAGGAGACGTGCGCGTGCCACCACAGCGTGCCGCGCTGCCCGGCGATGGTGAACCGGTACACGTAGCTGCCGCCGGGCTGGATGGGGCACTGCGTGACGTAGGCCGGCCCGTCGTACCAGGCGGTGAGCAGCTGCCGCACGCCGTGCCAGTGGATGCTCATGTTGTAGGGGGAGTTGTTGACCACGTTGACCTCCACGTGGTCGCCCTCCCGCGCGAACAGGGTGGGTCCCGGGTACTGCCCGTTCACCGTCACGATGCTCTTCGTGCTGCACAGCTTCGTCACGCTCGTCATTTGTACCTGCATCGCCATTGATTATCGTGTCAATCTTGTTAAGGTCAGCTATTTCTGGGCCACAATGCAAAGCATCGTAGTACCAACCTTCATATTAGTTGTCGCTGAAACAGATATACCTAATGCTGAAATAAATCTAGATACATCCATTTCAGTGACAATCGGAAGAATATGGCGCGGAGAGAAAATCTGGGCCGTCGGTTTCTACAATTCGACGACCCAATTCGGCGCCCCAAGTTCGTCAGTCAGCGGCGAACCCTGGCCGTAAGATTGTGGAAACCGAAGGCCCGGATTTCCTCTCCACGCCATATCTGCTTGGCGAAGCCCGTTTTCGCGACAACTAATATGGAACGGAGTAGTAGCTAGCTATGTATGAATACTTACATCAAAGTTGTACTTCCTCGTGTCGACGGCCTCGGCTGCTCCCAGCATCGTCGCCATCGAGCACAACACCAACGCCGCGACGAGGGGAGAGC
This sequence comes from Poa pratensis, assembly GCA_947311845.1. Classification (NCBI taxonomy): domain Eukaryota; kingdom Viridiplantae; phylum Streptophyta; class Magnoliopsida; order Poales; family Poaceae; genus Poa; species Poa pratensis. Next base: position 33,099,879 of record CAMZMU010000060.1, on the reverse strand, counting down.
AACGGAGAAGAGACGAGGACATGGCCATTGCTCCTCGATTTTCTTGCCGATCTCTCTGTGCTTGTGATTGCAATGGAGGCGCCCGAGTTCTCTTTATATACCGGTGAAGATCCATAGACGACGAGTGGGGCCAACGCAACCTTTGTCTTCTGTTCTGCTTGGTTACTTTCGATTGGTTTGGTGTCCCCGTCCGGGTAGCTAGAGCGCGCGCACGCTAGGCTGTGTTTGTGTGTTGGATATCCTACTTGGTTGATGCATGATGAGCATGCATGCACGCCGGTCGCCTCGACGTCGCCTCTCGCTGCTGCTTCACCTACATGGATGGACCTTTTTTTCTCTCTTTGCAGTTAGATGGAATTGTATCTTTGGAGTGTGGCGTCAACCTGATGAGGCTCTACTGTTCTACATATATATTGCCCTGTAGTTTAATACTACTCGTTTCGTTTCGTCCCTTAGTTGCCACGCATGATTGTTTCTCGCATATCCTTCCCGGAGGACGACCGAAGTGAGCATTTTCCTAACAGGTTGCTCGAAAACAACACTGTCCTTGTAGAATATTTGCATTGTAGCATGACAATGGACAAGAAGACTGCAAGTGATCGAACCGAGCACTGTTGATATATCCACGAATTAGTAAACGACCAATACATGCTGTGTTGAACAAACGTCAGTTCTAGTATAGCTGTAGATTGCTAGCTAATTGACTCACCGACCAATGACAGGGAGGTTTCAACTGATTCCTCTTTAGCATATGCTAAGCCCCCACCTAGACCCGGACGTATAGAAACATGCAAGTTAAATCAACAGTGGTTGAATGAATCCTCCCTTTTGAATTTCTGATGTTCTAAGACAAACTTTTGAGAGGAGGGGACGGGAGGCAAACTAAAAGCTCAGACGATCTAGCTCCGGTGACCGCGAGCACACTGCATCCGCCGTCTCTCGAAAGTGAAGTCTCAGGGAACTTTTTCTCGAGCTAGCCATAGCTGAGCTTGAGCCCTAACCCCAACTTACATGGCAAGCGACTGCACGCGAGCGAGCAAATCAAAAGGAGCTTGGCGAGATATGGACGTGACCATGCATGCGCGCGAGCTAGGAGGAAGGTGGTGATATCTGTTCATGCATCTGTTGCTGCGTTGCTGGTCCCTTGTGTGTGTTTCAGACAAACATTGAGAGTTTGCGTTGTATTGTGTTTCGCAAAAAAAAAAGACATTCACAGCTCTGAACTGAGATCGAGCGACACACGGAATCGAGCTAGGTCTCGTGTGTGTGTGATGGTTAGCAGGTACTCACACACTCCTGTGGCTGGAGTTTGGTCATGGATCGATCGTGTCTCTTCTTCCAAGCCTCCAACCTACGGGCGCAGATAAGAGGGGGATGGCTGAACCAACACCGGTTTGCTTGGCCTGGTTGAGCTGCTTTTGCTTGCTTCCTCGCCTTCCCTTGCCTTTTCAGCGTGCATGGAATGGTAGATGCAATCTAATCAGCTTCAGAAAGCGTCTATCATTACTCGTTGCTAGCCGTAGCGTTTCTCGATCTTTTCTGTTTCATGCATGTCCCCTTCTGTCTATTTCTTGGTTGGTAGCATTGCACATTCTACTACAACTCCTAGAGAACGTGTAGAACCCATATGTCAAACAAAGTATGCTACTGTTAGGTCTCCCTGATCAAAAGCCTATCATCACTTTGCGTTTATTTCCACATAGGTTCTATCCCGAGACCAAGTACACGGCTAGATCCCAATCACATCACTTCAGGAAGAGAACAATAAATGCATCTATCCAACTCGCTTATTTAGATCAAAGAAGGTAGCACGTCACACATGGTTCCAACTCTCTTCTACACCGTCTCATCATTGGACGAAAACATCTGATAAAATCATCGAGAAAATACAGGATTCGTCAAAAACGTTTTGGGGATGCCAATACAAGCTTCAAAGCATGAACCTCGACCAGCGGCTCATTGTACCGAACAACAGGGGTCACACGCCAGCCGCGGAAAGCCTACTGCATTCCATAACAGCTACTAAAACTGGCATGAACACGAGGGCGCTGACAATTTATACAGTTTTCCTTATGCTGCTGCAACAACAAAACAAGATTATCTATCGGATGAGCCCGTGCCATGTACAGCTGTAATGAGTAGATTTTTCGGGCTGGCGAAATCACGTCGGCACCACGACGTCGGGAAGCGCGGGCGACCCGTCGTCGTCGGCCACTTCGGTGTCCTTCGCGGGCTCTTCTGGGCTCTTGCCCTCCTCGTCCTGGAACCCCTGCTTGAAGAGGTCGTAGTTCGTTAGCTCCGCTGCCTTGAAGGGGCGGTCTCCTAGTACCCTGGTCAGGTCGTCCTGGTGGAGGACCTCCTTCTCGAGCAGCAACTCCGCGATTAGAGCTACTTGTTCCTTCTTCTCCGTCAACAGCTCGACGGTTCTCTTGTAGGCCTTGGCGACCCATTCCCTAACCTCGGTATCGATGATGGATGACGTCTCGTTGCTGTAAGGCTTGTTCATTTCGAAGCCATCGTCCCTCTGCGGGAAGGATAGAAGACCAACCTTGTCGCTGAAGCCATATACAGCAACTTGCGCATATGTCATTTTTGTTACTTTCTCCAGATCATTCTGAGCACCGGTCGAGATTCTTCCAATCAAAACCTGAAAGAAGACACAAGTGCGGCATTTCCGTTAGAGCGCTTTCATCAGTAATATTCTGAACAATTTCACAGCCATCCATGGAATGCATGGATAAAAACACGACACAGCGTGATGCATTGGATTGACACAGGAGATACTGGTTTTTGCCTGGACATTTTTTTTGCAGTAACTAAGTAATAACCTTAGGTTACAATTTCACAGCCATCCATGGAATGCATGGATAAAAACACGACACAGCGTGATGCATGGATTGACACAGGAGATACTGGTTTTTGCCTGGACATGTTTTTTTGCAGTAACTAAGTAATAACCTTAGGTTACACATCCAAGATTGAAAATAAGCACCGACAGGGCAACTAACTTGACTAAAATGCGACTTTGCCTATCCAAGTAGAACAAATGTCAATATACTATGTCAAGGAACGCATGATAACAAATGGTAATGTCAATAATACATACAAATATCAATTTCATTTTTGGACTGGAGTCATTTTGGTTGCATTTGCTGTAAAGAATTACCAAGGCTAAGAACGTCCGCCATATTGTGGCAACATTCTTCATATTCACCAATCCAGCGTAATGGAAGTGGTGAATTATTAACCTAAACAGTACTGTCTTGTGATCGTGTCAGATGCAGCAACTCAGACTGTTTTTTCTTATTTTGAAAGGCAAAATGACACTATCCATTCTAGTAACACACATATTCACTCATTTAGGGGAGCTATATTGTACAAATTTCGGAGATGTCCACGGGTCTTACGTATTTAACAAAAAGCTACAGCGCTAAAAATAGTAAGGACAAATTTCGAATCTTAGATATTAACATAAAGCTCCATAACTAAAAATAGTAAGTAAGAAAGGGCATACCTCCTCCGCAGCCCGGCCACCTAATGTCATGCATGTCATATCGAAAAGTTGCTCCTTTGTCATTAAAAGATTTTCACTAGGAACATACTGTGCGAAGCCTAAAGCAGCTGTTCCACGAGGAACAATTGTAACTTTCAGAAGAGGCTCTGCATGTTCTAAAAACCATCCAGCAACAGCATGCCCAGCTTCATGGTAAGCAACAGTACGGCGCTCCAGTTTGCTAATTACCTACAATTCAGTGGCATGCAGAGGGCATAATCAACATCTAAGGAAAAGTAACTAATATATGTACAGAACAAATTGCATCGTGTAATAATATACAAGAAGAGTCTCAAGTTAATTACTTTCGATACTGGAAATAAAGTTTACATATGGAACTTATATTGGACAAAGCTTGAAAGTGAAAATAATAGCTAAGGCACTCCCATGTAAAATCTACAACAGACATTCCACTGATTAATACATTGATCTACCTTTGTCACAAAATGGAGTATAAGGTTTGCCACGTGCATGTAGAACAAGCCCATGCTTGTTTCTCTCTATGACCTTGTTTATTTAATTCTCCCTCTAAAACAGTTATGACTACCTACACAAACAATAAATTCTCGTATTTCCAGAGCCCTTATTTGATGTCCGTGGAAATCAAGCTACATTTTGGTTTCCATGTTTTCGTTCTCAGTCACCAAGAGATTAATCGCCATTATGCCCAGTCAACATAAATTATAAAAAAAGAGCATCCTATCTGTCACATGAAACCGTTATACAAACTGACAGAGTAAGCGTGAATTCTCCCTCACAAGAAAATGTGTAAATCAGGCATTTTTTTACTTTCTCAGGTTGCATGTCAGTTTGCAAGAGTAGTACTATTGCAAGTAATAAACTGGCTAATAAATTGGCATAAGTATATCTCTACCCTGTGATTGCTTTTATTTGTGGCAACAGAACATGGGCTGTTGCCCTGTGGTCAGAAAGATTAAATTGGCATATGGTCACATTACCTTGTTTTTCTTCTCTAACCCACCAATAACCCTGTCAATTGCAGACTCGAAATGCTGCATTGTAATCTGAGTTTCATCGGTTCTTGCAGCAATCAAAGCGGCTTCGTTACAGATGTTAGCAATGTCAGCTCCAGCAAACCCAGGTGTCAAAGCAGCTAGCCTCTGCGAATAAAATGTTGGTTCCTTGTCCAATTTAAGCTTTGTAAGATATATGCGGAATATCTGATCACGGCCCTTTATATCTGGTTTGTCAATTGTTATCTGACGATCAAATCTTCCAGGCCTTAGCAGTGCCTTGTCAAGGATATCAGGTCTATTTGTACCAGCAAGAACAACAACACCAGCGGTGGTACCAAATCCATCCATCTCTACAAGCAGCTGGTTCAAAGTACTTTCACGCTCGTCATTTGAACCCCCAAACCCTCCACGGCCTCTCGCGCGGCCAATTGCATCGATTTCATCAATAAATACAATACTGGGTGCACACTGTCGAGCTTCTTGGAATAAGTTTCTTACCCTGGATGGTCCAACCCCTACAAACATTTCCATGAAGTCGGAACCAGATATGGACATGAAGGGCACACCAGACTCTCCCGCTGTAGCTTTAGCAAGTAGTGTCTTTCCAGTTCCAGGAGGACCTACAAGCAGAGCACCTTTGGGTATCTTGGCTCCAAGCTCTTCATACTTCTTGGGATTTTTAAGAAAATGCACAAACTCCATTATTTCTTGTTTAGCTTCATCACAGCCAGCTACATCCTTAAAATACACCTGGACCGACAGAAAAGCAGTTGTCAGGAAGATACAGCCAATAGCATCTAAACCAAGCTGATGCTCCTGCAAATCTGAACAATGGAAACTATTGGAGCTCTAGAGTTACTTTCAGTGGACGTAAATATTTTCATTGCCTCTTTTGGAACTTAGTACTGGAAAGAACGGCAAAGAAATGACACTAAACAAGAAGGAACTAACCTTATTTTTTGTATTTTTGTCCATCTTTGTCACAGTTGCTTTTCCAATGTTGAAAATACCACGGCTACCCTTCCCACCAGGACCACCTCCAATATTAAATCCACTCTGCATCCTTTTCCCCATAAAATATAGCAGTCCAACAAGGAATAGTGTTGGGGCAAATCTCATCGCTTCTTGGAACCAGTTAACTTCAACATAAGTTACTGGAACATAATCATGTGAATCTATACCCAGAGTTTCCTGGGCTTCCTCTAACTTCTCTTCAAACGAATCAACACTTCCAATATTGAAGAAATACTTGTATTTGCTAGGAGCCTGTCTGCCAGGAGCATCACTGGTCGTAATATCAGTATTTTGGCTTTGGCCGTTCGTCTGTGGTGTACTCCTGACGTAGACCTTTGCCACTGTTTTATTTGTAACAACAATGCGGTCAACTAAGCCAGGTTCTAGTAACTTGTTCTTGAATTCTTGGAAGCTAATCTGCATAAGTTACAAGTGCAAGATCTTTTCATAACCATTAAACTGAAGAATATGCAACAGCCATACATTCAAGGCAAACAAATGCTTGAACAAGACAACATTGCGAAGTTACAATTAATAAAAAACATAATACTAGTTCTGAAGGTTTCGTTCACATTCAAAGTAAGAACAAAAAACGACAGTACAAGGCACAGGGTAACAATTCACCACAACAGGTATTACGTAAAAATGTAGCAAGCATGAATTAAATAGTGCAATAGCTTCTCACTGGGCTATACAAATCAAACATCGGCTACTCGAAAATAGCATATCAATTCACACATTCAAAGCCATAGATATTTCAGTTTTAACAGTCAGATGTCCGCTATCTGGTGTAGGCGTAACATTAATTAAAGCGTCTAAAAAGAAAACACATGTATTTTCACCGCCATTTGTCAAACCCGCGAGAAGACCTCATGGCGAGGAATAGGGTCCAAATGTCTGTTCACAATTACTGGATACTGCTTAACTAATCTTCAACTTTGATCGGAAGTGACAGGGTAAGTACATCATGTAGAGTCCTTATGGTAGGAATATAGTTTTTAAATTTTATGGAACTCTCAAGGCAGATTAGGGATTCAACAAAGCAAGCAAATGTATTTGACAACAGAAGAACAAAAAGAATTCTTTGCGCCGGAGTAAACATATTATTAGTGAACAAATATAAAGACTCCCATTGATGGTCCATTTGCCAGAAAGGGAATGAAATTAATCACCTCCTTCTGATCAGATGAGCTAGAATTCAAGGATGAGAGCATCAGGCCTAAAATCAACAGAGGTCCCAGGACATTCTGCAGTTGCTTCATAGTGCCGTCCTGGAAACTCCATCCATCATCTGAACTGGATTCCTCTGCACATCAAAGAATTGCAATTTCATCACAGGCAGCCCTTGAATCGACGAGTTGAACTACCATCCCACATGGTTGCGACCAATCCACTATTAATTCCATTGTTACAGTTGTCGTTCTTGTTGGCCAAACAAATTCACTAAGCCCACCTCATACTTGTATACACAAGTGACTAATCTACTGAACCCACACCTAAATGAAACAAGAGAAAAGCGCACCAAAGAGGCGGCGACTTACGCTTTGAATCCTTGTTACCCCCTTCGCCCTTCGGGGCCTCCTTCTTCCCCTTGGGGAAATAGTTCTCGTAATCTGAATCATCACAAATCAAAAAAGCGCGCATCTTTCAGCGCCGGGAGCCACTATATAGGACAGACGAAGAAAAAAAAGGCATGATGACAACAACAACACGTACTCTTCTTGGAGCCGCCGGAGAAGAGCCTGCGGAACTGCGGGTTGGCGAGGAGGTACCTCCAGTCCGAGGTCCTGGCCGCGGCGGGGCTCCCCAGCGACGCCGTCAGGTACCCGCGGACGAATCCGAGCGTCCCGGCGGCATCCCCGCGTGGGCCGGCGGCGCGGGCGGCGCCCGGAACCCCCCGAGGGAGAAACCCTAACAGACATCATCACGGAGAAACAAAAAAGTCAGACCTTTGGCCCTGGCCCACAGACGGCGTTGGGGGTAGGGGGGAGAGACGGGGGGGACCTGGCGATGGCGGGATGAGCGCGCGGAGCGGCCGACGGCGCGGGCGAGGGTGGAGAGGCTCATGGCTAGGTCCGCGGCGCCGTGCGCATGGGGCAGGGGAGCGGCCGGGATCCGGGCGGGCGCCGCGCGGACGGACGGCGAGATGCGTTCCGCGGGGGTGATGTGTCCTCCTTCTCTTCTTCTCGTTCGGTCTGCGTGAGCTTCCTGTGGAGTTGGAGGCGGTCTGTCAGGAAGAAGACGAGGTGGAGGAGGCGCCGCGGCGGCGATGGTGGGAGTGGAAGCCCTCTGTTTTTTACCGAGACGAGAGGAGAAACGAGATGCGGCTGCGGTTTCGACGCGCTCACCTCACGGGATCGCCGGGAGATAATGACAAAAAACCACCACAATTGAACATGAGTTGACGCGGAACCACTATCTTTGGGTTTTCCGACACATAAATACCACTATTGGGGCTACCTTGTGACGCAAAGCACTAATTTGCCTGTTTAAGCGTGTTAACGCGTTTTCTGACAGTCGGTCCCACCTATCGGGTCTACGTGGCAAAAAAAAAGAAAAAAAAGCTGGTCAACGTTTCTCCCGGGGATCTTCTCTCTCAGCCAAGCACGCACCCACCCTCGCTCGCCGCAGATCAGTCCAAGCTGATCGCATCAGAGCTCGCGGCCATGGATCCGTGCCCGTTCCGTGCGGGTGCTGGTCGGCAACCTCGCCGTAGGCGTCCACAGGACACTCGCCCCGCACCAGCGCCCTCTCTCCGCCTGCGCAGCTCCGGCCGCCCGCCCGCCTCCTCTCCACTGCGCTGAAACTCCTCGCCGCTCTGCTCTTGAAGCACAAGGTCGCGGTACTGCACAGCACCATCACCTCTGGCCGGTGCGGCCGTCCGCACGCCTCAAGCAGGCAGCTAGCTCACCTAGTGTGCTAGCTCGTATTTTCAGGGCTGGACGCCATCACAAATTTTCAGAGCTGGAGCAATCGATCCAGTCCCGCACGGAGCAATCGATCCAGTCCCGGCCGCGACGAGGAAAGAATTCGCCGCGGGCTCGGAGTGGAGCTTCTCGTGCGAGGTGGACGGGGCGGCACCGCGACCACGGTGAGATGGACCGCCAGCGCGAGGAGCACCCACGCGGCCACGTCGTTGAACGCTGTCGACGACACTGCCGTCTCGCCGACGGACATTGTGAGGAGCTTGAGCTCGGCAATGTGGGCGTTGTCCTCCGCGCTGTACACGGCCTTGAGCGCGGAGGCCTGGACACAACCTTGAGATGCGCACCCCTGCGCGGGCGCCCTGGCGTCAGCGGCAGCGGTGTCGTGGCCGAGCTGCTCATCCGCCGGGAGGAGCAAGGGGCAAGGCGCGGGCGCTGCCGGGAGGAGCAAAGCAGCAGTGTGATGACAAGACGACGAGGACCCAGGCGGCATAGAGGGAGAAGAAGGCCATAGCTGAATCGATCCATTCACCTCAAGCTAGCATCCACACAGCTGAATCAATCGAATTCAGATCAAGCTAGCTACGGCCGGGAAGCAGGCGGCAGTAGACGGCGAGCGAGGCCACGGCCGGGAAGCAGGCGGCGAGGCGCGCGGCCACGAAGGCGTTCCGCTCGGCGACCTCCTCGGGGTGGTGGTGCGGGCCCCCGTTGTTGCTGCTGTTGTGCGCCCCCGCGGCGGCGGCGGGCATCGCGGAGGAGAGCAGCGGGTGGCCCCAGGGCGAGATGAGCGAGAGGTCGAGGCGGTCGAGCGCCGTGAAGCAGAACCCCGGCGGGAGGAGCAGGAAGGCGGGCGTCCTCGGGTCCCCGTGCAGCGACATCGCCGCCCGCATGAGCCGCTCCGCCGCGAGCAGCCGGCGGCAGGAGAGCGCGGCCCGGTGGCGCGACCCGGTGGTCGAGCAGGGCCGACGACCCCGCCGCCACTTCGGCCTCCGCCATGCCGCCGCGTCTTGGAGATTCTAACTACGGCTTAGAGATTGGGTTGACCAGTTTTTTTTTTGCCACGTAGACCCGACAGGTGGGACCGATCTGTCAGAAAACGTGTTAACACGCTTAAACAGGCAAATTAGTGCTTCGCGTCACAAGGTAGCCCCAATAGTGGTATTTATGTGTCGGAAAACCCAAAGGTGGTGGTTCCGCGTCAACTCGTGTTCAATTGTGGTGGTTTTTTGTCATTATCTCGGATCGCCGGTGGTTAGCGAGGGCTGTTTCGACTTTTTCGGGATGCAGCTGGATAAGATCGAGTTTACGGGCTGTAACAATGACTTGCACCACCGGATGTAACAATGACTTGCAATTTGGATTGTGACCGCGATTTTTTTCAGTTATAGTTGGATTGTTTTTCGTGATTCATGGCATAAGTTACAACATGGTTGCAAATGAGTTTTAATGACGTAGAATTAAGCTACTCCCATCCGTTCTCGAATAAGTGCACATTTAGATTTTAATACTAGGTCAAATTTCTTGAAGCTGACCTATTTTACAAGGAAGTGTACCAACATTTATGACACTAGATTTAGATTTAGATCGATATCACTAGATTCGTTTTGAAATAAAGTTTCAAAATATACAAATTTGATCTTATATACTTCATCCCTATAAAAATATAAGACTTTCTAACCGTTTTGACTTTGTGCAGCCAAAATTGGTGAAGCAACACACTAAAACATGTCTAAATACGTACGAATCAAAGACAAATATAGAAAGACTAAAAAGTATTATATTTTGATACCGAGGGAGTAGGTTGCTACTCTTTTTATAAAGTTGGTCAAATTTTAAAAAGTCTGACTTAGTACAAAACCTGGATGTACGCTTATTCGTGTACGGGGGAGTACTTCTCATTCGACTGAGAATTAAACACACTCGTAAAATATTACGCGGCTCGATCGAGTGTTATGTTATCTACTACTGCATGTGAATGAACTATGAACAACGCTCTCATCACTCTGTTCCTTGTTTATAAGGTGTATAGATTTTATAATATGTCAAATTTGACTATGTTTGACCAGGATCTTGAAAAAATATCAATATTTAAAATACTAAGAAAAAAATGAAAATGTATTTCATGAATCAAATGATACTGATTTGATATTGTAATTGTTAATAACGTTTTCTAAAAATCTTTGTAAAAAAATAGTCAAGTTTGACTTTTAGAAAAACTATACACCTTATAATAAGAAACGCAGAGAGTTTTTTTTTACTTCAGCTGATTACTAAGTGATTGGTTCATGTTTACGATACGCGGAAGAGATCTATGTGTGGCAGAAGCAGAACAAAAAAAAAATCAGCTGTCTGTGATGGTGACTTAGCACTTATTAGTGCATCGTTTTTAACTTTCTATGCTATGCTAGAGGCGATGCAAGCCGAAGCGTGTAAGGTCAAGGTCCAACTGTTTGTTTTCGGAAAGGACATCAAAACCAGAGAGCTTTGCATAGCATAGCGCAAATCACCATCCGTGAAACGAACGAGATGCCAGTACTGGCAGAGTACCAGTACATTAATTAAACACTTGCTTTGATGCTCCACCTTGTTTCCCAAGAAAGAAGAACACTGATGGCTGGTGCTTGATCATTTCCAACTTGGTTTACGCTTTGCACAAGCGAAACACAAAAGTCAGGCGAGGCGTCTTTTGTTGACGGGGATTGAATTGAACGGTGCGTCAGGAAGCCAAGATAGCGAAGCAGTGACGTCGGGAACTGCAACCGTAGGTGCGTGCGTGTAGGCAGCAGCACCATCCATCATGTCCATGGCTTCCCTTTGCCTCCTTGGAACGAACAGAGTTGCCTTCTTTAGCTGCACAGGTTGGTCCATCAGGGACCATCAGATCTTGCCGCTTCCGAACACCTGTGATGGACCAGCCAATCTTGTTCTTCTCCTCTGGTTTTCGGTATTCAATAGCTAGATTCGGCAAAATCTGAAAGGTGTTCTTCGTATATGACAGAAACTGAAGAACACCATTGTTAGATTATCGCACTGAAAATTGGACAAGACAGAGCATGTCGAGCTAGATGTCCTGATTCATCATTGTCGGTGCAGCTTTAGCATATGATTAGCTGACACGTACTATATGTGCACCTCTGACACAGAACCTTATGTGCATGATTGAGTAGATGCATGCACGAACTAGCATATTACTCGAACTGAGCTCTGTTTGGCTTATCTTGAAAAAAATCTGGGTTAGGTGTAACCGATTGGACCCTGAACTAATACTGCAACTAATATCCATCTTATTCTGTTGTGTTGTTGCATGATTTTGGGCACCGCTTGCAAGCTGCGTCCGGCATCTTCATGATAATCCATATATTGAGTGTTCTGGTTTGTGTCATCGCAATGTTTAGTTCTTGAAATTTAGCACAGTTTTTTTGTCCTGACGAAATCATCACCAATTCCGAAAGGAACTCACGTCGCGGTGGGTTTTTTTTCGTGGGAAACGTCACCGTGGTTTTTTTTTTTGTTTTTTTGAGATAAAACGTCACGGTTGTGTATGGCCTTTCAGTTATAGGAGCTTTGTCTAAAAAAAAGTTCTAGGAGCTGATTTCCTAAAAAAAATAGTTGAAGGAGCTGATTGTTCAAAAACAAATCGACCGAGTTTGCAGTTGCAGTTCCGGCAGGGTAGTAGGTAACGGAGACCCGATAGTTTTGCCCTGTGAGCAACGGCCGCACGGCGATCACCGTTCGGCAGCACTGTTCATGGTTGTTTGACGTGACATGGAATTGTTGCCCGAGTGCCCGGCTTGCAGCTAAGCTGCATTTTAGGGTGGATGGAGTTGCGTCAATTCTTGCCAGATGGAGGCCTGGACGCACTGAATTCTCCTCGGTACCAAAAAGCGCTTGCCTGCCCCCCCCCCCCCCCCCCCCCCCCACACACACACACCCTTTGATCTTATTAGGAGGTGGTGTTGTGTTGTCGGGTGAAAAACGACGAAACTGATCTTGTGAGGAATTTCAGCACAAAATAATTACTTACTTTCAAAAAAAATCGAAAGTAATCCAAAACGGCTGCGCCTGCCGCTAGGTGCTATCCCTATACCATAGTTTCCTCGCGTGAAATTTAGGGTTTTCGTGACGACATCCGGTTGGCTGCTATCTGGAACCTCTTTAGAGTGGGCCCGACTTTACTACGCTGGCATGGGTATAACACCCGGGAGTAAGGGTGCCACGGTGTAGGAATAGCGTCCCAGCGATATGCGCTATCGTTTTAGATCAGTTTCAAAAATATTTTTAAAAGTATATTATTTTGTGCTGAAGTTTCCTCGTAAGGTTAGTTTTATCGTTTTTGGGGTGTCATGGGAACTTTGCAGTACTGTTGTCAGGGCCTGAGGAACAATTGCTGCTCCTTTTCACGAAGACATTGAGGTAGGCCGAACATGGCATAGACTAACTCCATGCATCCTAAGATTCATTCACCAACCAGCCAACCGAGGAAAGCCACCGGGTACCTGAAAGCCGCTTGTCTCCGTCACGTCCGCCTCTTAACGTTGCGTCGCTAGCATTACAAAACGTGATCGTGTTCCCGTTGCGAAAGAGCCATGCAAGCACATGCACGGTTGTTGTTTGTTTCGATGATCACAACACAAAGTTTTGTACTCAGATCATCGTTACATAGATAAAAAGATAATGGGGACTCGGATAATGTTTCATTACACCTACTTGTATTATCCGTTCATATATATATACCAACCATTCCCACACATCATCGCATTTTTCAGTCAGAGACATGGGTGATGAGCCTGGATTACCTTGTACACGTGCATGCATTGATGCATATATATGGCAAAGGAGTGTCACAATTGCTTAGCTTTTCTATTTGTTGCGGGATTTTCGGTTCGACATGTTAAGGGTTTACTCTACGCAGTTTACTCTACCCATTCTAGCTTAAGTCTACACGTATCGCGATGTGAGAATGCTTTTCTTCAGTTGAAACTCATAACCGCGTCCAACTCGTCTTCATCGTCCTCTTCTTCTGCAGCCCCGCACCAACCCAAGTTCTCCCTCTCTTCCATGCCGTCCATCCCGAGCTGACGTCGGCGACACCGATGTGACCGGCAAAGAGCTGTGGCGCCGGTGCCGGAGAAGAAGGGAGTGCGGGGGAGGTTGGAGGGATAGTCGGCAGCAGCCACAAACCCCTCAGCTGATGAACAACTGGTGCATCACCACCACATACTATGCTGAATTTGTGATGCACCAGTCTTTTGTAAAATATGGAGGCAAGCTTAGCTGATGAACTTCTGGTGCATCACCAGCACATACTGTGCTGAATTTGTGATGCACCACACTTTTGTGCTAGTTTATTATTACTCTTTATTAGTAGTCTGTGTTTTAAGTGCAGTGTGTGATGGTAATCTCACCACTCGAAATAGTGGTGAGAGTATGTGTGGGCATGAACATAACCAAATAGCAGTTTTTTGCATTGGTTTCCTCAAACAGGCCACCAAACACTGTGGTTTCGGAATTTGGCTAAAGAGGAACGGGCCTAGCCGCCTCTTTGTGGACAACCAAATGGGTTGCAGAATGTGGCTTTTGCCTCTTTTTTCAAGGACAGCCCCTGCTGGGCCACAGATGTAAAGTGACCAAAACGGCTGCAGGAACCAAATTATGCACTTAGTTAGTTTGTGTACCTGTGTTGATAATCGAAATATAGTCTAGACCGTCGAGAGACTATGGTATCGCGTACGGGGAGCACTCATGAGGCCACGACGCCCAAGGGTAGCCGAATGGAACCACTCTTGGCCCAAACATATCACCAACATTAAAGAGTGTTCGTTGCGATCCCCAGGTTGTTTGTGTCACCTAAAAAAATACACGGGTGATAGAGAAACAAGCATCGACAGCAAGGGGAAAGGATGAGAGGATTCTAGAAACAAACTACTTGTTGCCAACTCATATATTCTACAATGTCCATTATTTACACAAAATAATTATATTCCTATACTTGAACCTTTACCAACCTATTTGTTTCATTTGTACACAATAATACACTCTTCAAATTCGGTAGATACTTAAGGATACTACGAAAATAGCACATTTAAATTTACTATGGTACATTGAGCATAGATTAATTTGTAAAGTACCATAACACGATTGTTTTGTTAAAATAATGGTGAATCTGTTATAACAAAAATAATTAAACTTTTAAAAATCAATTAATAAAAAGGTGCGGAAATACAATTTCAGCTTAGTTTAAGACCTTCTATTTATCATGAAAATATCTTTAAAAATGCACCATATGCGAACATGATTGTATTCCTATTTATGATTGAAAAAATTACGTAAAAATGTTTAATATAAATAGAAATAATAGTTAATTTCAACTCTATATACCGACGGAGAAATCCCCGCCGGGTGTTTGCTCTTTCTTTCACATCCCTATGGAGACAAATATCCTCATGTGTGTTAGTTCATAATGACAACAACTTGCAACTCAAGTTCACAATGACAGAAAAAAAAAACTCATCTACATAAGAAAAAAAATACTCATGCATCAAGTCCCGGAGCCCAGATGTTCTCCTCGGCATGACGCTCGTACGACTCAAAGTTGTACTCGTTCACATCAGCTTCAGAGGAGCTGGGGCGGATCCAGTGGGGGTGCAATGGATGCCATGGCACCCCCTAAAAAATACAGATTGTGAAATCTAGTACCAATTTAGTTTACTTTTATGTGTATTACATGTGTTAAAAAATAACTAAATGATATTTATGCCATGAATACTGAGTTTGGAACCCCCAACAATTTACTTCTACATCCGCCACTGCAGAGGAGGCATCAGAAGCAGCAGAGTGGTACTACACAAACACACACAAAAAATCAAGTTAGAAGGCATTCATTACATTAAGCACATTGTGATCAGTATGCATGTTTTTATCAAACTCACCGATTTATAGGAGTCATCGGAGTAATAGGGGCACTTCCTCTTCTAACCAACAATGCTGTCCTCCAATAACTGAGCAACCTGTTTCAGGAACATGCAATAAAAAGTTAAATAATGCATAACTAATGCTCATCTAATTAAATTACTGATGTTAGAAATATAAAATTCCTAGCTACTATGAAAGACATTTTAAAAAGGAGGTAAACAAATGCTTCCAAAAATTTATAATAACTAGAAATGCACAACAACCCCGTAAAAAAGGCACAATAACTACTATTTCTACGAATTTCATGGATTTGGATGGGCCAGATATGGTGAAGTTTGGAAAACGGGAGACGATGGACTGTGGCTTCAAAGAGACTGCTTCTGGTACCTCTCGCCATTTATACTCCGGGTCTGCTCCGCCCACCTCCCCATCTGCCCCTTCGCTAGTCTCCACGTGTCAACATTTTCAACGGTTGGAGAAATCTATAT
The DNA here is from genome assembly GCA_947311845.1 of Poa pratensis. NCBI lineage: Eukaryota > Viridiplantae > Streptophyta > Magnoliopsida > Poales > Poaceae > Poa > Poa pratensis. Next base: position 33,084,011 of record CAMZMU010000060.1, on the reverse strand, counting down.
GTTACCATAGAGGCAAATATTGAAAATGGGTCATTTTAATAACCGTTGCCAATATAATGAGTGACAGTGATTGGAATATATTGACGGGTCAGCGCCGTGGCCCAGGACAGGTTTGTACGCACCGGCCGCGCGGAAAGCTCGATTTTCCGTCGCCTAACTCGTGTTGTTTCCATAGAGAGGTATCCGATGTGTCGTTCTGCACTAGTGTTATCCTTAGATGGAATGTTATTTCTTAGTATTAACCATAAGAAGATTTTTATTTTTAGGGGTATATTGATTTCCCACTAAGGGTTCCTTTGATTTGGTGGAAACATAGAGAGAATGTACAGGGATAAGAAATTTTCCCTAGATTCTACTGTTCACTCACTTGATTCATAGGAATGATGCAAAGGAAAACTAGAGGAAATTTCCTATAGATCTCACTTCCAAGTCAAAACGTACAGAAAAACTAAAATGCACTAAGACCTCACATTCTATGAATCCTATGCACAAGGAACTAGGAAAGTTTTGCAAATGCCATTCTTTCCTATTCCTATTCCTTTCCCATTCCTTTGATATTCCAATCCTATGAATTAAATAGGCCCTAAAGATGTATGGAAAAGCTCCATTCGATCTTAGATGAAGACTCAGTTCTCCATTTTACTTTGTCAGGTTCATCAAACAGGATGCAAAACATCCATCGCGGAAAGCTCGAGTGGGCTGAATCTTCAACCTGAAACCTAACCAAGGACGAGACGAAGGCGGGGCCGCTGGGTGGCGATGCAAGAATCTTAGAGTAAAATCAAACTGCATGAATGTGGAACTGAAATATATATATATATATATATATATAACTTAATTAGCAGTTACGTTTAGAACAATGTCTCTAGAACTTTGGTCATGTGCTAACAAATGAGATGTAGCCATCCATGCTTTTCCGGCCGGTCGCGAGTAGTTTTCTCCGCGTTTTCTTTCCTTCTTTTTTCTCCTGGACGATGATGATGCGATCGAGCCTGTCTCAACCAGATGGATAATCATCAGATCCACCATGCGCGGCAGCTGAGCCGATGCTCCGATGGCAACTCGAGACTGACCGAATCGTAGTTTAATATCACCGGCTTCGGCCGACCGGCCGTAAGCGTACGTCTCCATCGAGGCCGACGAGTTCGTTACATACACGGCGACGAGAAGCGGAGCGCGGACGCGCCCTCAACCACTCGCTCCACGACGCCGAACGCTCAGACTACGTGAGCTAGCTAGGGAGAAGAGACTGAAGGTGGTACTTCAACTTGGCGCCAGAGGAGAAACCGGCTAACTGCTGACTGGAGTGTCTTTTTGGTCACATCTCAACTAACGTGAAGATCTTGCTGCCGTCGACCTACCAGCAGATGATAATGCAAACGGCCAATCCAAACCAAACGCTAGCTATTACCGTGTTTCCCCTTCCTTAGATAAATGCGATGCAGATTTTTCAGAAAAGAGCTTTCATTGTTATTTTGCTACACATACACTGGTGACTGCTAATTCATATCCGTTCGGAGGTTATCTCGCCTTAAAGCATTATATTTGGCGTTTATTCAGACATGTACTGGTTGCTGATTCCCTAACCTCCAGGGTTTCCCTTAGTTACCAAGACAGAATAGCCTTTTTTACTGGTCCCAGTCAAAGAGATAAGGCCAGGTCAGATCAATGGGTGGCATGCACATCCAATCTGGCAAAAGCAGCAAGCTCCACCGTAACAACTCCGCATCTCTAAGCAATAAGCCACAGCAGCATACACACTGCAATCTTGGAAAACAGATTATGGCGCGAACAGTGGCTTATATTTGCTAGCTCCGACATACACAAGATGGAGAAGAGGACGGGCAATGGAAAGCTTAAGAAAAGGTGGTTATGGATTTGACCCTGAGGCCCCCACATTTAACTTGAGAAGTTCACAAAGGAAGCTGCATTCCATTTTGCGTTGCATATATGTGTGGTGCAGCAGGAGACTAGCAGTCTATCTGAAAAAGAAATCGAAAGCTATGAGGCATAAAAGGCTAACCATGTTTTTGTCACTCGCTGTGAAGGTCCCATAAAGCCTTCACATGTTTCAGTTCAGAGGTGATATACCACCCACATTGAATTATTAGTGTGAAGCACAGAACAATTATGAGACTATCATTTACCTATGTTTTTCAATGATTAAGGGATATTTTACGGTGCATCCTACTACATATTTTTGGGTGTAGTATTAAGTGAATCCAACGGCTAATACAATTTGGGCCAGATATAGGCACAAGGACAACTTCGTAACTTGTTATTAATCCTAATTATTTTGCTAATACAAGCCGGCGACGCCATTGGTTTCTCGCGGTGCTCCACCTGTTGGCCTTCGCTTCTCCCCGAACGAGATGAATGGCAGGTTTTCTGATCGAGATCGTTCAAGGAACATGCGGTCCTGAAGCGGCAAGGTTGAACCGGATGACATGGAGCCGGGACTCCGGCGTCCGGCCATCGCCGTTGGGGTGGACGTCAACCTAGACAAGTTATCTGTGAAGGAAGACATCCGCAGCCTCGAAAGCATGGACCGTTGTCTGTAGTCTGCGAACGACGAGATCAAGACAACCAACGACGCCGGCACCATCAAGTCACTCTGCTCCGTCATAACGACTTGACGGCGCGGGCGAGCAGGTCCTGGTTGACCGAATTGATCTGTCCCTCGAGCTTGGCTTGCCGCCGGATCGGTCGGCGAGGTGGCGGTCGACACAACAAATGGCGAGCTAGGCAGTACATGAAGACGCACGCGTGCCTGGAGCAGAGCACGTCCAGCGGCAATCCTAGCACACGCTCGCGAGGTTTCTAGTCATCAGCGCGCAGCAGCTAGCTTGCAATGCACAGGACTACGTACTGGCCAGCTTCTTGCGTCGTTTCCTCGTCGGTGAGCTCCAGCAGCACATCCACCATGGCCCTCGCCACGAAGCTCTGCCCTTCCGCCCGCCGCTGCTCCTCGTGCTCGCTGACCGGCGCTCTGTTCGAGTCACAGGATGAAGACGACAACGTTGAGCACACTATTGAGGTGGAAGGATGCGAGCGGGTATCGGAAGAGCGGCCGCAAGGGGCCGGGGCTGCACTGCCGGTGCCATGCCCACCGGATTTGAAACAGTGTACTGCCCAAAATACCCCTGGCTGTTAAATATACTCGGATTTGAAACAGTGCCATGCCCACCGGATAATCACCATTTATTTTACGGTACATCAAAATATTGTGTAGTATTTTCGCTCTGAACCGTTGGATCGGTGGAAATAAATGGTCCAAAATCATTTGATGTACCGTAAAATAACTCATGATTAATAGTTGCACAGGGCAGCTAAACGTCTGGAATAGTTTGTCCACATTCAGACGACAGTGGAATTCCTCGGCACTGAAACCATGCACCCCTGCCCGGCAACTTTTGCTGTTCTGCGTAAAGTTAATCATAACCGTTGGCTAGCTACGAATCTACGATGCTACTTGATAACATTGAATCGCTAATCGGCGCAACTATCTTCAACTCCGTACTCAACTGACACTTGAATTAACAATTCTCTGCTTATTACCATTGAGCTTAACTGAAACTCTGAGCTAGCTAGTGCGCCCTTTGCTTTTTACTAGTACCTGACAAGGAAACTGGTATTCCAAGACATGCCTCCGTCTTGGTGCACCATCGTATCACCAGCACAGCTGCATGGCGCGCAAAGAAGTATCTAGCGTGAGAATAAAATACTTCCCCTCTCAAAACCCAACCATTTCTTCCGAGGTTTTCAGACAAAAAATACAAATAATCGCCCGTCCGTCAACTTGCACCGGCCGATGGAGCAGAAAGAGGGAGCAAGCAGCGGCCCTATGTGAGCATTTTCTATGTACGCCCACCAAACCCAGCCAACCACTATGACTCGGTGACCCCCTACCATGCACGCAACCATGGACGATCTCACGTAGTGCAGCAGCCGTTTATATAGCCACTCCAACCCTACTCATGTCACTCACCACCTCCATCCATCAAGGTATCCATCTGTTCTAGAGCTCAAGAGATCGATCCGACGCAGCTACGGAGTTGCATTGAGCTAGCCCAGGAAGCTTCAGGTACAATGGGTGATGCTCGCCGCCTCCGGTGCGCCTCCCCTGCATGCCTCCTCCTCGTCTTCCCCTCGCCATGCCGGCCCTCACCGCCGGCCTCACCCGACGCTACACGTTCAATGTGACGATGGCGACGGTGACGCGGCTGTGCACGACGAAGAGCATCCCGACGGTGAACGGCCAGTTCCCGGGGCCGAAGATCACCGTCCGCGAGGGCGACCGGCTCATCGTCAACGTGCACAACAACATCAACAACAACGTCACCTTCCACTGGCACGGCGTGCGGCAGCTGCGGAGCGCGTGGTCGGACGGGCCGGCGTACATCACGCAGTGCCCGATGCGGCCGGGGCAGAGCTACGTCTACAACTTCCGCGTCGTCGGGCAGCGGGGCACGCTGTGGTGGCACGCCCACTTCTCCTGGCTCCGCGCCACGCTCTACGGGCCCATCGTCATCCTCCCGCCGCGCGGCGTCGCCTACCCGTTCCCCAAGCCCTACAGGGAGGTGCCCCTCATGCTCGGCGAGTGGTTCAACGCCGACCCGGAGGCGGTGATCAAGCAGGCGCTGCAGACCGGCGGCGGCCCCAACGTCTCCGACGCATACACTTTCAACGGCTTCCCTGGCCCAACATACAACTGCTCAGCCAACAGTAAATTTTTTTATCAGCCCAAATCCTTTATTACGGTGCAGTGAAAACACGTAGCGTTGTTGATGTGTGTGATGTTTGTGTGACGTGGCAGACACGTTCAAGCTCAAGGTGAAGCCAGGGAGGACGTACATGCTGCGGCTCATCAACGCGGCGCTCAACGACGAGCTCTTCTTCGCGGTCGCCAACCACACGCTCACCGTGGTGCAGGCGGACGCCAGCTACGTGAAACCCTTCACCGCCGCCACGCTCGTCATCTCGCCGGGCCAGACCATGGACGTGCTCCTCACCGCGGCGACCAACCCGTCGTCCTCGGCCTTCGCCATCGCCATCGCGCCCTACACCAACACGGTGGGCACCTTCGACAACACCACCGCGCAGGCCGTCCTCGAGTACGCCCGCAGAGGCTCCGGAACCTCCCGGCGCCGCCTCTCCCGCGGTACAACGACACCGGCGCGGTCACCAACTTCACGTCCAGGTTCCGGAGCCTCGCGAGCGCGCGTACCCGGCGCGCGTGCCGCAGGCCGTGGACCGGCACTTCTTCTTCGCCGTCGGGCTGGGCGCCGACCCTTGCCAGAGCCCGGTGAACGGGACGTGCCAGGGGCCCAACAACACCAGGTTCGCGGCCTCCATCAACAACGTCTCCTTCGTCATGCCCAGGTCGACCTCGCTCCTCCAGGCGCACTACCAGCGCCGATACAGCGGCGTGCTCGCCGCCAACTTCCCCGCGGCGCCGCCGCGCAGGTTCAACTACACGGCACACGCCCAACAACACGTTCGTGACGCACGGCACCAGGGTGGTGCCGCTGGACTTCAACACCACCGTGAGGTGGTGCTGCAGGACACCAGCATCCAGCGCCGAGAGCCACCCGCTGCACCTGCACGGCTACGACTTCCACGTCGTCGGCACGGGTTCGGGAACTACGACGCCGCCAGGTACAACCTCGTCGACCCCGTGCAGCGGAACACCATCTCCGTGCCCACCGCCGGCTGGGTCGCCATCCGCTTCGTCGCCAACAACCCCGGTAGGTTATTAACTTTCCCATAAATAAACTAAATACTAATGTGGACCACTTATCACGTGGTTGACTTCTGTTGACTGGATCATTGAACTGATGACTTTTGTGTGGGGCCGGGTAGGTGTGTGGATCATGCACTGCCACTTGGACGTGCACTTGAGCTGGGGCCTGTCCATGGCGTGGCTCGTCAACGATGGCCCGCTGCCCAACCAGAAGCTGCCGCCTCCACCGTCCGATATCCCCAGATGCTCCTAGCCTACGGCTCAGATCTGTGGCGGTTTTGATCCATGAAAGGCATGTCCGGTGCATGCATTAAAAATCTCCATTCGTGGTGGGGTCGAGGTATCCGCTCGATCGGTTGGTCTGACTGGTGTGCCCGTTTTTGTGTTTTCTTGCCTCTTGGACAGAAACAAAGATTGATGTAAACTTAGTAAAAAAAGATTGATGTAAACTTAGTAAAAAGAGATTGATGTAAACTGTAAAAAAAATCTATGGATGTCATCGTGTCATTCATGTTCTTGTTCTTGTTTCTTGGAAGGAAATTATGTTATTCTTTGATTTCACTTTTTTCCTTCTCGTCGTAGAAATTTCTTAGTGTCAAAAGTTCAAATCGAATTTTGGACCAGCTAATGATTTATTCCGCGTTCAATTTCGGGATTGCTTCCTAATATCTAGTCTGGCCACTACTAAACTAAACTTGACGCGGTGTCTCACTTGGGTCACTGAGCTTACAAATACCTAAATTATGGTTACATACGTTGCTTAAGTGACTCAGTACGGTCACAGTTTTTCTGTTGTTGCAAAAAGACGGGCCGACCAAAACCCTATGTGGTTCGGTCGGACCCGATCTCTCGTGGTCGTCTCCGTCGTCGCCAACTCCCTAGTTCCCACATTCGGCCATCCCCACCCGCCGTCTGCCATTGCGTCGTGTCCGCCCTGTTCTTCTCGAGCTCCATCGGGACAGGTCTCCGCGGCCGGTCATTTGTGGCGCCCCTCATCGGTTGCCGTGACTCTTATCAAGTTGGTGTGGAAATTCTGTTATTCTTTGATTCCTCATTTTTTTTCCTTCTCATCGTGGACATTCCTTACTATATTGCCTGTATAGATTGCGTCTTGGCCACTGCTCCTGGTTTTCTTAATACGTATCTAACCTGGCCACTGCTCCTGGTTTTCATTTCTTAACATCTAATCCTGGCCATATCTTAATATCTAATCTGGCCACAACTCCTGGTTTTCATTTTGGTGGAAACTTCACTCTTGCACATTACTATAGTATTGTTTTTTCAGCGAGCTTCATTCAGGAATAGGCGCGAAATGCCAAAGTACACGTGAGCTTTTTTTGAGTTTTAAAGCGGTCGTATCCGCTATCCGATTAGATAGAATAGATGTTTATGTAGAGAATTTTGGTTTAGGGAAAAAACCCTAAACAGACAAAAACAAAACAAAAAACTAGTCTCCGGGGTCCTGCGTGTGGGCGAAAACCCGCAACGCCAACTCTTCGTGCACCAAAGCCGCCACCTCCATAGGCGAGATCTCCACACCGCGGAAGATTCCGTCTCCCTCCCTCCATAACCACCACATCGAGTGGAGAAAGGCCCTGCTATCAGTGCTCCTAGCAGCTTCGCGGCGCACTAGCTCGGTCACGTGATCCCCTCCTTGCCCAAGCATCAGAAACATCAGAACTAGGCAACCTCTGGCGGCGTCTGCTGCACCATCCTGGCTCCTAACGTCTTCTTCTTCTTGGGTTTCTTCATGGAGAGAACGAGGTCATCAATGGCCGCCCGCCTGGTCTGAGAGGGGTCCATCGAGCAGGCCCATGAATTCCTGCCGCTGACGCTCTGAAGTGCTTGCCTCCTCAAGCCGCGAGCCGAGACGTCGCGCCACGGCCTCCCTGGCTAGCTGCTCAATGTTGGCGCCCTCCGGGTGTAACTTTGCCAACCTGGTACTTCTCCACGCAGACGGCGCCTCCACCTCCATCTCATGGGTCAACGCCGTGACCGGCGTGCCCAAAACGGAGGCTGCGAGCGGCACCATGATCCGGGCGAGGAAGCCCGACAAGGGGCACAGAGGTGCACCCACCTCTCTGTCCTGCTGTCCAGGGCCAGCCTGCACTGCCGGGACGGTGTCCATCTCGAACTGCTGCCCGGCCTCCCTCTCCATAGCATGATCACCCTGATCGGACAACAAGGCGGAGCCCGCATCGAGATCGGCACTGCTCGCCTCTTCGTGCTCCATCTCCTCATCGTCCAGCAGCACCACCTCTCCACCCAGCTCGACGAAGCAAGGCACCAGCTGCTGCATCACCCCATCAGCAGCCACAGCCTCCACATCAGTGTTGTCATGCCCCCCATCGCACGGCGCCTCCTACGCGAACGCCGCACGGTTTCCATCCTCCCCCAGCACAAACAACATCATCCGGCCGGCCCGCTCGTTCTCCTCCGCGAGAGTGCCATCCACACCCTCCTTGTAGAACCGCAGGCTGGCCAGTATCACCTCATTGGTCTTGGTGTAGCGCTCAGTGGAGTGCCGTGTCTATTTTTCCAGCAGAGTATCTCCTTGGTACTCATCCAAATTTGGTCCTCTATATCTCCATATAGAGGATCATCTAAGAAGATTTCCTTTTGGATGTCCCAAATTTTTCAGCAGAACATCTATATTCAGGACATCTATATTTTCTCTCCTATATTTTAATAGTTTTCTAATAACTACCATTTAACAGCTTTTCTTCAACGGCTCTATTTTTGAACGGATATATTTTCAACAGCTAGATTCCCAACGGCTATATTTCCAACAGCTATATTTTCAACGGCTATATTCCCAACAGCTATATTTTCAAATCTATATATACCACCATCTTCCACCTCTCTCACAACATTCCTGGTTGTGCCTTCTCTGCTCTCTACCCACTCTCTCACAATACAATGAGCACCTCTTGGAACATGATGATGAATTCATCGTCGTCTTCATCAGGCGACGATGAACTCATTATGGCAGCATTCGTCGACCTTGAAGAGGAAGAGCAGGGAAATGCCCGACGCCGTGGCGGGTCCAAGCCTGGACGTCAGATAATCGATAGAGGAAGAGATGCCGGATTTGTTCTTCTCTGGGATGACTACTTCAAACAAAATTCTCGCTACCCCGAGCACTTATTTCGGCGAAGGTTCGTCAATAGAACACTACTCTGTGTTTGTATATTTTTTCAGTACCGCGTCTCATTTATTTATTTTATGCACAGGTTTAGGATGTCCCATAATTTGTTTAATGGCATAGTTACTGGTATACTTGAGCATGACTATGAGGGTTATTTTACGCAAACAAGAAATTCTGCTGGAGCTCTTGGGTTGCATCCTCTGCAAAAGATGACCGCAGCAATGCGGATGTTATCTTATGGAATAGCTGCTGATTTAGCTGATTAGTACATCCGCTCCGCAGAATCCACAAATTTAGAGTCGTGCAAGAAATTTGTGATCAAAGTTTGTGAAGTATTTGGGGACCAGTACCTAAGATCTCCAAATGCGCAAGATACTGCAAGATTGCTTGCAATAGGGGAGGAAAGAGGATTCCCTGGTATGTTAGGGAGTATAGATTGCATGCACTGGGCTTGGAAAAATTGCCCAAAGAAATGGCACGGCATGTTTAAAGGCCATGTGAGAGAGCCCACAATGATCTTGGAAGCAGTTGCTTCACAAGATCTATGGATTTGGCATTCTTATTTTGGTTTACCGGGGTCTAACAATGATATAAATGTTCTTCAACGTTTTCCTGTGTTTGCAAAGCTAGCCGAAGGTAAAGCTCCAGAAGTGAATTATAGTATCAATGGTCATCAGTACACAATGGGGTATTACCTTGTAGATGGCATATATCCACAATGGGCAACATTTGTGAAAAACCATACCAGCTCCAGACACACGGAAGACGAAGAAATTTGTCCAAATGCAAGAGTCAGCTAGAAAGGATGTTGAACGAGCCTTTGGAGTTATGCAAGCTCGTTTCGCCATTGTTCGAGGACCTGCTAAAGGCTGGAAGCGTAAAGAAATTGGTGATGTCATGAAAGCTTGTGTCATAATGCACAATATGATAGTTGAAGAGGAAAGGGACAATGGTCGACAAAGCTACACTTATGATGGAATGGGAGAAAGGGTCACAATATCTCGTACCTATGCACAAGAGCTGAGTGATTTTCTCCACATGCATCACCGTATTAAAAATAAAGTTGATCATTCTCAGCTTCAAAGAGATCTAGTTGAGAACATCTGGCAGAAGTTTGGAGACGAGTGATGTAATCCTTTTCTTTTCATGTAGTTTTACCTTTTATGCAATGAGTGATGTAATCCATTTTATTTCATCAATGTAATGCAGTGCTATCAATAAAACATTTCCCTTTTTCATAGATCAAGTAGCTAACAAATCACGTAGTTCATACATCAGGTAGCTAACAAATCACATAGTTCATACATCAGGTAGCTAACAAATCACATAGTTCATACATCAAGTAGCTAACAAATCACATAGTTCATACATCAAGTAGCTCGTTGGCGGCGAGTAATGATCTCATTCTGCTGGTCTTCGTAGAATTGCTTTTGTAAAGCATTCATACCACTAGTGTCCACGAGCATAACCCTCTCGTCCAATTCAAACTGCTTACGTGCATCATCCCTCTGTTTCAATGCAATGTCCTGCTTTTGCAACTCAATTATTTCTGCATAGCGAACAGATTTGGCAGCCTCTTTCATCTCATCCTTCTCTTGCTTTTGTGCCCACACAGATTGTAATGATAACCTGCAAGAACTATCAGCAGACATGGGAGTTTTAGCTTTCCGACGTTCTTTCTCGAGCTTGGTACCGGAAGCCTCCTCTCGTTCAATAATTTTGGAAGATACACTCAAGTCATCATCAATACTAATAGCAGCGGATACACCTGGACTTGCATCAGATTTCTTCTTTTGTTTTTTCTGAGAAACTTCATGTTCTCTTGTCTCCCACTTTGGATACTTCGAAAACTCTAAGTAGCAATGCATGAACGTAAAAGGCTTTTTTTTGGGTCCTCTTGAATATACAAAAGGTGTGCCTCGGCACGCTGCAGCAAGCAATGTATTGTTAAAACATGTACGAAACACATATAGAATATTAGACACGAATTGGAAGATAGTCAACACATGCATACCTTCTCGTCTAAAGTCCTTCCGCTTTGGTTTCTATTCAAAATCTGCTGAAGGCATCCACAAAACTTGCTCGTAGCAGTTGAAATAGTGGTGTAACGGCCATTGACCGATGCAACATTACGAAACTGTCATGATGGGTCTTTGTGTAGGTTGTAGTACTCTATAATCCTAGCCCAATAAGAATCTGAATGTTGATCAGTTCCGACCACCGCATCCAAACTAGTGTTTGCCCATGCTTTTATCAACACCTGGTCCTCAAGACTTGACCAATTTTTGCCCTTTGGGATACCTTTTCTGCTTGGTTTAGGTTTTGCAGATGCAGCAATATTTTCAGTTGGCATCCTCACTTGTTCCCCAATTGGGCTACCATCCTGTGTGCAACCCCAACTCATGTCAGCAGAATTCAAATTCATCATGTCCAGAAAAGATCCATCCCTTGGTGTTTGTGAGTTATTCATCCCTAAATTGTCCATCTAAAAACAAACAACATCATAATTTAGTGCCTATGCAAAATCATCAACCATGATATAATTCAGTAGCAGAGCATCTAAAAGGAAAATTATACAACATCATGATGTATTTCAGTAGCAGAGCATCTAAAAGACAAATTATACAACAGCATGCTACATTTCAGTAGGAGAGTAGTAGCAGAAATTGAGTATGCAGCAAAAAAAATCAGTAGCAGAGCACTCCGCGTAGCAGCAAAATCAGCAAATATGCTCGCATGCAAGAGTCATGCGGTGGGCAGCCCCAGCACTAGAGCCGGCATCAGGCGGACCGTCGCGTGGAGCCCACACTCGATGCGTTAGGGTTGGTCAACGGAATGTTTGACTAGCTCTCGCGATTTTCTCCGCCCCCGTCGCCGGCGCCGCCGCCACCAATTCCACTGCTTTCCACAGCCTCCGGCCGCTCCCACTCCGGAGGGCGGCGCCTCCCTCAATGACCCAGCTCCTCTAAGCTTTGGAGAAGCTTCCCTATTCCTCTGCTGCTGCCAGCCCGCGCCGGCATCTAGCTCGGGATCCTGTTTTTTGCCTTGCCATTCCGGTGAGTTTGCAACCCTTTACCTCGCCGGTCTCGACCAGCGGCGGATTAGAACTAGTAGTCCACTTATCTGTATCTGGAGTTGGGGTCGGGGATCTAGCTCTCACCAAGCTTCAGTTTTTGGGATAGGAAGAAGGAAGATGTCAGAGAGGAGGGCGGGGCAGAACTCGCTGGGGGAGGATACAGAGAAGAAAGAGGAAGACGTGGACTCCATGTTGGAGCGTCTTCACCTGCTTGCTGATGTGACGGAAGTGGTCGTGATGAGCGACGATGAGGAAGATGACGAGGTTGCGCCGGTGAAGTGGTCTCTGGTGGGGAAGGTCCTGTCCCCAATGGTGAGCCATATCCAGACCATCCGGGCGGCGATGAAGCCGGCGTGGGGAAATCCGAGAGGGCTCCGGATTAGGCCGGGGGAGACAACGCGTTCGTGGCTGACTTCGCGAACAGAGCTGATCGCGAAAGAGTGCTTGAGGGCACGCCATGGATGGTGGGGAGACATGCCGTTGTGCTCCAAGATTACGATCCTAGGCTCCGACCTTCGGATATCAGGTTTGACTCGATGTCCATCTGGGTCCGCATCCTCAATTTGCCTTTCGAATGGATGAATGAGAGGAAGGGTTTGAAGATTGCAAAGCTAATTGACAAGAAGTGTGTGGTGGATGTTGATGAGTTTGGGGATGCCTCTGGTACTTTTCTGAGGGCGAAGGTTGCCATCCCAATTGACCAGCCGCTGAGGCGATGGGTGACGGTAAGGCGAGAGGGACGGGATGAAAGTTTCAATCTGCAGTACGAGAAACTCCCCTTCTACTGTTTCAGTTGTGGTTTGATCGGACATGGTGAGCTCGAATGCAAAGCACCCGCTGACAGAGATGCTGCTGGCAGACTTCCTTTTGACAGAGGACTGAGGGCGCCGGAGGAACACAGGAGAAGGGTTCAGTCTTTTGGCCAGGCAGCTGCCTCAGCATCTTGGCATAGCGGATCGAAGGACCGTGCGGGGAGCAGCAAGAAATCAGCGCCCAGCACGGCAACGAGCAGAACTTCTGGTGATGGTGAGAAGCTCAAGCCAGGAGAGCAAGTGGTCTCTTCACCTCCAGCAAAAACAACAGGGACGTCTGGATCTAACAAGGTCGCTGAAATTGCACGAAAATTATTCCCTGGTAGCGTCAGCCCGCAAGTACAGACTCCAAAGAAGCGAAAACCGAGCGAGGTGGGGACTGCGGATGGAGGTCTAGCGATGGAAGGGGGGCGGATTGTCATGATCGACAATGACCAGTCCCTTGCTTGGTCCCTGTGGGGGATCCTCAGGTGAGGGAGAGCGAGCCAAGCCGTACTGGTTTTGTCTCAGGCCAAGGTAAAGAGAAGAAACACAGAAGTGGCAAGCTTCTGAGAAATCAAGAGGGGTTGAAGGGATCAACATGATTACAGAGGGGGAAAATTTAGACGCGGGGCTGCCTATTCAGCCCTGCAATGATCAATGAAGGCCATCTCTTGGAACTGTCGGGGGCTTGGGAACCAGCCGGCAGTCATGGGCCTTCTAGAACTCTGGAAGGCAGAAGCGCCTGACATTCTCTTCTTGTCTGAAACTAAGCTGGACAAGGAAGAGATGAAGAGGATAAAAGTGTTGTTGAACATGCCAAACATGGAGGTGAAAGATTGTGAGGGGAGGAGCGGGGGTTTGGCCCTGTTCTGGAAAGATGATGTCAAGTTGACTGTTAACCCTGGGATGTCGCGATACCACATCGACGCGGTCATCCATGGGGAGGACGGTTTCACCTGGCGGCTCACGGGGATTTATGGGGAGCCGCAGGCTGGAGCAAGGGAGAAGACGTGGAAGTTGATGAGAATTCTCCATGGGCAGTCCAATCTGCCATGGATGGTTTTTGGGGATTTCAATGAGATCCTATTCGAGAGCGAAAAACAAGGAGGGCAAGCAAAAACACAAGCAAGCATGGACAAGTTTAGAATGGCCTTAGAGTTCTGTGAGCTCGAGGACCTGGGCTTTGTTGGTGATCCTTACACCTGGAGGAATAACAGCCACAAGGCTGAGTCTTATATCAAAGAGAGACTCGATAGGGCTGTGGCAAGTCTGGAGTGGAGGATGCACTTTCCTACTTACAAAGTAATCAATGGGGATCCAAGACACTCGGATCATAGACCGGTCATTCTTGCTATGGAGCCGGAATTCAGATGTAAACGGCGGCCGGAGGACACTATGCAACCTAAATTCGAAGCAAGGTGGCTGGAAGAGGAACAATGTGAGGAGGTGGTAAAAAACGCCTGGGAGCTGGCTGTGGTGGCGAGAAACTCAACAGTTGCCGAAGCAATTAAAAGGGTGGGCTGTGAGCTACATTCTTGGAGCAGGGAGGTGTTGGGTGAGTTGAAGAGCAGAATTAAAAAGGCCAAGAAGGACTTGAACCTGTGTAGGCGGAGTGATATCTCCCAACAACAAGTTGCCCAAGAGCATATGCTGCGATATAAACTTGAGAGGTTGCAGGACCAAAAGAATGTCTACTGGAAACAAAGAGCCCATGCACACTGGCTGAAGGAGGGGGATCGAAATACAAGTTCTTCCATGCTTGTGCGTCTGAGAGGAAGAGGGTAAACCTGATTAAAAAGCTGAAGAGAGATGTTGGTGGAGTGGTGGAGGGGGAGGAGGAGCTGAGAGTCTTCATCGCTAACTACTACAAGTCTCTTTTCTCTTCTGTCCCAGGCTCCCGGGAGGATGAACTGCTATCTAGTGTCCCCAGGAAGGTCACGGCTGAGATGAATGCCTTCCTACAAAAAAGGTTTACCGCCGAAGAGATTAGAGAAGCGCTGAACTCCATGGGGGATTTGAAGGCACCGGGCCCTGATGGCATGCCGCCTGTTTTCTACAAGCGGTTCTGGGATATTGTAGGCAGTAAAGTTCAGAGTGAAATTTTGGCGGTTTTGAATGGGGGCCAGATCCCAATAGGCTGGAATGAAACCACTCTGGTTTTGATCCCTAAAGTGAAAAATCCAGAGAAGCTGAAGGACTTGAGACCGATAAGTCTTTGCAATGTGGTCTTCAAGATTGTGGCCAAAGTGATTGCGTGCAGAATGAAGGATGTCCTGCCCGAAATTATTTCACAAAGCCAAAGCGCGTTTGTGCCTGGAAGGATGATCACCGACAACATCCTTATGGCCTATGAAATCACCCATTACATGCACCTGAGGAAGGGGGGCAGAGAAGGCTTGGCTGCTGTAAAACTTGATATGAGCAAAGCGTATGATCGGGTGGAGTGGTCTTTCTTGGAAAAGATAATGCTAAAGATGGGGTTCTCTGACAGTTGGGTGCAGCTGATCATGGGTTGTGTGCGGTCGGTTTCCTACAGAATCAAAGTTAATGCTGGCCTATCGGAGGTTGTTGTCCCACAGCGAGGGTTGAGGCAGGGATGCCCTTTGTCTCCTTACCTTTTCATCCTCTGTGCTGAAGGGCTCTCGGCTCTTTTCAAGAAGGCTGAGGAAGATGGGTCACTAAAAGGGGTACAAATCTGCCCGGGGGCACCTCATATAAACCACATGTTCTTTGCTGATGACTCGCTAATTTTTATGAATGTTAATGAAGCATGTGCTGCTAAGCTCCAACACATTTTGGCCTTGTATGAGGATGCCTCGGGCCAGGTTATTAACAAAGAGAAATCTGCTGTTATGTTCAGCAAAGGTACAACAAATGTAGCAAAAAGAAAGTTCAAAAACGTGATGGACATTAAGGATGAAGCTTACAGCGAAAGATATCTTGGACTCCCTGTCTATCTGGGTAGGGCAAAATCCAAGGCTTTCGGGTACTTAAAAGAGAGGATTTGGAAGCTGATACAAGGGTGGAAGGAGAAGTTCTTGTCTAGAGCTGGGAAGGAGATCCTGGTGAAGGCGGTGGCCCAAGCCATCCCGATTTATGCAATGTCTTGCTTTGATATTACAAAATCTCTCTGTGACGATATTTGTTCTATGGTTTGTCGGTATTGGTGGAATAATCAGGAGGATGAGAGGCACCATTGGCTGGGCTGGCAATGTCTTACAAAATCAAAGAGCGAGGGTGGCCTTGGTTTTAGAGACTTGCACCTCTTTAACATGGCCATGCTGGCTAGGCAGAGCTGGAGGCTGATTCAGGAGCCTGATTCGCTTTGTGGGCAGCTTTTAAAAGCTAAATACTTCCCAAACTGCAGCATTTTGGAGGCTGTTGTGAGCCCGGGATCTCATACTCCTGGCGTAGCATTCTAAAAGGGATGGAGCTGATCAAAGAGGGCCTTGTGTGGAGGATTGGGGAGGGCTCTTCTGTCAAGGTGTGGGAGGATCCGTGGCTCCCGGATGGTGACACCAGGAAGCCCAAAACCAACCAGGGCCGATCCCTTGTGACTGTCGTTGCGGACCTCATTGATCCAGCAACCGGCGGATGGGACGTTCAGCTGGTTCAGGACACTTTCCACCCAGATGATGCAAAAACAATCCTCTCCATCAGTCTGTGTGAGAATATGGATGATTGCTTGGCTTGGCATTTCGATCCTAAAGGTCAGTTCTCGGTAAAATCAGCCTACAAGTTGGGGGTTAGATTGCGGGATAGAAAGCTAGGGAGGGAAGCTGAATGCTCTTCAAGTAATCCGGATGCTGAGATGAAGAGGTTTAACTGGAAGCAGATTTGGCAGCTCAAGGCACCAAATAAACTCAGAATGTTTGTTTGGCGGTTGGCACACTATAGCTTGGCAAACAGGATGAAGATCAAAAAGTTGGGGGTCGACCTTGATACTCTTTGTCCTATATGCCACAGGCTGGACGAGGACGGCGGCCACACCTTCCTAAAATGCAAGAAAGTAAAAGAGTGCTGGAGTGGGCTGGGCCTCGGGGCAGTCAGGGAGAAGCTGCTTGTTTGCAGCTCTGCACATGAGATGTTGGCAACTTTGTGGAAGGTTGAAGAGCAAGACAAAATGAGAAGCCTAATCCTAATGTGGAATTGGTGGAGTGTTCGAAACAAGGCAAATGCTGGAGAGGCCTTCTCTAATCCGCAGGAGGTCTGTCACTGGGTGGAGAAGCTGGCCGTGGACTTCTCCTATCTAAAGGCACCTGATAAACCACCAAAACCTCCTGATAAACATCTGTGGACAAGGCCACCAGAAGACTATGTCAAGGTGAACTTTGACGGTGCTTTCAATCAAAACACTAATGATGGTGGCTGGGGGTATGTCATTCGCGATCAGGCGGGCGAGTATGTTGCTGCTGGCGCGGGGAAATCGGTGCACCTT
The DNA here is from genome assembly GCA_947311845.1 of Poa pratensis. Lineage (NCBI taxonomy): Eukaryota > Viridiplantae > Streptophyta > Magnoliopsida > Poales > Poaceae > Poa > Poa pratensis. The sequence continues at coordinate 33,066,812 of CAMZMU010000060.1, read as the reverse complement.
AGGGATGCACTTCATTCTGAAGTTGTCGCTTGTCTAGCGGCTATTGAGGGAGCAATCAATATTGGGGCTAATCGTATTATCTTTGAATCTGATTCCTCTACTCTGGTGAGTGCTTTGAAGACCAGGACTTATGACAAAGCTTCGATTGGAGTTCTGGTGAAGGAGGCAAGGAGCCTTTGTATCTTACATTTCAGCTCGTGTTTATTTGCGTTTAGCAGGCGTGAGTGTAATGGTGTCGCACATGAACTTGCGAAGTGGGGTGTTAGTACTGAGTCCCAGGACTCTGTTTGGGTGGATGAGGCCCCCGAGTGTGTTGTAAGCTTGTTAGCCAGAGACATTATGGCTGAGGTTTAATAGAGGTATCTATATTAACGTCAAAAAAAAAATCACCCGAGCAGGCTCGACCGCATCGATGCACCGGAGGATGTCGGGAGGAGAGACGGCGGCCCGAGCTGCTCTGCACGAGAGGAGAGAGGGCGGCCCGAGGCGCGGGAGGAAAGAGGGCGGCCCGAGCTGCGGCCCACCCCACCGCATCGGCGCATCGGAGGCGGTGGTCGCGAGCATGTCGGGGCGGTGGTCGCGAGCACGCCGTCGGGCGGCGCCCCCATCTGCAGCGCCCATCTCCCTCAGCGCCGCGCCCAGCGCGCCGCCCCCATCTCCCTTAGCCCGGAGGGGCCCCCATCTCCCTCAGCGCGGCGCCCAGCGCGCCGCCCCCATCTCCCAGCGCGCCTGCCCAACTCTCCCTCAGCGCGGCGCCCAGCTCGACCGCCGCCCACACCAGGCCCCGCCGCCATCTCTCCTCCCAGCGCCGCCATCTCCGATTCCCACCGCCGCCGTCTGCTCGGTACCCGCCTCCGCCTCCTAGCTACTGGTAAAAAAAAGTACAGAGCATAACTGGGGAGGCCGAATCGGGGGAGAGCGCCGGCGTCCTCGTCGTCGTCTGCAACTTCCGGATGCGCGCGCGACGCGAGCGAGCGAGAGATGGTCCTGGCTTCGTCCCCCAGATGTAGATGACGCATCCGGGACCTGTGAGGACATCTATCGATACATGTTCGTTTGGATGGGCTGCTGGAGAGCGTTTTTAGCCTTCGGTCCTCTATATTTAGTTTGGATGTCCATTTGGATGATCTCCTGGAGATGGTCCTGGCTTCGTCCCCCCTCGCTCACTGTCTCCTCTGCTCCTCCCATTTCGCTCCCCCTCAGTCCCCTCCCCGCCAAGCTTCCATTCCCGAGCACGATCGATCACGAGCTGATCGCTCGGAGGAAACATCCATGGAGTTTCGCGTGGGGGACACCAAGTGCAGGCTGTCCACCACGAAGAGGAGCGGAAAGGCGGCAATGGCCATGCGAGACGGCAAGAGCGGCGACGGGTGGTCGTCGTCGTCTTTCGCGCGGCGGTGCGCGCGGCTCGTCAGGGAGCAGCGCGCGCGGCTCTACATCGCGCGCCGCTGCGTCGCCATGCTCGCGTGCTGGCGCGAGCGCGATTACCCATGAAGCCCGAATTGTATGTACTCCGTACTAGCTAGCATCGATGAAGAAGCTATTCCAGTAATTTGTGGTTTTTGCTTCTCCCTCGCATCACATGTAATGTGTGTCTGAACTTGTATGTGGTGGATGTAATGAAGATGGAAAGAGAGATTTGTGAAACCAGATAGCATTCTTGTTTCGAATCTCTTATGAATTTTCAAAAATAAATCATCGGCAGGGCTTGAATCGCATGTTTTAGTTACAGCTTTTCTGCGTGGTAAGAACAGAGGGGGGGCAGCGCTGCAGCTGCTGCTTTACTGTGTTCTGGCAAGCGATATGGCTCTCTGCTTCAGCTGCATGCAGTGCAACCGTTGCACTGTTGAGTATCCAGCGCTGACGCCGACACGCCGTGAATTATCACACCATAAGCGACGCAGTCCGTACCTGAGCAATCTGTTCCTACTTGCTATGCCTCGCAACTTGCCAGCCATTACAGCTAAAAGGCCGCCTCCTTCGGGTGGACAGTAGGACCAGATAAGATCGATGTAAGTGATGATAAGAGGGCCAGTGTGTACTACTGCTTCATGCATGGCCTTCCCCTACGCCTAGCTACAACGTGGTAGACTGCATATGGCATATGCTTTCTAGCACGAGGACGTGTAGTTAAATAACCACCCCCTTTAGGCAATTTCAAACAAGCTATACATGACGTTTATTGTACTTTTTTTTGCAAATATGTGTGCATATTCTTTTGCAGGCGAAACAATTACTTCACTAGGGTTTTGTAATCCACAGAGGCGAAGCTAGAACATTTTTTTGATTGGGTTCATTGCTTTGTAAGAATAGGTTCAGAGTAGGTATAACCAGTGAATTTATGTGTGAATGTAAAGAGACTAATCTAATTTTGTTGGGTTCATGTGAACCCAATCAATACATGGTGGCTCCGCCACTGGTAATCCACCAATGCATCCAACTGAATTTCACCCAAATTAGTGAATATATATTGACACCCCGTGCTATGCTCCCGCTAAAGGGTGTCCATCATCGGATCCCAACTTGTCTACTCTTTCTCTCTACCTTCAAGATGTGATGGGAAAGGATGTCGGGGAAATGGAAAAAGAAAAGGCGGTAAAAAGATCACAAAAGAGGAGTCAATGAAATATAATGGATAAAAGGAAGTTGGGCGACATCTAGGTTTTGTGACGTCCGTGCTTGGTTCCGGCGGACCGACTGTGCGTGTGGCGTGGGTGCTTGGGACGGCGATCAGAGAATTTTGAGAATATGGAGGAAAAAGAGAAATAGCCATGGGGATTTCTTTCGCTCGATGCGGTGCCCATATCGCGTGAAAGATGGATGGGTTAGAAACGACATTGCACGCTACCGAGGCCCTAGGCGGTTTCTCTCCCGCATAGGACGCCTTCCGCCGATGACTAACAACCGAGCTCAGAGGGGAAGAGGGCGCGCCGCTGGTGGAAGTCGCTGTTCATGGTCGAGATATGGCAATAGCCTGGTCGGGGTAGCCGGTTAGGCATGTTGCGACGTACAACTCGCTAGTGGAGGCCATGGCGGCCGCAGCGCGCGTCGCGGAGATATGTAGGACGCCTGCGCTGCGGTGCCCCACTTCGCCGACGTGCTCGTGCACTGCGGTGTCACGCTTCCCGGCGATCTAGACTGGCTGGGGCTCGACGCTCCACTTCGTCTTGACCAAGGAGCTGAGGAGGCACGCCAAGTCGCCAAGGAATTGGGGGGAGACGAGCGACATGGACATGAAAGAGCACTATGACGACCTCTTCACCACAGAGTCCATCCTGAGGCCTCAGCAGATGAGCGTCGCGGGCAGTCCTGGCCTCCTGGGTCCTTCCCTCCAATCTGTATGGCACAGGTGCGCGTCTCCTTCAGTCATCTATTTGTTTCAATTAGAGCAAGTACAATAGTACAGCCATCAGCTGGCTATAAGAGATTGCCATGTCATCTATAGCTAGACATATAGCCAACATCTACAATAGTTAGATATGAAAATGGGTTACTTTATTAAGATATGTCACATCTCCCACTCTCACAAAGTGCCTAGGAGCACGTGCTAGAGCTGGCTCTTGCATGAGAGCCCACTCCCCTTCTCTCTCCTCTTCTCTCTCCTCCATGTCATCCAACAAATAATATTTTAATCCTTATAGCTTGCTTACATAAACTTATTGTACTTGCTCTTAGGCATCAGTATAACTGAATATTATATAAAGTTAAGCCATCGGAGTAGACACTGAAACCAAATTGATAGAAAGATGGATTGGTACTTCCTTGAAATCACATCAGTACAAGCAGCAACACAGTATTTTTGCTGCATCATGTATGTACCTTACCGACAAATGGCACTAAACTGACATCTACTGCAAATCATATTTTTAACATTTTAGCAATAATATGTAGGTTAATTTTGAATAATATGGTGAGACAATTTCAAGGCCGAGGAGTTACTGTCACAACATCTGTCTCTTGCCATGGATGCATGGACGCACTCGTGATTCAGAACTTCAGATCAGATGTTCAGATATAAAATAGAAAATAAAAATTTATTAATAATGTGTAAAATGTATTGTTTAGTTTATAAATATATCTATATCGCGTAAAACCCATTTCCTCTTTTGTTGAATTCATTTCTGAGATAAATGCACGGGCGGTCCTAATTCTTTCGCCGCTGTGTCAGTTCAATCCTAATTCTTTCAAACCACACATCCCAGTCCCATATCTTTTCAAACCGTTCACCGGAGGTCCTAATTCTTTCAAACCGCACATCCTACTCCCATATCTTTTCAAACCGTTCACTGGAGGTCCTAATTTGACCCGGCCAGCGTTGACCTGCCCGCGTGGCACTTTGACCATTGCCACATCGACAACAATTTACAAAAAAGCCCCCTTCTTCTCCTCCATCGCCGTCCGGACCCTCACCACTTCCTCCCACTTGCTGGAGCCGGCGTACATGTTGGACAGCTGCACGTGGACGCCGCTGTGGTCAAGGCCCAGCTCCGCCAGCCACTCCACCACCTGCTTCCCGAGCTCCACGTCGCCGCCGTGCACCCTGCACGCGATCAGCAGCGCACCCAGGACGTAGGAGTCGGGCTTCATCGGCATCGACCGCGCCAAGTCCACGGCCTCGGCGAGCAGGCCCGCGCGGCCGAGCACGTCGACCGGCGAGCCGTAGTGCTCCACGCCAGGCTCCACGCCGTGGACGGTGACCATGGTCCGGAATATCTCCTTGGCGACGCCGACGAGCCCGCCGCACCCGAGCGTGCCGCACGCGGCCAGCGCGCCGACAACGGCCGCCCGGTTGGGCCAGACGCGGGCTCTGAGCATCCCGTCGAAGAGCTCCACCCGTCGAAGTGTGGCCCGGCGTGGCCGCCGCCATGATCCATGAGGGCATGCCGGAGGCGGCGTTCCGGCCGAGCATCGGGTGCTCCACCCGCCCACATCTGGCGACGAGGCCGCGGCCGCCGGTGCACTCCAGGAACCCGTCCGGTGGCCGGAGTTCTCGCGGTCGCCTTGTACGACCCACAGGAACCGGTGGCCGGAGTTCTCGCGGTCATCGTCGCCTTGTACGTCTCGCTCTCGGGTGGGGGAGTCCGGCGCGGCGGCGCCGTGGCTGGCGTCGGGAGAGGTCCGGTTGCCGCAGAGCATGCATGACCACGATTTAGAAGAAATGTAACTTAGGGGGCTTTTTTGTAAATTGTTGTCGACGTGGCAATGGTCAAAGTGCCACGCGGGCAGGTCAACGCTGGCCGGGTCAAATTAGGACCTCCGATGAACGGTTTGAAAAGATATGGGACTAGGATGTGCGGTTTGAAAGAATTAGGACCTCCGGTGAACGGTTTGAAAAGATATGGGACTGGGATGTGCGGTTTGAAAGAATTAGGACTGAACTGACACAGCGGCGAAAGAATTAGGACCGCCCGTGCATTTATCTCTTCATTTCTTCTATTGTCCTGTTGAGCCACTTAATTCTCCGTATGAATTTTTTTCCATATATTTTAGATTTGCAACATTTCCATGGTGTGGGTGATATGTGTGTTCTCAAGAAAATGACACCAATATCTAGCTTGTTTTGTGCGTACCCCATATGCACTTAATCTTATCAAATTGTATTCTTCTTGTCTTCGTTTTGGTTGCACCGGGAAAACTTTAGGCGATCAAGTGGAGTGGCAACATATGGTCAAGCGAGTGGAAAAGGTAGGAATGTTCAAAGCATAGCACCACTCTATGTGTTCCAAATTATTTATTCCCCGTTGCAACGCACGGGCATGTTTCCTAGTGAAATATAATGGATAAAAGGAAGTTGGGCGACATCTAGGTTTTGTGATTTATGACATGTTTTGCTTGATGTCATTAAACACCACACCGCAAGTTAAGTAAGACACGTGTAAGGATGCACAAATAATAGCTTCTGATCGGTCAAAAGCTTTTGAGCAAATATCCTACACGAATTATAATGCAATATTTAGTGAGCGACATGCTACTGATACTTGAATACTTTTATAAGAAGGGCTGCATAGTGAATTACGCAAGATTTAAATTCTATTCTAAGATTCCAAAGTTTCGTCATGACAAAGATTTAAAAGATCGAACCGGTTGACTGGGGAGAGGGGGAGGGGTTGATCAGGCGATTGTAAACTTTCTTTTCTATTAGCAATTTAGAGAGATACAATTAAACAGATTCTCTAGATCATGTAACTAGATTAGCAATCTATAATATGACAAGGATAGAGCCCAACATACAAGATAAACAAGTAAGTAATGTTAGGTACAAGTGAGTAAAAGGGTTAAGAAATAACCATAAATGGACACGGAGATTTATCCTAAAATTCGCTTCTCAAGGGAAGTTAATCCCTGTTGGAGAGGTCTAGAGGCGTCAAGCTCCCCAGATAGCCACCAAGACTCACCTTATTCTCTTCGTACCTCCACAAGGTGGAGTGTCATGATCCACCAAAGATTGCCCTTGAAGGCGACAACCAAAACCTTTACATACAAGGTTGGGGCTAACTCCACAACTTAATTAGAGTCTCACAAGAAAATACTAGAGCTTCTCACCACCTAGGCAAGCTCCATGACGACTACTTCCATTTAGGGTTGTAAGAAACCCAAGAGTAACAAATCCACCAAGAATAGTAGGGGAAATAAAATTATTTTGGTGAAACCCTAGATCTAGATCTCCTCTATCACTGCTCGAAGATTCAATGAGGACAGAGTAAGGGGGTTGGAGATCTCTGCAATTTAGTCTTTGGAACAACGAATGAGAGAGTGTGGAAGTGGTGTTTGCCTTAAGAAAAAAGATTTATTTACAGAGTCCCCAATTCCAACGGTTATGTTGCGGGGAAAACCTACCCAGATTAATCCGGGTCAGACAATTTGTTTCGGCCATAACAGGGCAAATGCGCAAGGTCAGCCCTGGCAAATGCCATCTCCAGAACATGCAATTCAGATTTATCTGGGTTGTCCGATTATCTTGACAACCCGAATATATGGGCCAATGTCCGATAAAATTTCCGCGGGGAGGGGGGGGGGGGGGGGGGGGGGGGGGGGTGCTCAAGGCGGTGCACGAGTGCAACACGCTGAATTTTGTCTTCCAAGTCATTTTCTCGAAGTGCACAAGTGCAACACGCTTCAAGATGAACTCTCACTCACTTGGGAAGTTTCCTGCAATATAGTCGATTTGTGTACGTGTTGATGCACTCATACCTTTCCTAAATGGACCCACTTTTATAGTACGTATTTCCTAAGACTCAAATAATAGAAAATCGTTGGAGCTCGTCTCTTCTTCCTTTCCACCTCGAGGTGTCCAATCCATATTTTGTTATTTTTAAATACACCTTTATAAATTATGTTTGTCAAACATGGTTAGTCTGTAATTGTGTTGCCATTAACACCAAAATCACTTAAGGATAGAAATACCCTTTCGGAGACGCACCAGAAAACTCAAGTGTTAAATACAACGGATCTCAACGATGCGGCAATGTTCACATCGGATATTGTGGTGACAATAGGATTCATTTCGGTAGCCATCTGATATGGCTATGCTATATGCTTGAGTTGCTGACATGTGGGGCTGGATAGTTTTAAATCCTAGTAGAAGAGGTATAAATTTTACAAAAATAGTACTCCCTCCGTCCAATAATAATTGTCTCAAGTTTGTCAAAAAGTGGATGTATCTAGACATGAAATATGTATGGATACATCCACTTTTTATCAAACTTGAGACGGATATTATTGGACGGGGGGAGTAATAATCTTGCAACTGAATTACATGTTTTTACCAAGAATATTAAGGTTATTTTTACAATTATTAATTAAGGATCCATTGTGGTGACCGAATCGATCCGGGGCATCCTCTGATTCCTTCCCTTGTCGTCCCCATCCAGATCTCTCCAATATCGTCTCTCCCTTCACTCTGAACTCCTCGCAAAATTCCTCTTCCCCTCACCTCCGCTAAGGTACGCGCCGCATGCCCGCATACATCTCCCTACTCTCCGGTGACCCTTCTAATCCCCGCGGCCATCTCGTCACCAGGTACTCCCGACGTCCCCGTTGCCGCGGCAAGCGCTGTCCCCGTTTGCATCCTCGATCCCTGGTAATTCCCACCGCCTTTGCCTGATCCCGGGCATAGTAGATTGGTTGCGTTAGAGCCCTGAGGTTTCTGATAATATTTTTAGAACACTCGGATAATACCATATGGTATGCGTGTGCTTGTGGGCTGTACTAGTTATCGGTGTGGGAGAAACAAAAGGTTTTGGTATGCAAGCAGGATAACTTTCAGGTTACATAAACGCATTCATGGAGAAGATCCCCTAATGAGCATACTAATTAGGCCGTAGCAACAACTGGAATTGTTGGAGCCTGAGACTGTATTATGCATTTTGTTGGGAGAAATAAAATGCCAGATACTGAGCGTCTTTTGTACCTATATATCAAATGTAATAGGATCATCTATCCATTCTTGGTTGTCTCTTTGAGTCTTTGGTCATTTGTTGCAGTATCTGAATTACATGTAACCAATGAATTTGGATAAGCAAAGGCAAGTGTGTGTGCCTAGTAGTTTGATGAAGAATTGTTGTGTTCGAGAACACTAATGCTCTGGTGGGTCTTTCTTGCAGAGTCTCCATTGAACAGCAAGGTCATGGCAGAGACCATAGATTTATCAGGGGATGGAGGCGTTATTAAGACGATTGTTAGAAAAGCAAAGGATGATGCTATAAGCCCATCCGATAGCCTTCCGTTGGTTGATGGTACCACATTTTATATATCTCGTTCTGAGCAAAACATAGCCATCGATAGTTAATTTATTCAGTTTGTCTGGGCAATTGTTCAGTGGTACTGATAAGTTACGGTTGAAGTTCGTTCTGATAATTGCTTTCAACATTTTTCCATTCTGCTGCTTTGCTCCTGTTATGCACTTCTATATGTGGTACAGTGAACTTTTACCTTTTTTCCATATTGGACTAAACATTTGCCATAATACCTATTTGCAGTTCATTATGAAGGGACACTTGAAAACGGGGAAGTTTTTGACACCACACATGAAGATAATTCTATTTTTTCATTTGAAGTTGGTCAGGGAGCTGTCATCAAAGCATGGGATCTAGCCTTAAGAACTATGAAAGTATGTGAATGTTTAATTGCTTGCTCAGATTGACCATCTGGAATGTTTCTTTCTAATAAAGTATCTCCTGATGACATATTGGAATGTTGAAGGTTGGTGAGGTTGCAAAAATAACATGCAAGCCGGAATATGCGTATGGAAGTGCAGGCTCACCACCAGAGATACCAGCAAAGTTTGTTTGCTATTTCGCTTCATGTTTGACTGAATTTTTGAGTTTTGTCGGGTAAAACAGTTCTGTAACTGGGTCTGCTTTGTTTCTGCAGTGCAACACTCATTTTTGAGGTGGAACTGGTGGCTTGCAAGCCAAGGAAAGGTTCAAGCTTGGGCAGTGTATCTGATGAGAAAGCCAGGCTAGAGTAAGATATCCCCAAATGTTTTCTCTTTCAATATTTAACACATCAAGTGTGCAATAATTAGACGGCGGTCGACAGAATTCTCAGTGAAGCTGGTATGTGGAGGTTGGAAGGGGCTAAGGAGTCGAGACTTGAGAACTCTGCCTCTGAATACTCAGACCACCCCATAATATCTGTAGACAACTGTAGATTTTTTTCTCATGGAGTTTTTTTTTCATTTCTTTTCTTTTTCTATGATGTTTTCTTTTACAGGACCGTTTCTACGAGATTAGTCGAGTTTTTGTTGTGTTTTTTTGTCAGCATGCACCTAAGCTGATTTTGTAGCTTTTGAGCCACTTCTGCAATCTTCTTGTTTAATACAAAATACACATGTTTTGGCACTGTGTTGCAGAAAAGAAAAATAGTCCCAAATAATTATGTTAGACAACACAGGACAGGATACTGAAATTACCCTCTAGCTATTGTTCATTGTTCTTGGTTACGTGCTTTCGTGAGAATGCTCTAAATACTGGAGAGGTAGAGATTTACGTTGAGTGCCTTTTATCTATGTTGTAATAAAGTGTGATATGTTGATCTGCGGTTATGCTAAGAACATTGTTTATTTGTCCACCCTTTGTTACTGTAAAAAATATATGATACATAAATTTTGATAGGGAACTTAAGAAACAGCGGGAGCTCGCTGCTTCTACCAAAGAGGAAGAGAAGAAGAAGAGGGAGGAAGCGAAGGCCGCAGCAGCTGCTCGTGTGCAAGCCAAACTGGATGCAAAGAAAGGGAAGGGAAAAGGAAAGGGAAAATAGGTTACAGCTGATGTAGTTATATTTGGTGCCGAGTGCTGACTGTTATAACCTATAAAATAATCTGCATAAGGCATCAGAGTGCAAGATTGCTTATCGGCTACTATGCTCGGCGATGCTACAGGCTTATGTTGTCGGACAGTGGTCGTGCTGAAAAGACCAAATAATTGCAGCAATCTTTAGCTTTTACCACATAAAGCAAGCAGTGTCATCTTCTGTCTGAGTAGTTTTTTTATCAAATCTGTCTGATTAGTTCCTTGACAGCAATGTCATTTTTGTGTCTCGTAGTTTATTATTAGCAAATGTATTTCAGACTGTTGAGCTTTGATCCGCACCGTTGTGGGAGATGACCTTGGAACGGAGCTCTTCATCAGTAAGGAAATTACACATAAGACAAATACTTGGTCTTACGGCAAACATGTGCCACAAGTTCATGCTCAAAAAAATCGTATCAATTTGCAGAAGATGCGACATTTACTTTCTGACCAAATGTGTATAACAACCTCAGAAAAATTGCTTTGATGTCCGTTCCAAGCGGTACATGACTTTTCAACACAGTATGTACACTTTACAACAGAATTGCCTTGGTTAAACCTGTAGCGCACAAGCACAGCCTAGTCCAGATTATGAGGGAGGATATTTCTGATGGTATGAAGAACAAAAGAACGACTAGGTCAATATTTTCATGTCCAAACTCAGAGTAGACCTGTGGAGTGGAAGAACTACTGCTGGGAGCTGCAAGCACCTTCTGAAGGGTGTCGTTGTTCCTTTCTGAAGGGTGTCGGGTGTACCTCTTCCCCACTACCTGTAGCGTATCGGGGGAAACCCTAGGACCAGTCCGGGCAGCAGCAGCGTCGTCGTTGCTTTCCTTCTTGGAGGTGTTGCTTGGTACGCGGCGATTCAAAGTGCTAGTTTAGTGGTGGGACTTTGCCGGAGAGGGCGCAGCGGTTGCGAGTCTCTTTTGTTTTCGTTGATCCGCCAATGTCGGCTTTGTTTTCTTCTATTTTTCTCTTTCTTTTCTTTTGGGCGTGCCTGTGCTGTTTTTGCCCCAGCAGTGGTCTCTATCTTGTATCGGGTGGTTGCTATATTAATATAGCGGAGCGAAAGCCTATTTCTTCGTTAATCTTAATTGTCAGAACCACACAAATGCAGGGCAAGTGATCGGCAGTCCTAGTGACACAGTCCCCGGTCTGAAAGTTGTTGCTAATGAAGACACATACAATCAGCATGTTGCGCCTAAAGACTTGCCAACATCAACCATTATTTGAAACATCGAAACACATACATCTATCTATATATAATAGCGCTCCCCTTCAGCGATGGCTCGCGCTACCCACCTCACCGGGTACCGTAGAAGTGTTACAGTACCCACACTTCTACAGTTTTTTGTTTGTTTGTCTTTTTCGCGATAATATGTACATGAAATATATGCACGCCGACGAACAGATTTCATTCCCGTGATCGGTTTCGGTATTGGTCGATTCTAACACCTTAATTTTGGATCCAAACTCGCAAAAATATCCGATGAATTTTGTCAAATTCGTCGCACTCAGTCATCTGTTTAAATTTTCCTTTCACGAGAAGATGAATATCAACCTGCCGAACAACTTTCATGTTTTAACCTTTTAGTTTTGACGGACATAAACATATTTCTCTCCAATCTTCAAATTCGTTATATTTTTAGCTACGCAAAAAAAAAACTGACGGATTTCAAAATTTTGAAACTCGAGGTGGCCACGTCACCCGAGCACTGTAGAAGCATCGTAGCTTCGTCATCCGCCGGTAAGCGTGGCATTTTTGCGCAAAGTCCTCTACATGTTTTGAAATTTGCGAACCGGTCCTCCTCGCCCTCCTCCTCTCCTCTTTCCTCCTCCGCTCAGACGGAGACGCCGCCGGCGCCAAGTTCATCCCCCGACAAATCAAAGCACACAAGGAACTCCGTTGTCGTCTCCTCTACCTCTAAGAAAATTTCAAATTTAAGAAATTTTTAAACTTTTCACATAAACTAAGAAATGTTCGTTTTGTTGCGAATTTTCCGTAAATGACATCATCACGACATCACAATGGGCCCGGCCTGTCAGGTTTTTTTTCTTTCCGAAAACATATTCAGAAAATGTTTAATCCATGACAGGTGGGACCGGTTTATTTAAACAATTTTCGGAAAAATGAAAAACATTCAAAATCAATATCTCTGAATATATCCATCGGGAAAAATATGAATAATATATCAAAACGTTCATAAAAAACATGCTAACTACTTATGCTAAAAAACAAACAAATTTGTATATTTAAATTTGGTAAACATTTGGAGAAAATTTAAATGTATTTTATCTAATTAAAGTTAAATATTCATAGCAAAATACAAAATATTTGAACATTCCAATTTGCTAGATATTTGGATATTCTCTAAAATACATAAAAAATGCTCAGAAAAAAATTAATGCTAACTATTTATGGCAAAATACAAACATATTTGAACATTTCAATTTGATCAATACTTGGATGCAATATAAATGAACTTTCCCTAATTGTGGAATCAAATCCAAAAAAATGTGTTTCCACTAATTATGTATTTAAACTAAATATTAATGAGAAAATAGAAGCATAGTTGAACATTCCAATTTGCTAAAAATTTAGAGATACTCTAGAATATATCAACATGCTCAGAAAAATAAATACTACCTATTTATGGCAAACAATAATCATATTTGAACATTCCAATTTGATTAATATTTTTACATAATCTAAATGAACTTCATCTAATTATGGATTTAAAATTAATAGATGCTCACATAATGCATTTTTCTAAATATGGAGTTAACTTAAAAATTTATGGAAACATACAACCATTTTTTATCATTTCAATTTGCTAAATATTTGAAGTTACATACCATCATAAAATACACTTCAAATTATGCAGCAAAATTAACACCATAGGCGCGGCGTGCCCCCACGCTAATTTTCCTAGTAGTACTCAGCGACTAGGCAAGATGCCAGCATATTTATAAAGAAAACCGAGTGGATATACACCCCACGGCCCCACGACTGTCTAGGGCGCATGCGTCTGGAATACAAGTTTTTGGTCACTTTTGTGCCCCCGCCAATTAAATGCAATTGCACACAAAAAAGTACAACTACAACAAATATAAAACTAAATACACAGTGCATAAGTAAAAAACTACAGATATATTATATTCAGAAGAAACAAAAGTGAACAAAAAAGCGGTTGAAGCTTCACAAAAGTGAAATAAACATCATCAAACTAAAAGGTAAAAAACTTTAAAACTTTCATACGCCTAGTTTAACCAAAAATTCTTCAAATATATCTGACCAAGCCATAGATTATGTTTAGAGCTTCAAATTCCGGTAGTCGGGAAAGCAGAGCACCTTAATGAAGTTGTACACGTAACGTAGTGCATGGCGTTACAACATGGGGGTTGTAGGCGTGTATATGGTCAGCTAATTAAGTGCTCAAACCCATTATATTATATGTTGATGATTTCTTCTGAATTCTAACCACTTGCAAACCGTACACAAGCAAGAGAGTGCATGTAAAGCGCTCTTTAGCATTATATCAAGACTTATTCACCCAGTCGACCAATTTCTCATGTTTGATTGCTAACAAACTGATGGAGAATCGCGATAGTAACTATTTTTTATCAAGTAATACTACCTTACCCGTTATCTAGCTAATTTTATACCTAGATATGTAACCATGACGTTCCATACAGTGGTAGAGCTTGGACCAAATCTCTGAGGGGAAAATAGGTTAGGAGGATGAAATTTCAGATAGAGGTATACAACAATCAAAATGACATCATTATATCTATTGCCATCACCGGCACCCCCGAAAATTTGTACGACACCTTCCAAATTGTGTCCCCTTTGGGGGGTGCATAGCGTCCACTCTTGCCAAAAGCAGCAGTCGCATGCTCGCGGTGATGGGTTTGTGCTTATTGGGATGTGTGGCATTCCGCGCTAACCATGTGATTTTAATCGACCTAGCCAAGAGCGTCCATGTGGGTTCATCCAAGATTCTGAGGCCGTTCATGAACAACTTCATCCAAGATGCGCTGACGACATCTGTTACCATGGCCGTTCTGTGTGATGTAGCCAACATTGGCAGAGTGATGTACATGTCAGGGGGGCCGATGCCCTCCCAGTCCAATATTTTTTTGCAAAAAGCAGTGCTTTTTAGCATGTTTTCCTTCAAAATCAGTGAGATTTGTCCCATTTTCCCTCCAAAAACTAAGTGATGGTGCTGTCACATCCACGTACCCATGTGGTTGGACGCGAGGCTAGCCTGCGCGGCTTTCTTCGCCAGCGCAGGCCCGGCTCTCCTAGCCGGCTTCCTCGCAGGACGTACGAGATTTACGTGATTTGCGACATTGCAGTACTTCTTCTTGCGTTAATTGGCAGTATGGAGGCCAGTGCAATCGAAACCAGCCAGTGGGCAACAGCTCTCAGTGTGGGCTTTATGTGGATGTGTGGCGCTCCGGATCGGATATGTCGTTTTAGTCCAGCTAGCCGAGCATGTGGACGCTCGTTCATCTTGATGCATCAACGTCCATCAGCGTCGAGCCGTACCGTCCCGCGCTGTAACTCCAATTCCAATCCCCTATTGCCTCTTCCCCGGCCACAAACACCTCCCTCTTCCCGTTCTACCCCTCCCCCTCACAACAGATATAATTTCACTTCTGCGGATAGAGATAGAAAGATGGAAACATATCTCGCATATTAGGTGTTGCTGCGAAAGAAACACTAACTACTACAATTTTTCTACCTTAGATAAACATCATTACATCAAATAAAGGTGATGGAGTTGTGTACTCGTGAAAACATGAATTCAATTTTGATGCTCACGTCTACACATAATTGAAAGAGATAATATCATAAAACCATAACTATTGGGTCTAGGGTTAAAAAACACAATTGAAGCAATATTTATCAGAAGCCCCACAATTTTGGGGCAAGTAATTGCAGAAAATCCAAATCTCCCGATTCAGTTAGTTTGACATTGTTTCCGACAACTCGGGACAGATGAGACAGTTCGCCGCTTTTTCATGCACAATGGGCCGTACCTAGACCAGACTTAGGCATAACCATTTGGACTGCATTTTAACTTTCGGCCAAACATTATTAAAAATCCAGTAATTCAAACTACATAAGTGAGTGAACTAGGAAATTTCCACCTCGTTTTTCCTTCTTGTTTAAATTGTTCGCAATTTTTGTACCTTTCGGCCATGATTCCGTAAAAACTTCAAGGAATTTGAAAACATTATAGTAGATATTCACGTCAATGAAAATTTTCCAAACTAGTCGGATTTTTCATATTTATAAAAAAAGTTTGTTTTTTTATCATTTTTGGGCCAAAGTTTAAAAATTGCGAAAAAACTTTGTTCGATATAGTTTCGTTTTGTTCGGACGGAAAATCTGGAGAAAACCGCCTCCTCAGCTTGCATCTGACTTGTGGGCCCAGTTGTTGGAAATGTTGTTAGACTGACTAAATCGTGAGGTTTGGGTTTTTTACTTGCCGTGTAAGTCATTGTTTTAGGCAAAAAATAGGCTAGTTTAGTTAATCGCCTACCCCAATAGTTGTGACAGTACTATATTTGATCTACCAGAAACGTACCTAGCTTTCTTAAAAAAGTACTTCCTCCGATCGATATTAATTATCGACAAATTGGATAGTATAATACGTACTTCAGTAACCTTAACGAGTTTTGTGTACGGAACAGAAAAAAGCCAGTTTTCAACACGACAATCCGCTGGACATTGTGGACAAGGAAAAGGTCGTTTCGACATGTTTGTTTCTGGAAACAGCTCGCTTAATCATCATGTCAGTAGAGCGTGTAAGCAGGCGATTAGCCCGTCGATCGTTATCTCGACATGATCAGCTCGAATTAATACCTATACGTCGCAGTTCCCGTCGATTTGTAACGCATCGACGAGACGAGAGAGAGATATGACAAGATGGCAGCTGCTGCCAAAGATGCCCAGTGGCCAGTGGTGCGCCACGCGTCTAAACGAGACGCAGTCAGCAGTCCAAACAAATTCATTTGTCCCACGGGACAGTCCTGGCAGTTGGAGTTAATCAAAGGAGAAAGTCCATTTTTAGTCCTTTTTGTCGTAAATGTTTTCCAGGTACAAAATACTCCTATATGAAATCTTATAACTTTGCTAATAGTCCGAAAAGCTAGATGGTTCCGTTGATTGTTATGGCATACTAGAAAAACTAGGACACGAAAGGAAAAGATCGAGATTGGTACATGCACTTTATTTTCAACATTTTTTTAGATAAATGGTCTTTATTACTTAAAAGTTTTAAGCATTACACCCGACCTCTGCATAATTGGGATGTACACAGCCACAAGTTCACGAGTACTCAATATGGAAATAAAAAGACGAATTACATATCATAATGAGAAATTGTAAAGCCGCCTAAGGTGCTGGTAGGTCTATCCGGAGACTATGTTGCCATCCATGCCGGGAAAATAACTCCCTGGCCACCGCCTCCAAACGTGACGCCACCTCCAAAAACAACTCCCGGTGCTCCACACGCTGCAGGGCCGACCATGCTCGTAGCGTTGTTGTACACCGAAAGATAACCTGCATAAGAGAAGCATTTTTATCGTTAAAACCTTGTCATTTCTACATAGCCATAGCGACCATATAACGGCAATCGCTCCCACCCGGCTAAATAGTTTAAACCTAGGATCAACACCATTTAACCAGCTGCCAAAAATATTTGCAACGGTACGTGGAGGATGTAAGGTAGAACCTATCTGGATGGCTGACCATATAGACCTAGCGAACTCACACTGGAAGAATAAGTGTGTAATAGTCTCGTCATGTTGACAGAAGACGCACTTTTTACTTCCGTGCCAATTGCGTTTGGCAAGGTTATCTTTTGTAAGAATTACACCTCGACGAAGATACCACGCGAACACCTTAGTTTTTAGCGGGATCTTCATCTTCCAAATTTTGTTATTATCCTTAATATCGACTGGTACTTCGGGTAAGATTAATGCTCTATACATAGAATCAACCGAGAATTTACCATTTTTTAAGATTCCAATGAAATTTATCTGGACCTTCCGACAATTGGATAGTTTCCAAACGGAGGAGCAAAGCATTCCAGGATGCTTGTCTTGTTCCAAGTAAACTTCTTCTGAACGAAACATTAGGAGGTGACGTACCCAACACCTTTGCGATCGTGTCGCTCTTGTTTCGCACAATCGTATAGAGAGCCGGATATTGTTCTCGGAGAGTGGCTTGTCCTAGCCATTTATCCTCCCAGAATCTAATTTCCGATCCATCCCTAATTGAGAAAGATCCATGTGGAAAAAAGAACTTCTTCGTAGCCATGAGGCCTGCCCAGAAGTGTGAATCGCCAGGTTTCCAAAGAACCTGGGATACAGCTTGAGATCCCACATACTTTCTTCTAAGGAGGGTTTGCCAAACTCCATCTTCAGATAGAAGTTTGAAGAGCCATTTACCCAGCAAGGCTCTGTTCTTGACCTCAAGGTCATGAACTCCGAGCCCTCCTTGGTCTTTAGGGCAGCAAACCACACTCCACTTAGTCAGACGATATTTTTTCTTCTCACAATCCCCTTGCCAAAAGAATCTAGACCGGAAATAATCCAATCGTTTTAAGACTCCTTTGGGCAGTTGGAAAAAAATCATATACAGTACCATGTTGTTAGTACCGAGTTTATGAGAACCATCTTCCACCAGGGATAGGAGTTTGCCTTTCCAGCTATTTAAACGTAATTGAAGTCTTTCCTCCACCTTTTTCCACTCAGCATTTGTAAGTCTCCGATAGTGAATCGGAATACCCAAATAATTGATAGGAAATTGACCTTGCTCACAGCCGAAAAGTTCAGCATACAAGGCGCATTTTCTTGAGCCTCGCCAAACAAAACAATTCACTTTTATGAAAATTAATCTTGAGGCCCGAAAGTTGCTCGAAGCTGACAAAATCAGCTTTAGATTACGAGCTTTTTCGATGTCATGTTCCATAAAAAGAATTGTGTCGTCGGCATATTGAAGAATCGATAGGCCACCATCTACTAGATGTGGAATCACTCCTTCAATTTGGCCCTCAGATTTAGCGCGTTCGATCAAGATAGCCACATATCAGCCACTATATTAAATAGTACGGCGATAGCGGGTCACCTTGTCTAAGGCCTTTTTTCGTTTGAAAGTACTTGCCAGTGTCATCATTGACTTAATGGCTACACTTCCTCCCGAAACAAAGCTGTCTACTAACGCTCTCCACTCAGAAGAAAAACCTTTCATCCTGAGGGTCTGCTGAAGGAAAGACCAATTGACTTTATCATAAGCTTTCTCAAAATCGATTTTAAGGATTACCCCGTTTAGCTTCTTCCTATGTAGTTCGTGCACTGTCTCATGTAGGATCGCTACCCAGTCAAGGATGTTGCGACCTTGCATAAAAGCTGTCTGAGACGGACGAACCACATGATCTGCCACACTGTTCAGTCGAATCGTAGCAACTTTGGTAAATATTTTAAAACTAACATTAAGAAGGCATATAGGTCTGAATTGTTGAATCCTTTCTGCCTCATTAACCTTAGGTAATAAAATTATCTCACCAAAATTGAGACGAAATAACTCTAGCTGTCCAACATGGAGACAGGCGAACAGTTGTAGTAAATCAGACTTGATGACATCCCAAAAGTTCTGGTAGAACTCAGCCGGGAAACCATCAGGTCCAGGTGCTTTATTATGTTTCATTTGGAAAACTGCTTTCTCACTTCATCCTCTGAATAGGGTTTAGTAAGCAGGCTATTTTCCTCATCTGAAACCTGGGGTATATCCTCTGTTCGAGACTCATCCAGAGTGAAGTTTCCTTCTTCTGGGCACCGAACAGGCCTTTATAGTAATTTGTAATATACGACTTTAGTTGTTCCTGGCCCTCAATCGTGCTCTCTCCTGAATTAGAGAATGAATACGTTTTTTCTGTGTCTGCCATTGGCAATACTATGGAAATAGCGAGTATTCGAATCTTCTTCTAGGATAAATTGGGCTTTGGATCGTTGATACCATTTTAACTCCTCCTCACACAGTAGTTTCGCTATCTGTGCATTTGATTGGCTTTTTAGCTCAATTTCTTGCGTGGATAGCAAACGAACCTCTGTCAATGCCTCTAAAGCATCAATTATCGAGGATAGTCGTATCTTTTCTTTTTTAAGTAAACCAGTAGTATGACGAGCCCAACCAACGAGATGTGTGCGTAGAGCACGGATTTTATTGTTCCACCTCTGGATCGGCGAATCACCAGCTACCGGTCTTTCCCAAATTCTTTTGACCATCTCATAGAAACCCTCCCGGTGCAGCCACCCAAGTTCGAACTTGAACCGTGGTTTACACTGAGGACTAGGCATTCCAGTGGTCAATAGAATGGGAGCATGGTCCGACAATCCCTCAATACGTTCTAGGGCCCGTACCGACACCAATGGGAACCGAGATTCCCAATCAGTATCCATCAGTACTCGGTCCAGCTTTTCGTATGTGGGTTCAGGAAGAGAATTAGCCCAAGTGAACTGTCTCCCCACCATTGTTATCTCTCTTAAGCTCAAGCTGTCAATGACTGCATTGAACAAAAGAGGCCAACGGTTATCGAACCGATCTCTACTTTTCTCAAATGGAAAGCGTAGCAGATTGAAATCCCCCCCAATGATGAATGGATGAGGGTCATCTTTTGCCAAATTTACCATTTCACAGAGAAAAGACTGTTTGGCCACCTCCTGAGCAGGCCCATACACGGCAACAAGACTCCAAATAAAATTATCGGTTTTATTACGGATGTGCATTCTAATATGAAAATCACCATCCGTAACATCCAACACTTCCATGGTATCCGTCCTGACACCTAGTAAAATGCCCCGAGCGGCCATGGGGAGGACGCGAGTACCAATCAAAATCTATACCGCCCGAGAGTCGGTTTGGTTACGCACATCCATGATTACACTTTATTTTCTTATTATGAAAATGATAGCAAACTAAAGAGCACAAGATACATAACAACACACACGAACTAACACGAGCAATTCTTTCTCTTGTCAGATCGCTGCCTCCGTTGCAGCATCGCGCCTCCGTTCTCTCCCGCACCGCTACTCCGTCACCGTTGCCCGCGGCGGCAAGGAATCTAGTATCCGCGGGACGACACTGAGGACGAGGGCAACAACAGACGAGCTAGCAACGCGGGATGCCGCCGACGAGCACAACGACCGCGGCGTTGTTGAGCGGGACGTTAAATCACGATGATATATGACCTAGATGAACGAGACGATGAGGAATCAAATGACCCACGGACTATTTTGACCAAGTCAGAGGATTTTTCACTATCGTGCTGGTTGGCTTTTAGATTAGGCACCGGTCTAATTTATTTCCATTTGGGCCGTGTTTTTTCTAGTATGCTATAGAAATCGGCAAAAACATCTGTTTGGACGTTTTTTTATTGAAATGTTTAGACAATTAGGAAAGTTGGGGGTTCATTTTGTGGGATAGTTCAATAACTAACAATGGACTCTCTTCTTAATCAAACTTGCTATGCTACTTAGAGGACAGAGGTAGCAGCGTCGGCGTGGCGTTTTCACACGCCGTTTTCCGTGTTGGAGAGTTAAATTGCCTCCGTGTGTGCCGACTACTCCCTCCGTCCTAAAATAAGTGTCTCAAACTTGTACAAAAGTGAATGTACCTATACATGTTTCATGTCTAGATACATTCACTTTTTGACAAATTTAAAACAGTTATTTTTGGACGGAGGGAGTATATCTGATCAGGTATCGTCCGTGTGACTGACCGACTGATGGAGGTTTGCACTTACGTGCTCTGTTTGGCTGCAGCTGTCCATTCAGTAGGGTAACTTTGCTGATGGAAACGATCTTGGCATGTCAACATTATTAAGGGTCACCCTCTGTCATTTTTAGCAAGCTACTCCTTCCGTTCCAATTTAATTGACTTGCTATCCACCAAATATAGAACGGAGGGAGTAAGAGTTTAGTACCAGCACGAGTTGGAATCAGTTGGGACATCCGCATTGACGTATTCAGGTTGAGCACAAACCACTAAAATGTCAAAGGCACATTAATGGTAACTTCCTTGTCGTCCCAGAGTGTAAACGAAGCACTGCAGCAGGTAGCCAGGAGCCACATAATCCACCACCAATCGCTGTTCGAAAGTTTGACGAATGTGAATCCATGGGCTTATCATTCATGGTGAAGTTCTTATCTAGAAGACCCGGTGATGCTTCATGGCATGGAACCAGTCAATTTACTTCGTTAGCAAGTTTTTATGCACGAGGCAAATGTCGAAAGAAGAAAAGGAAACTCCATGCCCGTACCATACCACTAAGACTTTCTCAGCCTCACCGCGTCGTGAGGGAGGTTGATGGGATTCCTCTGCTCACTCCTACGGTTGGACTTCGTGGACTGTTTCAACGTATGTAGATTAGTTGTTGTAGTCAACACTTGGTTTGGAATTGTTATCCCAAATATGAGAACGAATTGCTGACAAAATAGGAATCGGAATTGCTCATATCGCTGCATAGGTTTTGATGTCTTCACATTGCATATGAACTTGATTTTGGAATAAGAATTGTTGTGTTCTTGACATGGTTTTCGAGTCGAGCGACTAGTCGAGACTAGTCGACGACTAGTCGATGAGTCGCTAGAAAATGTCGACTCGACATCTCGACTCGACTCATTGGTTGAGTCGAACGACTCAATCGACTAGTCTCGACTAGTCCAGCTTTTTGAGTCGAACGACTTGAAGTTGGCCCCGCCCGTCATATTTTTTCCAATATGCTTTCCTAGTCCCCCCCGTGAAACCTAGATCGCACCAGTTTCCCCCCGAGCCAAAACTGCTTTGGTGCTCACGACTCTCTCCCTTGGCTGCCGCCGCCCCAAGATCCAGCCGGCCGGCGCCGCCACAAGCCCATTGCTCCTGGCTCCTCCCTGGTATGCTTCTCCCTCCGCCCGACTACTGCTGCTGATCTGCTCCTACAACGGTGACCGCTGCTCCCAGGTCCCTTCACGGCTGCTGCTCCAACGATAGTTATATATAATTATACATATAATATGGTAATTTTATAGTACATACTCATGTCGACTAGTCGACCATGAGTCTCGACTAGTCACGACTAGTCAAGAGTCGCTACCCCTGAACGACTCGTCGACTCGAAAACCTTGGTTCTTGAGCAGGGGCGGACCCAGCATCTCTTCTGGCGGCCGCTCCGGCTTGTGGCCAGCCGACGCAGCCCATGCATTTTATGTTCAAATTTTTGACATCTTAAACTTGATTGCCCGCTAAGGATAAAATTGTCTTGTTTTAGCGCATATGTTTTATTGCTGGGGCGGATACGGATTTCTCTCTAAAGGCGAAGATTCTGAAGTGGGCGACGACTTGGCCTAACGGGCGAACATGCCGGCTCCGGCTCCCCTCCTCGACATACAAATGTAATTCATCCGTCTCGTCAACTCAGAAATGCCACGTCTTATTTGGAAGAACTAAGCACTCCTGAGATCAAATTCTTTTCTTGGCGCATTCTTCAAGACCGCTTTTGGCTAGCTGATCGCCTTCGACACCGTGGGTGGCCAAATTGTGGCATTTGCCAACTATACATGCAAGAGCCAGAGTGGAAGTCCCACATAACATTCAAGTGGTGCTTAACCATCAATATTTGGGCCGCCCTCAAGAATTGGTTGGTGTTCACGTGCTCCAACTTACGGCTTGGGCCAACCATTCAACACCGAGAGATTGGTGCACAAGCAATTTGCACATCACCGGTATCAAGAAAAAGCAATGTGCTCCATTTCTTATGATTGCCTCTTGAAAAAATTGGAATGAAAGTATGCTAGTCTTCCAAAAAGTTTGCAAGACCCTCGGACATCCTCAAGATCGATGCCAAGAATTCGGCCATCGCCGACGCTAAACAATACTATCTGGGAAGACTGAGCCTGTGTAACCGTCTTTAGCGTTTTTAAT
Organism: Poa pratensis; assembly: GCA_947311845.1. NCBI lineage: Eukaryota > Viridiplantae > Streptophyta > Magnoliopsida > Poales > Poaceae > Poa > Poa pratensis. The sequence continues at coordinate 33,043,544 of CAMZMU010000060.1, read as the reverse complement.
CTTTTGGACTTATTGTGAACTCTTCTCCTTTTTTAGTAAGATGAATAAATATTTTGCCTTTGTTTCAGCAAAGAAAACAACTTTTGACCATATAGAGATAATATAGACAGGATTTCAAAGGACATTACTGGTTGAATGATACGTGGAGGGTGACTCATCGATAGCGAGACGTCTCTAATGATTTCGTCAATTTCAAGATCTCACCTGTGATTCAGTTTTTCAAAGGTGCTTATAGTTATAGGAGATGATTGTATGCGCATGATCTGAGCGTGTGTTATTTGGAGAAAAAAAACTTTTATGTATAACGTGAAAAAAAAAAGTTTCTTACGAATGCTTCGCAATGCTTTAGAACTCTACCAGTCTACAGAGACAAGAGGCCGACTCGTGTCACCTCTCCACCGCCCGCTGGGTTTATGCTTCGTCGACCCCGACACGTTGCCTCTGCTCCTCTGCTTCTCGACCGCTCCCAGACCCTTCTCCCCCGCCGCTTCCACCAGAGCAGGGGCGGACAGGCAGCAGCCATGAACGGGATTCGATCGGCTCTCGCGAGGGCGCTCTCCGCCCCGATGCCGCGGGCACGCCACTACGCCGCCGTCGGCGGCACGCAGCCGGAGAGGGTGGCGGCGGAGATGGTCCGCTACGCCCTCGGCGGCGGCGCCGGGCATCAGAGCTCCTCAGGTTCCGTCTCCCCTTTCCTCCCTTTCGGCCCCCCTACTCGCCGTAATTCCAGTGCTCGTTAGGGTTTGGGGATTTTTCTCGCGCTCGTGCGCTGAACCGCTGCTGCTGCTGGTTGATGTATCAGAGGACGCGATGCGGATACTGGAGCAGGGCGCGTCCAACCTGCAGGGCGGGGGCGAGGGCGCCGCCGAGGCCGTGGGGATGCTCATGCTCGCCATGTCCACGCTGCTCTACCGCAGGTATGAAATACCGCATTACGTCTCGATTTTGCAATCTGGTGCTGTGGTTCTGAATATATTTGGATGCTCCTCTAGCCTGAGTAATTTTGTACGGCTGCTCTTGGCACATGCGTTTAGGAATGCTTTAGATATATACTTAGCACTCTAGAAAATGGAAAGGGGGACTTGAGAGTTAAGATTACGATCGCTGGCTTCTTGCGTTCCGGCTTGCCTACTTGCTGCGTTTTGGGCTTGGTTTCCTGGGGACAAATTGCATGTTGCATTGAAGCATGAAGATAATACTATAAACGATACATTATTATATATGGATTCAATTTGAGAACTATCTAATGTAGTTGTTATCCATGGTGGAAATGGGGAACTATTATTTCATTTATCATAGTGCGGTTCGGCTGCCAGCAAGAGAACAAACAACCTCCACTGCCTTTACTAATTGGGGCTTCTCAGTTGAGTAGTTTTGAGTAAAACTTTTCTTGTTTATCTATGCAGTGGAAGACGCGACGATGCAATGGAAAAGCTCATAGCAACCCAGCAAGTTGCTCCTTCTGCAGCTTTCAGAGGTGCTTTCATAGGTCCTTGTTCTTGTTAACAGTAGTTGTTTTGTGGGTTGGGGCTTAGAAAGCAAGCCTCAGCTCTTGTTGTTGTTTAGCAGACAGCAACAGGGAAGAAAAACTATAGATACCAGAAGGCGATCATTGGTTATGAGATGGTCCTTTCATTCTTACTATTAAATAGTGGGGGTATCAACTGATAGAACACACAACCTTTTACTTACCTACAAAATTGTTCGAAAGAGGGGAAGGAGGGATACTAATTCATTCAGTGCTCTTGAATGGCATTTCTGATGCAATATTGGTAATTAAATGTGCAGTTGCTGCATGGGAAGCACTAATGGGTCTACACATGGAAGCAGGCCAGGTTTGGTTTTACAAGCAAAACATTTCCACTTTTACAGCCCTAAATAGAGTTCCCATCATTGTTAATTTGAACACAGGATGTCTCCTATTCGATGTCCCCAAATGATTCGGTTGATTTGTCAATCAAAGATAAAGAGATCAAATGGTCTGATCAGGACCATCTGAAATTTCGGGTCGATGCTATCAAAGGACTTGCTGCTCTTCTAAATGGAGAGATAGACACAGGTTGTTTTTCCTTTTGGTTCCCTGCGTATCACTGCTAGGCGGATCATTTTTTTATCCAAAGTGATTTACTGTTGCTCTTTATCAGCCCAGACGCTCTTTGGTGGGTCCAAGGACTGCTATGCTGGAGTAGGCAATAACCAAACAGGTATAACAATCTGTGGAACATATATTCTTTTCCCCCTGTGACTAGTGCCGGCATGGATCTTATTGCTGTTCATTACAGAAAATGCTGTCCTTACATACGGTGAATATCTGCACTGCTCTGGGGATTTTCCTTTGGCAACACAAATGTATGAAAAGGTTCTTGAGGCAGCTAGCACAGAAGATATGTCCGGAAATTTGTTAGCAGCTGGAAACATGGCTCCTGAGGAGGTTTTTCTGGGTGCAACTTGCTCTACGGCCAGCTGCTATCTCATTCTGGGTAATATTCAGTCTTTACTGTCATTCTTTGGATGATATTTTTTTTCCATTTCTAAAGAAATTCTTCGTTAGTGTCCAGCACCATTATTTGTGTGATGAAGTTCAAAACAACTGTCCTTTGGACGGGAACTTGTTAGCCTTTTGTCCTTTTTAGGGACCCTACTGATGGCATTCACTTTGTGCTTTAAAGGAAGTTTGGTGAGGCAGAGGACTATCTCACAAGAGCACTACAGAAGGCTGAAGAACAATTCGGTTTGGCACACTAAGCTTGTTAATGAATATCAGAAAATAAAGCATTGAGTCATTTGACCTCTGAGTTAACTATCATGTAACCTTGTAATCCTTGCAGGTTCAAATCACCCAAAGGTTGGTATTGTATTGACCTGTGTGGCTAGAATGTACAAACTGAAAGCAAAATCAGAAGGTTCTAGTTCAATAATGGTTCAGGAGGTTAGTAAATCGTCAACTCTTTTTCAGCTTTATGCGTCAGTCCAGAAAATTTGATGTTCACGCTCACTTGGTCGTAAATCTTGACGAGTTAAGGATGAGGCAATTCTTATTCTTTCTCAAATCAGCTACTCCGTATCATATTTATTGATTATTACTGCTTGGTGTAGTTTGTGGGTGGTCTTTTTCCCATGCAAATTACCTATGCATGTTGTATGCTTATTTTACTATCTGTGTGCTTGCAGGGGTTATATAGGAAGGCCCTAGAAGTATTGAAAGCACCTGCCATCAATTCTGAAGGTAAAAGAATAATCTCCTATGGTATTTGTTCTTTTTAATCGCTCAGATAATACTGTAATGTTTCCTATTTATATTCTGCAGGCACAAGAAGTCAGGTCGATTGGAGAGATATCATCTCCCTTGCTCGAGGTTATACTTTGAATCCTTTTCTACTTTTTTCTGGATTATTCTACCATTACACACTTCTAGGATTTGAAAAGCAAGTTACTTGATCTAAAACCATCGATGTCATATTTACTGAAAATTGTTGCATAATCGATTGACTTTAGTTCTTTTTTCCCTCAATTGGTTCATTCTAGCTTATGCCAAGTTCTTCTCCTTTTTCTGTACCTCCTGTCTTAATGAGACCATGGGGTGGATCTGGTTAAACCTTGAAGATGCAGCCTAATAATATGGATCCATATCCACCGACATGTTTGTGTTAGTAGAGTAGGTCTGCATTGTAAACCCTCGTTTTCCAGTAACTGGAGGACGGAGAAGAGATTTTGTAACCATTATGGTTCCTCGAAAATTTTCTGAATTACGAAACAGATCCTAAATGCTGAGTCCTGACAAATCTGAGTATTACTACAGTACTATCCATAACCAGTGAAAGTAGTCGCCAGTATTGCTAGCAGTTGATGTTCATATGGGTATATTGCTTAATATGGAGGCTCATGCTCCTGTTTTTGCGTTGAGCTAACACTGGATTCGTTACTGCATGTCCAATTTGCAGGTGGGTATGCAGAACTGTTGCTTATTCAGTCGAATAGGAAGGCAGAAGGTGAGCGAATGAAGGCATGGGCAGAAGTTGCTTGGAAGAACCGTAGGTTAACACTAGCTCAAGCGTTGGAGTTTTCAGAAGTTTCAAAACCAGCAGTGGTTGATACCCGTATCGGCAGGGTCATATAGTTTCCATCACAATCTGAGGAAAGGTACAATGCAATAATCTGTAAACGCGCCTATAATGTAACATATATCAAAGTCTCTCCATGGATTACATACGCTTTGCACGTGTTTGTCATCTTTGAAGGGAAGGTGTCTTTGCAAATCGAATACATGGATGCCCTAATACCATATGGATAGCAATGCATAGAGGAAAGGTTAGCATCTTCCGACTCTTTAGCCGTACTGCTGTTGGTTCCGTGGTACCCTCTTTTAACCAAACCCGCTCGTTCTCAAGATTGAAATTGGTGACATTGCTATTGGAGCTCAACACTCCAGATGTGCATTCCATCCTTCCGATGCCCTTCCGATGCTGTGGGACTGGGACATGTTGTAATTCCACGCCCTTGCGGCTTGCGCACACACCACAGCGGCATCACGTTAGCCCAATCCCTGGCATGCAATGAAATTAAGCCTCAACAGTCACCAGGCCTCATGAAGTAAGGTAGACGTTCAACTTACAACGAGGAACATGCTCAGCGCAGCCAGAGCAAGAGGGATGGCGAGTCATTGGCGACGGAGGTGACAACACCATAGCGCCACTTGAGGTACCTCACGTCGGCCTGTTCACGCTCTGGAAGTACCTCTGCTTCTCCACGATCTTTTCCCACCGCCGGAGTTCCGACGGGTCCGGCTCTGACGAGTATGACGGCGTCATATGCTCTTTCAGAAGCTGCAGCAAGGTTTTTGTTACCCAAAAGGCAGGAGTAGAGGCACAATTAGCAATTTCCTGAGCGTCTGCATCTTTCTAATCTGAATGTCCGTCAGCTAGAAACTCACAGAATCCTAATAATCAGCCCAGTGGCAGGACTTTCCAGGCCATTCGGTATGTCCGTCAGCTAGAAACTCCCAGAATCCTAATAATCAGCCCAGTGGCAGGACTTTCCAGGCCATTCGGTATGAGCCGGTTTGAAATTAACAGATTGCATAAACAGAATTTCGAATCTAGAAAAGATTCAAAGTGTTGAATTTATTTAAATGCTTAGAATTAAACATTTCAAATTATAGATTGGCAGGGCCGCGCGAACGCGTACCCCCTCTATCACAAATTATGACGTCCATTCTCCTACTAGAGGAGATGGTGGAATAGTGCTCCTCCCAAGTGCAATGGAGGCCACTAATCCAGGCCACGGGTCTTCTTGATCACCCATTGACCCCGTCCAGGTAAGTACTTTTCTCGGTAGCACCAGGTGACCTATATAAAGGCTGCCGAGATGTGTCTCCCCCTGTCAACGAGCGGTATGGGATTAAAACATCCAGCCAAGGTCGCTCGGGCGTACGTATTAACTCACAGGTGCTCACCGACGGGCTCAAAGAACGTCCCGGAGCTGGGCTTCTTGGGCCAAATACGATTCCAGAAAGCAGCCCGATTTCGGTTTCGATACGTAATGCAAACTTGTCTTTTGTTTCCGTGGAACTTTGCTCTTCTTGAGCCTAGCCCAGCCTAACTGCTATCAGCTTCTGCTCAGAAAAAAAAGGAACTGCTGCTAGCTGGAAGCTTGGACAGCCACGTCAGTGCCAAACTGCAAATACAACGACACTAAGGGTGTGTTTGGTAGGGTGTATGAGGTGGGCAGAGCTATCTCACCTCATACATGCTCATCTGGCCCGGGTTGAGCTGAGACAAACACCTGTGTTTGGTGTCCTGTATGTACTGGGCCGGGTTGGGATAAGAGGCTGTTTGGTAGCCTGTATGTATTGGGCCACGCTGGGAGTAACTGAAATTACAAACAGATCCACATTCTTATAGAAAGAACCTTGAACAAAAATATAAAAAGCAATCAGGTCCAAACAAAAAGCAATCAAGTCCTCTGGTGAGGTGCTTGTCTCCAGCGCTCGTTTCCGGCGGCGGTGGTGGTCCTCCGGCGGCGAGGCAGCGCGGAGGAGGCGCGGTTCAGGCGCCGGACTGAGGAGTCGGGCTACGGGAGGGACGGAGGTGGGCCGGAGACGGCAGAGGAGGAGAGTGCCGGCGCGGGTCTCGGCCGCCGGGATGGGAAGCTTCCCTCATGGGCGGAGGCGGACCTCCGCGGCGGTACAAGGGCGGCTGCAAGCGCCTGACGAAGGAGGCGGCCGACGGGAGGGTGAGGGCGGCTTCGGGCGCGGCCGCGCGCGGAGGGAGGGACGGACGGGTTTCGGCCGCGCCGTCGTGGGAGGTCTACCCAGCTCCGCAGCAGGGGAACGGTGCGGGGGCTCGTGAATAGTGTTCTACGGGGAACGACCGGGGCATCCGTCCGCGTGCGTTCGGGCCCGCGAACAGTGTTCTGCGGGGATGAGCTCAGCCTGGGCGAGGTGAGAAGCTCGATTCGAGCTTCTCAACCCGGCACTGCCCAGGGCCCTTTTCTGCACGAGTCCGGCACTGCCGAGTTGGCCCGACCCGGGCTACCAAACAAGAAATTTACAGCTGAGCTTGGTTGAGACGAGAATATGTGAGTTCGACCGGGCTACCAAACACACCCTAAGCGACTTAACATGTTAGTCCTACTCGTTAAGACAACGTGGCAGCCAGACTTAGACATGTCGTTTAACACATGACGCATCTTTCTCCGGTACTCCATTGTGGCATAAGCCTCACTGTTTCGACATCTTTGCGGTCGACGGCTACTACATGGCAACAAAACCAGTTACACGTAGTACTTAACAAATGCATATCCCACATAGCAAGCTAGAAACTACATTATCTTGTACAACGAGCGAGGTTGAACAATCAAATAGGCTCAGTTGCTAAGATATGGTTTAAACATTAGAGTGGAATTTTGCATGATCTAATGCTTCTGCCTCAGCCACGCGAGACACTTTCTTTCTCTTCTTTAGTCATGGTAGCCAAAAACTACTCATTCTCGGAAAGGAAAAGAGCTAAGAACTACTCGACAAGTGTATTAGGGAACTCAGCACCTGCAATTGATCTATCTTTTTTTTGAAACAAGGAAAAATCTTTGCCTATTTCATTGACTACGAAGAGTTTAGAGTTTAGCAAAACTAGCCAAACGGCTTAGATACAACGTCTACTCGGCATAATGATACTCAAATGTTTTGCGCGCGTGACCCCCCAAAGCGTGCCATTGCGCTTGATGCTTGACATGACAACACTTCTGAAAACCTTTGCACTTTGCTCATTCCGAATTTCCTAAAGCAACGAGGAGGACTAAGGAGGACAGCCCCTTATGCTACCGGCCATGGTACCCCGGTGATGGAGCACCACCATTCCTCAACTGTAGTGAAGCTATGCCATTGATAAGGGCCGAAGTCCGTCAAGCCAAGCCACTCCTTCACGCCTCTCCAAATGTGGGTAGAGTATCTACATTTGAACATAAGATGTGCGTGGTCTCCGGCTCCCTTTTGCAAAGTTGACAAAGGTTGCAATTTTGCCAACCCTGGTGAGCAAGGCGATTTGCCATTCACACTTGATTTTGAAGAATCAACCAATCAAATAATTAACACTTTGGTGGGCCCAATTCCCCCACAAAACCGCCTTCATGATAAATTTGGACGCCGTCCCAATATGCGCCAAGTAGGCCGAGGGCGTGGAATATTTTCGATTGCTGGTGAGTTTCCATGAGATAGAGTCCATAGTGTCATCGGCAATGTGGACCTCTTGTGTAGCTTACTCCAAAGAGTGAAATGCTTGGTGATGTGGTTGGCCGAGATGCCACCGGCAATATTTAAGTTTCTAATCCAAAATTCATGATCCAAAGCCTTGTCACCCAAAAAGCTTTTTGCCTTGGAGATTGCGAGGATGGACGGGGCAATGTCTTCCAGTCATAGGCCAATGGGAATGTCAATGGAGGCATACAATAGCTCCTTCATCAGAAGTACCAGCACTGATCGAATGCTTCGGCCACATGCTGAGGCAGCCAGGGAGGTATGTCATGGCCCCCATTGAGGTATGTCGTCCTGTGGATGCTCTGGAAGTATCTCTGCTTCTCCACGGTCTTCTCTCTTGGCCGGAACGGCGGCTCTGGCTGCAGCGCAGCGCCATATGCACTCAGGAGGTGCAGCGAAATTTGTAAGCCGAGACGCAAGAACACTAGGACAAGCGACCGGTGTTTATTAGCAGCTGTAGTCAGCAATGGATACGCTGAGCGCCAGCACCATTAACACGCACTGAAAGCCCGTCATATCGAAACCGCCATAATGCACTCAAAAGCAGAACTACTAGTCCATTTTCATATCAGACGTCGAACTCTGGTAGGGCAAACAAATATCGTGTGCAAATTCATGAACAATCATAAATCAATGCCTGCAATTCAATAGGAAAAATAATTAACGCATGTATATGTATGCATATGAAATTTCAGTTTTTTTTAAAACTTTTTGGCCCAAAATAAAGGCTGATGTGGTGTGTTTTGCATTGCAGTAAGAGAAAATAAGAAAAAAATCTAAAAGAAATTCAAACCCAAGCATTACAGAAATATTTTGAATTTAGATTGGCAGGGACCTGGTTTCCGAGGCGGCTGCGCGTTTGGAGACTGTGGCCAGGGAGGTGTTCTCGCTCAATGGATGGCAGCATGATCTTCGGATATGTCCTCCTCCAGCATAGGCGTTCTTACAATTTCTCATTATGATATGTAATTCGCCTTTTATTTTTGTCGTTATGTGGTGACGGTTGAACTTGTGAGGCTGTGTGCACCTTAGTTGTGCAGAGGCTGGGTGTAATATTTAAAACTCTTTAAGTAATAAAAACTCCCTTTATCGAAAAAAGGGGCCGCGCGGACGCGTGCCCCCTCTGTCACAAATTAGAACGTCCATTCTTCTATCTACTAAAAGAGATGGTGGACACTAGTGTTCCTCCCAAGTGCAATGGAGGCCTGTCCAGGCCATGGATCTTCTTGATCACCCATTGACTCCGTTCGGTTAAGTTTCTCAGTAGCACCAGGTGTTCTATATAAAGGCTCTCCCGGTTGTGTCGCTGTGTTTATTAAACAGTACGGGACTAAAAATTCAGCCTGGGTAGCTGGGCGTGTTGCCTCCCAGGCGATGGCCAACGGGCTCAAAGAACGTCTAGAAGTTGGGCTTCTTGAGCCAAACGGGATGCCCATACCACTAATGCCGTCGTAGTTACCGACAGAGACTTCGTTCAAGAAAAAAAAGTTACCGACAGAGACTCGTTGAGTCACAAGGAAAGCAACCGGATTTTGATTTTGATACGAGTTGCAAACATGTCTTGGTTTCCGTGGAACTTGGCTCTTGTCTAGCTCAGACTAACAACTACTGCAGTTAGATTGGACAGCCACATTGGTGCCAATACAACAACACTATCCAACTTGGCAGATGCAACTATCCGATCAGACTGCTGACTCGAAACAAATAGTAGCTGTAGATGATCTGTTGACCAGAAGACAGTGATCTGGTATGGTATGTACCCTTGTTGAAAACATAAAATAAAGATGGTTCTGAAAATAGCAGGGTGAGGAAGAAAGAAGCTTAAAGATGTTGGAACTGGTAGACGTTAAGCTGGATCGGAGAGATTGCATTCCTGTGCGTAATGTTCCTTATGCTGTAATAAGTAATGGTTCACAATTAGTCTTTCAGTGGAGTTTTCTTTCCTGCTAGTGGTTTCTTCTCTGTCGCTGTAGTGTTGGGAGGCTGGGTTCGAGGAGATATGACAGAAACCTGAACATCTTGGTTGGTTTCTTGCTTGTAGACGTTTGGTTTCTTGCCCAAGCTCCTCATTCAACAACAAAAAAATGCATCCCTGTTGGAGCCCAACACGTCTAAGTACAAACATTGCTTTCATCGTGCAAAGGTACACATACACAACTGTACAATGGCTCTATGTAAATGAGCACTAGGCATCGATCGATCTCCAAAATCAACGGTCACTCCTTCCTCCCGATGCCGTGAGCCATATTGTAGATCCCCCGGCCCTGCGCGCGTGCAAGCACACAGACAAGCAAAACATCAGCTGAGTTACAACGAGGATGTGAAGAAGAAGACGAAGAAGCACAGTGAAACGTGCATGCATGGGTGTTCAACTTACGACGAGGAACATGCTGGAGGCGGCCAGGGCGAGAGGGATGGCGACGGAGGTGACCACGTCGTAGCGGCCCTTGAGGTACGTCGGCTTGCGGACGCTCTGGAAGTACCGCTGCTTCTCCAGGATCTTCTCCCTCGGCCGGAACGGCGGCTCTGGCTCCGGCGAGTACGACAGCGCCATGCTCTTAGAATATATACAGCGAAAGTGTTACCGGACGGAGAGGACGACTGAACGAGCGACTGATATTCTCTCGTATGCAGCTGCAGCTAACAACCCATTGCAAAAGGATATGCCGAGCGTCTGCATGTTTAATAGATACTGATAGCCGTCAGCTAGAAACTCCCATAATGCGCTGAAAAGCAGAGCTCCCAGTCATTCCAGGCCTTTCCAGGCCGTTCGGTTCGATCCACATCCACCCAGAACGTTCCACAATGATCACGCACAGACTTAAGTAGCAAAAAAGAATGATCACACACACAAAACGGCAGAGTGTATGCCAATTTCCAACTGGTTGGCCCAAAAGGAAGGGTGTGACTCTCTTGGCTTGTGATATAGTAGATCTTTAATTAACAGACTACACAATGTTTTTTGAGATCTAGACAAATTTGAAAAGCAATTTCATTAAATTTTGACTCATTTCATTTCAAACAAGTTTAAATTTGATTGCCAGGGGCCGCGCGAACGCGTACCCCCTCTATTACAAATTACGACGTCCATTCTCCTACTAGAGGAGATGGTGGACTAGTGCTCCTCCCAAGTGCAATGGAGGCCACTAATCCAGGCCATGGATCTTCTTGATCACCCATTGACCCCGTCCAGGTAAGTGATTTTCTCGGTTGCACCAGGTGCCCTATATAAAGGCTGCCGGATTGTGTCTCGCTCTGTTCAATGAGCAGTACGGGACTAAATATCCAGCGTAGGTCGCTCGTTGCCTCCAGGTGCTGGCCGACGGGCTCAAAGAACGTCCGGGAGCTGGGCTTCTTGGGCCGAACGGGATGCCTATACCACTCATGCCGAGTTGCCGTTGCAATTACCATTTTTTCCTTCTGAAACTCGTTGTTGCATATTACTCAGAGAGACTGGTTGAGGCTCAAAGAAAGCAACCAGATTTTTATTTTGATACAAATTGCAAACGTCTCTTGGTTTCCGTGGAACTCAGTTCTTCAGCTCAGCCTAACAACTAGTACTGCAGTTAGATGGGACAGCAACATCGGTGCCAAAAATACAACAACACTATCCAACTTGGTAAATGCAACTATCCAAGCAAATCACAAATCAGACTGCTGACTCGGAACAAATAGCCGCAGATAATCTGTTGTGAACTTTGTTCACTTAAAAAACAATGATCTGGTACGAACCTCTGTTGAAAAAATAAAGTGGTAGTCCTTATATGTTGGATCACCTCGTACGTTAAGACAACACGATGCATTCAGACTTAGGCACGTCTAACTGTTTCAATATCTTCGCAGTCGGCATCTACTACTAGATGTCAGGGAAACCAGTAAGGAATAGAAAGACTGAACCAAGACAAGTCATTATGCCACGTCGAATACGTACTTAAAAATTGCATATCCCATGTAGGATGCTAGAAACCACGTGTTTTTGTATGAGCAGTGTGTCTTACCGACGAGCGAGACTGAGCTATCAGATATCCTCAATTGCTAATATGAGGACTAAACTTTAGAGTGAAAATATAGCTACATGCTCTAATGCTTTTCCATCAGACACCTATTTCCGCTATTATGAGCGAGTTTTGAGTTAGCCAGAGCGGGCCAATAGGGATAAACAAAGTATGGAAGTAGTTGTGAGGTAATCAGATTGAACAAAGCGTGCTCTCGGTGCTCCCGCAGTTGACTCATTTCCCGACGTTCTTGTTGCTCGAATCAAGCTCCAAAAGCTGTGCTTAAGGCTGTTGTTGTTCCTGGGCAGGATTCGACTGGCGAGATAGACTACTTTGTTTGCTACTTTCTGTGCTTTATTTTCAACCGCGATGAGGTCTGCGTTTCTTAGCGGATAACGTGTTGAGCTATGCCCAATAATAGTCGTAAGATGAAGTAGCAGAAAGATGAAGTAGCAGATCCTGAACCAGCTTTGGACATAGTTCTTTTTTTTTTTTAGAGGAAAGACGGAGGATGCTTGCCTTGCTAATTTGCAAAGGACTAACGAGATTGTTTCTATCGCCAAGATGAGCCGCTTCGGGCTCAGGAGACTATGGTGGTGAGACTGCGGCTCAAGCCCACGTCGTGAGAAAGACTGAGCTATTATGTACTTTTCTAACCCTTTGAAGGATGAAGATCGCGAAGGCGCGGGCCCATGATAAGGATTCCCAAGCCTACTTGGTCGATTTGGTTGATAACTTTGAGTATGCCTAGGGCGGATACTTTGCATTTCCATGGGTAGAGCACTACTAGAATGTTAGCCATTCCTATTAGGTTACTGAGCTGAAGTAGGGATTGTAGCTTCGGTGGATAGGACGTTGAAACCGTCAAGAACTGCTAGTAAAGTGAATGGATCATGAGCCAAATGAGTGAAACAATCCTTCAACAAGAGAAGAAAAAAAGTATGACTATTTATTCTGGTGAGTAGGATTGGAATGTAGTCCCTTTTTATTGGATCCGCTGCTCCGTTAAGTTAAGTTCAAAGTAGGTGTGGGTCTAGGTAGAGGAAGTCATAAATCAAGTATCTCTACTATATAATATGGCTAGAGGTGATGGTCGGTGCGTTTTTCGAATTTCCAATTTTACCCCTGCGTTGCTAGGCTAAGTTAGAAATTATTACATAGTATGCCACCGCCAAGTTAGTCGTGGTTGTTTTTCATATTAGTCCTCAAGATGTATGAAATCGACCCGCAGTCCAGAAAAACGGTTCGACCGCTCTGTTCCTCGCCGCCCAACAAGCACTCCCCACTCGGTTCCCCTCGTCGCTTCAGACACAGGCTCTCCGAGGGACAGTCCGCTCCATCCAAAAAAGATCGAGGTCGCTCCCGTGCCTCCGCGGCTGCGCCGCCGCAGCCGCAGCCGTCCGTCCTCGGGCGAGGTCCTCCTGTTTCGAGAGATGGCCTGCACCTATCCGTCTCCTCAGAGCTCCCCTGCCGCCCAGACCTTCACCTATTCCGACCGGTGCGGCACTCCTCCCCGGTCTCTCCCCGTGGTCAGCGCAGGCTCCAATAGAAGGCTTCAGCCTTGCCCTCGCAGATTCTGCGCAGCATGGGGCCTGCCGCTAGGAGATCGCCTCCCCCATCCTCTCCAGCGCGGTCCTCCTTTGCGCCTCCCCTGGCTTCGCCTCTCCCGAGGAGACCTCGCCAGCCGGCGCCGATGCGGCAGAAGCAGAACAACAACTACCTAGCGGGCGCGCTCGCGGCAGCCGGTGGCCGCGGCAGGAGACGTCGGTCGGACATGGATTCCACCACCCAGAGCCCAATTTGGGAAGAGGACGCACGCCGGCGACGCTTTCCGAGTCATCTTCGATAGGAACGTCGTGTTGTCGATCTATTCTCCTTCCTTGGAGCGGTCAAGCCTGATGGATGATGCCTATCTGTATGCTTTGAGGTGATTCCTTGCTCTGAATCCCATGAACTTGCGGCGGCCATGGCCATGGATCGCAACCCCACCTCTGAGTAGTACACTCTCTCTTGTATCGCAAAAAAGAAAAGAAAAAAATATAGGAACGTCGTGCTAGAGACGACTCCATGTCCACCGCGTCTGAATTGTAAGACACACTGCTAACTGCTCTGAACTTCTTCAAGCGAGGCAACGGGCAGCACTGACCGCATAAGCATGCAGTGCTGCTTGCTTTGTGCAGTCTAGATAGTTCTCATATTTCGTTTATTTTCTGGTTTGTGGTTTGCAGCTATATGTATGTTGTGTGGCCAGTGGAGTCCAGAAGAAATTCATATGCAGGAGAAGTTGAGAGAGATCAGGTATCTTCTGCTCGACTACGGAGATGAGGTGCAGGATTGTAGTCTGTACTCCGAGCATCAGCTTTGTACGGAACACTCTTCATGCTTTCTAAAATGTGTTAGCGCCGTTGTACTTTGTTCTTTTTGTTTTGTTCTACTCCGCCAGTAATATGAGGCAAGTAAAAAAAGAAAGAAAAATATTGAAATGGGTTTCTTGAAGTTCTCTTGCATGTGCTTATGTCACATGTGATGTCAGCACATCTTCAAACTAATTATTTGGTTATTTAACAATATTTGTTTTGTTAGTGGCTTTTGTATAATTGAACAAATTTGACATAATGATTTTTTTTCTCCGACTCATGATCTATGCATCATCATTCCAGTTCTTTTTTATATCCATCATATTTTAACACACAAGACTGGAAACTAAGTGGGAACTTTTTATTTCTCTTTTTCATAAAGGTTGGCATATGGACGTATAATGGAATTGTAACGGAACATGGATGTGGCCAATATATTTTCGAGGATCAATTTGATGTCATTGTCAAAATATTTATACCCGTTGCAACACACGGGCACTTTGCTAGATTCAATGCATGTAGTGGTAAATAGTTGCTATAGTTTGACAATATAATGATGTCTAAGTACAGTAGAGTGCTCAATTCTTGCTATAGTTTGACAATACAATGATGTCTAAGTACAGCAGCATGAGTCTTAGTGTTGGCTGCCATTTTTGTTCTATGAGTTTGCGTCTCAATGGTCTAAGATTTTTTTTCGCCTGTTGCAACGCACGGGCATTTTGCTAGTTTTTATAATATTGTCATAGTGACGTGCCGAGTATAATACTTTTTTATAAAGTAGTAATATGGTTGGGACAGAATTATAGATGTTCGGCGACTACTAAATTCCAATTATATGTACCTCGTTTCCTAAAAAAATATTCGATTAAATTTTCTTTATTTTGGTCCTTGAAGAAAATTAAGCACTTATTAAGGTTATGAGGGCGCGTTTTGGCCCCCGAGTTCACATCAATTATAGATGTTCGGCGACTACGTAAATTCCAATTATTTTGCTCTGGGTGGAATAAAAAATCCGAAAAATAGTAAAACGCTTCAAAAAATAGTGAAAAAAATCAGTGATGAAGATATACAATTTTTTACATGCGTGCACTTATATACAAATGTAATAAACGCTTCTTTATTTTGGTCCTTGACAAAAACTAAGAACTTATTAAGTTTCACGATGAAATGACATTCTTAGTGCTCAATGCAAAAAAGTCAAAATCAGTGATCTGAATAATATATTTTGATATCACATTATGACCACTGGTTTTGTCTTTTTTTCAAAGAGAACTACGAATGTTATTTCACCAAGAAATTTGGCACGCATGTACGTAGAACATTTGTGCATGTTTATCACTGACTTTTTTCAGAAACTTTTGAAACGTTTTACTATTTTTTTCGAATTTTTTATTCAACCAGGAGAAGGTGAGTTCAGGAGTCAATCTGAATTTCTGCTTGTTAAACATTTTTTTCGCGAGCCAAAGCAGCATGTCCGTTGGCGGGCGTCGTGGCTGCCTTGCCGGTGCTGGCGCCCGGGCGCAGAGGCGCAGCGGTGCGAGCGGCTGGGGCTTTGGGAGACGACAAGGATGACGCGGCTCTACCGCGAGCGCCCTCGTGATGCAACTGTGAGCAAGCTGCCGACCGGAAGCGCGGTTCAGCCCGGCCTCCACCAGCAGATGGATGCGTGCGTGCACTGCCTCTCCGTCTCCGCCGCCGGGAGCGCGGTCCAGCCCGACCTCCACCGCATCTCCTGCGCCGCGGCCTGCTACGTTGGGGAAGGAGCGGCGACCTCCAGCCCGGCCTCCACCGCATCTCCTGGACGACCTCGACGCGGGCATGGGGGCTCCGCATGGTGGCGTCTTGCGACCGGCGGCCGTGTCTTACTTCCGCCTTGGGCAGCTCCGCAGCTCCGCCGAGGTCGCTGCTGCCACGCGGACACGTCCGTCGGCATGGAGCAGGCAGCACGTCCAGGCTCGACGTGGGCAGGAGCAGCACGTCCTCCGGGTCGACGCGGCCACGCATGATCGGCAGAGTGGGCAGCCCGTGGTCGAGGGTGGCGGCCGTCGGGCACGCGGGGAGGACGTGGACGACGGCGACCTTGTACGCGCCAGCTCGGCCACCTCCGCCACAACCTCGAGCTCGGCGGCGTCTTCCTCCTTGGGCTGCTGCTGCGTCCCGGCAGTAGACGCTGACACGACAGGACACGACGTTGAAATCAGTGGCACGCCAGCCGCGGCACATCATATGGACTAATGGGATATCACCTGGCTATTCCGGTGCTGACTGAAGAACTCCATTCCAGGTACGAGAGCGACGTCCATCGGTGCATGCGAAACTAGATCTGCGCCGCACGGAGGAGGAAGAACGGGCACAGCAGTTTGAATAGTTCCAGCCTAATCTTGCTATGCGTCAACTGATTAGGTTAGCTGACCGGTGTCAGAAATCGGAGAGACACATGCATGCAAAGCTGGCACATCAGTCAACTCATCACATAAATGTGCTATCCAACCTCCCAGTATTCAAATTCCTATACCGTATAACCAGCTTATTATCTATATTCGTCAATATAATAACTCTCAACGCACACATCGCGAGCCCATGCAGGACGGCCCAGATATCGAGAGCCGATGCGCTCGGGAGCCAAAACTTCGGGTCGGCCAAAAAGGAAAGAAGTTGCAGATAGAAATGATATTTGTCAATAGAAACCACCATGCAGACATAGATGACATTTTAAAAAAAAATAGGACATTTGTCCGATTGGTGTTTTTTCATTATTCCGTTGCAACGCACGGGCATTCAACTAGTTGTTATAAATATCGTATATAGTACTTGCCAAACTCACAAGCATCACACACTTCGATCTACTTTATTGAATAACTTAGCTAGATAGAACCGACTCAAGATTTTAAATGAAAGAAGCAATAATGTTGCAGCATAATTTCTGTCTCAAGACCTCTTGCAGCTACAGCTAATGCAGCACCTCCTTGATCAACATACCACACAGCCCATTACGCCTTGCTCCAGTCTCAATCCTCTTCGCAGTATAAAGATAGACTAGAACCTACCAGGGAGCCCTCGGCAGAGTCCCTATCGTTGGTGTAACAATTACACACAGAGTTCCGGAATTTCACATTTGTGAGAAGGGTATGTGTGTTTGACAGGAGTGGTGCAAGAACGTATTCTGAGCCTCAGTCAACACAACTTGTTTCGCCTTTTCCGAACAACATTCTTATCAGTACCCTCCTTTATATAAACCACTAGTAGATATATACCTGCCTGTGGCCTCAGATGAATACATCGATAGATAAGAAGGGAAATGCATCATCTAGAAAGGCTTACTGAGGTTTAGGGACGTTTGTGTGATAGATCGTACACTTACTCATCACGACTTGGCTATTCAATAAAACAAAGGACGGAGTCAACGTGAGCCTTAGGGTCAGCCAACTATTCCATTGGTGTCAGCGAGTACCGGTTATTCTAACCCCTAATGGTGCTGTCCGTACCAAGCTAAAAAACAGATGCATGGGAGCGAGAAAAGAAATCGAGACCAGTAACTCGAAAGCTTGATTCTGGCAATATCCTTTTTACGGGTGAGAGAAGGAACTATGATAAAGCTAAAGTGGAGGTGTGCCTTCCTACCTTTACAGACCAGCCTGCTGGTAAACCTTCTGATGGGAAAATCATTGGAAGAAAGAAAACCCTACCAAAAACAGTGCTACGAAAAAGGAGATGTTTGGACGATAGGAGATCTACTACGGGATACTGTGTATATTCAAGCAGCAGGCATTGGTCTACCTCAAGAATGGGGAGGGAATGGAACCGGGAGCTTACAATTATGCTAAAAGCCAAGGGTGCGATTCCAGATTGTTCCGATTCTTTCATCGATTGCCTTTGCTATTCATCTTCATGGGCAGCTAAATTGAGATAGTCAATCCCAAATCCTTGGAAATCAGAATGAATGATTTCTCTGACGGGAAGGATGGATCAAGCATTATTGAAGGAAGAGTGAAGAAAAAAACACGTTAGAGACCACAAAAAGAGCTCCCATAGCAATCAGCCAGTTCTCCCTGGGTCAGCTTAATGCCCATTGCAGTTTTGACCCGGGATAGCCAGAAAGGGAAGCTGTTTGGCTTAATACCCCCCCAAGTAAACTCTTCTTGGTGATTTGATTGATTCAAAGTTGATGCCGTCTTTTGACCTTCAATATTATATAATAAATAAAGAATCCAATTGATCAGATAAGTAGGACGATCTAGCTTTTCTTCCTGCTTTGTCTTGTTTAATCATGTTAGCTAAGCAACTACTCGACAAGTGTATCAGAGAATTCAACACCTAGAATTGATCTACTTATCTTGCCCTGATATCAGGTATCGACTAGGTAACACTGATATTGGCCAAGGTGGCAATATGCAAGGTCGCGCTGGATTTTTCCTTCCAGAACCCCGAGTACCGACTAGGTTACGCCGCCGAAGGCAGGGTCATACACAACCTAACCAGAGGAAACATACATACAAGAATATGTAAACACACCTAAGGTCTAATATATTATATATTAAACTACGGCTTTCCATGAATGGCGCCTACAATCTAACACATCGATGCTCCAATTTCGTATGGATAACAATGCATAGAAGCAGATAGGCTACCACATTCTCACTCTACCTCATGTTGTTAGATATGTCGCTCTTTTCTATTCCCTGATCTGATCTGGCTGGCATGTTCGTCAGAAACATGCTTTTCTGGTTTACTTGGAACTCTTCTTGAGCCCAACCACCTTAACTGCAGTTAGTTGGGACACCCACATCAGTGTCGAATACAATAGCGCCGTCCGACTTCAGCACATGCAGCTATTTCCAAGCAAAAGACAAATCTGGCAGCTGGCTCAAAACAAAATGGACTGGCATTAACCTCCATTCAAAATACAAAATAAATGACATTGATCTTGCTCAGCATCCAAACAAACCCACAACACGACTTATTTACAGACCGCTAGATTTGATTATATCTTATGTCTCCAGAACTATAAGCCCACAACGTTATGATCTACGGAGTCAAAAGAAAAAGAAACTTCTATAATGACAAGGCTCGGGAAACAGAGCTATTTTTCTCTCGGTATAGAAGCCAGGTAGAAAATGTTACGTTTTTTTAGACTAGTGTACGTGCACGTGCAACGCACGTCTCTATTAATTAATGCAGCTCCCGTTTTAGAAAAAAAAACCTAACTCCTCAGAGGTAACACCCCCAACTATGCTGATTATTTGTCGATCGGTGCTTTTTTATTTTACAAGATGTACCATATATTTATTCCATATGCTATTTGTCACCGCATTTTCTTATAAAGTTTTTGAGATGCAATTATAATTTAATTTGCCAAAGTTGATTCAGTCAGCAAAGCAAGTGGGCTGAATAGATAATTTGTTAAATTCAGTCAACAAAGCATATGGGTTTTATTAGATCTGTACCAACATTTTGCCACAAACATACAATAGTTAAATAATGTTAGGACAAAATAGAGCAAACCATTATGGGAATATACACGCACGAAGGTGTCTCCAGCTTTTTTGTCAGATATGAATATTGCGAGCAAACTCGAACAGTGCGAAGACAACGAACTCAAGTAACCCTGAAGCTCTATCAGGGAAAAGGAAAGGATGTGTAGATTAAAAAAGGAGAAGAAAAAAATCAGACTGAAGATTCGTCGCTGGCATACCTGAATCCTTGCTCAGTTGCTCTCCAGCCCCAAATCGACGAACTCTGCTGCTCTGCTAGTCCCACGATGCCAAGGCCAGGAAGCCAGAGCGGCCCGCAGGATCGCCATCCAAGAAAATCCTCCCTATCGTGGACCGTGCGACATCCCAGATCTCAGTGCTCCTGTTGTGCTAGTCCCTAGCACGGCACCAGCAGAAACTCGCCGACTCATACGTGTCCACGGCGGGACTTTGGCAGATTCAGGGCGTCGCTCCGCGATGGGCTCCTGCAGCCGCCGCCAGCGACGACATGAGGCTGTCGTATTCCAGTGCAGTGTAGAACTCGCATCTGCAAGATGAGCAGAAGGGCCACCAAGTCGATCTGGCAGCAACACTTGGATGAAACGAAGTTGTGCCTTAGCGTTGCTGTCGACACCATCCGCACGATCCGCCTCCTCCAAGTCCGTCTCCGCGGGTGCTAGCCACGACAGTGGATCCATCCCCATCGCCTGCCACGATGGAGTGGTGGGGCGTGACGAGGAGGCCGTGTCGGAGCAGGACAATGGAGGCGGCGATGGAGAAGGGACGCTTGGCGCCGTCGCTCGCGAGGCAGAGTGGCGAGTCATGGGATGCAGGGGAAGAGAGAATTTGAGGGTCAGGGGACCACGGTGGAGCTGTAAGGAGGTAATTTCGTCCGGAGTTGGTAGAAGGAAACACCACGAACATGGAGACCGAGGAGCGGGGAGGACCGGGATACGGCGCCGGCGGGGATGGAAGCGCTGCGTAGGATGAAGGGGAAATGGAGGCGCGCCGACAATGTTTTGTTTTTAGGTGTGGTAAATCCCGTAATTATCACGAAACGAAAAGATGTGTTAAGTTGTCAAACATTGGAGTAATCTGGACCGTTGGCCAAATATTGAAGGGCTCAGATTTAATGTATCAACACAAGTATAGATTAGAAAACATTACGTTGAGAGGCAATTGTGGTGTGCAAGTGCATTACTTTTTGAAAAAACTGAAATAATCTAAGGAGTAAAATTCACGCCAGGGTGGTCTAACATGCCGAGAGCTGATAGCCTATTCATATGATTTCATACCGAAGGGCACAACAATTTAGTTCAAGTTCATACTGAAGTGCACAACAATTAAGTTCAAGTCGGAAGAAAAATCTGAAGATATCATATTTCCT
Source organism: Poa pratensis (assembly GCA_947311845.1). Taxonomy (NCBI): domain Eukaryota; kingdom Viridiplantae; phylum Streptophyta; class Magnoliopsida; order Poales; family Poaceae; genus Poa; species Poa pratensis. The sequence goes on along the minus strand of CAMZMU010000060.1, from coordinate 33,022,584 downwards.
AAAACAAAACCACTTTCCATGACAGGAGCGAGGGACGGCCCTATGCAGACCGCTATATTGATAGTGTAACAAAATTCGAAAATTTGGATTTAACGATTAGCAGGGGCCACGCGACGCGTACCCCCTCTATCACAAATCATGATGTCCACTCTCCTACTAGAGGAGATGGTAGACTAGTGCTCCTCTAAAGTGCAATGGAGGCCACTAATCCAGGCCATGGGTCTTCTTGATCACCCATCGACCCCATCCAGGTAAGTGATTATCTAGGTGGTATTAGGTGCTCTATATAAAGGCTTCTCTCGTCTATCTCCCCCCGTTAATAAGTGATTATCTAGGTGGTACTAGGTGCTATATCTCGTCTATCATCCAGCGTAGTTCGCTCGGACGTGTTAGCGTTAGTCCTTTTCAGCTGTGGCCCGACAGGCCTAATGGTATCTGGGAGTTGGGCTTCTGGCCCAAACATTGCTCACCTCGAAAGCAGCCTAGCAACAGCTAATATTTTTCTAATATGAAATTAAGATTTTTTAAATACAGTAGACTGAACTTAGTTGGGACAGCCACGTCAGTGCCAATACAATAAGGCATCATATCCTCACCAGATGCAGCTATCGACGCAACAGACAAATTAGACTGCCGGCTCCAAAGAAATAAAATAGCTGAATTAATTGCGCCGGAGGTCACACATCTCGTCACGTACGTGCACATTGGTCACACATCTGGAAAACGGGATTTTTTGGTCACACATCTCGACTTTGCGTGCACATTGGTCACAAACGGGAAGTGTCATCCCGTTTTGGATGGTAAATTTTCAGAAAACCCCCTGGAGAAATATCAATTTTACAAAATGGTCCTCATAATTTTACAAAATGGTCCTCCTAATTTTACAAAATGGTCCTTCTAATTTTACAAAATGGTCCTCCTATTTTTTTTAATTTTACAAAATGGTCCTCCTAATATTACTCAAGGGGTTTTCTGAAAATTTACCATCCGAAACGGGATGACACTTCCCGTTTGTGACCAATGTGCACGCAAAGTCGAGATGTGTGACTAAAAAATCCCGTTTTCCAGATGTGTGACCAATGTGCACGTACGTGACGAGATGTGTGACCTCCAGCGCAATTAACTCGAAATAGCTGTAGTCTGTAGACTATTGAGTTGTCAAACACAAAAATAGCTGCAGATTATCTGGCAAGAACCCGCGTTCAAAAACTATATTACAAAAACAGTGAGCTGTACGAACCTCCTTCCAGAAAACAAGGCAAAAAATACAGTGATCTGGTATGAACCGCAACCGCTGTCTGATGATCATCTTCAGCATCACATCCACAGCACTGTATTACTCCTAGTTTAACACAGTCAACCCTACCAATCATGGCACACGAGCCGCGATCTTTCCTTGTTTAGCCAAGTTGGCCACGCAACGGCTCGACAAGTGTATCGCAGAAGTCAGCACCCGGGATTGATCCACTTGCAATTGACAGCAGCTGGCTGCAAGACAGAGTCGGACGGCCATGGTGATGCGAGAGATCACGCTGAGGTTTTGCTGCCGGGTTTCCGACGGCTTACGCCACGGGAGACTTGGATAAACAACCACTCCGCCGGAGAGCCAATCATGATCCGGCGAAGTTTTCTTTTGTAGCAGGTAAGCTCTAGCTGTTTGAGCTAGAAACTACAAAAGAATAATTTTTATCGCGAGCGCTCGGCATGTCCCTGTCGACTTGGAAAACTCGCCTTCTAAGACTGACTATCCCTTGCGTTCAAGTCTCCGATCCTGCTGGAATCCCATTACACACAGTGAAAAAAAAAACCCAGAAGAAGCCTGTCCCTGATGGATTTCCATGGATGTATGCGTGCCTGAGTCTCTGACACGACACATTTTGATTGATTGATTTGAGAGCTAAGATGAAGCTGTCAGGGAACACTAATAATCGATCTTTGGAGAGTACTCCATTTGGTCCCTATCCACTCCGAAGGCTTGTTATGTTCTGTCCCCTCTCCCTTTTTAAGCTCATGTCCTCCTACCAAAGAGACACAAACAAAAACCTCTCTCTCTCAAGTGTCCTGATAACTACCCACTCTCTATCCTCATCAGCTCTCTGAAAGTCTGAAGCGAAAGCAAGAGGTTAGCGGAGCTCGTTGGTGATGGAGGGCCTCATCCCGTTCATCTACAGGGCCGTGGCGCAGTACAGGAAGGAAGGGCAGGTCTCCTTCGGCGACCTCTTCTTCGACGAGCCGTCATCGTCGCCGACTTCGTCGTCCTACTACTTCCGCCTCCCCGGCGACTCCGGCCGGCACCATCTCTTCACCCAGACGTCGTCGTCGGCGGACCCCGGTGCGGCGCGGCGGTCTCCGGCGCACCGTCGGCGCCCTCAATAGCATGGATCACGGTGATTCATGGAAGCGCAGGAAGGCAAGACAAACAAACAAGGACTTGCTTCCGTTCGTCGTAGTGTACATGCAGATGTCACGCTGATTGCTGAGCAACTGCAGTATTGGGCTTTGCTAATACGAGCTGCAGACTTGCAGTTTACGCGTTACATACAGGTATTTTCTTTCAGCTTGTAATGGTCTGTGCTTTGAACTGTGAATATGGAGTGCATAAGCAAAGGCCCTCCGAAGGAGGCTTGTGAAAGTGTAACATGGCAATAAAAGCGTGTAAGCGAACCTTGTATACAGACATGTCTGGCTGCAAGACTTCAAAAGAAGTGAGTACGCGGTGTGAAGCATTAAGATTGCCGATTGCGTTATTCTTCAGTTAAGCTTTCCATTTCCAAAACAAACAAACAAAAAACTCGTTCTGCAGTGCAGAATGAGAATAAGAATAACGATTTGGCTTGTTATTTTGTAATTGGTCAATTCCAAATATCCTATGTATGACCCATAACAAGAATAAAAATAGCTTTCTGGTTTCTAACCCATAGCAAGAATAACTTTTGAAACATGGACACTTAGTCCATGATCTCTTATCAGGAAGAAATTGCCCACCTAGTCCATGTGCAATACAAGGTACTTATGTGTGAACGCTTAAAGAGAGAGAATATTGTCTTTTTTTTGAAGCCGTGGGCAAAAGGTTTGCCCATTTTCGATTAATTAAGCGAGAGTTTTACAGACAGTAAATAGGGGTTACAAAAACGACTACTCTCCCAGCATTAGATCACTCAACCTTTTTGCCCCCGCTAGCCCCATAACCTAGCGTCGCTCTTAATGTTCTCAAGAATTACAAAAGACGGCATATATTGTCACATCATTAAGGTTTGAAGTTTTCCTAAAATCAAAGTATTCTAAAACTAAAGTATTCTTGTGCCTAGAGAATAAATGCTTCAGTTTGAGAAAAAGAGTCTGGACTACATTTTCTACCAGTGTAAAAATAATACAGCTTTTGCTAATACCATGGTATATAATGCTGAAGTGTTTGGTGAAGTTAAACACCTCAAAATATATAAAACCATTGTATTTTCAGAAACCACAATATTCTTAGCATACTTTAACTTTGCTACTAAACGCACCCCAAGCACCTACGCAAAATGCAACGTATCCATTGCAAGCACCTCTCTTATATGTGCTCACATGATTTATTATATGTTAGTGTTATCTAATGCACACGCACTCTTTAAGAATTGGTGTCTAATTAAGCACACATCTTTCAAATAAGCACCAGTGCTAGCCTACGTGTAAAAAATATTAAGTTTGATCTACTAAGCACAAGTATGATTACTTGCATTGTACATGCTCTTAAGGCCTGCTTGGATTGTCGTGTTTCGGCTCAATCAGGTGTAAATTATGGGCTCAATCCAGTTGTACATACCTTATGGACTTGGCCTGTTCCATGGAGCGGTTGTAGCCGTTGGTCATTTTATTCAGAGGGGGTAAAGTCCCGTCTCACACCTGCCTAGAAGCACCCTTCTCTTTGACTCCTGATCCTTGACAACAAACTAATACAGATGAATTTCAATAAAAACAACATTATCTTTCGCGAGTTAATGAGCGAAAATGAGATTTTAGTGATATGAGGACATGAAGAATATTGCGAAGAGAAAGGGATTTGGCAGTAGTGTTTAAAGTGCCATGACCAACATGAGAAATATGCAAACCGGCTTCGTTGCCGACGTGGACATGCCACTAGTACAGAAACGTACATTAGAGCGGCCCCAGAGAGTCATCTCAGCCGGTTAAACTGTGCGTCTCTACGCGGGGGTCTCTAATGTACGCTCCATTGGAGCCGGTTGTCTGGGACCGGCTGTAATCAGCTCGTCCCTGAGACGGCCGGGAGAATCAACCGTCGAATGTCCATCCTATTGGCGACGGTCGGTAAACATATCCGTCCCAGATCCATTGCATATTGGAGACGGCCGGTGTTAATGCGTGTCTCGAATATTGTTATTAGTAGAGACGGCCGGAACAAATATACGCCTCCATTGTTCTCTTTGTTATAGACGGACGGTAATATTGTACGCCTCCATTGTTCTGTGTATTAGAGACGGACGGTATTATTGTACGCCTCCATTATTCTCTTTTATTAGAGACGCGTAGAAATAATGACCGGCGGTATGTTTTCGGAGGGTCCGGACAGCTTCTCCGGATGTTAAATCATTGTCGAGTTGTGCAATATCCGTCCCCTCCGGAACATTTTCCGGACTGTACGACATTTTCAGCAATAGAAACCACACAATATATTATAGCAGTAGTATTATCCATCTAGGGAAAAGCCACATTTGGAAAATAGAAATATCTGCATCACATGAAAGTACGTAGTACTACTGCCATCCCAAATGGCATACATAACATGGCAAGTTTGTAACAACATCAGCATAGGAACTCTGTCACTTCACGGGTTGTGGAACTCTCCGCTGTCTTGGACCACATGTGTAGCAAGAAAGGTGGCAACATCCTGGCGGACTTGATCTAGCTTCTGCTCCGACAATTCCTTTGTGTTGATTCGCAGTTCCTACATAATAACTGTTGATCATGATCCAAACCAAAACAAGTATGGAAAACATACAACATGATAATAAAAGGATTTTCACATACGCAGGATGATGACTTAGGTGATTGAACTCTCTCCATCATGATGTCCATATGTCTGGCAACATAGAAGCCACAGAGAGCTGTCCCAATGGGCTGCTGGTGGCACTGAGACATATATAGAGCATACTCATGATCAACTTCTCATTCTCCCAAAAATAATTGACATCAAATGCATACTAAGCCCGTACAAGCTAGTACTGCTATTAAATGGAGACTAACCGGGTAGTTAAGGTGATGGGTTAGCTTATTGTACTCCTTTGAATTTTCTCCCCGGTAGCGAAGTACCTTATACGATCTGAAGAATATATGGATAAAAAATAAGTATATCATATTACTGTAAGACATGAATGCATACTCGAGCCCAATAGTACATTTATTATGCAGATAAATCAATCACCTGTCAAGAAGCGGGCTTATGTCTGTATAGTCTGGTGTGGGACTCCTACCCAGCAAAGAATCAAGATAATAGACAGAGCCATCTCGTAATGAGATACTGATCAGAATCCAGTGATCACTGAAATTTAAACCAATTAGTGGTGTGCACCTGATCGCAACGTATAACAATTAAGATGCGGCACAAGCTTACTATTTATGATAAGGCCAAAGGATTAACTCCTTCTCTTTGCTGTTCTCCATCACATAGATGATGTAATCCTCGACAGGCCTTTCGCCGTCCTGATCAATACATCCCTGCGAAGCAATGGAGGGGTCGATGAAGCTTATTTTCGAGACACGGCCTGGTCTTCAAGCATTTTTGCCCTACATACATATATAATTGTATTAGAGTACAACACATACAATTATACATACATAGATATTGACAAAAAATTGATTGTATAAATACTCACAAGGAATAACATCTCATTATGCTGGAGTCCAATGGTCGCATGTTAAGCAGGAGAAACAAGTCTTCCCAAGTGACACAGAAATCAAGAGACCTGTCATGCATGAAGTGTTCTGTTTGAAGAGAACCCGACTCCCGGAACTCGGTTTTTGGTCGCCTTCTTAAAATTATTCGTGTGGAGCCTCTACAACGCTGCACAGGCCCAGCCAAGCTTTGAGACAACACTGCCACATGTAACATGTATAAGCTTTGCCCTGGGCTTGTACTGCGGTACTTCTAGTGCTGTTTCAAAGACACCACCCGCATCCTCGAATGCTTGGAGCTTTTCCCCAAACAACGAAGCGGATCAAGTTTCAACAAATCTATTGTGGATGTAGGAGTACTGTCTGATTGGGGTACTTCCACAGGTGAAGTGTCTACTAGCTGGGAGGTGAGTGGTTCTAGGGGCTGCAGTGGCTTAGTTGGCTCGTCAGCAAGGTTGGGACTTGCGGTCTTGGCTGGCTCAGTACCAGAACTGCTAGGAGAGCATGGTTTGGGTACATGAGCTTTTGTGGTGACTGCTTTCTTGGAGGGAACATGTGTTTGTTTTGTCTCAGTACTTGGCTGGATTGGATTTTGAACGACGATAACATGGTTGGTGACCACACTTTTGGCCGGTTGGGTTTCTGAACTAGAAGTCCGAACAGCCGGTTCCAATATCTTGGGGGTGAGTGTTGGTGAGGGTGGCGTGTTGGTTGGCATATCAACAAGTATATCGTCCTTGGGCCACTGGATGTAGCCGCCCTTCGCATCGTACAACTTGGTAATATCTTCATCAGGGGGGACCGGAAGAGCGAACCCACGAAACTCATCGACGACATCATCAACACTCACCTTAACATGACCAACGATAAGAGGACAATTGTGTACCAATAGCCCTGGCCTTGGAGGATACACCATGCCCCACGCAGCCAGCTCCTTATATGATGATCCATCTAGGTCGGCAAGCCTCACGAGAATCTGGCAGCTGGTGGGCATCTGCAAGGATAGTTTAATTAGTTCAGCTATATATACATAGGTTGCATGCCATGAAAATGCATTATATACTTATGTACTTAATTAATTTCTCTGATATGTATGCATGGGTACAATTTACCTCTATGGTATCACAAGGATTTATTATGTCTCTGTCAGTAGTAGGGGTGACTTCTCGGGAAGCAGTACAGCTACTAGGACGTGGACCAAGGCTGGGCATATGCAGGCCGGGGTACATAGCTTTGATCTCAGCTACGATGTCAGCTTTGATACTGTCTCGCAAGTTCTTCTCATATAGCTCTTTCCTAGCTTTTTTGCATTGACGCTTGTCATCCTTAGTCCAGTTGCGGTCTGTTTTCCACAGGGCGAAGACACCTACTCCCCTGGTGCGACCATAGTGCTCGGGGTTTCCCAACCCCGCTTCGAGCACATCTCCGTCGAATGTACCTACTTGCCTCTTTTCATCTCAATTCACCTACAACAAATTATTGAAGGAATGAGAGAAGAACGAAGGATATTGAGATGACATACATGCATATATAGTACTACTCATCTATTTTAACAAGTGAGTCCTCACCAATTTTATGTAGGCCTCCCGGGTTGCACCGTTACGTATAGTTGGCTCACCCGTATCTTCGTCACGTTTAGTTCTAGCTCTGGTCCAAGCTCTTGTCCTAGGGCACTTGATATGTGCATATGGTATAGGCTTTCCCTCCAACACAGCTTCCTCATCCTCGTTTTGCCATACCGTGTGCATGCCCGCATACCCAGCAGTCCCCATTAGGTGAGGGTGCTTGTGTTTCAAGGCGAGCTCTCTCGCTAGCCTACTCTTTTCCGCAAACTCGGGTAATTTTTTCGCCCGAACAAACTCAATCCATTCATCTTCTTTGATCTGCGGGAACAGTTTACGTGGGTTATTATCTCTAAGTGTAAACTCAGTCACTAGCCTAGACTTCCATTGCTTCCAGGCCTTGCCAGCTATCAATACAGCTGCACGCTTGATGCGTGTTAAGTTACACATCCGTTGGGAACCCCAAGAGGAAGGTATGATGAGTGCAGCAGCAAGTTTTCCCTCAGTAAGAAACCAAGGTTTAATCGAACCAGTAGGAAGTCAAGGGTCTTCTGAAGGTTGTTGGTGGCTGAATGTGGCACGGCACAACACCAGGGAATCAGCAGCAATGTGGAACCTGCACACAAGACAATCAAACTACTCTGCCCTAACGAAACAGTGAGGTTGTAAATCACGGGCTTGCTGAAAACAAAGGATTAAAAGTGTGGTGTGGAAAATGATGTTTGCTTGCAGAGAATTAAAGAGAACAATGATTGCAGTTGGTTGTATTTCAGATGTAAAAGAATGGACCGGGGTCCATAGTTCACTAGTGGTGTCTCTCCATAATAAAATACTAACATGCTGTGTAAACAAATTACAGCTGGGCAATTGACAAAATAGAGAGTGCATAACAATGCATATACAAGTCATGATGATCACTATGAGATTTACTTGGGCATTACGACAAAGTACACAGACTGCTATCCAGCATGCATCTGTGCCTAAATAGTCCACCTTCAGGTTAGCATCCGCACCCCTTCCAGTATTAAGTTGCAAGCAACAGACAATTGCATTAAGTATGGTGCATAATGTAAACAATACAAATATCCTTAGACAAAGCATTGCTGTTTTACCCCTAGTAGCAACAGCATATCCACAACCTTAGAACTTTCTGTCACTGTCCCAGATTAAATGGAGGCATGAACCCACTATCTAGCATAAATACTCCCTCTTGGAGTTACAAGCATAAACTTGGCCAAAGCCTACACTAATAACGGAGAGCATGCAAGATCATAAACAACATAGGCATGATAAATCAATAATCAACTTGACATAATATTCAATATTCATCGGATCCCAGCAAACACAACATGTAGCATTACAATAAGATGATCTTGATCATGATAGGCAGCTCACAAGATCTAAACATGATGGCACAAGAGGAGAAGACAACCATCTAGCTACTGCTATGGACCCATAGTCCAGGGGTGGACTACCCACACATCACTCCGGAGAAAGGCATGGCGATGTAGAGCCCTGTCACATCCCAATTTTAGAAACTAATAAAAACTTAGTTTCACAAGACCCAAATTTCAGAACCAACAAAAAACTTTTGAAAAGTTTCACTGATGATTGTGTTTTCCATCCCATTGTTATGTTTGAACTTGTGTGACTTGTTGTTTAAGTTGTTTGACTAGTAAAAATAAGACCCAACCAATATAAAAATATATTTAACTTTGGTGATCATGTTATGACAAGAAAATATTCCCTATATCATTTCCATTCTTATTTTGGCCAACTCCATTTCAATGATACTTGGTTTAGCAACAACCAAAACTAATACCCACTATTTGAGAAAGTAAAAGTATTTCCAAAAACTATGTGCTCCCAAAAATGTGGAGATCTATATGCTATCTCCTATCTATCTTTTAACCTTGATATTTTGCATTTGTATGCAGCTCCCATTTTATAAACTTGGATTATCACTTCCTTTAAAAAAAAAGAACACAAGTGGGAAATATATTACCCCACATATTTTGCCTTGCTCAAAACCCTTTTCAAAAATACAAAGGTGGAGTTGAGATAGTTTTAAACATCATCTTATCAAAATTAAGAGTGATCATTCTTATAAGATAGTATTGTTAATTATGTAAAGGGTGGTGTGATTAATTCTGGTGGTTTGAATTGTGTGGACTTGGTTGTGGTGTTGATCTTGTTGTGATTGTTTGTTTATTGGACTTATGATTGTATTGATTGTTAATTCTTGTTTTATTGTTTGCTTGGGTGAATAATTACACCAATATACTTGAGTGCTAAGTTGGAAGCCCACTGGTCACAAATTTGGAATGTGACTTGAATTTAAAGCAAACTCCTCAAATTATTCAACAAATAGAAATTAAGATCATGAATTAAAAGAAATGATCTTAATAAATTATTTTCCCTACATAGCTATCTATTTCCTTCAAACAAATATTTTCTCTATGGAAATAAAAAATAGTTGAAGTTAATATATTTGTCAAGGAAGTTCCAAGAGTTCAAAATTAATATTTTAAACTTGCTTAAAAAATTCTAAAGGATTATAAAATAGTATTTAAGAAAAATGCCTTATTTAAACCCTATGAACAAAAGTTGTTCAAAACATTTTATTTTGACACCCCAATTTTTGTGGAGATTTTACAAGTATTGGGGAGGCTACCTAAATTTTCTCAAATTTTTATAAAATGTTTAAGTACCCTAAATAAATTCCCTAAAAGCTACTGGTTTTAAAAGAAATAAAAGAAAATCAGGAAAGGACCTAGTTGTGAGAGGGAAAAGTTCTGCTAGGGGGCGTTCTGCAAAACGCCGTCTTCTCTGTAGCAGCCCGTGGCCGACGATGCCGTTGTCGTCCTCCCGTCGCTCGCCCGCCCGGACCCCCCTCCTCTCCGCTGTCCTGCGAGGAGGATAAGGCCGCCTCGACGCCGTGCTGTCTCTCTCTCTCCCTCGGATCTTTTCCTCTCTCGCTCTTCTTTCTCTCTCTCTCTACTCCTCTCCCCGACCCGAACCCTAGCGACCAGTGGACGTCGCATCGCCGCCGCTTCAGGGCTCCCCGAGCAAATCGAAGCGCACCGGAAGCTCCCCCACACCGTCCTCTACATCCTAGCCCATGGAATCGTCGCGGGAAGCTACGAATCGAGCGGGGCATCGCCGTTCTCTTCATCTCCGGGCGCCGAACGTCGAGGAAGCTCACGAGCTGCACGGTCCTCCATTCCCCACCATTCTCGTGTCTCTGTGCTCCCCTCCTCACGGTCTAACCCTAGGACATCGCCATTTATTTTTAGGATCACCGGAGCGCCGTCGCCATCCTCGCCGTGCTCCCTGCTGCCGTTTGGCGCCGCCGTGCGTGTGCGCGAGGAAGAAGATAGGCGTACCACTTCGCCGTGCGCGTGGGCCGCGGACTGGGCCAGCTCCATCGTTGCTCGGCCAGATCTGGCCCGTTTCTTTTATTTTTCTGTGATCTATTTTTGCAGTTTAAATTCCTGTAAATTTGCAGTGTAGCTTTAATTGTTTTTTGGTAAATTTGTGATAGCTATTGGAGTAATTCAAATTTTGTAGCATTCATATGTGTTTTCTTAACCATGTGGCACTGGCCATTTTCCAAAATGTGTAGTTATGTGTGTGCTAGATTTAATCTCATAAAAAGTATGTTTTGCACTAAATATTCAATATCTAGAGTTTTATATATCCAAATATTGCAAACTAAAATTCTCTGGATAGGTTGATATGCTACCTTTCCAGATCTGTTGGTCTTGTATGCAAATGAAAGCTAAAACAAAAGTTCTATTCATTCTTAAAAACACATCAGTAGCTCTTTGGTGATTTTTGTAGATTTTTAGGAGATGAATTTTGGAATGAATCCAATTGGTCTGTCTTCTATATGTATAGGAGAACATATCCCTAAATTGGTTTGAATTTAGGAGTCACTGATTGACTGTGGTGCTAATTATAAGGTTTAGGCATTTTTTTGCCTATTTTTATTAGGACTTTATTAGTTGTTGTGTTATAACTTTATTATTACAAATGTGTTTCCTAGCATGTGTGTGGTGGTAATCCACTATTATGACATGTTTCCTTGTTTTACTAGCAGGTTAGGGGAACTACTTGTTAGTCATGTATTTGTTAGAGTCTTATTCCCTTTATAGTCTTTTTCTAGTAATTAGGAATTGCTATGCTAGTTTGTTTTGATGTTAGATTATTTGGTGTGATAAGTATGTTTGCCTTGCTTGTTAAACTTGTTTGTATCCAAGTTAAATTACCAAGATTAATTGGTGGCTTAACTTTTGTCTGAAGTATTTCCTATCTTAGGAAAGATGCTTGGTGTTTACCCTTAGCTAGAGTAGTTTTGTGCTCCATGCTTATGGCATGTGTGTGGTGTTATAATCCTGATTAAGTATAATGCCCTTGTAAATGTAGAACTTAGTTTGTGACTTGAGTGATTAGTTTGATACTTGTGGTTTGTTCCTTGTTTATATACCGCTTGTGGTTTGGTCTGCTTATTGCGTGTTGTTTTATTTTCATGTTGCGACGCTAGAGATAAACGCTACGGGGTGGTATTTGGAAAGGATTTATCGGAGAAGGATGAGAGTTTATTTCTTTGATCAGTGAGAAGAAGCCCTTGAACATCATGCTGAAATCAGGCAAGCTATTCTCTGAGCTTGCATCTATATACATCTATTTTGGTTCACATGTTTTACTTATAAAGAGCATATGTGATTTATGTGGTGTTTGCCACTAAAGCTATGATTTTGAAAACCCTTTGTTTTAAAAATACAAGTATATTATTTTGACACCCTATATGGAGATATTAGACGAAAAGTCTTTTTCAAACTATAGGATGGGAAAAATGTTGTTTACTCAAAACTCCTTTGAAAGTACTTGTGTGGATATGGAATACCGAGATGTCAGTGTTGAAGTGGAGAAATGATGAATGGTGATGGTTATGAAAAATGCACATTGTGTCCTTGTACTTACGTCGACCATCCGATAACCAGTGCGACCACATTTACCCACATATGGGAAAGGGCGTAGTCATATAGTTTGCTCATATTAGTACTGGAAGCCTCAACAATGAGGATGACCTCGTTCCATGAGGGGATGGTTTGGTGACCTGCCCCTGACCCGGGTCCTCTAAAGAGAAGACTGCCAGCTGAGTTGGTATGTATGAATTGGAGTAGAGGATTTGTAGGGCCATTAAAATTCGCCGGGCAGAACTACGAAGTCCTCACACTTAGTTTCCGACAGGCTGGATTTAAGTGTCGATGGAACCGGTTTCGTAGCGGTAGGATCCTATACTAGCATGAGCAAAGGACAGGCTACGGTCGGTGACTCAACTTCGCATACACCTTGTATGGCAGGACGTGGCTGACACGATGAGTTGCCGGATGGGTGTGGGAAAAGCGTGCTACCTCTGCAGAGGGTAATAAAACTATTCGAATAGCCGAGTCCTCGGATATGGACAGTTGGGAGGCCCTACTCTGACCATGTGCAAGTTTTGGAAATGTTTTAAGATTTGAAAGGAAAATGGAGATGTTGTATGTGCAACTATACCGATGAGTCGGTATGAGGTTGCTGGAAAAGAGGAGGACCCTGAGGGGCTATGGTCGAGAAGTGCAAAGTTTTGTGTCTTGAAAGTGGAAAAATGTTTTATGCAACTATACCAAAGGGTTGGTATAAGGTTGTTGGAAAATGATTTGACCAGAATGGTTTTGGTCGGAAAAGGAGGAGTTTTGGAGAAATAAACCAAATGGTGATTTTCCGGGAAATGTTTAAAAGAGACTTCTTACCTTTTTAACAAAGATATTTTCGGGAAAAAGTTTTAAAGAGACTTCTTACAAAAACAAATTTATGGGAAAAGATCTAAAAGCCTGCTTTTTCTTTTTCAATAAAAATATAGAGATTTCAAAACAAAGTTTTATTACAAAAGTCTGTCCTTCCCTTTTTCAAAAGGATATAGAGTTTTCAAAGCAAAGAAGTTTTATTTAAACAATAAAAAGAGTAGTGCATGCTCATTCCGGGGGTAGTTTGCGAGTACATTCAAATGTACTCATATTGGTTTCGTCCCTGGCTATTGTCTTAGCCAGATTCTGAAGAGAGCAGTTCGAAGAAGAAGTGGTTAATGACGTCAATGCGAACTAGGGCGCTTCCCAGTCAGCTGCCTGTAGGGTTGGCAAATGACTTGGGCTCCACGCTGTTTGGTGATTTCCGCTGCAAGTACCTGTTGAAGTTATGGCTTCAATCAAGTAAGTATATTTATTCGGTATTTATGGGTGTTCTGTGATGCCAATTCGAGTTATGTGCAACAACAGACTGATCATGGGATTGTTGCAGGAAACATAACGAGTATCTCGGATAGTTAATCCGGGGTCCTCACAGACTTGGTATCAGAGCCATCCTGACTGTAACAGACCTTAGTTAGCATGGACGTTAGTTAGGAAAGAAATATTTTGTTAAAAATATATTGTTACCAAAAACATATTTTATCTAAGGAAGTCCAAAAATAACTTCCACTCTTCTCACCTTCTCAAATATTTCCGAGTCTCATCCCTCTATTTTAAGATTTTCCAAGGATTTCTCTACTCCCTCTTACCTGTTCAAAATACTTGACGATGAACCCAAGTGAGACCTAATTAGCTAGCACCTACAAGAGAAGCTTCCATCACAAGTACTCAACATTCCACATCGAGGTGATTCATCTGCAAATACCAATATCGTCGATATCAACAAAGCAAGAGACCTTCGAAGACCTCAACTCAACAGCAACAATTCTACTCCATTTGTGACCTTGACAATCTCAAGTATTCCAGCTGAAGACTAAGGCGACTATTTTTGGAAAGAAATATATTACTACCTAAATTATTTGTATCTAAGGAAGCCTAAGTATAACTTCCATCTTTTCAACTTCTCGAATTATTCAAACCCCTCTTGTTAAAGGTTTATCAAAAGTTTCCATCTTTGTCTTACCTCCATTCAAACTTACATACTTGACGATATCCCAAACCAGACCCATAGGATCGATAGGATAAGCTCGTTTTACTTGAGCAATCCCCACCTTCCACGGTATTAAACGTCTGTTGGTGCTAAAAGTGCCTTGATTGATCTTTGCTTGTGTGTTGCATTTATTTGTGTTGTTTTCCTTGTGTGTTTCACAAAACACGCCTTGTCGGGAACCCAAAGTAACCACACTTTTATCTGTTGCTTTATTTTGACTGTTTGCAAAAAACCTTTTTGCCTTGTTGGCCATAGATGTACTTTTTGTATCCTTTCAAAAGTCCGACTTAGAAAACCCTTCAGAAAATTTTCCTAGTAAGAGAGCAAGGTATGGAATACTCTCTACCCAAGACTCTGTGACCTTCTGCAAACGGATAGCGGCCTTCATACGTCGTTTTGTACAACCACATCAAGCCATCGAGAAAGATGAAGATTCAAGACCCGACGGTAGATGACACTGGTCGTATCCCGTCGGACTAACAAAACAATATGAAAAACTAACATAACTAACATAATTTATCTAACTTTAAATCTCTCATCTAACCAAATTTTGCAAAATACTAACTGCTTTTTCTAGACAAGGGAAAGTGCCATAGGACGACTCAAAACTAGTTGGTAAAGGAGACTTTAGGAGGATATAAGAGTGTTGGACTATAAGATTATTAGTCAAAAGGATCCCTTAAGAATCTAGTTGATGAGATCAAATTTGGTGGATGATGTTGGTAATATCAAAAATTTGGGGTTTAGAATAGAAGTGAAAACTTGGAGTGGATCGATAAATTAATTGGGATTGGACAGATGATATATTTGATTAATACTCTGGGGCTAACCAGTTGTGGTCCCCAACCATTGGTGGTTATCTGGAGCTAGAAGACGTGACCCTTGATTTAAGGTTTAGAAATAAAGGTGAAAGTTATTGGATTTTTAGGAAGCACTTGCTGATAAATGATGTTTGGATTGGTTAGAAGCAAGTAAATTAAGAAGAATACTCCGGTTGGAATGTTTAGGTGATTCTAGCGCAAGTGACCTTGTACTAAATTCTTATGGAATTATAGGAAGTGGTCAAAGATGAGTTAGCAAATGAGTAGATCGTTGTATGCAAGAAATAATTGGTGGAGGATAAGTGAATGTTTATCGGATTCTAGGAATCAATATGACTTGGTCTAGTAGCAAGACATTCTAGGTGACAGTAGTTTTCAGAGCTTGTCACGCTCTGTTTGGATTATTCTTAGAAGGATCATTTTATCTTTGATTATGAGATCGAGGCCCAAAATGTTGAGATGAAATCTGGATTGGTTAGAAAGTGGGTCAATTCTTGATGGTATGATCACATGATTGTTGGATGTTTTATTTAGCTTTGATGATATGATCGTGGGAAAATGACCACCTGAAGGAGTAAGATAATATGAGATATGCCTATCTGGGGAGAGAAATCAATCAAGAAATAATTGGTGGACCACTATGATTTTTGTGATAGAATGTAATGGGAAGATTATGCCTAAAAGATTTGATGGGTATCCGATAGATTGAACTATACATGATAAAGATTATGCCCGAAGAAGATGATGGTGGATTAATAACTTTAGCTTGGGCAAGCCATGATTCAATTAACTAGTTGATAGTAGTGGCCTTACCAGAGATGTTGGAATGGTATTTTGAAGACTCGAGAATTAGAGGCCTATAAAGTTGGTTGTTTTGGATCTTAGGTACATAAGTTTGATGTTCAGAGTATAGCACCCAACTCCCTTGAAAACTAACTTAAGCCCCTCAACCAGAAAGTTTTCCCGGAAACCCTAACTATTCTGGTGCACTCTAACTTACTTGTGAAGACACCTGCAAAGCGTCCTGAAGGCCCCGAACCAAGAAGTCTTCCAGGACAGCTTTTTCTCCCAAGCCGAAGGAAGAAAACGTGAAGAAGAAATCTACCGGAAGTCACTAAGAAGAATCAAACAACGGAAGCACCTGCTGTTGGCAACGTCAACCACCAAGCAAGTTCAGACGCCCTTAGAAGTTTATAACATCCCTCTACTAACTAGAAACCGGAGAGAGTCGAGTGCTCAGACTTGACGCATCCTGAGAACAACGCGTCCCCACCTGCGACCCTCATAAGGAGACAATATCAGGAAGTGATATCTGCACCGACCCAAACATCGAGGAATGACACCCAAGACAAAGATCGTTAAGCTACCTCGGAAGAACAATGCCTCCAAGTCAACTCCAGCTGCAACTTTCAACAAGACCGATTCAAACCCCTTTTTAAGGGGGGAAGACCTGCAATAGGTATACAGGAATGTAGTAATAATTAGATCCTTGCGCCTTAGCCTTGTAGTATCTGGAAGCAACCCACCAAGACTGTCCATCCGAGTCAATCGTCAAGACAACCCCTCATCAAGGATCTGAACTCAGCACAGAAGTTTATCGACAAAGAAAGCCTCGCATCATCAAGTTGTCAAGATCTCACATGGCAACCTCACTGAAGAAGCAACAACCTCAGAAGTATCGCCAACCAAAACCCGTGCCTTCGTACTCCCCTGTTATCACCGGGCAAATCTCGAGGACGAGATTTATTTTTAAGGGGGGAAAGCTGTCACATCCCAAATTTAGAAACTAATAAAAACTTAGTTTCACAAGACCCAAATTTCAGAACCAACAAAAACTTTTGAAAAGTTTCACTGATGATTGTGTTTTCCATCCCATTGTTATGTTGAACTTGTGTGACTTGTTGTTTAAGTTGTTTGACTAGTAAAAATAAGACCCAACCAATATAAAAATATATTTAACTTTGGTGATCATGTTATGACAAGAAAATATTCCATGTATCATTTCCATTCTTATTTTGGCCAACTCCATTTCAATGATACTTGGTTTAGCAACAACCAAAACTAATACCCATTATTTGAGAAAGTAAAAGTATTTCCAAAACTATGTGTTCCCAAAAATGTGGAGATCTATATGCTATCTCCTATCTATCTTTTAACCTTGATATTTTGCATTTGTATGCAGCTCCCATTTTATAAACTTGGATTATCACTTCCTTTTAAAAAGAACACAAGTGGGAATATATTACCCCACATTTTGCCTTGCTCAAAACCCTTTTCAAAAATACAAAGGTGGAGTTGAGATAGTTTTAAACATCATCTTGTCAAATTAAGTGTGATCATTCTTATAAGATAGTATTGTTAATTATGTAAAGGTGGTGTGATTAATTCTTGTGGTTTGAATTGTGTGGACTTGGTTGTGGTGTTGATCTTGTTGTGATTGTTTGCTTATTGGACTTATGATTGTATTGATTGTTAATTCTTGTTTTATTGTTTGCTTGGGTGAATAATTACACCAATATACTTGAGTGCTAAGTTGGAAGCCCACTGGTCACAAATTTGGAATGTGACTTGAATTTAAAGCAAACTCCTCAAATTATTCAACAAATAGAAATTAAGATCATGAATTAAAAGAAATGATCTTAATAAATTATTTTCCCTACATAGCTATCTATTTCCTTCAAACAAATATTTTCTCTATGGAAATAAAAACTAGTTGAAGTTAATATATTTGTCAAGGAAGTTCCAAGAGTTCAAAATTAATATTTTAAACTTGCTTTAAAATTCTAAAGGATTA
Organism: Poa pratensis; assembly: GCA_947311845.1. Taxonomy (NCBI): domain Eukaryota; kingdom Viridiplantae; phylum Streptophyta; class Magnoliopsida; order Poales; family Poaceae; genus Poa; species Poa pratensis. The sequence goes on along the minus strand of CAMZMU010000060.1, from coordinate 33,004,513 downwards.
TAAAATAGTATTTAAGAAAAATGCCTTATTTAAACCCTATGAACAAAAGTTGTTCAAAACATTTTATTTTGGCACCCCAATTTTTTGGAGCTTTACAAGTATTGGGAGGCTACCTGAATTTTTCAAATTTTTATAAAATGTTTAAGTACCCTAAATAAATTCCCTAAAAGCTACTGGTTTTAAAAGAAATAAAAGAAAATCAGGAAAGGACCTAGTTGTGAGAGGGAAAAGTTATGCCAGGGGGCGTTCTGCAAAACGCCGTCTTCTCTGTAGCAGCCCGTGGCCGACGATGCCGTTGTCGTCCTCCCGTCGCTCGCCCGCCGGACCCCCCTCCTCTCCGCTGTCCTGCGAGGAGGATAAGGTCGCCTCGACGCCGTGTGTGTCTCTCTCTCCCTCGGATCTTTTCCTCTCTCGCTCTTCTTTCTCTCTCTCTCTCTGCTCCTCTCCCCGACCCGAACCCTAGCTACCAGTGGACGCCGCATCGCCGCCGCTCCAGGGCTCCCCGAGAAATCTAAGCGCACCGGAAGCTCCGCCACACCGTCCTCTGCATCCTAGCCCATGGAATCGTCGCGGGAAGCTACGAATCGAGCGGGGCATCGCCGTTCTCTTCATCTCCGGCCGCCGAACATCGAGGAAGCTCACAAGCTGCACGGTCCTCCATTCCCCGCCATTCTCGTGTCTCTGTGCTCCCATCCTCGCGGTCTAACCCTAGGACATCGCCATTTATTTTTAGGATCACCGGAGCGCCGTCGCCATCCTCGTCGTGCTCCCTGCTGCCGTCTGGCGCCGCCGTGGCGTGTGCGAGGAAGAAGATAGGCGTACCGCTTCGCCGTGTGCGTGGGCCGCGGACTGGGCCAGCTCCATCGTTGCTCGGCCAGATCTGGGCCAGATCTGGCCCGTTTCTTTTATTTTTCTGTGATCTATTTTTGCTGTTTAAATTTCTGTAAATTTGCAGTGTAGCTTTAATTGTTTTGTGGTAAATTTGTGATAGCTATTGGAGTAATTCAAATTTTGTAGCATTCATATGTGTTTTCTTAACCATGTGGCACTGGCCATTTTCCAAAATGTGTAGTTATGTGTGTGCTAGATTTAATCTCATAAAAAGTATGTTTTGCACTAAATATTCAATATCTAGAGTTTTATATATCCAAATATTGCAAACTAAAATTCTCTGGATAGGTTGAGATGCTACCTTTCCAGATCTGTTGGTCTTGTATGCAAATGAAAGCTAAAACAAAAGTTCTATTCATTCTTAAAAACACATCAGTAGCTCTTTGGTGATTTTTGCAGATTTTTAGGGGATGAATTTTGGAATGAATCCAATTGGTCTGTCTTCTATATGTATAGGAGAACATATCCCTAAATTGGTTTGAATTTAGGAGTCACTGATTGACTGTGGTGCTAATTATAAGGTTTAGGCATTTTCTGCCTATTTTTATTAGGACTTTATTAGTTGTTGTGTTATAACTTTATTATTACAAATGTGTTTCCTAGCATGTGTGTGGTGGTAATCCACTGTTATGACATGTTTCCTTGTTTTACTAGCAGGTTAGGGGAACTACTTGTTAGTCTTGTATTTGTTAGAGTCTTATTCCTTTATAGTCTTTTTCTAGTAATTAGGAATTGCTATGCTAGTTTGTTTTGATGTTAGATTATTTGGTGTGATAAGTATGTTTGCCTTGCTTGTTAAACTTGTTTGTATCCAAGTTAAATTACCAAGATTAATTGGTGGCTTAACTTTTGTCTGAAGTATTTCCTATCTTAGGAAAGATGGTTGGTGTTTACCCTTAGCTAGAGTAGTTTTGTGCTCCATGCTTATGGCATGTGTGTGGTGTTATACTCCTGATTAAGTATAATGCCCTTGTAAATGTAGAACTTAGTTTGTGGCTTGAGTGATTAGTTTGATACTTGTGGTTTGTTCCTTGTTTATATACCGCTTGTGGTTTGGTCTGCTTATTGCGTGTTGTTTTATTTTCATGTTGCGACGCTAGAGATAAACGCTACCGGGGTGGTATTTGGAAAGGATTTATCAGAGAAGGATGAGAGTTTATTTCTTTGATCAGTGAGAAGAAGCCCCGGAACATCATGCTGAAATCAGGCAAGCTATTCTCTGAGCTTGCATCTATATACATCTATTTTGGTTCACATGTTTTACTTATAAAGAGCATATGTGATTTATGTGGTGTTTGCCACTAAAGCTATGATTTTGAAAAACCTTTGTTTTAAAAATACAAGTATATTATTTTGACACCCTATATGGAGATATTAGACGAAAAGTCTTTTTCAAACTATAGGATGGGAAAAATGTTGTTTACTCAAAACTCCTTTGAAAGTACTTGTGTGGATATGGAATACCGAGATGTCGGTGTTGAAGTGGAGAAATGATGAATGGTGATGGTTATGAAAAATGCACATTGTGTCCTTGTACTTACGTTGACCAGCCGATAACCTGTGCGACCACATTTACCCACATATGGGAAAGGCGTAGTCATATAGTTTGCTCATATTAGTACTGGAAACCTCAACAACGAGGATGACCTCGTTCCATGAGGGATGGTTTGGTGACCTGCCCCTGACCCGGGTCCTCTAAACAGAAGACTGCCAGCTGAGTTGGTATGTATGAATTGGAGTAGAGGATTTGTAGGGCCATTAAAATTCGCCAGTTAGAACTACGAAGTCCTCACACTTAGTTTCCGACAGGCTGGATTTAAGTGTCGATGGAACCGGTTTCGTAGCGGTAGGATCCTATACTAGCATGAGCAAAGGACAGGCTACGGTCGGTGACTCAACTTCGCATACACCTTGTATGGCGGGACGTGGCTGACACGATGAGTTGCCGGATGGGTGTGGGAAAAACGTGCTACCTCTGCAGAGGGTAATAAAACTATTCGAATAGCTGAGTCCTTGGATATGAACAGTTGGGAGGCCCTACTCTGACCATGTGCAAGTTTTGGAAATGTTTTAAGATTTGAAAGGAAAATGGAGATGTTGTATTTGTGCAACTATACCGATGAGTCGGTATGAGGTTGCTGAAAAGAGGAGGACCCTGAGGGGCTATGGTCGAGAAGTGCAAAGTTTTGTGTCTTGAAAGCGGAAAAATGATTTATGCAACTATACCAAAGGGTTGGTATAAGGTTGTTGGAAAAATGATTTGACCAGGAATGGTTTTGGTCGGAAAAGGAGGAGTTTTGGAGAAATAAACCAAATGGTGATTTTCCGGGAAGATGTTTCAAAAGATACTTCTTACCTTTTTAAAACAAAGATATATTTTCGGGAAAAAGTTTTAAAGGAGACTTCTTACAAAAAACAAATTTATGGGAAAAGATCTAAAAGCCTGCTTTTTCTTTTTCAATAAAGATATAGAGATTTCAAAACAAAGTTTTATCATACAAAAGTCTGTCCTTCCCTTTTTAAACAAGGATATAGAGTTTTCAAAGCAAAGAAAGTTTTATTTAAACAATAAAAAGAGTAGTGCATTCTCATTCCGGGGGTAGTTTGTGAGTACATTCAAATGTACTTATATTGGTTTCGTCCCTGGCTATTGTCTTAGCCAGATTCTAAAGAAGAGCAGTTCGAAGAAGAAGTGGTTAAAGACGTCAATGCGAACTAGGGCGCTTCCCAGTCAGCTGCCTGTAGGGTTAAGGCAAATGACTTGGGCTCCACGCTGTTTGGTGATTTCCGCTGCAAGTACCTGTTGAAGTTATGGCTTCAATCAAGTAAGTATATTTATTCGGTATTTATGGGTGTTCTATGATGCCAATTCGAGTTATGTGCAACAACAGACTGATCATGGGATTGTTGCAGGAAACATAACGAGTATCTCGGACAGTTAATCCGGGGTCCTCACAAGCCCTCCGGTGATGATTCCCCTCTCCGGCAGGGTGTCGGGAAGAGCTTCAGAACCCTCTCGAGCTAGGGTTGACGATGGCGGCGGCTCTGGAACTTTTCGTGGATGGAGGCTCAGGTGTTTAGGCTTTTCCCGAGAAAGGCAATTTATAGGCGAAGGGGCGATGTCGGTGGAGGCCCGAGGGCTCCTCACCACGTGGCGGCGCGCCAGGGGTGGGACCCGCGCCACCACATGGTGAGGGCGCCTCGGTGCCCCCCTTCGTCTCTCCTTCGGACTCCGTGTACGTGACAGAAAAATAGGACCTTGGCTTTTTGTTTCGTCCAATTCCGAGAATATTTCCAGAACAACTTTTCTGGAATCAAAAATAGCAGAAAACAGGAACTGGCACTGTGGCATCTTGTTAATAGGTTAGTCTCAGAAAATGCATAAAAATGCTATAAAGTGTGAATAAAACATGTAGCAATTGACATAATATAAGCATGGAACATAAGAAATTATAGATACGTTGGAGACGTATCAACGCTCAACTCTCTTCATGGTCTTTGGGCTCGAATCTACGACGAAGTCGAAGTAACCCAGGATCTCCTTCGAGATAGCATCACGGGCGGTCTTGCCAACTTTCTTCCAACTATCAAGGTTGATGGAAACTCGGTCTCATGCCACGATCCCACAAACCGTCGAGAACTTTCTTCTACAGGAATCAGGCTTCAATACAGCTCCGGTGTACGGATTGAGGGCGGTCACTAAGCACTTAAATTTTGGTCTGAGAGATTTTGTCCTTCCTGAGCCTTTGCGGACCTTCTTCTTTTTTGCGGTAGAGGCACTGTATATAGCAAAGACAGATATATGAGTGTAACTAGCACAATTAAACGAAATCCTCACGATTTTCTTACATTTCGGAGTTTCTTACTATATGAATTTTAGAAGCAAAAAACTATAGAAAAATGATCCTTACTTTATGAATTTTGAGATTACACTAGCAAAGACAGATACTCCCTCCATTTTTTAATTATAAGATGTTTTAGCCCTTTTCTAGATCTACATGTATCTAGACATTTTAGTGTATAGATCCACTCATTTTAGTATGCATCTAGTCAATATGCACGATACCCAAAACGTCTTATAGAAAAATATCCTTTATGCAGTTTGAAGAAACCTAAATAACTAGCAGATCAAGAACTAATAAAATCTATAAATATCAGTAACTAAAATCACCGTAAATAGCAATAACACATTACCTAGGGTCCAAGTTGCTCGAAGGCGTATCCTCGAGATCATCGGAGTCCAGATCTGTGTCGCTGGAGTCCTCTTCTGTTGAAGCGCTGGGGGTAATGACTTGCCTCGCTCACTACGGTGCGACACTACTCTTGGAGCCGCCGTCGACATCACGGTGGTATTGGCACCGGCGTTGGCCGATGGGGAGCCGGTCATCCTCTTGCCACCACGGTGGCGGTGGGGTGGGGTGCAGCGACTAGCGGCGGCGATGGGGAGGCAAGCGACGGGCAGCGGGAAAGGGGTAACGAAGGCGCGCGGGCGGGGAAGTGCGGCGACGAATAGCGGCGGGGAGGGGCAGCGATGAATAGTGGCGGGGAGGGACAACGACGGGGACGGAGAGTGGCAGCAAAGGTGGAGGGTGTGGAAGAGTGGAGTGGAGCTAGGGTTTGTGGAAGAGGAATGTGGGCGGCGAGATTTAGAACATATCACCAAAATTTTGAGCCCAAATTTTCGACCGGCGAGGTTATCTGCCGCCAAATTTCAATATACGAACCCTCTGTGTAATTCCGGAATGTCTGGTGATTGCGTTACACAAAAACTACAAATGATGCACATGTCATAGTAGAAATGCTAGTACACATGTTATATAGTTTATATACATTATGGAAAGAATGATTGAAGGACATATCTAACTAATATATACTCTGCAGCTATTGTATCCAAGCCAACTAGGATAGCTTTTTCATATCTAGGGCAGGCTTTAGGTACACTTTAGTTAGTTCAAACATAAAGTTGTAAAGATAACTTTGCGGTTCGTACGTATAGAAGATCCAACGAATCGGATTTGTAAAATTTGTCAAAATCCGGACCCTCCAAACTGTCATTTGAACATTCTAATTTACACAAATGTGTATACAATAACTTTGAAAACGTGCATATATACAAAGGAGCATGAATGCTTACCACTGTTTACCGAAGTTATCTAGAAAAATAAGGTGCGTATGAAGCTATATTATATCACGTACTAGAAGTTTTGGAGTTTAATGGGGAAGGGCATGCATATTGCCCGGGAGTGTGCTATATACTCATACAAAGCAACATCATATCAATGCTGGAATCTCAATTAGTTCAACAAAAATAGCAAAATAAATAAATAAAAATTATGTAGTATAAGATTATCAACAAGTGTTGTCACGTTTCAAGATAAGATGCAAATATTTTAGTTTCGATAGAGATTATATAAAAATTAATGTGTTAACAAAACCCGGATCTTGTCCGGAACCTCCGAACATTAGTTTACAGGGATACCCTTGCCGTGCCCCTACATGTCAGCCCCCATTCGCCACCCGCCCCCACCCCAGCCTTAACCCTAACCCGGCCTCCGTCGCCGTCGTTGTCGCGGCTGTGAGTCCTTGCCCGCTCCCGGTGCCAGCCAACTACGCCGCTACCCATGCTAGCCGGGCCGTGGCTTCGTCGTCAGAGATGCCTCATCGATGTCGGTGCCGTCACCACTTCGATGAACACAAAAATGTCGTCCGAATCGGGTAAGAACGACACCCATTTTTTGCAATTCATTGTTCGATCTGGGGAGTTTTGGTTGATTCGTACCACGCTCCAGGAGTGCCCGAATTCCCTGTTCGACTGGGGATTTACAGGGGACTAATTTCATTCTCATATGTGTATATTGTATATAGGTTCGGAGTATGAAGCATCCTCCTCAAGTGAGCATGTTCGGCAAGAATTGTCAGAGAACAAAAGGAAAAGGCGCATCAACGCGGTGCCAGTAGATGAGGTACCAAAGAAGAGGGCTGAGGAAAAGGCGCACGGACGTGGTGCTAGAATAATTGTGAAGAAATATGGTGATCGAAAGGCAGCAAGAAGGTATTCAAACCATACTCCAAACCCTCTAGCCAGAAGGTCTACAAATCATGTGGTCGTTGATCGTCGAAAAGTACCAATGAAAACTGCAAGCTTGATGGAAATGGAGAAGCCAGAGCTTTTCGTTGGGATACAAATCCTTATGTTGGCCGGGCAGATGTTGACTGTGGCCCGATGTTCCGCACAAATATTCAGAAAAAGATATTTGAAGAAGTTATTCTCGCACTTGATACAAAGATTGCTCCTCAAAAGGCAATCGACTTTGTGCACATTCAGAAGTTCGATAAAACTTTTGTCAACATGTTTCAAACTTGTCAGCGCCTAGGCTTATTGGACATCATGGAGTTCAAAAATGACTACAACGAAGAGGTGATCATGCAATTTTATGCCACCCTCTTTCTTGAGAAGGATGCAGATAAGCATTTTCGGTGGATGACTGAGGACAGAGAATACCGTGCCCCACTTAGTAAATTTGCTGAAGCTTTAGGAATCGATATGATTGATCCAACCGATACCAATTTCTTTCGTCTCCATGATGATGACTTCACGAGGAAGCCTCATGAACTAGCTGAATGCTATGATCCTAGTGGCAGAGTAATGGGTGTTGTGCATGGGCACATTGGGGGCCTCTTGCCCTACTATGACACATTGCACAAGCTATTTCGGTTGACCTTGTTCCCAAAGACGGGAGACTCATCTTACATATGAGGATATGCGAAAAACCTCCTTTGGTTCATTTCAAAGAGGAAGTCAGGAAAGGTTGATGTGATGGATCTTTTGTATCAAGAGATAAGGAAGAACATTGTTGATCGTCGAAGGTCACTCGTTTACGCTCCATACATTCAAGCCTTCATTGAGCAAGTGACAAAAAAAACTACTACACCGCCGGCCCTGGTGTCAAGAAGCATGGTTATCACAAACCTGCTATTGAGAAGCCAATCAAAGGTGTGACCAAGAAAGACCTCCGCAACAAGTCCACTAGAGATTTCGACTACCAGGATGTTCCAGGCTCCACTGGCTATGAGATCAACAAGAGACAGGCCCGAATCATTCGTGGTCTCAAGACGTGGTATTGCATTTACTTGGAAGATCGGGAAAAGCGTCACAACAACCGTGGTAGACTTAAGCAGAACAATAAAATGCTTAAAGAATTGATCATGCACCACAAAATTGATATGCCGACTGACAAGGGGTCTGGGGATGAGTAGAGTGACCAAGAGGAGGAAAAGGATGTATTTGCAACTGATGCTGAGGATGATCATGAAGATTCAGAGCCGGCACCAGCATCTAGTACCAACAAAGATTTCTAGAGAAGATCTCAGATCCTATATCAGCATCCAGTTTTAATTATTTATGTATCGAACTATATGTCTCTGTTTGCTTTAATCCTGGAGTGAGACTATGTATATGCGCATGAGGCCTGCCCTGTGAAAGCCCATTGTGTGTCCGACTTATTAGATTAGATTAATTATTTATGTATATGCTTGTACGTGTGCAAACATGTGTTTTAATTATTTTCTTACTACTCGCTTGTACGTAGTTTTATTTGCTTATCCGTTTATTTCATTATCAGAGACGGCTCACTTTTCCAGCCGGCGCTAGAGTTTCATTTCCGGACCGTCCGGAGGAAAATCGTAAGACCCGGATTTCCTATCAGCTCGACTAAATATATATATATATATATATATATATATATATATATATATATATATATATATATATATGTGGTTCTTCCGCACCATATGAAAATCAATCCCCACTAAAACAGATGACACTTGATGGTTGGCATATTACAGCATGATATATGAAGATATAAATGTGCTTCATAATGAAAAGTACACCAGTACGTAGTTCATACAATTACTAAAATCCATACAAATACGTAGAAATTACATGCTATCCTCTTCATCGGAACTGTCATTGCGGACGTGCGGCTGTTCCGGTAGAACTTCATTGCCGTCTCTGTGCATGATGGAGCAGGAAGGTCCATGAACCTCATCGATCTTGGTGTACTCTTCCTCGGAGATCACGCCTTCGACACCGAGGATACACCTTTTTGACTGCATAACTACGTGTCTCTTCTTATTCTTCGGGTCGACGATGTAGAAGACTAGGTTAACCAGGTTAGCTGCTACGAATGGCTCGTTTTTGTAAGCAACACAATCAAGGTTCACAGTTGTTTGTCCACTGTCATTTGGATTCACCTGACTCTTGCTAACCCATTGACAACGGAACAATGGAAATTTGAAATCCAAATAGTCTAACTCCCAAATCTCTTCTATGTATCCGTAGTAGAGTTCTTTTTGTGATCTTCTAAGCAAACACCACTATTTTGTGTTGTTGTATGGCTATCTCTGTTTTTGGTAGCAAATGTGTAACCGTTGATTCTGTACCCTTCAAATTTTTGACCTCCCACGTTGGTCCTTTTGCAAGAGTAGCAAGCATGGGGTCCACATTTGCCACACCAGAAAATTTATTCTTGAACCAGGCGCTGAACTCCTGGATGTGGAGTTTGTCGATGTTCCGTTGATTAGGATACTTTGATCGCTGAAAGTCCAAGTGTTGTGTCAGATATGGACTGACTTCTTTCCTGTGTTGCAGCACAGTGAAATGTGCCTGATCATATTCAGTCCTAGTTGGTTGTATTTTCCTCTTTCCATTCGTTCCATATCCTTCAAGCATCCCCTCATGTATAGACCTGGGAACACCGATCGGGTCAAGACGAGCCATGAAATCAAGACAGAACTCAACAACCTCTTCGGTCACATAACCCTCAACAATGCTTCCCTCTGGGTATGCTCGATTCCTAACATAATGCTTAAGAATTCTCATGAAACGTTCAAACGGGTACATGCTTCGCATGAATGCAGGTCCGCACATCTTTATCTCATACACAAGGTGAACAATGAGATGTATCATGATATCGAAGAACGACGGAGGAAATATCATCTCCAATTTGCATAGAGTCTCCACCACATCTTTTGTAGTTTATCCAATGTATTAGGATCAATCACCTTCCGAGATATTATGTTGAAAAAGTTGCACAACTCCATTAGAGTATTTCGGACATGTGGTGTCAAGGATTTCCTAATCGCGACAGGGAGCGTTTGTGTCATCATGACATGGTAATCGTGAGACTTCATGCCCATTACTTTTTTGTCCTTCAATGAAACAATCCGTTTATAGTTGGCGACGTAGCCATATGTAAATGACATGCCATGTAGAGATTCACAAACATTTGTTCCCTCTTTTGAGCTGAAGACATAACTCACGGGGGTTCGCTTCACCTCAGCCTCATCATCCGACACAGTTGGTACCCCTGTTCTGAGTTGCTTAGCCTCCAGTCGTGCGTTAACGCTATCTTTTGTTTTGTCCTTAATTTTCATCAATGTCCCTAGTATGGTCTCGCCCACATTCTTCTCCACGTGCATGGAATCGATGCAATGCCGAACATCGAGTTCCTGCCAGTATTTTAATCTCCAAAATATTGATTTCCTCTTCCAGACGGACTGTGTTGGAGGCTCTTCCTTGGGGGGCTCTTCTTCTGTTGCTATTTCTTTGCCTTTGCCTTTGCCTTTAAACATTTTCCCATGGACAACTTTGAAGTGTTGAACTTGAGCATAGATCTGGCTGCCCTTCAAAACTGCAGGAGGCAAATCATTCTCAACGGTATTATCAAACTTCCCCTTCATCTTGCGATCTTGATGTTTCTTTGGCAAAAACCTCTGATGTCGCATGTACACAACTTTCTTACACTTATATAGATACTAACTTGCAGTGTTTTCTAGGCACTGCACACATGCTTTGAACCCTTTAATTGCCTGGCCGGAGGTGTTCCCAGAAGCCGGATAATCATTGATGGTTAGGAACAACATGCATCTCAGGGTAAAGCTTTCCTGCTTAAACGCATCTTATATTACTACTCCCTTATCCCAAAGAAGTTCCAAATCCTCCACCAAAGGTTCAAAGTACACATCAATGTCGTCTCCCGGTTGTTTCGGTCCCTGGATTAGTATTGCAAGCATGATGTACTTGTGCTTCATGCACAACCATGGAGGGAGGTTGTAAATGCATAAATTCACGGGCCAGGTGCTATGTGTGGTACTCATGTTGCCGAACGGTTCATTCCATCAGTGCTTAGTGCAAACCTGACATTCCTAGTTTTATCATGTCCGATATTGTCAGGAAACTTCCTATCCATATTCCTCCATTGCAGAGAGTCAGCAGGGTGTTTAACCATCCCGTCGTCAGTGCGTTTCTCTGCGTGCCAACGCATCAGTTCTGCGGTTTCCGGGTTAGAATATAACCGTTTCAAACGAGGAATAATAGGCAAGTACCAACAAACTTTTACAGGGATGTCCCTCCTATTCAGCCTTTTCTTCTACTTGCTTGCTTGTGCAGTATTCATGTCATCATCACTGTCATCATCCCGGATATGATCCTCATCCTTTGGGACCTTGAACCTAGGAGCTTTGCACTCTGGTTATTGCCGCAAATTGATATTGTCAGTACGGTACAATAGGCAATCGTTCTGACAAGCATGTATTCTCTGAACTTCCATTCCCAGCGGACACACAATCTTCTTAGCTTTGTACATACTCTTCGGCATGTGGTTTCCTTCCGGAAGAAAGTCTTCTAGGAATATAAACAACATAGTGACGCTCTTATCTGACCATCCGCCTTTTCCTTCATCTGCAATATTTCAAGTATGGTACCCAACTTTGAGTACTGCGGGTTGCACCCAGGGTACATATCTTTCTCCGAGTCTTCTATCATACCGAGATATTTCTTGTAAAGTTTCTCATCCTTACAGTCTGCTATAATGTCCCGCAACATCTGACTGAGAGTGTCCCTCTCTCCATCTGGCTTGTCCACTTGAGACGTGTCTTGCGATGCTTGCTATGTTTCATAATCACCAGTTGATGTATATATGGTGGTAGCCTCAACATCATGCATCAAGGTATCACCATCCGTGTTTGATTGACATTGCCCTACACTCTGCTCTTCATAATCATCATCCTCTGTAATTGGTTCTTCGCCGTGGTTGCTCCAACATGTGTAATCCTGCATGAATCCTCTTTTGATCAAGTGTCCCTGGATTTGGTGAAGGTCTTTAGTACTCATCATGTTTTTGCAGTCTTTACACGGGCAAGTCACCCAGTGATTTGTTGTATGAACCATATGCTCTTTAGCCGCTTCCATGAACTATGCCACACTAGCCATGAATGCAACGGTCACACGCTTCTCGAGATACATCCATCCTCGGTCCATCTGCAAAAGAACATGATGCGTGTTAAGTTACACGTCCGTTGGGAACCCCAAGAGGAAGGTATGATGAGTGCAGCAGCAAGTTTTCCCTCAGTAAGAAACCAAGGTTTAATCGAACCAGTACGAAGTCAAGGGTCTTCTGAAGGTTGTTGGTGGCTGAATGTGGCACGGCGCAACACTAGGGAATCAGCAGCAAGGTGAAACCTGCACACAAGACAATCAAACTACTTTGCCCCAACGAAACAGCGAGGTTGTCAATCTCACCGGCTTGCTGAAAACAAAGGATTAAAAGTGTGGTGTGGAAAATGATGTTTGCTTGCAGAGAATTAAAGAGAACAATGATTGCAGTTGGTTGTATTTCAGATGTAAAAGAATGGACCGGGGTCCACAGTTCACTAGTGCTGTCTCTCCATAATAAAATACTAACATGCTGGGTAAACAAATTACAGCTGGGCAATTGACAAAATAGAGAGTGCATAACAATGCATATACAAGTCATGATGATCACTATGAGATTTACTTGGGCATTACGACAAAGTACACAGACCGCTATCCAGCATGCATCTGTGCCTAAATAGTCCACCTTCAGGTTAGCATCTGCACCCCTTCCAGTATTAAGTTGCAAGCAACAGACAATTGCATTAAGTATGGTGCATAATGTAAACAATACAAATATCCTTAGACAAAGCATTGCTGTTTTACCCCTAGTAGCAACAGCACATCCACAACCTTAGAACTTTATGTCACTGTCCCAGATTAAATGGAGGCATGAACCCACTATCTAGCATAAATCCTCCCTCTTGGAGTTACAAGCATAAACTTGGCCAAAGCCTACACTAATAGCGGAGAGCATGCAAGATCATAAACAACATAGGCATGATAAATCAATAATCAACTTGACATAGTATTCAATATTCATCGGATTCCAGCAAACACAACATGTAACATTACAATAAGATGATCTTGATCATGATAGGTAGCTCACAAGATCTAAACATGATGGCACAAGAGGAGAAGACAACCATCTAGCTACTGCTATGGACCCATAGTCCAGGGGTGGACTACTCACACATCACTCCGGAGGAAGTCATGGCGATGTAGAGCCCTCCGGTGATGATTCCCCTCTCCGGCAGGGTGCCGGAAAGAGCTTCAGAACCCTCCCGAGCTAAGGTTGACGACGGCGGCGGCTCTGTAACTTTTCGTGGATGGAGGCTCGGGTGTTTAGGGTTTTCCCGAGAAAGGCAATTTATAGGCGAAGGGGCGATGTCGGTGGAGGCCCGAGGGCTCCTCACCACGTGGCGGCGCGCCAGGGGTGGGACCCACGCCACCACATGGCGAGGGCGCCTCGGTGCCCCCCTTCGTCTCTCCTTCGGACTCCGTGTACGTGACAGAAAAATATGACCTTGGCTTTTTGTTTCGTCCAATTCCGAGAATATTTCCAGAACAGCTTTTCTGGAATAAAAAACAGCAGAAAACAGGAACTGGCACTGTGGCATCTTGTTAATAGGTTAGTCCCAGAAAATGCATAAAATTGCTATAAAGTGTGAATAAAACATGTAACAATTGACATAATATAAGCATGGAACATAAGAAATTATAGATACGTTGGAGACGTATCAGAACACGCATTCTATTTAGAACTACAAGAAGATTAATCAGAAAAATGCCTTTATTCTTTGTGAACAGTAATTGTTAATTCACAAAATTCTTTTTTTTTACGTAATGCCTGAAAATATCCGACAGGTCCGAATAAGTTTCTGTTTATCAGTACCCAAGCGGTATGCCCCCGCCCCACTTTTCAAGGTCCGTCGGCACCTCTCATCTCATCTACCTCAAGATCCACCGCCGGGTTATCCCAGCGCGTCGCCTTGCGCCACCCATCCGTCCGCCCGGGCCATCGGTTTGACCCTACGCTTGAGATCCAGGCGATATACGGACCTCTCGTTCCCGGTCCGCATATCGTCAAATTGCCGCTGCGGTACGACACACTATGGTTACCACTCACGATGGCGAGGTGGTCAGCACCGTCGGGACCTACAGCTCCAGCTCCGATGAGGTATAAATTTTATACAGGTTGTTTTGAGTGTGGATTTGTACGAGTTTTCCAGTTCCAATTAGGTTTCAAATTCTCTTAGAGTCAAAGTGTGGATGCGGTATTAAAGATGGATGTTCCCAGTTTCAACATTGTCTACAAAGCAAAATACTTGTTTTAGAAAAATTAAACCTTGCAAGGGAAGAGAAGAGGATATCTGATGAATAAACGAAGAAGGCCGAAGAGAAGTTAGGTCAAGCTCAAGACAAAATCCGGAAGATGGAAATGGCATTCGAAAAGATGGAAGAAAACATTCAGAGAGTTGTGGACCAGAAGATGGAATTAGAGTTGAAATCGGCCGATATCATAGATGGACACAACATCAATGAGCAAGCTATTAGGTTGAAGATGAACAGGATAAAAAAATGTTCTCCAGAAAGAAATAAGTTTACGATATGCCTTCGGTGCTATTGTTATCCTAGTCGTTGTTATAATCTCTATGTTAGGATTTTTTAGATGCGTGAAGTGTCATCGCCACGGAGTGTGAGATTCAAAATTTGTAAGCTATTGTTATCCTAATCACAGTCTATAAATGTTATATGGAACATAAGCTGCTCTTGTACAAATAAAATGGGTGAAGATATGGAGAATTATAGAACGCACCTTCAAACCGCCCCCAGAGTGTTTTCTCGGACCACCGATTTTCTCGTAAGCGTCGGCACAACCGCACAAGAGGCCCCGGAATCAATCACAAGTTCCCAACGGCCTGAAACGAACATATAAGTAACTGCAGAGGAGACCTAAGTCGGTTTTTAATAAAAAACGTCTCCGATGGTATATAGGAGTACATTGAGATGCCCAACCATCCGGTCTTCAAAATTCCCCACACACGGCCGCCGCCAGCCACCTCTGCGCCCCCCACCGCCTACCCCCGCCGGTCCGTTCGACGCCGCACCTGAGCGGCCCCAGTTTGACACCGATTCCTGCCCCACATCGCCGCATCCGCCCAGACTCGCCGCCGTACGTCATGCCGCCGCGCCAAAAGCAGCTCGGGTTTCCGCGGCGTGCGGCTGCGGCCGTCCGGGCGTTGGACCGCGGAGATAACACAGGCCGGCCAGCGGTGGTACATGGGTACCTTTGATACGGCCGACCTCGCCGCCCCACGCGTACGACGTTGCAGCGATGCGGTTGGGCCGCCCGCGCGCCGATCTCAACTTCCCGGAGGAGAGCAGGGAGAACGCCGAGTTCATTGTCGGCACCCTTAGGATGCTGACGCACGAAGAGGTGATGCAGGACCGCCGCGCCTACATGCAGCTGCGCATCCGCCGTGACGACGAGGCGGCGATGGTGCGGTTCCACCGTGTGCATCCGGAGCTCATGCAGGCGCAGATGGACTTGGACGCCGAGAGGGACGCGATCGAGAAAAAGCAAGCAGCTTCGTCATCCCGGCCGGGAGAGGCTGGACCCTCCGGCACCATAAACGTGACGTCGGACTCCGACGAGTCGTTCGAGATCTACTGGAAGAGTCTTGGCCTGTCCGATGATTCCGATGATGGAGTATATTGTAGATCGATTGAGTGTTAATTTCAATATTGTCTTACCTAGCTAGTAACTTGTTGAGTCTAGAACATGGAGTATATATAGTTGTAGTGTCAACTTTTACCGCGTATAATTAGTGTCCTCTGTTCAAAACTTCCAAGAACATGGATGAAACGGGTGTAAATTTGCGCCGTCTCCAAACAATACCATTAGAGACGGCGCAAAACACCGCCCGGCTAAGAAAGATGCGGTGGCGGCTAATCATTTCACCCGTCCCCGATGGAAATATAGTTAGCGACGGTCGTTGTTAATAACCGACGCAGTTGTTATCAGAGACGGACGGGAAATTCTAGCCGGCACAGGTGTTTTATCCCAAACGGCCGTTATTCTTTTTGGTTTGACCGGCTCTAGGTCCCGTCTCCCATTTGATGTTTAGTACTAGTGTGCTCGTTGCCGTTGTAGATCTCATGGATGGCGAGGCGATCTAGATCACTAGTGATGTGATCAGTCGCTCTGGTGTCTATGTACCAGGTTGGGTCGACGTTGTAGCCGGTGGCATCATGGTTGGCGGAGGGCTCATTGTCGTTGTAGGCGTGGTTGTATCCGTGGAAGCACTGAATCGCGCTATGCCCGGACTTGTTGCAGATCTGGCACACCATGTGTGGAGCACACCTTTTGAAAAAACATTTTTGCACGTAATAACAAATGTTAGTTAAAGTGATATAGGTGATCTATGTAACTTTGCTCTAGTTTTCTAATACTGTTCCAAATTTCCTTTCGTGTACGCACTACGCAGGCTGAAATGTTACAAGCCAACCTTATCTTTCGCCTCTATAAGGCATGTTTTTTCTATTTCACTGGATTGTGTGATGGTGCTTTATTTTGTATTATTCCTCATCATACACGCATCTGAGAAAACATATTGCAACTGGATTCTGTTTCAAGTTGCAAGAGCAAATTTAGCCGGTCCTGATCAACCATGCACATATCATTACCTCCAAAACACATGGATGGCTGTGTAAGCTTTGTTTTGCCCACTCAGGTCAAATACAATATGTACCAATCCATTATAAAAGTGCACTACTGCATGTCATGAACCACAGTTTATGCGCATTTGAGTATCTCTATGATATTTTTTACACGTGCTTATGTCAATCCTGATGGAAGTTGACAATTCCTCTGATGGTCCAACCTTCTTGCGGAGGCCGTGCATTTCTTACACGCATAGCATACTGTATTGTGTTGTTGCTTCGATAGCTATATTGCAATGCTTTTGTTTCGCTGCAATGTCAATTATTTCTGTGAAACTTGTGCCATTTGGTTTGTTTCCCTTTTAGTTCTTTCCTTTGCTCGCGTCTTGGTTGTCTTCTTGTATGTGCTTATTTGCAAGAGAATATATATAGACCAATAGATGTTTCGTATTTTATACCATTGGAGTTATGCACTAACTGTAATCGGAGATGTGTTGACGTTTTCTCTACTGAAGATGAAGCTTTACCATTTGTCGTTCTTGTTTTCTCTTCTTTGGAATTCGAGGATATTGAGCAATGTTGCTTGTTTGAAAATAATTTTACCCGTTGATCCTAAATACTCCCTCTGTCCCAAATTACCCTGCGTTTTGGGTTTAGTCAAAGTCAAACTTTAAACTTTTTAACTAAGTATATAAGAAAAAATATCAATATTTATAATGTAAAATAAATATTATTTAAATCATCGTAAAGCATAGAATCATATTATATCCATTTCATATTATAGGTGTTAGTATTTTCTCTATATGTTTGGTCAAAGTTTAAAAAGATTGACTTTCAGAATACCCAAAACGCAGGGTAATAAAAGACAGAGGGAGTATGTAATTGCTCATCTAGCTCACTACCTTTTTACTGGGATTGTTTGCAGAAGAAGGTAGGGGTGCGAAGCAAGCAAATACTCGGAGCCAAGTTGCTTGGTGGTGGAGGTCAGTTGATTGGTAAGAGCAAAAAGGTTGGGGCCTGATGGTGTGCCGAGACTGGACAATGGTAGGTCACCTTCATGTTTCGCCTGATGATGGAGAAGGACCGTGCTGGAGATGTTTGCATAGCGATCTGTAGGTCTGATAAGTAGTTTGAAGTGTGGTGAGCTCCTCCCTTGGAGTGTTCCTATGTGGTTGTAGTAAAAGTGTAGAACAGGAAGCGAACACATGTGTCATCGCTAGAACCTGGTATATGTGTGTGTAAGGAACTTGGCTATGTAACCCACATACAATTTCATTGAGAAATGAAATTGGGAGTGCATGTGTTTGTTTCCTGTCATTGATATGACCCAACACCTTTCAGTCATATCGATGTAAATTGCAGGGTTTTGTGAAACGAACTTCTGAGGGTTTGCATAGCGTTCTGTAGCTCTAATAGTAGTTTGAAGTGTAGTGAGCTCTTTCTCTGGAGACATTCCTAATTGAAAAAGTCATTGTGGTATATATGTTTGTTTCCAATTAGTGGCATGACCAAAACTTTCTGTCGTTGATGTCAATTGCAATGTTTTGTGAAAATGAATGTTTGCTCTCTTTGTGTATTCCAAAAAACGCGAGACCGGCCTCTAAGGTTTCAATGACTCGTCGTTTTGTTGTACTACACACTCCATCTAATAAAATATAATTTGACTAATACTAGCCTGGAGGAGAGAGCAGCTAAGCTGTGATGATGGATATGCATAATACTATATAGATAGAGAGAGAAAGCATTTGCTACGGATTCCCAACAGACCCCTATGCATGCACGGCTCCTGGGAAGTCATCACCTAATTAAAGCATTATATAAATCTCCTGCCATGTCACTAATCCAAGGCACATCCCATCTCATCCATCCATCCTCTTCATCGCTCTTGGTAAGCGCCCTCTCTCATCTTTTTCCCTCCAACCCTCCTCTATAAGGACAACCCATTCTTGGTGGAGCCGCGTGCGGTTAGTGCGTGACTTGTGACTTAGGGTTTAGGGTTTAGCGCGTGACTTATGACTTGTGACTTTGGACTTTGGCGGAGGCGTATGCGTAGGAGTTGCGAGCGACCATGAGTGTGGAGCAGTGGTGAGCGAGTTTGTGGCCGTCCTTGGCGAGGCGGGGCGAGGAGTGGCGTGGCATGGCGAGGATGGTGTGCGAGCTCGTCCATGTGACATCATCGGACGGATGGATGGCCGCGAGCTCTTCTCCTGATCCAGCTGGTAAAAGTTTATGTCTTCGTCAGATGATTTTGCCATTCTTCTTCTTCTTTCCCATCCTAGTTCTTTTAGAAGCGTGATGGATGTTTGTTTGGTTGGGCTCACCGCTTTGCAGTACGTGCAGAATCGCCGGCCGTCATGCCGCGCGCGCCCTGCTTTGGTACTACAGAAAACGCGGTCCTTACGTATGGTGAATATCTGCACTATGCTGGGGATTTTCCTCTGGCAACACAAATGTATCAAGGTTCTTGAGGCATCTAGCATAGAAGATGTGTCCGGAAATTTGTTAGCAGCTGGAAACATGGCAAGCATGGAGAATGCTAACCAACCCAGAATCATTGTGTGCACAAGTGCTTAAGGCAAAATATTTTCCAACTACGTCCATCCTACAAGCTCAGGCCAGCTCGGGTATGTCCTACACGTGGAGTATTTTGAAGGGTGTTGAGCTATTACGGGAGGGTGTGATCTGGCGTATTGGTGATGGATCTAGCGTCAACATATGGACTGATCCCTGGGTTGCGAGGGACGGCATTAGAAGACCTATGATACTGGTATGCCATCAATTCCAAGGGTAAAAGAATAATCTCCTATGTTATTTGTTCTTTTTAATCACTCTGGTAATAATGTAATGTTTCCTATTTATATTATGCAGGCGCAAGAAGTCAGGTCGATTGGAGAGATATCATCTCCCTTGCTCGAGGTTATACTTTGAATCCTTATTTACTTTTTTCTGGATTTTTCTACCATTACACACTTCGACGTTATACATGGAAGCAGGCCAGGTTTGGTTTTACAAGCCATCATTGTTAATTATGATGTCTTCTCTTCGATATCCCCAAATGGTTCGGTTGATTTGTCAATCAAAGATGAAGAGATCAAATGGTCTGATCAGGCCATATGAAATTTCAGGTCGGTGCTATCAAAGGACTTGCTGCTCTTGTAAATGGAGAGATAGACACAGGTTGTTTTTCCTTTTGGTTCCCTGCGTATCACTGCTAGGCGGATCATTTTTTTATCCAAAGTGATTTACGGTTGCTCTTTATCAGCCCAGACGCTCTTTGGTGGGTCCAAGGACTGCTATGCTGGAGTAGGCAATAACCAAACAAGTATAACAGTTTGTGGAACATATTTTCTTTTACCCCTGTGTCGGTATGGACCTTATTGTTGTTCATTACAGAAACCTTGCAGATATCCTAGGTGACAGTGCGAGCAGCCAAGCACTGACGTAGCTTAGTTCAAGCCAGGGGGCCACTCCCTCCCACCCCCCCCCCCCCCCCCCCCCCCCCACAAAGGTTTGGACAAAATTGTGAACAAAATGTTTATGGGGAGGGTTTAGATGGGAAAATATTAGTATTTAGCCCCACAAACATTGATTATTTTTCTTTCGCCCCCTCAGCTATTTCTGTCAAGCTCCGCCACTAAGACAAGTACTTAAGGATCACATAACTGTTTTCATAAGACGATGCCGATACAAGGGAGCAGATCGGCCACACCCCAGATATCATTTCAATATTGATGGATGCCTATCTCAGCCAAGGTTTGGATCAGCCGTTACGAATGCTCGCCATGAAAGCACTTGAAGTGCTGGCAGTTGAGAGTTAGCATAACTGTTCAATTAAGTTAGCGCGAGAACTTACAATCCTGGAACTTTAAAATATGATCTTTCAGGGAAAAGACACATACATGCACAATGCTGAAATCAAAGTAGAGACGGGGACAGTCCCTCCTCTTTGGAAAAACAAAACGTTCCCACAACATTAAACCTGATGCAGACTTTGTGTGGAGTCTCCGATATCGTGCCAAATGTACGTTGGGTCCTCCCAATGTTAGCGGTGGATAATGTAATGCTCTTTGACACACGTTCTTGTAAACTATCACCTTTAACCCAAGCTTACATATAAGCATTTTATGTCCTAACTATAAGCACATTTAGGAGAACTGGATCCATTCATCCTCGTTGAAAATGTGTTTTACTAAGTCCATGTATGTCTTAAGGTAAGAATAGTTGAAGAACAACCATAAATTCGAGATTGGATAACCATGTTTTGGAATAACTTAGCTTCGTCTAGAGAAGGCTTTCTTTGGGATGCAAACTTTACTTGGAGAAATAGAAGGAACATGTATCACACACGCAAAATTTGGGAGCGTGCCACACGAATATTGTACAATACGTGGCATTGAAGAATCCGGACAAGAAATTTTAGTAAATTTGAAGGAAATTGTATTGAGAAGTAATCTCTATGGAGTTAGAGACGCATCAATTTGCGTCAAAGGTCCTAGCTACATAACTGCTCAAGATATAATCTTACCACCTTCCATAGAAATCGTTGATACGTCACAATCTATAGCTTACTTGACATAGCCCAATTATTTTTGTATTAAGTTACAGATAAAGAAAGATCGTGGATATCAGACGGAACTCGGTACAAGTAGGATTCGGCCAACCTTCTTGTCCAACCTTCTTTTTGTCTACTACGGTGGATTATAACAATCCTTTTTGTCCAACCTTCTTTTGCTGATTTTAGTTTGTGACCTGCTTTTGCCTACTTTGTATCTAATTTTCTACAACGGATTATAAAGTAAGCACAATGCAACACAGTTCAGCAGCCACAAACTAAGCCGCATCCTATTCGTAGAAGCTTAAACTTTTTGCTTTGAGTTGAAGCTAAAGTCCCCTAACAGGGCCAAACATGTCCAAAACATAGTTCAACTAGATGTCGGCTTGAGCCATTTGATAGAAACTGTCAAACATGGTTGTCTATGTACCCTTAATAGGAATTTATTTGTAGCGTCGGCTGCTCTATTGACACTATGCTCATGATGATTCTTCTATGTACACTGCCATGCGATTATTCCAAATAAGTATATGTGGCAGTAATACTATTATCTTTATATAAACAGGGGTTTTCTTATCTCAAAGAGCTGTTATTTCACAGATTTGGAAACATGCATTCCAATTAACCTATGCTGGTCAGTGGTAGTACTGCCAGTTCCAAAACTCCATGGGATCAATTGATGCAAACTCCTCAAGATTTGTTAAAACATGTTCATATATAGCCAAAAGCAAGGTATCTAAAAAAACTGTGTGGTCAACTAACTCTGCAACTTGTGTAGAATCGTCACTTCGTCAGTGATGCCAATGAAGCTTTGATAAAGCAATATTTTCAAGAATACAGTATCAAATGGATTTATTTTTGTCCCATTACAATGTCTAAGTAACCCTAGAACTAGATACACTAACGCAAATTTTGATTTTTTGTGTTAGTTGTTGCGTCCCGATTTCGTTTTTTGGTGCGCTTGAGATTGCAGACTTCGAGTGCGAACTCTAGACGATCTGCTGTGATCTTGAATCCCGAACTAGATTGATCAATCGAGATTGAAATCCAAATTGCACTCCAACGTATTTTACCTATCTTTATGTAGTCTCCTTTGTTTCTGCTAGTTCACATGTAAAATCTCTTCAATGTAGTTCATAAGTTTTGTTGATTACCCCTTGACCTTTTATTGCAAGTGGACACCCATACTAACTGAGAAAAAGTGATAAACATTATAGTTCGCAAACACAGGGCTAGGCTGTTACGATTGACGAAGAACTGGATGCTGATTACCAAATATCTTGTTGCTTCGTCACTTAACCCATTTCATGCTTAATTTCTGCTCAAACATTCTGTATATGCCTTTTTTTCATTAATATGATATTGTACTATTGTATGAAAAGAAGATGTTAGGTGTGACGTGTAACTTCACATTTAGGAGCGGAGGTAGTATATTGTAGTATGAAAAAAAAAATGGCATACTAAAGTAGTGCATCGGGGTGACTTGAGTTCTAGCTCCGCCCCCTGTACATATGTGAATCAGAGGTGTCACGCTGGTTTTGGCGCTAACTTGTACCAACTTCTAAGACTCTTAGCTTTCCCACACAAGAGAGCATTGGAAGGCATGGGCATCTCATCTCTCGGATCGGGGACTTCAGAGTTTCCCTTGCTCCTCACTCTCAGGTACACCTCTTGGCCTAGGTACCTCCTCTCAAGATGTTGCGACCTCAGGTTCCACATGCCCTCGTTGTCCAGATACACCAGTACAGCCGTCCACGACGTGGGATACACCTGGACGGTAGAACGGTACATGGCATCGACCAGATTGTACGTCGATATTGCCTCCGGGCTCCATTTGCCCCACCCCATCCTGCCAAATTTCACCAAAAACATACAACATTTTTTAAGCTGAAAACTGAATCAAAACTCACACGGCGACGGAACTGATTTTACGCACCCGGCAACGAAGAAGCTGTAGCCGTCGAGGTGCCAGGTCTGCATGGACGGCAGCCGGTTCTCGAACACGATCTGGACGAAGTCCTTGTAGGCGGCGTCGATGGCCGTGGTGCCGAGGGTGTGGTTCCTCCTCTCCGGCCAGCCGGAGACGACCGTGAAGACGCCGGCGACCCTGAAGTAGTCGGCCAGCTTCAGCGGCGTGCCCGTGTTGGCGAAGGCGACGCCGTTCACCGTGCACCTCCGCCGGCCGCCGATGTCGGCCTCGTCGTTCCGGAGGAGCAGGGTGCGGGTGACGTTGATCTGCCCGTAGTGGAAGGAGCCCTGCGGGTTGGGCCGCGCCGCGCCGGCCGTCAAGTTCATCCTGAGTGAGGTGAGCCACATATGCATGACCGCCGGTCATTTTTTATGTCTAGTGGCACACCACGAGGAAGTTGAAGATTCGTACTAGTACGTACCTTATGGACTTGGCCTGTTCCATGGAGCGGTTGTAGCCGTTGTGCGAGGACCGGTCGTCGAGCGGCGCGTTGCCGGGCGGCGGCTGGTCGCGGGAGCCGGCGTAGCGGACGGTTGCGACGCCGTAGAGTTCCGGGCCGACGAAGAGCGAGCTAACGACCACGTAGTATGCCCTGGGTGGCTGGTCCGCCGCCACGAGCACGGAGATCGACTGGCCAGGGTGGACGTCCAGCGAGGCATAGTGCTTCTGCGCGGTGTAGGCGCCCTCCGCCTCCACCAGCAGCAGCTTGTGGCCCTGCACGCGGAAGCTGAGCGACGTCCTGGTGCCGACGTTGGACACGCGGAGCCGGTACGTGCGCCCGGCCTGGAACGCGAGCTCTGCCTCGTAGGGGCCCAGGCCGTTGATCAGGACGCCGTCAGGCGAAGGCAGGCCGTGGCCGCCGTCGAGGCGCTCCTTCATCTGCGTTGCGTCCATGTTGTACCAGTCCTGTATGAGGAGATCGAACTCGGCGTCGGGGTGCGGGAACGGGACGTCGATGACCGGGCGGTTGTTGACGCGGATGGGGCCGTGGCCGCCGGCGGCGGCGTGCAGCCCCAGCGAGGGCCGGTAGAAGAAGCTGCCGATCTCGTCCTTAGCCTGGAACACGTACGTCCAGTTCTCGCCCGGCGGTATCGGGCAGTTGGTCCCCGCCACCCCGTCGTTCCACGAGTTCCTCCTCATCTGCAAGCCGTTCCTGCATCAACACAGTGCGATCGGTTCAGTCTCAGACGACCGTGAGAAATAATCGAGGCCGCCGCAGGCACAAAGTACCATGTGAGGAGGAAAGGCTCGTCGAGGGTGTTGACGACATTGACGTGGGCGACGTCGTTGGTGGTGAGGTTGAGCAGAGGTCCGGGGAGCCGGCCGTTGATGGCGATGACCCTCTTGGCGACGCCCAGCGGGGAGCGCACGGCGTAGGACACCTCCCAGTCCAGGAAGACATGATGGTTCTCCGCGCCGACGACGGCCGACTGCAGAATGCCTGCTGACAGTACAACGGCGACGATAAGGCGGCCGGTGTCCATGACTCACGGCACCACACCGCCACGATCAGGCGATGCGATGGTTTAGTAGTTCGAGAAGAGCAAAACATGCGTGTTTAATTAGTCAATAAGGAAATCGGAGGCATGACGAATGTACGTGGTTGTTCTGAAACTGGTGGAATTCTGGCCGATTGTCGCAGAGAGCAAAACAGGCGTCAGGCGTGTTTAATTAACCTCTCATCGGTGATCTCTTCTGTAGTATCTGCCCACTGAATGTACCAGAAGTTCTCGTGCAGACATCCGTTCATATGGTTCAGAGGTGCCGAGTTTAGCCAACACCGCAACACTGCGCAAATTGATCGTGAAATTCAGAAACAGCTACACGACCTGAAACTGCCTGATTTTTACAACGTTTCATGTAGAACTATGAAACAAAACCAGAGCGGTACATCATTGAGATGGTATCTCTGTCAGAATCAAGTCATTGCTTTTGGTTCGTTACAAGAGAGCAGATAGATTTCAGCGTGTCTGAAACTCCCCAGATTCTCCATGTTCGTTTGCAAAACCAGTAATACTAGAAATGTTGTTTACACTTCCCCACAGAGCGATAATGTTCTAACAGATCACCAATTACATCGCACCATCACAAAACTACAGAGGAAGTAACTTGTCAGATACACAGCTGCACCGCTAGGACTAATATATTACTGCCATAGAGAATGAACACAGAGACAAGGATAAGCCGATTCAGCATATCAGTATCTGGAGCAAAGCTTCCAGTGAATCCTATGAAATGCTAGCTCCATGGAGTTTACAAATTGCAACATTTCCATGTTTTGGTCTGTGTGGTATCTGATCTGTTACATATCTGGAAAATCATCCTATATAAATGCTAAAATGAGCAGAAACCAGAAATGCTAAAATGAGCAGAAACCAGAAATGGAGGCGCTATAAACAGAGCTACACAGGGTTATATACAAAATCAGAAGGATGCCAGGAGCCAGAACATGATCAGAGCCGACGTAGCACTTAGTGCCCAAGACAGAAAAGCAAATGCCGTGGCGAGTTGAAATCTCCACAAGGCAGTTGGTGTATCTTCTGCAAAAAGAAATGTCCCTCTCAAAAAGAACTATCACACCAGCAGCTGAGCATGATGCAGCAAACGTGAGAATTGCCGTAACCTGCATTGCATAATTGGGTTTCATTAGTGTTGCTCGAAACAATGAATAAGGGAACACGACACAATGAAACACTCATTCGATTTTCTTCATGTCAGATCAGTATGACCATTTGGCTAAATCTAGATGCATTATATGGAAAACAGAGAGTCCATGAATAACTTCAGCAAGTATGAACAGCAAACTCCGCTAAAAGAGAAATAACAACAACGATACATATACTTTGTAGCTTAAATGTGCCCCATGTTATATGTGTGCTTGCAGTGATGCATGTATTCTTGAGTGGCAGAGTGCGGGAACAATGGAACTAGAACATGGTCATTAACCTAGTAAAGCTAGAAGTATAAAATTCTACATTTCTGTATAATATGATCATTAATCTAGCAGAAAAAATATCCTCGAATGATCATTTGATTTGCTTTTGGCATATGCTCCGAAAGAGCATGCTAGTCATATACCGAATATCAGTCGATGACAAACAATGAAGTAGAGCACATTCAAATAAAAATCCGGAGAAAGCAAGAAATCAGAGCAACACGCTGCACGACAAGAGTTTCAAAAGGACTTTCATAATTACCCAATCTCCAACGACGAACAAGCTCACTAAGACAGCATTACTGAGATTCCGGTTGACGCTAAGGGCATATCCATCAAGACATGCAAGTCCCAAGCTCCACAATGCTTGCAGTCCCATTGACGCGATCAAATAGCTGAAATTCGAAAGATACAAAGAACTCATTACACAGCTCAAATGCCTCCTGAAGTATCACTAATGTCTGCATAACAAGGGCTGTCAAGCCATGGTTGTATTAATATCACTACATGTCTGCATAACAAGGGTTGTCAAGCTGACATTCAAAAGTCTAAAAAGGAATGGTGTATTACTACATGTCTGCAGATAGGCCATGGTTGTACTAAATTTCTAACTGAATTTATGAATAACCACCATGCACCAACACCATATGGCTTAGAGAAAAGTGAAACTTTGCAGTGGTTTATTGAGGCTTATGTTGTTTGCCCTACTACTATTACTCGCCCGTTCTTGCATACAAAAATCTGGTTATCCTGCATCTCTAACATGTAGTTCTTTCTAGCAGTCTGTCTTCGGGGCTACTATCTCTTGTAACACTAGACTTCGGATTTGTGAAGTTAGCAAACAATCCATACTGGGCCTTAAGCTTTCTCGGCTATTGACCAAGCTTGTTCACTCCAACTATGATGTGCGGAGCTTGGACTTATAACTAGGAGGGGCGACAGCAATTATAAACATGAATTGAACAACCTAGTAGATGGCATTTTAATGCTAGATCTTCGTAACTGGTACAAATTATATTAGCGATCAAGCTGGCCTTTCATTAATGATCACTCGGATAGTCATTGCATTCTTTGCTACCAGTCAATTAGATTCAAAAATGTTGGAGGCGCCAAGGCCCCCATTCTTTGGACCTTGAGAAGCCCCACTACTTATGTTTGGACAGTATTCACCCGTGCAAGGGCCAAGTTGCACTATAATCTCCATTCCAATGTTTAAAAACTTGCATATTTTCTCAGGCACGCACGCACATGTATGTTTGGATAGTGATGGTTAACGTCATAGTATCTGCTTAGATTCTCTAACCAAATACCCCAATACTCTAGCAGTGAATTGCCTACTCACAAGTTAACAAAGCCCCCTGTACCAAATTATCCATTTCCCACTCCGCTAGAATAAATGCCACTTGTAATCATCCATCTCTAGCTCCACTACTCATGAATTATCCATCTCATGAATTCATAATAAACTGCCCCCACAGCCTGAATACTCTACTTTGGCCCTCGAGAAGCCCTACCGCTTACTTTTGGACAGTGTTCACCCGTGCAAGAGCCAAGTAGCCCCAAAAAAATCGCCATTCCAATGTTGCTACAAGTTTTAACATACAAATTTTTTCAAGCACATGAATGTTTAGAAAGTGATGGTTAACTTCATACTATCTCCTTAGATTCTCTAACCAAATACTCCAATACTCTAACAGTGAAATGCCTACTCACAAGTTAACAAAGCACCCTGCAATAAATTATCCATCTCCCACTCCACTAGAATAAATGCCACTTGTAATTCATCCATCTCCAGCTCCACTACACCTCATGAATTCGTGATAAACTGCACCTACAGCCTAAATACTCTACCGCGTCTATCGCATTGCTCCAGTCCCTGCGCAAATCAACTCGCTCCCTACCCTACCTACCTACTTCTCAGAAGAACAAAGCACCAGAAACAAACACGAGACGAGGAGCAGGGGTTACCAGAAGGCGGTGTATCCTGCGAAGCCGGCCGCGGAGGACATGACGGCGATGGAGGCGATTGCGAGGGCGGCCTGGCCCACCCGCAGCCAGAGCCCGCCCCACGTCCCGGCCTCCCCGGCAGCTCCATCGTCTCCCTCCTCCGCGCCCCGCCTATCACCTCCACCGATCGGCCATGCGCGCGCGGGTGGGTAGGGAAATCGCGGCTCGGCTGCCGGCTTTAAGCAGGCGAGGCTTGGGCAGGAAAAGGGGATTGGGGGAAAGGGAATGAGGCGTTGGCCGTGCGCCGGCGCGGTGGAGGGAGAAGAGTTGGTGCGAGGGTGACGCGCGCGGGCGGGCCCCAGCCGCGGCGAAAAGAGAGCAGGGGGCTGCTTTGCTTGCGCTGGTGGTTTGGTTTCTGATCTGGATCTCATCTGATGGCTGGGACAAGACGACGCTGCTGTGGGCGTGCGTTTTTTTTTTTTTTTTTGCGCAATCTTTTCTTTGCTCGAAACACTTTTCTTACACCGGAGTTCACGTCAGGTCTCCGTACTTCGGTATGTAAAGTCTCTGTACCCGAAGGAAATATTCGTGTAGGGTTTGGAAAGAGGAGGAGATATGTTTGTAGGGCTGCCGGAATCACGCATGGTCTATGTTTCTCTTTTGCGGAAGGAATAAGGCATAAATTAGTGGTGTGAGGGTTGATACCTTCCCGCCAACCAAATTTATGTCCTTATATTCATGTAGAGTTTGGAAGAAAAAGAGATGTTCGCGATGTAAGAATCACGCATGGTATGTGCTTCTCTTTTCATATCAAGGCATATCCTAGTGATGGGACGGGTTTATACCTTCCCACCCAGCCAAGTTCAAAGTCATTATATTCATGTAGAGTTTTAAAAATAGTTATTCATTTAGAGATGGGAATCACGCATGGTCTAAACTCCTCTATCTATTATAATGATGAGAGAGCTTTATTGATTAGTTAAACTATCACTTATATGAGTGTACAAAATAAGGTATAGCTTTATCAGTCGGCTAGCCGACTATCGAAATGTGTTGTGTGCTTTAGCTAATCTGCAGGCTCACGAGCTACTCCACTTCGTATGGGAGATCAAGACCTAACTGTGTGAGTTGTCATTTTACATTCCTAAAACATAAATCAAGTTCTCCGTTCACCTAGGGCAATTGTTCTCTTTCGGATTATTGGAAGGTTTATACTACTTGGCCACTACATCGTACGAATCAATTCGATGGTTACAAGAAAAACACCTAGACCTAACAAAATAAAGTGATCTACAATTTTGGACACCTTCTATGCAAGCCACCGCCTCTTGCACACCTAAACAACTATGAGAAGTACATCTCCTCGACAATTTATGAATAATCACACTAATACAGTAGCTCTTCGAGGCTTTTGGCTAGTGGCCACTCTATCATGGGTTGCATCGATGCTCAACTTAACATAAGCATGCATCACTTCCTTCCGTGCCCGAGAGTCACTAGGAATGACTACCTTCCCTTCTGAATCTGCAGCCGGCTAAGAAGACAAGCTACATAGCGATTCCTGTAATTGGTATAACTTTTTTTAATGCAATCAATGAGCAAAAGTCGGGCATGAGTCTCGGCAGCCATGAAAAAATATTCATGTGAAGACCTTGAAATTGGAATCTATAAATTTTAATTTTCTCAGAACAAAGAACAGAGTGTCTTGAGAAGCCAATGTTTTATAAACACGAAAATATGGGTGTCAATCTCAATCATGTTCCGGAGAAGCACGTTTAGGCAGACCATAAAAGGACATAGCATAAATTGGGCTACTAATTAAACAATTGTTGAGCAAGACAAAACCTTCTCCCCCCCCCCCCCCCCCCCCCCCCCCCCCACCCCATCCCCAGTTTAAAGAAGCTTGCTCTGCCAACACCAAATCTTAGCTTCAATCTTAACGACCCAATGGAGCCAAGTCCTCTATATCCAAGCGCATCTTTCTTTGGAAGGGCACAAACAAAGGCTCATGAGGAAAATGTAAACTAAATTGATGCCGTTTGCTACCCTACCGCACTTGGCGCCTTGGGGTGCTTAGACTAGACAAATTTGTGTGTGGTCTTCACCTTCGTCGGCTTTGGTTTGAATGGACCGCACCGTAAAAAATCTTAGGTGGGGCTTGGCAAACCCTTGTTATGCAACATATATGGGCATCTTCTATGCTTCTACAGCTATCACCCCTGGCAATGGTGGGCTTGCATTTTTTTTGGGATGCGGCATAGGTCGATGGTCAAAGATCTAAATCTATTGCCCCCTTATCTTTATCATCTATGCGAATAAGTTTTTGAATGTAAAACAATGCCAAACCAAAATGCTTGGATCGTCCAAATAAATTTAATCGGTGGCCTTTCAGTCGATCACATTCTCTAGAAGATCAACCTTCTTGTTGTCAACTTGCATGTTGAGACCCGTGACTTATTGATGTAGTGCGCCCTACACGTGACACGCCAAGTGGTCCAATGACAAGAGCAAGAGTCAAAACTCTCCAGGTGAATTCACTCCTATCTATGTGTGATCTCGACACTCCCTTGAATGGTTTGCTACTTCATTCGGATACCTTGTGCATACTCAGGAACAACCATCATGAAGATCACCAAGCAAGTGTTGAAGATGGCCAAGAGACGAGTCAAGAGGAAGATGAAAAAGATGAAGCAGCAGAACAGCGGTACTACCGCCAGGACTGCCGGTACTACCGCCAAGGCTCAGACGACCAACCTGATGAAGCAGAAGTCCCAGGCGAAGTTCCAGGCGGCGGTACACCCGCCGTGCCAGCGGTACTACCGCCACGTCCAGCGGCCGGTACTACCGCCGGGGGTACCGCTGGAGGTACCGGCAAGCCCAAAATGCTCTCTGGACACCCCACCGGTAGCTGCCTCGTTCTACCGCCAGCATGCAGACTTGACGACAGCGGTACTACCGCCACGACTGTCAGGATTCGGGCTGAAGCCCATGTAATGGCCCACAACTTACCCCTTCGCCCCATAGACTATAAATAGCCGTCCTCTGCCTAGGGTTAGGGTTAGACTAAGAATAGACTTGCGTTGAGTTGTGCTCCTTTCCACCCATGTTGGTGTTGCCTCTTTGGAGATGAATCAAGGCCTCCCCTTGTGGAGAAGATCCCTTTAGTGGATTCCAAGACCTCTTCTAGTGGCGGACCCAGGAATTTGTCGAAGCCTGGGCGCGCTACAGTGTAACTATTTTTCTTTCGGATAAATGTAGGAAATATGGAGCGCATATTGTGTCCAAAATACTTTTAGTGTGGAAACAGGAATAAAAAACATTCATCGCGCACAACACATTCCAGGTTCACAACAATAAAAATGCTGATATGCGCTAAAATTAGAAACGATTGAAATTAAGAAGAACTCCATGTTCAAATTAAGAACAACTCCATGTCCGTCGAAACAAAAGAGTTATACTCCCTCCGTCCATAAAAGGATGTCTCAACCTAGTCCAAATTTATATGTATCTACACACTAAATTATGTCTAGATACAAACAAATTTGGGGTAGGTTGAGACATCCTTTTGTGGACGGAGGGAGTAACACGAAAGTTGTGTGATCAGTCCTAGTCCTAAGCCGCAATCGGAGCACTAAGCCCAGTTACTGCTTTACTCCTTAAATTAGACATCATTCTCCTCCACACTAAAAGTATTTAAGGAGTAAAGCACAATTGGAAAAATAAACGAAAAAATAAGATGACATAAAAAGAAGAAACGGAAAAGGAAAATAATGTAAGGAAAGAAAAAAGAAATGAAAAATAGTAAGGAAAGTGTTTCACGTAGGGTTATTACGTATGTGAGAAAGCATACAATCAGTATCCTTTGTTGTGATTGGTAGAAGACCAAAGTACCTAGATCAATGACATGGCACGGGACCAAAGAAAAGGCTACAGGATGTTTGCCCACGATCCAATCGACTTAACTAGCTGAAACTGTCTCAGCGCTAGAGGCGGGTAGCAGCGAAGTCCGGGCAAGCGCCCAGGCAGCCGGGATGCTGGGTCCGCCCATAACCTCTTCTTGTAGTTGTGACTGCTTGCCAATCTTTGGGTGATTTTATTGGATCGGTGGGATTGACCGATAAGATAAACAATCTTAAGAGTAAGGTTGCTTGGAGATTGACAATCGGGGGCTACCCTTGGGGATTGGTTACCGGTTGATTTCGTCCATGTTGCTTTGCTAGTTATCTTGATTTGAGACTTTCTCCCCTTTGTATTCTTCGTGTTCTTCGCCAAATCCACCCCAAATCCGTGAAGATCGGGACCTACCCCGCATCACTTATTTATTTTTTTAGAAAGCCCACGTATATTCACCAACGTACCACATACAACGTACACAGTACAAGAACAAAGATCAGAGTACAATACGCGGGGAATCCAGAACCAGAAACGAAGACGACTTCTTCTCCGGCACCGACGACGGAGGTCGCCAACCACCTTCTTACCGCAGCCTGAGAGCGCCTTCCTTGAAGAAAGAGGCCGCAGAGCTTGTCCGCCGCCCCGCGACGGAGCCTTTGCCGATGAACGGGCACGGCCAACGCCCTCCCTCTCCGGCAACACCGCCTTGCCGCAGCCACCCTCGAAGTCGAAGCAGGACGAAGCCGCCGTCCTCGTCCGGTCCTGGGTTCCAACCGCCAGATCCACCGCCACCATAGATCTGGCGGAGAACAAAGGTACACGAGAGCCACACTGGGCCCCCAGCACCTGCAAGTCGAAGAAGACGACGCCAAGCTCCGAAGAAACTCACCGCCGGAGAAGATCTTCTCGACACCAAACCAACCCCCAGCCACGCCATCTACTCCAGAGCACCGCCGGCGGGATCCCCACCCTACTCAACCATATGTACAGGCCGGGGCCGGGATCCCCCACCCTCCCGCCGCCGAAGCAGCAGACGGAGAGGAGGAATCCCGCGGCGCCGCCGGCGCGCACGCGGTGAGTCGACGGAGACGCCCAAAAAAAGTCGCCTTTCGCCTCTCTCTCTACAGAGACGGGGAGGAGGGGAAAGTGAAGTGTGCTCTCCCGCATCACTTATTATTTGCAAGCTCGGTAATGAGAACAAATATTCCACGACTTCCGCCTACAAGGTGCAATTTTGTAGCCACCACCATGAACTTCAAGGCCACTTTTTGGTTCCCTGACCCTCCTCCTTCCCCAAAATGCATGTATTCTCTTGGTTGATTTTGAGGAACATGGTATGGTCGTGTGGACCGCTGTCATACATCGCCGTGGTTTGCCCACTTGTAGAGCTCGTAATTATGTAAGCACACCCCGAAAATTAGGGATCACTTGCTTTTTATATGCTGCTACTCCACTTGGATTTGGAATATGGTCGCTTGTTGGCTTTCGATAAGCATGAACCTAGAGGAAAGGACATATTACGAGGACGCCAAAGATTGGTGGTTGGGCATTTTGAATATATATATATATGTGAAATGACTAGCCCATTCTGTTAGTTTGGAATTTTTGATTCCGTTGACTGGTGCGTGCATGGAACTGACATGGTATCAAGTTCATATGTCTCGGGTTCAAGTCATGCCTTTCAAAAACAGTTGGTATCCCCCTACATAATTTTGATCCATAACTCTAAGATATCTATGCACATATTTTGCCTCCCCGGGTCACACGTTAAAGAGGGTACTGAAATGTATATGGGGATTGATTGTCCATTTCTGCAAGTTCAGATTTTTTTGTATTGTCTCGTGCATTAAACTTGACGGCGCGCTCTTACCCAACCGAGCAACCAAGGAAGGCGGCGATTATGGTACTCCTGCTTGTTGCTTGGCATATTTGAAGTGATAGGAAATGCACGGGTTTTCTGTCGTACCTTTACCATGCCTAATGTTGTTTTTGCCAAAATTAGAGGTTGTGACAATTTTGGGTTTTGGCTGGGCAAATATGTAGGGGTTTATATGCCGACATAGTAGGCTTTATATTTTACAGCCTTTATCTTAGCAATGCCATGTAGAATAATACTGAGTTGGAGGAGAGAGAAATGTCTTATCAATCATCGTACATGCCCCTATGCATGAGTGTGTTTGACTAAACTCTTGTGTTAGTTGTCCAAAGATGGAACTTTTATACAGTGAAACTGTGAAACATGGTGTTCATTCATTTCGAACTTATCTGAAATCTGAAACCCGACACTTGGCACGTTTTACACTGCAGTGGAGTAATCGTAGGCTCGAGCAGAGAAAGACAGCACCACTTACGACGCGGTCCCGCGCATGTCGCTGCCGCATCGGGATCTGACCCGTACGTAGCGACACAAATACCACCGCCGGTCGTCTCGGCCTTCAGTACAGTTCGCCCGTGTGGCCGTGTCAGCATCCGACACACTCCATCATCCATCGTCTTCACTCGTCTGCGCGCGCGTCTTCTCCCCGCTCACCAGTTGCGAGCAGAGGAAGATATTTTCTTTGCGCGGTAAAG
The DNA here is from genome assembly GCA_947311845.1 of Poa pratensis. NCBI lineage: Eukaryota > Viridiplantae > Streptophyta > Magnoliopsida > Poales > Poaceae > Poa > Poa pratensis. The sequence continues at coordinate 32,969,895 of CAMZMU010000060.1, read as the reverse complement.
ACATGGCCCGCCACTTCGTCCTCAACACCGGCGCCAAGATCCCGTCCGTCGGGCTCGGCACCTGGCAGGCCGCCCTATGCCTGCTAAACTCTTCTCGTTTCAGCAAGTTCGTCCTAGTCGAGGCTGTCAATCTGTGCACCCATCGATCTGTGCTCTTTAGTTTTCTTCTGGGAGTTCAACCTTAATTTTGTAAGTTCAAAGCTTTTTTTGGAAGTAATATTTTTGGAAGTTCAAAGCTTTGCACAAATTTCGGAATAGCAAATCTGAAAAAGTTCAATTGTATATATATAAACTACCATTCTACCAAGTTTCACTAGGAAACAAACAATTTGTTGGGTGACTAGTTGAGTGTTGTATTTGTCTCAAAAAAAAAAGTTGAGTGTTGTACTCCATATTCACACATCCTAGATTTTGACGTCATTATTTCAGTGGTAGTGGAATATCTCATCGAGAACGATGTGTATGTGTATCAATTTCGATGCATGCTTGCCCAGCTAGGTTCGATCCTCCGTGGTCGTAGCTACTCGTACTCACGGATTCATCTATAAAACAAAGTCGAGGGATCTTTCCCCTCCGTCCGGGTGCTGCCTCCTACGCGGCAAAGGGTTCGGTCACCATCTTCCTCCGTCGCCGTAGCTAATTCGAGCGGGATTTACATGCTGTTTTAAGAACGACCGATGGGGGGCGTGTCCGTTTAGATGATGATCCCGTACAGTCGTGGCAATAAATGCTGTAGCGGATTTACAGAAGTTTTGTGCCTTCACAAGGAGGTGCTGCTGCTCCCCTTTTTATGCTGCCTTCTAATCCATCAAGATTCCTATGGTATGGATTATCCCCATATTCTGCAACCCCAAGTCTTGCTTAATGGCTGTTTGTTCTTTCGTTTTTCTAATCGCCATATGTTCTGCACAGCTCCACTTTTGGTCTCGTTCTTCTAGAAAAGTGTAGCTTTTGTAATCTAATCACTATCAAATGAGTGTGTGTCCGTCACAGTGTCACATACATTATGTGTGCTTATGGAGAACGAATATCACCCCCCACCACCACCACCAGCTCTAAGCCCCGCTGTACCCATCTTCTTCCATGGACTTTCTCAGCTAGTTTGCTGCAGTCTCGGCTCTCCTGATCAAAGATGGCTGAGTCCTTCGTCCTGAAAACTGGCGCAAGGATCCCATCAATCGGCCTTGGCACATGCCAGGCCGAACCTATGCCGCTGTCAAGGTCTTTTCCTGCTTCTCTAGTTCTATCTTGATGGTCTTTGTGAATCTTGGGTATAACTGTATGTGCTCGCTTCTTTAGGAAGAGTTCAGCTTTGTGTTCTTTGGGGCCTATAGTGTCTCTGCAGTGAGTTCTTGTCTTAAGGATCGCCATCCTAAGCGAAAATACCTGTTGATTCAGTTAGGTTAACTAGCCTACTAATCAGTAGTCACTTCTACTATGGGAAACTTCCACAATCAAAGTTAACTAGCTTTTGAAAATTTCATATTCATTGTAATGTTACTTCGCTGTATTTTGAAGTCCTGACGTATAACAAACTGCATCTCGGGCCTTATTCCGCATTCTAATAGTTTCATGCTTTCCTGGCAGGCTGGATATCGGCATATTGATTGTGCTCCTGCATACGACAATGAGGAAGATGGCTGAGTACAACAACGACGCCTTCTGGACGGAGTACTTCCGCCGGCGCGAGGAGCAGGAGCTCGCCGACACAGGCCGCAACGGCCCGGTGGAAGGCCGCTGCAACTCCTAGGGCCGCAAGCGCTGGTGGGGCGGGGAAGGGCGAACCCTCGAGTTCGTCCTCGACTACATCGCCGCCGGCAACGAGCCCCGCCTCACCATGCCGCCGCGCAGGTCGTCGTGGCTGCCGCGGCGGATGGGAGCCTCCACCTCCTCCTCTTCCTCCTCCGGCGCGCGCTCGGCGCCTCCCTCTGTCACGCCGCCCTGCCTCAACTCTGGGCGACGTGTTCAAACGCGCAGCGGCACGCTGCGCATCAACGAGCGCCGCCCCGCGTCGCCGCCCGCAGCCTCTTCCGCCGCCTCGTCAAGCCCAAGACGGAGGGCAAGAAGAAGGCCGTGGAGTGGGAGGCGCTGCCGGACTACCTCAGGGCGGCGGCGAAGGTGGGCGAGCCGGAGGAGGAGTTCCCTGGCGAGAGGCTCGCCCTCGAAGCCTCGTTCAACGAGGTTCTCCCGGCGCCGGACGACGTCGCCGACGAATGGTCGGCGAGGATGTACGCGGAGGAGGAGGTGGAGCGCCAGCGGCAGATCCTCGAGCAGCTGGAGCGCGAGCGCGCGGCGGGTACTGGCGGCCGTCGCATTCCACCTCCGCCGCCGCCGCCGGAGTACAACATCCTCGACCCGAGCGACGAGGATGAGGACGCCCCCACCGCGCCCGGGCCGAGCAGGTGGCACGGCGGAGACGCCGGCCAAGGCCCCAGCAACGCCGTTGGGAGCGGCTCCGACGGCGACGACGGCGGCGACTACACCGTGTTCTACAGGCAGTTGGGCATGTAGAGCGGCGTAGATCGCCTAGTTATCTTTATTTATGTTTTTATTTCAAGTTTGTAATATGTAATCGGCGAATTTTCGCCCTATATGAATGGAATTCGCCTAGTTTGCCATACTTTCGCCTTTTTAAATACTAGTTAAATGCCCGTGCGTTGCTACGGGTTACAAGTTTTTCCGTCGCACATGTAAACATAATGCACATAATAAAAAATACATGTATAAAAAGAGAGAGCCACATAATATTTCAAAAACAACGAGATTCTTCTTTACTAAAGTTGATGTTCCATAAAAAGCTATTGTTTGACACCATATGCATAGAAAGCAAAAACCAACCCAAAAAAAATGTGCACACAAACATCAACTGAAAGATCGTTTTATTCCACGACGGCACACACTCTAGCTCCTTGGACATTGCGACAAACACTTGTTTTCTATCTCTTGATCGCCCTAATGCATTGGGGCTTCTCTTACTCCAAACAATGTCTTCTCTCTTACGCCTCTCACCTCTAGACTGTCCATCTGGCTCTACCCTCTAGTACATCTGCTCAGAGTTGTTCAAACTTCCTGAAAATTATAAAAATGGAATCCAATAACGTAATTAATTGCAAAACTAAACTGAGACTGTATTGACTGTGCAACAAAAGAACTCTAGAAGATAAAGGAATGGTCAATACATACACAGCAACAATTATGTGAATATGGGACAAAATAACTTCAGCTGAATATTTATGATATGCATTAATGCATTATGTGATATAGAAAACTATAGAAAAAATTAATTGTGGATCCAATGTACCTTATGCAGACTTTTGGTCTGCAATATGGTATAGCTACAAACATGTAAGGTAGACAAGAAGCCTCCAATTTATATGGCACCATAACCATCGAATGGGCATCATTTGTGTGGCTGAAACCAGCCACAATAGCCAATGTGATTTCATTTTGAAATTGGCCTACAATCAACATTCAGTGATCCATGCGTTAGACTTTGTCTCTACATGAAGAGACTATATGGGCTTGTTAATTTTTTGATTTTTTCTTGTTTATGGGTGATGAAGGAAGGTTGAGACAGGATTAAAGAAGTAAAAGCCAGACATAATAATCAGTGTCTAACCCCTCATGCAACACATTTCTTTATGGGTACTCAAATGGCAATGCCTGCAGAACAGAGTAGTCTTCACCACCATCATCACCGACCTCAACACTTGCCACCCTACATGGTAGGTTCATCTATCAAAAAGGGGAAATCCTGGATACAGTTTTTTTGTTTAAGGAAAATCACTACTTTTGACACACTTAAACCATAGAGTAAAAATCTTGCAAAAATTATATACAGGTTCCATCCTATTGTGAATAAATGCTACTGACCGTCAGAAGAAGTAGCCAAGAGGGCAGCACTGGATGACCTACAACCCTTCAGATCCATGTGTTTGGTCTTCTCATTCGACCATCATTCTGCCGTGCTGTTCTTATTAAGGTATATACCTCTTAGTAAACATTAGGACTGTTGTTTCTATGCCCAACTGGTTACAAAAAAATTAATATGATCTTTGAAAGCACAATGGTCACTTGCAGTATTTATTTTTTATCTCTTGTCTATTCATTAACCGCCAAGTATTGCGTAACAAAAAATGTAAAGCATTCTTGGTTGTCTTAATGTAATGCTTATTACTCTCTTTCGAACTAACACTATCTTAAACCAATTATTCACCAGGATGATTTACGGAAGGAACTTTAATTAGATCCTGAGCTACCTGCTGTGTTACTGATGGGAGGTGAAGAGGGCATGGGTCCTGTAAAGAAGACAGTGAAAGCCTTTGGCAAGTAATTGTTTGACAAAGAGCTCGGGAAACCAATAGGGCAGCTTGTTGTCATCTGTTGTCGGAATAAAACTACTGATGACGAGCTTCTATTTTACCTGGCCAAGGAGGAGATCGATGAAGAAATCACTGGTAACAGCATCCTCCTGTGAAATTGGCATGCAATCGACACATACACCTGAACATCAGAGCAGCCCCGACGACGGAGATCTCAGACCACGTCGGCGGAAATCTGAATGCCACAGAAATTAGGAATTAACGGCCGGGCTACCGGGAACTGCACTATAACATACCATTAGCATAATTTAGAAATACACAAAGCAACCACAATTCACCACTTAACCATATCTTGCATGCAGATATTCTACAAAATTCCAGCGTCTCGTCTAAAAAAGATTAAAGATAAACCTTGAGAAAATAGCGAGGAGCTCATTGGTGTGTTCAGAGAGAATTTTGGATGCGCTAGATTGTGGAGTGTTGAGGGAGCACTCTCTGACAATATCCCTGTTGCAGAAATGATCACCTAACCATAGAACACCTCGAGAAAATTATGAGCAGATTGAGTAATCTGACTGACAAAAGTATAATGCTCGATTAACTTCTGACAACTGCCTATAACATTGTTACCACAAAAATAGTTTCGCAGGCTATAAAAGACACTGATGAACAACATATTGAACAAACCTTAGATCGTGTGGGAGCGCTGGATCCAAAGACTCTAGTAGGTGGAGGCACAATAGGCCAGGCCCCTAGTCATGAAAAAATGGTACAATTAAACATAAAGAAACGCTTGCTGCATGTCGCCTGGGACCGAAGAGAGACACAATTGGGGAATGAAAAATCCAGATGACTTGTACCAATAGAATCAGAAAATAAGCATGGTCAGCTCTCACACATAGTTTGAGCACGGGTTTCTAGGGAGTAGCAAACTCACGAACAACACCTGAGACCGGAAGGCAGGCCGAGGCTGCGCCAACTGATTTGAGGGTGATAGATCGGCGGACCTGAGCTGCCGGCGCCAACGTACGAGCGGGCGCCGTAACCTAGAGCCAGAGGGACGGGCCGGAGCAGTATGGCCTCCGTGGAGGAGCACGCCGGCGCGCCATTGGCGCGGTGGACATGGTGGCCGAGCCGCGCGCAGTGGAGCACCATCGACAGGGAGCTACGCGTTGGAGCAGGGACGCACGCAGTCTCCGTCGGGGCAGAGATCATGGTGGCCGAGGCATGGGCACACCGGCACACGGCCTTCCGTGGCGGTGAACAGTCGCGGCCGAATTTGGGGCGGCACAGGCCAGTTAGTTTGACGGAGGGCCGAGTTTTAAGATTGAACGATTGAAGGAGATGCCCGCTCGCCGCAGTATGCCGTGGGACGAACTCGTCCGGCGGTGGCGAGGGTTGTGGGCGATGTGTCGGAGGTTTCTGCGGCGGCGGCGCGGGCGCCTTGGAGTGGCCTGGGGGCGACCTAGAGACTGCTAGGGTTTTGTTGAAATGACACAATAGCATGCTTGTATTGTCGTGCCGCTTGTAGATGAGACGGGGAAGGGATATCTTAATCGGCAGAAACTGCCGGTGATTTTCTTTGACAGGAAAACCGCCGGAGATTGCGGAGAGGAGTAGACGCGAGGAGGATTCCGCTGTCCAAGGAAGGTGTGACGAAAAGGTGGACGAAGTAGACGACGTACGAGAGGAACCAAAATTTTCTTTTAGATAGGAGAGATTTGGGCCGAATTTGCGCCGAGGTTTGGGTTTGGGCACGGCTGGGAATCGGCCCACCCTAGAAATCAGAATAGCGCCGTTGCCCCCTAGGCGGGCCAAAATAGCACCGTTTTTGGGCCAGGGGGCACAACGGCTGGAGATGCCCTAAGTGGGGTACCCCTATGTATCGCCTTTAGCGAGCCGAATGTACCGACTCGCCCTAAGTGGGGTACCCCTGAAGCTGGCCCAGCACCTCGCGAGAGTGGCGCTCCTGCGTGCGCTGAGAGGGGAAAAAAGGAGACCTAGTCAAGGCTCCTGCATTCAAATGCATTCAAGCGCATGAGGCACGTACAGGTACAGTACTAGCTAGCGATCGGGTTTAGGCTTTTTTTTCTTTTCTTTTCTGAAAATGGATTTAAATCCGAAATTTCTAAAATTAAAAATATTTTGAAAATGTTTCATTTTTGAAAAATGGTTTCAATTTTAAAAATGGTTCCAAATTTGAAAATGGTTAATATTTCGAAAATAGTCCGATTTTGAAAAAAGCCAGAACCATTTTTAAACCGAACCATTTTCAAAAAAGCGGAACCATTTTTCTCATTCGGAACTATTTTTAAAAATCGGAACATTTTTTCGGTTCGGAACCATATTCTATAAGGAACCATTTTTCGGTTCGGAACCATTTTCAAAAAGGAACCATTTTCAAAAAGGAACCATTTTCAAAAAAATCGGAACCATTTTTTCATTTCGAACCATTTTCAAAAATCGGAACCATTTTTTCGGTTTGGAACCATATTCTAAAAGGAACATTTTTTTGGTTCGAAACCATTTTCAAAAACGAATCATTTTCAAAAAATCGGAACCATTTTTTTTTCATTTGGAACCATTTTCAAAAATCGAAACCATTTTTTCGGTTCGGAATCATATTCTAAAAGGAACCATTTTTCGGTTCGGAACCATTTTAAAAAAGGAACCATTTTCAAAAAATCGGAACCATTTTTTCATTTGGAACCATTTTCAAAAATTGGAACAATTTTTTGGGTTCGGAACCATATTCTAAAAGGAACCATTTTTTCGGTTCAGAACCATTTTCGAAAAGGAACCATTTTTAAAAGGAACCATTTTCGAAAAATCGAAACCATTTTAAATAGAAACCATTTTGAAAAATGGGAACCATTTTAAAAACCAAAACTGTTTTTACATCGAACCATTTTCAAAAAAGTGATTTTTTAAAAAAAGGAACCATTTTTAAAAACCTGAACCATTTTTCTCATTCGGAACCATTTTAAAAAATCGTAACCATTTTTTCGGTTCGGAACCATATTCTAAAAGGAACAATTTTTTTGGTTCGGGACCATTTAAAAAAACCATTTCCAAAAAAGCACCATTTTCGAAAATCAGAACCATTTTTAAAAAATAATTATTTTCTAAAATATGAACCATTTTCAAAATAAGCGAAAATGAAAACATAAAAAGAAAAAGGAAAAAAGTGAAACAGAAAAACAAAAACCAAAAAATAAAACCAAAAAGAAAACAGAAAAAGAAAACATAAAAACATAACGGGAAAAGAAAACAAAAAAGAAAACAGAAATAGAAAAAGGAAACGGAAAAGAAAACAGAAAAATAAAACGAAAACGAAAAAGAAAACAGAAAAAGAAAACAAAAAAGAAACGAAAAAAGAAAAAGAAAAGGGAACAAGAAAATAGAAAACGTAAAAAGAAAATAGAAAACGGAAAAAACCGAAAACCAAAAAAAGTGAATAAATAAAACGACTAATAATGATATTTCGACATAAACATGAGCGTTGCCCAGTGGCAGAGCGCTCTGTCCTCGACCCTCTAAGTCCCAGGTTCTATTCCTGTCTACGCCATATTTTTTTAGAATAATAGGGGAGTCCCCGATTTTATTAACGAAACCAAGCTACAATATTCCGCCAGAACACACAAAACCGCCAACGTCTGCAACCCACTTACAGGCGAGAATTACAAACCAAACAACAGCAAAACGACCAAAATACTCAGCGAGTTTTTTGCGCTAAAGAAGAACAGGCAAAAGTAACTGACTCCAAGGTCACTACTTATAATCCTTGAGATCTTCCAGCACAACGTCTCCAAGTACTTCTCTGTCTACGCCATATGATTCCTTTATTTTTTACTCTTGTGAAGTTCTAGTGGGCCGGCCCATTAAGAAAACTGTAGCAGACGAGGCGGATTTAGGACTCGCAAAAGGCGACATATAAGGTTTGCGCCCTAAGTGTGCATAGGTGATAGGTCCAACGTGTCATCTTTTTCCAGGTTCAAGCTGCGGATTATACTTCTGTTACGAACCGGCTTAACTCAATCAACAGAAAGCAACGTGAATGGTACGTAAATCATGTCCGCGCACTTCGCTTGACTAGTCTCTAGAGGGACATGCTCAATACTGACGATATGTTGCTGAGTTCTTGCCCTTAAGTCACCACATAAAAAGAACAAGAAAAGCAAGTTTCTCATTACATCCATTGTGTTTTCCTACTCTAGCTAATTGGTTCATGCTTCTTGTCTGACAGCTTAACGACACGTGATCTTTCGAACCTGGTAAAACCAGAGGATATTATCACTTTGGAACATCTAGCAACACTTCTTGTTGTTGTTCCAAAATACTCCCAAAACGAATGGTTGTCCTGCTATGAGTTTCTTGACATGTTTGTGGTAAGTTTAAAAATTCCGGATCTGCACTTGATGACTTGACTAGTGATAATATGGATTTCAACTATTTACACACTGTGCTTCATTCCAGTTATTTTTTCGCTCTATGTATTAATACTACGTTGAGAACTCACCGACACAGATATCTATCAATTTCTAAATATACATGACGTGCAAATCTTTCACTCAGATGCTGTTTTGATTAGCCCTTATGATGCTATTATTTGTCTTCTCCTGCAAGTTGTCCTATTTGAATTATATTCACTTGAGTTGTTGAAATATAGGTACCGAGATCATCTAAAAGGCTTTATGAGGATAATGAGCATGCTCTATACACTGTAACATTATTTGCTAAGGTTAAAGAGAATTTTAAAGCCCGTGCTAAAGAGAAAGGTTTTGTGGTAAGTTTGTCTTCCTGAATCTTCTTGAAACCCTTGTTTACACTTAAGCTTAGTTTTGCAAGGTAACTTTAACTCCAGGAGCTTACAACATAGCTCTAAGTAATCTTTTTTGTTGCCCCTGTCATTCCTTTAACATTTTTACGCCATCGATTAAATGCTATATCATACTGGATTCCAGATCCGGGATTTTGCGCATAGTCCTGAAGCAGGGGAAAGTAAAAAGGACGAACTGGAAAAGCTCTTGCAAGATAAGAATGCTATGAGAACGTCTCTTCTGCAATTCTTATATGCCAACTACAGTGAGGTACGTGTGTTTTGCAGCTTATTTACATGTCCCTGTCCAAAATGGTATCATTTTTCTTAAATATAAGCATTATGTCGCTGATGTCCGATGTCTTATTTTTCTTCAGTTATTATTAGAATTCATAATATTCTAGTTTTAACAATAAACCCATTAGGTGACCCCATGTCCCAGGTGCTGAATTCATCCGAATTTGCCTGAGACAAGCAAGCCATTAAAATTTAGCATTTCATTTCATAGATATCTTCATGTTTGCATCAGAACTCATCCATCATGAAGTATAATATCCAGCTCATTGTGTCCTATTCGAGTTTTCTCTTCTGTTTATTATTTTGTGCTCCATAAGTTTTGTTAAATATTCTCTGTTTGAATTGAAAACCTCCAAGTAGGGTTTGTAATTTTCTTCACTAGCTATTTCATTACCTTCAGTACGTAGTAATCTGATTGCCTGAGAGACATATTATCCTTGTCAAAATCAAGGACGATTTTGACTTACTAGTGCCTGTTCTCAGTTATCAATCTATACCTCTTATAAAGCAAAACCCCACTAAGTGCATTTATTATTTTTCTATCTCAACATGCAAGCTATCCACATCATCCATGCTATTAGCCAATCAATTGTCCATGTCATTCCACTAATACTTATTAAGCTATCCACATCATCCATGCTATTAGTCAATCAATTGTCCATGTCATTCCACTAATACTTATTAATATACACATAACATTCCTCCAACCATCTAATAGTTCACGCTAATAATATATAGTACACACGCAATTCATGTCTATGAAAATTTATTATATCGACTATGACCAATTGATTTTTGTATATTCATTTAATATGTCATACCTCTTATATCATTTTATTTACACGATATAGTTTCTAAAGTGATACCCGCTGCAACGCGCGGGGTATCTTCTAGTATCATATACTCCTTGTTATTACTTGGTGGGTTTCTCGTGAACTGCTATATTCATGGATTCTTCGGTTGTAACTTATTCTACTGACTATGGTACAGGTATTCAGTTCCTGGATGCACTTTACTGCTGTTTATGTCTTTGTAGAGAGCATTCTTAGATATGGCCTGTCAACACCATTCCTGGTAATTGCCCCTACTGTTCTACGATTTTCAGTTTTATACATTCATTATCTGATCGATATTGCTGTTGTTTCTTTTGCGCCGATCAGTGTGTCGTTCTAGCACCGTCTATGAAGAGTGAGAAAAAAGTTAGCAGCATCTTAGAAGAGCTTTGTGGCTGCTTTGCCAATAGGTAATTCCTTTTTTTTCGAAATGGGGGTTCACCCTGACCTCTGCATCGACAACGATGCACACAACCATTTATTCCTTTTTTCAGGTCGTGCTCCATTGCATTTTTAGTTGCTAGCTAGTTGTATCATGCTTTTCGCTAACTAAACGTTTGAATTGCAGAAAATACTGGAAATCTGAAGATGGTGATCTAGAAGAATCCCACCCTTATGTTTCCGCCACCATAAATGTGGTGTGAGCATAGTATGATCCTCATATCTCTCTGGTCAGGAAATGCTCTTGAGCAACTATGCGTAATCCGGACCAGCAAATGGTTCAAACGGAAATTCTTTCTTGTTCTATCTGTTTATACCATTATGTATATATCCTAGAGATGAACATTATGTAGTTTTTGGGAACCTAGATATTTTATGGCACAAGACGAAATTCCTTTGTTGTAAATGAGAATATATACAGCTTAGTGTCCGCATGTTGCTTTAGAGGGGCATATAACGCCAACAGACAATGATTTTTTTATCTCCTTTGTCTCATACTAATCATGGCTTTGGTTGTGACTCTACTTCTACTATGGTAAACTCACCCCGGCCTTGTGACCTCTCTAAAAATAGAAACATCTCACTAATCTATTCTTATAACAATAAAAAATGATATAATCTTATGCAGCACAGTGTCCTACTCTATATCTCCGAGGTCTTGGACCATGGCCCAATCGTCTCCGACATGCCTCTTTCGTGTGACGACAACATGCGGGATACGACACGCACACATTATTTCTCATTCTTTTGTGGCCGTGTCGTTGGCACTGGCCCTCCTCCGATGAAGGACGGCGGTCACCTTTTCGGTGGGAATGGCCACGGTTCCGCTAGAGGTGAAGATAATGAAGATGATCTTCAGTTTGCATTGTAAAGCATGTTTGTTGGTTTTGTGTCTCAAGAAGATCGTGTTGTGTTGTCGTTGTTATCTGAAAAAGATCGTGCCTTGTGCGCCTCCATTGCGCTGCTCGAGCCTTGCACGGTTTGGCAAGAGAAACAAGAGAGAGAAGAACATATTTCCTTGGGTCGCTGCAGGTTGTCCAGCAAGCATGCAGCTGGTGTCCGGATGTGTGTCCGACGCCCTACAAGCACCCTCCAAACTTGGGGGTCTCTCGGGGATGGCAATTTTTTTTTCCGTCCGGGCCGCCTTTTAGAGGCCCTTGTTGTGGATGATTTTTGTGTTTGGGCCCCCAAAAAGGCTTTGGCGTGCCCTTTAGAGGTGCCGGTGGAGATGCTCTAAGCCATGGCAAAATGACCAGCTAGTTCATCTCGTAAGTTCAGTGAACAATATACTCATCCTTATCCTTTATAAGTACAGTGACTAATGTACTCATTTGTAAAGGCATCATTACTGGCATTTGAAACCTCGTCTGTCATCACCAACATCTCTCCTACTACTTATTTTTTCCTCTTTCTTGAGAGCGTCATTTTATCTCCCGAGCTACATGTAGCCCTTTAATTTGAACTTTCAAAAAAAGTACTTCAAAGTTTCATAAAAACATAAAAAATATATTTACATATAAGTAAGGATGTATAGTTTAAGTGTGCAAACTTTTAATCGGAAATCCTTTGTATTTTACGCTAAACAGACAAATTCCTGACAAGTTTGGGGATGTACTGTCCACTCTCTAGATCTACAATTTTGTCTTTTTTTTAGCTCGGAATACATTGTATTTCGGATTGAGCGTTTTGCGCATCTATAATGCATAGCATTTCCTATATGTACATATTTTTTCCAGAATTTCTTGTAACTTTGAAAAACAATTTTTTAATTTTTTTTTAAAAGGCTACATGTAGCCCAAGCTACAATTGCCTTTTTCAACCCTACGGTCTTCCCCTAATAAGTACTATCTTTGTTTTAAATTATAAAGTATTTTAGATATTCCAATATCCCCTAATAGGTGACGACGTGCCTCGCGCTGGACATGGACTCTATGACATGGCATCCCATGTCAGCGACCGGACAAGACATAATGAGTACTCCAGGGCGACTGTTGCACTGTCTACACTGCATACCGTACTTCTCAACTGCCAATTCTCCGCGTTCTCCGCCTCCCTTCCCAGTCCCCACCCAGCCGGCCCTCCACCGGCGCACCTCGCTTTCGCCTTCTCCGACCAGCCGGCTCCCGGACTCCGGCAAGCGGCGGCCTAAAGCGTGAGGTTCGATCAGCTTCCCCCAAAGTCGCATCCTGTAGTGCAGCCGGCGGCGGCGCGATTTCTTTCAGGCTTCCACCTGCTGCAGCTCAGTAGCGTCACGTGTTCTTCTTTATTCGGATGATTAGATAGCCTTGCGCGGTTGCGCCGTGCTAAAGATCGAACCAAACCAACAGCTTGGATTATGATCATCTTTATCTGATTTAATCTTGCAATTTATCTCTGTCTGTGTCGTTCTCCGGTCTCCTGCAGGTTGTAATTGGGGGCCAGACATAATCTGAGATCAGATGGCTGAATTCTTTGTCCTCAACACCGGTGCGAGAATCCCCTCAGTTGGCCTCGGCACGGCGACAGGGAAAGCCGACCCCGGCGTCGTCGGAGGGGCCGTCTATGCTGCTGTCAAGGTCTCTTTTATGTAGAACCTGCAGAGCTTGCTCGGAGACAACATAATCGAAAGCCTGCACTACCTGCAACATTTCCGTTGATTGATTTACTGCAGCTTAATTGTCCAATCACATCAAAGATCTGCTGAATTCAAATTTAACTTTCATATCGAGTGTTCATGTGCTAGCTACAGTTGTGTGGTTTGAACACATGAAAATGATGCTACTGAAGCTTAACGTAGCATTGAGTTTGAAATATCAAGTTGACTACTCTATCGAGGCCTAAATTTTTTATGTTTTGTGATGCAGGCTGGATATCGGCATATCGACTGTGCTCCAGCCTACCGCAATGAGAAGGAGGTAATAAGTAACTATTTGAGCTGTGTCCTTTACATCTGATCAGATGTTTGTCCCTTCAATGTGCTTGCTGTTAAAATTTTAAAGTATTTGCTTAGTAGTTCCAGAAAACATGTGATGTTAGGTTAAAGTCACTACAATTATAATTGTTTGCTTGCACACGCATGATTATATTTCAGTTCCCCAGCCAATTCTTGATTTAGCACACAAGTGGTACTGTAGTGTCGTTTTCGCATTCTAATACATATGGGAGTAAACTATGAATTTTCAAATATCTGTGAAAAATAATTTGATATGTGGACTGCACCAGAAAGAAAAAAAGAGGATGGAGGAGCTAAGTATCAACTATTTGTGCTCTGATATTTTTGCTCATAATAATGCACCAAATCTAGAGCTGCACCTGTTTTGGCAATATTTTCATGTGCGAAGTTTAAGTACTTTTTTAATGCCAATATATTTCCCTGCCGAGTACGTTTAAGTACTTTTTTAATGCCAATATATTTCCCTGCGGAGTACTGATGAGCTAGCACCATACTGAGTTTCTTTTTTGAATGGTCATACTGAGTTTCTGGTGCAAAGGCTATGAATGAAAGAACATTTCATGCCTACCGGTCACTGTCTCATGATCATTCTCAAAAGGTTGCAGATTGATAACTAAATATAGGATTTAATCAATCTCCCTGCCGATTACTGGTGAGCTAGCACCACACTGAGTTTCTGCTGCAAAGGCTATAAATGACAAAACATGTACACCTATCGGTCACTGTCTCACTGATCATGCTCTAAAGTTTGTGACTTGATACTCAAATATAGGATTTTATCAATCTCCCTGCTGAGTATTGATGAGCTAGCACCATACTGATATTTGGGTGCAAAGCTAGAAATGGCAGAATATCTCGTACCTACTGTACCAGTCACTGTCTCATTGATCATGGTCTAAAGGTTGCAGCTTGATACCTAAATATAGGGTTCTATCATCATTCATCGCCACTGTCACTGAGTTATTTGTGGTTGATTAGTCATGAGAATCTTGGTATCACACACTCATCTATATGTTGCCCGAAGTCATGTTGTAAAACTGCCGACCTCTAATCTTGTTAGTTTTTCATGAGGAGATATGTTGTGTTATATGTAAGTGTATAACTGACCTAACTGGACTGAGATTGATCTTCTGTAGATTGGTCTCGCTCTGAAGAAATTATTTGAGGATGGTGTGGTTAACCGTGAAGATTTATTTATCACTTCTAAGTTGTGGTAAAGATTTATTTCCAGCCTCAGTCACATCGTCTGTATAGCAGTGACTATCCTCAAAAGGTATTTTGAATTTTACAGGTCTGGTAATCAAGATCCAGAAGATGTGCCAGAGGGCATTGACACTACCCTTGAAGATTTGCAGCTGGAGTACTTGGACCTTTTCCTTGTAAATTTCTATACTTAATTGCTCATCTATTTAATAGTTTATATATTGTGAAATGTCCATGACTCACGGAACACTAGAAGTAGATGAATTATGCTCTCATGCTTATTGTTCCCTTTGAGCATCATTTTCGGCATGAATGTTCTGTATTTGCGAGTGCATAAAGCATACTGTAAAATAAAACTGTGGAGCGCATTCTCGAATCATTGAGAGTAGAAAAAACGGTTTAAATTTACTTCCTGTTGATTTTGCATAAGTATGCCTTATTGATAGCGTCCTATAATTCTGCAGATCCATGCTCCAGTTCGTTCTAAGAAAGGAGACATCCCAACACCTGAAAACTTTCTTCCTGTTGACATTCCTGCTACTTGGGGAGCAATGGAGAAGTTATATCACTCTGGCAAGGCTCGTGCGATTGGTGTGAGTAACTTTTCTTGTAAGAGGATGGAAGATTTGCTTGCCATTGCTAGCGTACCTCCAGCAGTCAACCAGGTTGAGTCCCATCCAGGTTGGCAGCAAATGAAACTCCGTGAACTTTGCAAGTCAAAGGGTGTTCATCTTTCCGTAAGTTCTAGTCACCAAATAGCAGCAATACGTCTCTAGTTGGTTGTTGATAAAAAAAAATTGCTTCTGCTTTTTCAGGCATATTCATCCTTGGGTAAACCTGGATCTCCTGGGACGATGGGTAAAGGATTTCTTAGCAATCCTATCGTCGTCTCTGTTGCTGAGAAGTTACAGAAAACTCCTGCACAGGTTGCTCTACGCTGGGGTCTTCAAATGGGCCAAAGTGTACTTCCGAAAAGCACCAATGAAACAAGGATGAGGGAGAACCTAAGCGTATTTGATTGGTCTATTCCAGAAGATTTGATGGCGAAGTTCTCTGAAATCCAACAGGCATGACTCAAATCCCACATTGCGAATACATATTCCAATCTTTATTGTTTTGGTTATGTTAAAATAGAAAAAAAAATCTCAGAGCAATTCAGTGCATGTCAGCTCCCCAGAATTTACCTTATTATATTTTGTTTTGGCTTGCGAAATGCAGGTTAAGACGCTCAGAGCTGAGTTTGTAGTTCACCCCCAAGGTATTTACAAAACCGTGGAGGATTTCTGGGATGGTGAAATCTAAAGCGTATGAAGTTCTGCACTTGAAGGCGTCAAAGCATATTCCAACATAAAACTCTAGTTGTTGCCGTTGGTTCTAAATTCCTGTAGAGATATTTTCATCGAATCACTGGCTGTAAATAAGAAACTGAAATATCTGTCTCGATCATGTGTCTTCCTGTGTACTGCAGCAAACGCTGTTCTCCTACATATATTTGACAGTTAACATTGTTCTCATATACATATGTTTTTTTATAAGCATGATAATATATTTAGTTTGTGTCCGGACTTGAAAAATGAAAGTAAAGGGTTCTTAGCCACACGCCGCACACTTGAAGTTATTCAAAGGTAGGCGGTTGTTTGGTTGAAACCATACCTTTAGCATGACTCTTTTTCTTACAACTAGATGTGTGTATATGTTACACGTTAGGAATGTGTGACAAGACTATAGAAATCATCAAAGAAAAAAACTGAATTTCTAAGTCTCAAAAAAAAAATTACAGGCACAGGTATGAGGGAAAAACTTACCCTTGTAAATTTTCATAACAAGCTATGCCCATTTATGAGCATTGCAAAAGTCACAAGATAAAAAATCATGGTATTTAAGTTTCAATTTTAAATTTACTATGCAACCTGAATCATATTGTGACTATTGTACATATTTAAGTTCAGATTTTACATGCACATACGTGTATCCATTCTTTGGGTGCATGATTGTTTTGGAATCTTCTAAAACTTAGAACAGTTATGTTTTTCATCAAGTCTTTTAAAGCGAGGTCCTATTTTTCTTAGAGCAACAGGGATGCTAGCATCGTTTCCATTGAAAACCTGTGAAACAGGTCTAGTACATCATCGCAAAAGCAAGTTCTCTCTCATCTAAGTTTTGAGGCCAAAATCACGACATATTCTGAAAACTCGGACCAATAATGTAGACAAGGCTAGCATGCTACCAGCAACAAACTCGAGCTTGTGTCACCACCCCACCCGAGCTCTTCTCCAATCCTCAACTGTATATAAACATTGTTGTAGGACGAATTGATATCCACAAACTTCATAACTGATTCGCTGTATCTGGCAGTGCAATCTGTTGGTCCTAAAATGGGCGCATACGTGTTAAACGTTGGGACAGAAGAAAAACCACGGGACGGCAAAGGCCGGTGAGTGACAACCTGGCGAAAAGGAACTCTACGGGAGCAAGTCCACGCTCACACTCCACACTCCACACTCTCAAGCTGAACCATACCATATTTCAGCAGCTTCTCCCCTGTTCTCTGCCTCGTCGCATCTCCATTCCCCTTCCCCTTGGCCGCGTCTGCCATCTCTTGGAGCCAGCCCAATTCCCGTCGGCTTCGCCTTCTCCGGCGACCCGGCCCCCGGACTCTTGTTCCCTGGCCAAGGGCGAAAGAGAACGATCATCTTCGGCGCCTTCCAAGGAGTGAGTAGTAACCCGTCCATCTTGTGCCGTTTATTTCACGATTTCACTTGCAGTAGCGCAGTAGTACATAGCATACTGCTCTTCTCTTCCTTTGGTCGTCTTGCTGTCCTAGAGATCTGTATCTGATAGCAGTCGATGCTGTTAAAATTCGTTGCTCATTTATTTTAATCTTCAGTGGTAATCTTTTGCCGGGAAATTTCAGAATTTGACTGGATTTGCAAGCTCGATGTATCTCTGACACGCTGGTCCCATATCCCAAAGTGCCACTGAAGGGAGCGGCATCTTTACCTGCTCTGTTCTTTGATCTCTCGCAGGTTCTGGGGACGAGATAATCGGAGATGGCCGACTGTTTTGTGATAACACTGGTGCAAGAATACCATCAGTGGGCCTTGGCACCGCGAAAACAGAACCCGGGACCGGAGAGGCTGTTGACGCAGCTGTCAAGGTCTTTTACTGGAACCTGTGGATCTTGGCCTGACAGAACATATATTTAGGCGGTCAGAGCTGGAAATTTCTGTTGATTGATTCGCTACATTGATTATTTTTGTTTGTTAAAATCTTATTTAGGCCTGTCTGAAGCTTCTAAAACTAACTATTGTATCAGAGATGGATCATCTTTTATATTCAAATCTGACTTGCTTTTGAAGTGCTCATATAGTCATATGATACAGTCTCTGATTTTTAAGCTCGGGGAAATGCTGCTGAAGCTTCTGTGATTTTCTCTCGAACACGCACAGCGATCATTTTGTATTATTAGAAGAACGCCGAGAAAGCTTCTTAAATTGAAATGTTAAACTGTACTATTCTGTCCAGATCTAAGAAGTTTGTGCCTTTTTACAATATACAGGCTGGATATCGGCATATTGATTGTGCTCCAGCATACCGCAATGAGAAAGAGGTAAAACTTGAACCATAGCTTTCGATCAGATCAGAAGTGTCCCTTCAATATGCCTGCTGTTAAAAAAATAAGATTGACTGGTTGGTACTTGCAAAAGAATATTTGATGACAGATGAAATGCCATCGTAGTATTAATTGTTTGCTTACATGCTAATATTTATACGTCTTGGCGCAGTCTGTTCTTGATTTAATGCACTAAATGTACTGATGTGTTTGGTTTCTATTACAAGGAAATATGGTTCCTGTCCTTGTCAGGCAACTAAAAAAATAAAATTGGCAGGATGGTGGTTAGTAGTCAATTCGGCCAGGTATAAGACAGAGGGAGGGCACCTGCTAGAATTGTTTTTTCGAGAATGACAGGGCTAGAAATGGAAGTACACTGGATGCCTAAATACATCATTAGTCATGATCGCAGAGATTGCAACTTTGTAAACTTGTTTGATCCTTAAAATATAGGTCCACTGAATTTTTGGCGGTTAGTTATGAGAGTATATATGAGACTCATGATATCATCCAAATGTGTTGTCTGGATTCATATTGTACTACGCAAAAAATGTCCATGCCAATTATTTTTGTTTCTGTTAGACTTTTTATGTAACTAAGTGAATTTAGTCTATAACCATTTATAGATCGGTCTGGCTCTGAAGAAACTATTTGAGGATTCTGTGGTTAAACGTGAAGACATGTTTATCTCTTCTAAGCTCTGGTTAGGTTCAATTTTTACCTTAGTTGCATCATGCGCATATGAATAACTTATGCAATCTGCGGTGCTGTGTTATCAGAAGATATTTTGAATTTTGCAGGTCAGGCAATCACGCCCCAGAAGATGTGCCAGAGGGCATTGACACTACCCTTGAAGATTTGCAGTTGGACTACTTAGACCTGTTCCTTGTAAATTTCTACACTTGATTCACTTAATAGTGTGTGCATTGTGATTATTGCCTGTGGTTCCCAAATAGTGATGTAGATACATGAGTTATGCTTAAAGCTTCTGAGCAACATTCTCTGCATGAATGATCGTACAAAGGCTCACATATTTGAGGGTGATCAAAGTAAACCTGATAATATGATTTAACGGAACTGTGAAGTGCATTCTCAAGCTCATTGTGAGATAGAAATGCTTTAATTTCACGCGTGTACCTGAGTTTGCTTGTTGATGATGTCGTATATTTTGCAGATCCACGCTCCAGTCCGTACAGAGAAAGGAGCTATCCGAACTGCTGAAAACTATATTCCTCTCGATGTTCCTGCCACATGGGGAGCAATGGAGAAGTTATATGAATCTGGCAAGGCTCGTGCAATCGGTGTGAGTAACTTTTCTTGTAAAAGGATGGAGGATTGTTTGCCATTGCTAGGGTAACTCCAGCAGTCAACCAGGTTGAGTCCCATCCAGGTTGGCAGCAAACAAAACTCCGCACACTTTGCCAGTCAAAGGGTGTTCATATTTCTGTAAGTTGTAAACACCACAAATGTACTGACATTTCCCCTCTCTCTTTTATTTCAAGCAGCTACTGCCCTACTTTCTTCAAAATCACTTCTCCCTTAGTTTGTTTACTTTAGTTGTTCATGATTTTTTATTTCCATTTTTCAGGCTTATTCACCGTTAGGTAGACCTGGATCACCTGCATTCACGGGCCCAAGCTTTCTTAGCAACCCTATTGTCGTCTCTGCTGCCGAGAAGTTACAGAAAACTCCTGCACAGGTGGCTCTGCGCTGGGGTCTTCAAACGGGTCAGAGTGTAGTTCCAAAAAGCACCAATGAAGCAAGGATAAAGGAGAACTTTGACATATTTGATTGGTCTATTCCTGAAGATTTGATAGCGCAGTTCTCTGAAATCCCACGGGCATGTCTCAACATTCTTTTTCTCCACTCAATTTCCTATATTATGTTGGTGATGTTAAATTGTTGACAGAAGCACGCCCTCATAGTATTATGCAATGCTTTATCCTTAAGGGAAAATAGTTCATTGAAAAAAGTTGTAACGCTTTGCATTATTCTTTTCGAGAAACATAGTGTGTGTGACCAACTTCTAATATTGGCTATCTAAAATTGTTTGGCTCTCTAAATGCAGATTAAGACACTAAGAGCTGAATTTGTAGTTCACCCACAAGGTATTTACAAAACTGTGGAGGACTTCTGGGATGGTGAAATCTGAAGTTCTGCACTAAAGGCATAGCAGTATAGAATGCTAGCATAAATCACCTACTTCTTGTCATTGATTGTATGCAGATGCAGATATTTCCCTTGAACTGCTATGAATAAATGCCTTCTTTTGCAGAACAGGCTTAAAATAATGCTCGATCATATATGTTCTTATATACTGCTGTCATTTTTTCAGTTAACAAGTTCTACTATCAGAATTAAGATACATACCAATGACAGCGTGACAACCTTTTACAAAAGCCTACCAACCATGGTTGTTCAGTTTGCGTAGACCTGAAAACTAAGCCCGTGAAACACAAAAGCTCTAATGATCCTCCCTTGTGAGCATTGAGTCTGCTATCTTACTCAAGTTCTACTATCAGACTTAAGGTATGTAGCAATGACAGTGTGACAGCCTTATACAAAAGCCTACCAGCCATTGTTGTTCACTTTCGTAGACCTGAAAACTAAGCCCATGAAACACATAAGCTTTAATCATCCTCTCTTGTGAGCATTGAGCTTGCTATCTGAACATACGCCATCTGAGTGTAACCGTTAAACACGGATGCGTCGAATCTCGCTAGACCAATCCTTTGAAACAAGCCATGATATCCATCTCCGATGATAGGATCAGATGCCCGGGCTGGGTCATATCTTGTTTGGTGGGTTAAGGATGGACCAGCAACAGGAGGTAGTTCCCAATATAGATCCAACACAGATTCAACAAGCCTGCTGTTATGGAAATGCTCTTTGTATGAGATGGCCTCATTACTATGGCTGAAGTTGTCGCGTGTGTAACCTCTGACACCCCACCACGCATCATCCTTTCCACATAGCTGGTCTATTTCCACAGCCTTCTCCCAAAACTTGCTTCGCTTCGACCTTAACCTTGCTTCATCACTATCCCAGAAGCAGCTATGTCCACCACCTCTGATGTGCGACTGATCGCATATCTGCCTCAAGGAATAATGGTCGCCTGTGCCAGTGTCATAGTTATCCTCAAATATGAGATGCCGGAATCCAGCCTTGTGTGCCTGCTTCAACCTCTTCAGCTCGCTTTGGTGGTCATCGAAGAAAATAAGCACCCTGCTAAGATCAGAAATGCCATGCTTCCTCAACAGCTTTTCCCAATTCACACTTCCAAAGTCGATGAAATTCTTCCCGGCTAGATAAGTGCAGTTCCCATCAACATATGCAGGCCCCTTGCTAAGATATTTCCCAGGGTGTCTGGGTGTGACTGAAATAATCCTAGTGTTTGGCATGGCCTGACGCAAAACCCAGGTTGAGTGCCCCTTGAACGCGCCGCTCTCAATCATCAGATCTGGCTTAAGCCAGCGAGCCATGAACCAGAGCCCGAAACTGTGGTCGAATCCCATTCCGTACCTGTTGTTCTTGATGGGGCGCGTCTCGTATATCGGCACGAACTCTTCCAGCGCGTTGAGCAGATCTTTCGAGGTCCACTCCACTGTCTTCCCGGCTTTTGATCTGCACCAGGGCACGCCGAGGGATCCGAAATCGGAGGCTGCAGCGGAGGCCTCCTGGAGGGCGAGGAAGCGCGCGTCGAGGCGCGGAGGTGTGCACTCGGCCCGCGGGTGGGCTCGGCCGGCGAGGAAGGCCGCGGAGGCGACGGCGAGGAGGAGGAGAAGGGAGGCCGCCGCACGGTGGGAGCAGTGGGGCGGGCGTAGGCGGCGGCGGCAGCGAATAAGGCGGGGTGCGCCTTCCGGGTCTTGGACTCGTCGTCTTCCGCGCCGGCGTTGGTTGCCGCGGAGGACGAGGAACCGCCGGCGACGCGGGCGGAGAGGCCCGTCTCGTGCATAGCGGCAGGGCGGTGAAGGGAGAGACTGGGAGTGTGCACGCACATGAGCCGGCTGGAGACAGGGGAGAAGACGTAGACTTGGATTGCGCCTTCGGCATAAACGAGAGGTTTTAGCGAGAACGTTTCCTGTGAAACGAGACAATTGGTGCACCCGTCTCCGGTTTAGCATCAAAAAGAAAAGTTTACAAAACATCTGGGAAAAAATGGACATTGACATGACATTTATATACATCGTCATAAAAATTCAAGTCTAAATATGAAACACAACATCAACAGTGAAAATGACAAACTTTTATCAATAGTGAAAATGGGCCAAATTCAAAGCCCAACTTGCATTTTAGCATTCATTGTCGGATTTGTTTTGGTTCTCGATGTGTGTTAGGAATTGCGGTTTGAAATTTTATGACATGTTAGATTACCAATGTTCAAACTTTTTTCGAATTTTTTGAATACGTTTTGGGCGGTCAACCAATATGTTTTCCAGGATATGTTGCCAGGTTTTAGCACCGACCGCGGCAGATCCCGCAAAATAGGCGAAACCATAGTAGCGGTTATTTTGCGATTTCGGATGCAAATCGGCCCTTCCGTAAAACGATCCGATCAATGAACTTATTTTCTGTGAACTCCAAATTTTGCAGCGTGTATCTCATATCACCGGTAAGAAGCGTGAGTGAAATTTCAGGATAAGGTCGCCACATGCCGCTAGCTCTGCCACTCCTGTCATTGATGCAAGGCGTCCACGACTTCGCCGCGCCACCGAGTAGGTATCCCGCCGCCCTCATTCCCTCCTCTTTTGTAGCTACCGGGGCCTTCTTTTATTTCCAACGAGTCTTTCTAACACGCCCGCGCGACATGAATCCGGCGTGGAGCTCCCTCCGAGGTTGTGAAGGGCCCGGAACCGCCGACCGATCTTGAGCCACCTCGGCTGCCCTCCACCTTGATCTCGTCTGCCTCATGGCACTCGGGGTGAAAAGAGGTCCCGGCCAAACCTAGCCCGTCCATCTCGATTCGCCCGCTCCGTCGAGGAAAATGATGCACCTCGACTGATTCGAAGTCAGGCTCTCCTCATGCGACCCTATCCACGTCTAATTTGGCCCGTGAAGATTTTTTGATGATGACGAGATCGAGGAAATTATTTTGATGGTCTTGGCATGTTTCGTTGGTGCAGTCTTGGCGCTCCTAGCAGGGACGACCAGGAGCGCCAAGGCTACGCCGATGAAAAATGTCGCCCAGGCTAGCCCCGCGTCCATGACAGCGAGAATCAATCGACACGGGTGCGTGGATGTGACATTGCCAGCACTGAAATCTGCCACTGCTGTTTGTAGGAGTCCGACCATGGCAGACCAATGTGGCCCCAAAGGTGATGTTGGCTACCAGTGGTGGAGCTTGGGCTCAAAGGGTGGGAGGAAGATGGGCTATAGAGCCATGTTGGGCCAGTTTTGAGAGGGAAAATGGAACAAATATCACTGATTTTGAAGGAAAACAGGCTAAAAAGCTCTGATTTATTGCAAAACATTCTTGGGCTTGGGAGGGGGGGCATTGGCCCCCCTCACCTGTACATAGCTTCGCCAATGTTGGCTACATCTACTAGAGAGAGTGAGAGACCATGGTAATAGATGTCGTCAACGTACCTTGGATGAAGTTGCTTAGGAACAGCCTCAGAACCTACAGTGAAGGATGGTTGCATCCCTTAGTACGATCAGCGCTAGTGAGACAGTTAGCACACCCTGTATGAAATTGCTGACAGCTGGCTTGAGAAACTTCATGGAAGGTATTGAACATGAAGAACTCAATGGAGTTCGTGGGATGATAGGGGATGGATGGAGTTCCTGTGATGAGAGGGGGGATCGATGGAGTTAGTAGGTGTGCGCTGAGTTTTGTGTAGAGGACTCATTTTATGGCAACGCGGATTAACTCCGCTCACATTTTACCGAAACTGGTGCACTACTAGACTTCTCTGTAAGAGACGCCCTACCTGTTATGTTGCAAGATTTGACGTGTAGTACGTTGTAGTCTTGCACCAACTTATAGGTATAGAATTTGTTGCTATTTCTTTTCTTTTTTTTGAGAAGGAGAAACAATAATCCAATGCACATCAATATTTTTCTTGCTTTTCAAATTATCAATTAAATATGGCAAAAACTACAAAGCTCAGACATATAGAACAATAGATAGATGGACCCCAAAACACTTGGTGGTTAATTTAGAAAATTCAAAATCCAATGCACATCTTATCTTGACCACCAACGACATCTATGTTCATTGAGAGGCTTCCACGTTCCTCAAGGCTGTCGCCACCACCACCGACGACACTTCCGACGATGGGGACAGACGTGGGCCGCGAAACCAGCAACATCCATGTTCCCCATGTCGGAGGCGGAATCACCGTTGTAACATCCCCGGCTGCATCAGTATAAAATCAATGTTAAAGCTCTCTTGAAGGATAATTCTAGGTTTTTCAACAAAATAGATAATAACTTGCAGAATAAAAAACGTCTTTGTAGAACATACCCTGCACTGACTTCACACTTTTGTTACAGCAGCAGGTTCCATAGTTCCTTTAGACTTGTGATGAGCACAAGAAGCAGCATCAGATGAGGCTTTTGCTCCTTCCTTTGCCTTTTTCTTCTTCCTCTGGGCCTTTCTTCTCTGGCCTCTAGGTTGATATTCCTTTAGATCATATGTTTCATCTGTAAAATTTTCTTGCGTCCATTTTGCAACTTTTTCTTCAAACTTGTGCTGCCCTGCCACCGGGATATATTCCCCCGTCAGTAAAATGCTGTCTTCCGGAACCTCCCCATCAAAGAACCTCCACACTGCTTCAGGGAATTTGTGGCGAACCACTACGTCTGTTTCCAACATGAACAGCTTACCCGCGCGCGTGTGTACGACGTTGAATCTGTTGTAACAGAAAACAACAGCGAACTAGCCTTCTGCTATCGCGGCAAACAAAGATTTGAAGCCATAATCAGTAAGCTGGTTGTCTGCGGCGTTCAATAATTGTTGAACAAAGCTTCAAAAAAAAAAGTTGAACAAATGCCAGGTTCTCTGTTTGGTCGTCCTCCCGGCGTTCAAGCGAGGCACGGTGCAGCAGCAGCTGGTCACGAGTGTGGCCTTTAATTGACTGGCATATGCTTGCTTCAGGATCCAGAACCCACCCGTGCAGCAACCTGATTCCCATGGAAACAAACAGCCAAACTGAATCGCTAACCGCGAAGTCCTGAGGACTGTCCAGAATTGGGCAGACACCCAACCGCCCTTGATGCTCATCGATCACTCTGAAGAGGTCTGTCCTTTGAGCGTCCTCGATCGCCCTTGTCGCTAAGGCTTCCTGTAGCATTAGTCGGAGGAGACGTTTGAGCTCTTGTTCATTCACTGGACCCAAAGTACCGGGCTTTGAAGTATAGAAGATCACGGCCATATTGTGCAGAGCGACCAAGCCTGAAGATCCCCGCGGACCCTTGCACAGGATGCCCCTTTTGATCCCCCCCACCTCGAACGGCACTTTGGCGTACGCTGACATGATGCCTAACACAACACAAGGGTGTCTTCAGCTAGGATTCAAAGCTGAAACAAGAGGGGAGATGTTAGAACAATGCGGAGTCAGAAATTACAGTAACACATTGATTTTGTACGTATGTATCAAGAAGGGGAAGAATGGAACAAGGCATTGAACATGAGCGTGTGACGGTGTGAGCTTCGGCTACCGGCGGGACGACGGAAGGAGAGGAACCAATTCTACCAACACGGCAACACCCCCAATCTGCCCTCGTTCATGCGGTTGCCTGCGTAGAACTCATGTGGAGAAGGCGTCGTGGAGGCGGCGAAGCAGCCGGGATCGACGTCGCTGGTGACTCGTGTAGGGAAAGAGAGAGGGCGGCGGCTTACGTGAGAACAGAGAGGCGGTGGACAGAATTTAGGGATTGTGGACACACAAAGCTTTTCGCGATGATCAGACGGTGGGGAAATACACAAATGTCGCAGGAAAACCAACCGCCCTGATTTTGTGCACTGCTGAGCCTCGGCTATGTTTGTGTGACAAAGCTGGGCCAGCCGGTCAGGCATTGTCGACTCGAAGATAAATGTGTTTCACGTGTTGGTGTGGTGGATTGGGCGTCGTGTTGCCACCGAGAGTGAACGAGCTCCCAGAGCCAGGTGTCTGCCATCAGCTGGGATCATCAGAAGCTCCCTAGCGTCTTCCATGAGTTCGACAAAGCCGACATCAGATGATTCATGTCGGAGGACCGGACAACGAAGATTACCTAGACTGGAATTATAGATAAAGTTGTCGTTTTTTGTGAGGTCTCCCTGCCACTTAAAGATCAACATGTTTTTTCTCTTGAAGAGAACGAATCAACTTCACTGTTCCCTGCGAGATTCCCTATTTTAAGTGATGATGATTGAATTACTTCCGCCCAAAATTTGGGGCACGGACATCATCTTCTGCACTAGTTGGAAAAGTTTCTATGAATATTATTTTTCTGTTTAAAGAAGATCCTAGTTTTAATCGATCAAAAACTTGTAGCCAGTATCTTGATGTTGCTGCATGACTTCCTCTGCTATTAGTCTTTTTATTCACATACATGGTTTTCCTCTGTCAATACCTATGTGTAGATGTGCTTTGTCTCCACAGGTTGACTTGACCAATCTTTAAAAATATATGACCTAGACCTGGTGATGTGCGCTAGTTTGTCGATGTGGTTCTGTCATGCTTGTCCTTCTCTGAGATAGTGGAGCCACTCCCAATATGTATACTAAGCTGGTGCACCAACCCCAAGCGATGATGCACGGATGACTGGACATCCTTAAGGTTGTCTGTTTATAAGGACTTGCTGAGCTTGGTTTCTTGCCCAGATCCAAGCAAGTTCAGTCTCGTTTCAGGGGACTTGTAGATGGCTAATTCCTTCGTCCTGAACACCGGTGCAACGATCCCTTCAGTTGGCCTGGGCACATGGCAGATTTCACCTGCTGCTGTTGAAGGAGCCATCCGTGCTGCTATCAAGGTCTTGTCATTTCTGGTTGCTGTTTATGCCATTATGATTGTGTTGTTTTTCTGCTTGCCTTCTGGTTATGCATTTCGTTTCTTTTTTAATTGTACAATCGTTTGCACATCATCGAACTGCTAAACTGTAGTGTCTGAGATCATCGAACTGAATGTTTTTTACATGCAATGCTGCAGGCAGGCTATCGTCATATTGACTGTTCTCCACAGTATGGTAATCAGAAAGAGGTACTAATTTTAACTCTCTTTACATGTAGGCATCAATGGTTGCCCCTGAAACATTGCAGAGTACTTTGCAATTTAACCACACAAATTTAAGTCTTCACTGTCGGTTCTTCACCTCTCCATGTCTGAAAGCACATCTTCTTAGCACTGTGTCATCCTTTGCAGGTTGGTTTGGTTCTGAAGAAAGTATTCAACGAGGATCTAGTTAAGCGTGAAGATCTGTTCATCACCTCTAAGCTATGGTAAGCTTTCAACCTCCATCTCTACACCAGCAGAAATGTTACTGTAGAAAAAAATCACATACGATGGCAATTCTGATCGCTGCAAAGAAATGTTCAGGTGTACTCACCATGCTCCAGAGGATGTGCCAGAAGCCATTGAGTCCACGCTACAGGATCTGCAGCTAGAGTACTTGGATCTGTACCTAGTAATTTCCGTAGCTATAATCTATCCCAGCATATTACCTTCTTCTGCTGCCTGTGACAATCTTTTAACCTTCACTCGTGTAATTTTTCACGGCCCACCAGGTCCACGGTCCAGTGCGCGCCAAGAAAGGAGCGACGCTGAGCGTGGAGAACTACCTCAAGCCAGACATCCCGGCGACATGGAGAGCCATGGAGGAGCTCTACAACTCATCCAAGGTTCGCTCCATCGGCGTGAGCAACTTCTCGTGCAAGAAGCTGGAGGATCTGCTCGCCGTGGCCCGCGTCCCTCCGGCGGCCAACCAGGTCGAGTGCCACCCGGTCTGGCAGCAGCGCCGGCTCCGCGACCTCTGCCGCTCCAACGGCGTCCATCTCTCCGTAAGTTTTACAACATCTTTTGCTTCGATCGTCTGGTCACACGATCGTCTTCACCATTTTCATTCTGAAACTTTCATGCTATTATTGATGAGATGCAGGCGTACGCGCCGTTGGGTTCGCCTGGGTCGCCGGGGAAGGAGGGGCCGGACGTGCTGAGCCACCGTGTGGTGGTGTCCGTCGCCGAGAGGCTGCGGAGGACCCCCGCGCAGGTCGCCCTTCGCTGGGGCGTCCAGATGGGGCAGAGCGTGCTCCCCAAGAGCGACGACGAGGCGTGGACGAGGGAGAACATCGACGTGTCCGGCTGGTGCATCCCCGGCGAGCTCATGACAGAGTTCTCCGAGATCGAACAGGCATGGATGGATCTATTTACCTCTGTTCAGTTCGTTTGTTTTGGATTTGTGGATCTCACAGGTGTTTGTTTGTTTTTGCTGGGGCGAGGAGCAGGTTAGGCTTTTCAAGTACGAGTTCGTGACGCATCCCACGAGCTTTTACAATTCCGTGGAGGATTTCTGGGACGGCGAGGTCTGAAGTTGCTAGTGCCGTTCTCCAGTTCAGGAGGTCGTGGGTCCTGACATTTTGCAGCAGATACACACTTGTGATCGAATGCTGCTCAAGCGGAAACACTTGCGCATCTGTCGTCTTGGGCTTTTGCTTACTTTACTTTGCTAATTTTGCACTGAAGATTATAAATACTACTCCCTCCGGTACAAAATAAGTGTCATAGTTTTGAAGTGGAGTTAATTCAAAACCGCGACACTATGGATCGGAGGTAGTAGCGAATATACACGGGAATAAAAGCGGAGTTCGCTTCCGGCACACCAAAGTCCGACTTCCATGTACAACGGATTTGAGTTGTCTTCCATGACTCTCCATCTTAACCGACTTGGCATCATGCTACACCATGAAGCATACTCCTTGAGCTCAGCTAACAGCTAATTCACCCATATCCCTATTGTCAGAAGATACAAGTTGCATCAAACTGCACCACTACATGCTACCCATCGACAACACATCCCAAGTTCGATGTTAACCCGCTAAAATTATCAGTCTGCATACTTTGGTTTTATAGATATATGGCCATACAAGGAAATTGTTATTATAAAAATCACATCTAGTTTGGTTATTTCTACCAAACCAAGATCGATTGGTTATTATTGAAACCGAGCTGTATTTTTGTAAAGTACTGTATCTACCAAACTAATTAAACCATATATTGACCTTTTTTTAGAAGATTAAAAACCGTATATTTACCGAATCGACCCTACCCCCTGGTCTCAAACTTTTGGGGGGCACGTCAAAAAAAAAAAACTTTTGGGCGGGTTAGTGAGCCAGTAGGCTAACCCAGCCCATTCCACAGCCCGCTGGGTGCAAACTGCAAAGGTCAGAAAAAGCAACCCCGTAGAACCTTGCAGCAGCCAACAATGGCCATCCTCTCCGCCCTACGCCGCGCTCCTAGGGCGGCGGCCGCGCGCGTCCTTCTTGCCGCCTTGGGCAGCCGGCCCGGCGTCCACGTCCGTTCTCCCCACCATCGCTTGGCGTCCGTCTCCCCTTTGTCTTCCATCCCCTCTCCGCAGCCGAGCGCCGCCGACGCCCAGCTCCTCCGGGTCATAAACTTCGAGATCTCCAGCGCCCAGAGCGACTGCAGGAAACCGAACTGGGTAATAATATCCCGCCTATTGTACAAGGCTCTCCATTTCTCTTCCCTTTTACTGCAGCTAATCTCCGAAGAGCGAGTTGATCTGAAGATGTAAAATGCTCTGTGATTATGTTCTGCCAGGCAAAGATACTGGGGGAAGACTTCCCTTTCGAGATCAAAGATAAGGAGGGCACCAACAGGATAACACTGACGAGGACCACTAAGAACGAGCAGATCGAAGTGGAAGTGCTCTTGCCAAGCCCTGTCGACGGAGCTGCGCAAGACGGTGGGCAAGAGGACCAAGCTGAAGATGACAAGAAACAGAGCCACGGCGGTGTGGTGTCCCCATTCAGTACTGTATCCCACTCATGGTGAGAATTCGCAAAGGGGCGGCGGCTTCATTCTTGGAGATCAGCTGTCGGTCTTACCCTCGAGCTCGTCATCGAGAGCCTGGAGTTTGGATCGAGCGGTGAATCCGGTGGTTCGTTGAGTGGTGGAACTGCTTTCAGGTTAGTGTTAATGCCCTTGTTTTGATGATACTTGATACTAGTTTTGTCATTCTGTTCTAGGTTTGCTTATCATGGGTTTGCACCATTTGCAGTAACCTTCCTGAGGAGTTTCAGAAGGCTTTGCACCCTTACTTGGGATAAGGGGCATCTCGGCACATTTACTGATTTCTTGCATGCCTACATGATAAACAAGGAGTGCCATGAGTATTTGTCTTGGCTGAGAAAACTCAAAGGTCTGATAAAAAGTTGAGTAGAATGGAAGAACAAGCTTCTTCCTTCCAGTTCGGTTTACTCATATTTTTAGCATTACTTCTACTCAGGTTTTGAGCATTTGCTCAGTAACAATTGTGTAACCTTTGTTACGAGTCGTTTGACCCAAGCAGGCAAATCCTGCTATAGAACTTCTTTTTCTGGGCTACAGTAGTACTGGCATTCGTTGTGGGTCGGTTTGGTTATCAAGATTATGCGAGTAACCGGCTACTGAAAATTTTGTTCGTTGAATAGTCCATGCTGTATTTGTTATCCTGGTGAAAAATAGACAAAGTATGGCTTACCGCAGAAATATGGCTAAAAGATTCGACACTTTTGGCATCAAAAACTAAGATTTTGACATCTGGGTCATGTGACGTGGCAACCAGCTAAACACCTACATAAGCAATTGTGGCCCGCATAATCTTAGGCGTGGCAGGCTTGTATTGGGATTTAGGAACCCAACAGCCCCTGAATGTTTTGAACTGAAGATCATCCCAATCTGGACTCATCAATGTATGTGTTGAACAGTTGAACTTGAACTGAAGACCATCCCAGTCCAGAATCGTAGGACCAAGCAGGCCAGTGCCAGTTTTTGACCGTTGGCTCAAGTAATATACGTTCATGAAAACCTATAGAATGTATAACCACAGGAATTTCATATTTACTTCATATCAATTAGCCATAGAAACATGAGAAAATCATGCTTGCCACCAATAGATTGTACAAACCAAAAAAAAGGTCCCCATTCTTACTAACTTCGATACAACACGTGGTAGAAAGTTCACCAAGTGCAAATTTAGATGGCAAACTTAGTAACTTGCACTGGAACACACAGTGAAAATTTCTTAACTACATCAGTCAAAATCATAAAACCAGACACTCCAAGGTCTATCAATCTAGGGTCAATATGCATGTAGAGTAAAAAGTAGTCTGCTGCCTGGTCCTGGAAAGATGAATGGCAGAACAGAACGACAGGAACAAAGAAAACATCCAGCTCACCTGCCAAAAGAAAAATAAAGTGCGTTAAACAGCTTGTCCCACTTAATTAATGAGCTGCTATGTTATTAACTTATTAAGAGTAGTCACAGCTTGTCCCACTTAATTAATGATCTACTATGTTATTAACTTATTAAGAGTACTCAATAACGTTAGTAGACTGCTGAAAGGGTCTAATGGAATTATGAAAGGCGAAATGAGGATAGGCAGTTACACAATACAAGTGTGGCCTACCTGAGCAACACCAAAAGATCTCAGGCAAAGAAGTAAACTTTGATAAACAGTGCCAGAGCAAACTGCAGCACTGATGCACTAGCAATCAAAGGCATCATATCAGCTCCTTCAGTGCATTCCTTCAAGTTCAATGTGATGAACCAAGACGATGCACCACCAGCACCAGCTATGATGACCCAGCGAAGAAATTCCACAGAATAAGTAGCAGTATCTAGAGCAAAGAAAAATAGCAGAGCAATCTGTATTAGGCGTGAAAAAACAGAAGTGCGAGTCTAAATGCTGAACAAGACAGGGGATTGTTACTTTGATAGAGTCAGTTCTCAGACTAGATATTCTTTGCATTATATTTATATATAGTTGCATCAAAGTGTGAAAATTCCTACATAACTTAAAAAGGTACATATGCAATGTGCTACATGTTCTTGCTAGTGACAGCACAAGAATATAAATGGATATTGGGATAGGACTAGAATACTTACAGATGCTGGTATGAAGATAAACAGAGAATAGCCCCACATACACCAAAATCGGACAAGGCTTGGGCGTGATCCAAAATACTGAAACAGGAAAAAGAATGCAGCAGGTACCACAATGGCGTAACCGTACATGACCGATGCCGCCCAGTTGAAATAGCCAACATCAAAGTTCCATATATTCAGATCAGTTTTCCTTTGCATTAGATAAGTGGCAAAGTTTCCGAATGCAGCCAGCATGAATATCAGTGTAGTGGTGATCCATAAGGGTCCATACCTGTGGAATAAATATTTATCACAGGCCAAAAGTAGGCTCAGATATTTTAAAATTACTGGAGTAGCGATGTACAAAATAAAATTCAGTCATAACAATGCAGTAAGACCTCAAGGGCAAAAGTGGGTGAAGAAAATCTTTAAAAGCTGGACTTGTCGCGTTCCCATAAAAATGATATTGCTAGCACCACAAACCCCATCTGTTATGTAAATTACAAGTTACAACATATACATTACACCAACTTCACATTTCTCTACAATTTCCATTATATTATTGCACTTCCCCAATTAAAATGTCTCTGATGCTATTATGCTAGTAGTACTTCACTATAATTATGGCAATGTTCGAACAGTGTCCTCAATAATGCTGCTGCATGTGCATGTGCTACAAGTCATGATATCACTCAACATGTTCACAACACACAGTATAGTGTAGCAATCTCTTGTAGGATTACCTTGATTTGTTACAAACTGTATACTGGACCATTGCTAATATGGTACTTAGACTCCATTTTTTAACATGGGAGAAGATGGCAGATTGGCAATAGCCTTAATAGTAGGAACTTACATGTCAGGATTAGCATCTATCTTCCTGAAAAATCCATCCATTGGATAAACTGAACTGACGAGTCTGTCAACAACGACATCGGTATCAACATTGAAATATGGAGCATAAGAGGCAATGTTGAAGTATCCTTTCCAGCTTGTCTGTGTTTCTACATCTCCAGCTGCAAAAAATTAACAGCCAATTCAAGATCCAATATTGAGAAAAAATTATCATTTCTGCATTCCAGGGATAAGTTCAAAGTAACAAAGAACAAATGCATGCCAGTGCTTGATTTGAACTGGAGATTCCTAGAAGATCCCAACACATTGTTTTTCTGAACATCTAAAAGTGTTTGTGTTGGGCAAATAGTAGCGCTCATGAAATGCACAATATTATCATCATGCCCTCCATACAACAGCTATAGTAATTAATTTTAACGACTCGTGCAAACAAAAGTTGCTCTTAGCTCTCAGTTCACCAACACGCCTACGATGAAGGTTTGATTTCGCACATGCACCTTTACAAAGAATGGCCAGGATAATACACTATATCACACTGGGGAATGGGGTGAAAATCATGGGGAGGCCATGTAGTTCAAGAATTTTCACATAAGAGACATCACCTCACCACTACTAGGCTAAGCACATCAAAAATTTATTTATAAATGCTCTAGACCATTTCAAACTTTTGTTTTACCTTACACTAGGGCCTTGGCATTAATTTAAATACAATTATAAAAGCAAGTGAGATATCCAGATCGCAACCCACTACATTAATTAACCTGATGCATTGTGCATACAGAGCTGTATCCATTCCAACATTGCAAACAAACTAAAACACTGGAACACGCCGATGGTTCACAAGCCTTGAATGGTTACCTAGAGGGGTTCCTGGAGGCTGGTACCCTCCTCCATTAGCAGCAGGAGCAGGCGGAAACTGCTGCAAGCGCGAGGTGGCAGCTGCATTTCCAACTGAAACGCAATTAATTCACAATTACAGTAGACTCAATCCAGCAGCCGTAACATTAATCTGACACGATGTCGCGCACGCACACGCGCGTACCTTCGGCGGGGCCAACGGGCTTCCTCTCATCCGGACCCAGCACAGCCTACAGATGTAAACAAATCAATCACCACAGTTCAATAGCCCAGCGAAACGAGAAACGGGAAACGATTATTAGGGGGAAAGGGGGCGTGATCGGTACGGGGACGGAGCCGAGGAGGTGGCTGGTGGGGAGGTTGGTGTAGCCCTCGTCCATGGCCGCTCACGCGCGGGGTCGTTCGGCGTCGTCGCCCTTCAGCAGCTGCGCATGACCGCGTGGCGTCGCCGGAGTAGGGATTGGATCGAGGATTTTTGGCGAGTGGGGGAAAGGGTAAAACTCTGCCGTGGTGAAGTCGTCGTCGTGCGTCCTCGGCTTTTTTTTTTTTTTTTGAGCAAATCGTGCGTCCTCGGCTTTGCTTCGGAACGAAGGAGGTCGCGAGGTGCAGTGGTCACTTGCGGTAAAGCCCGTTAAAGGAAAAAATAGGCCCAACCCTCACCAGCCCATAGGACATACACAAGGTATAAGAGTTTCGCTAAAAAATACAAGGTATAAGAGTATAAGATTTGTTCCGAAAAAATAATAATAGTTTCTAAAAAAAAGGTTTTCTGCACACAAAAAACAGGGCTATATAAGTGTTTTCTGAAAAGCAAATTATAATGGGGCTAGGATTTTTTACCACAAATTTTCTTAAAATAAAGCATACATCGACCCAATTACAAGATTACTAGAATTAAAAAATAACTACCCATATCATGAGCACAATAATAGCTTCAGTGGGCAATGCTTGAATCAAACCTTCTCAATTCCACCAATCGATGTCACAAGTCCACATAAATCACAAATGTCGAGCTCCGCCAGAAATCATCTCCATTATATGCATCAGAAACCACCTGCATTAAATCCCAAGTTATCTACCAAGTCTAGGCCATCACTCGTTGACATTGTTTATACCGTGAACTCCGACGCAACACGGGGTAACTAAGAGCAAAGAGCCAACCAGTAATCTGCCTTGTTTATCTCAAATACCTGAGGCAGTAGCACATGTTTGTACATCCCTATGAAAGTGACATCCACATAGAGTTTAACAAAATTTATCAGTGCACAAGACTGTTTGGCAGTACCTACACTTGAGACATTTGAAGCAAACTCGGCAAAATTTGTAGATAAACCAAGAATAGAAGTAACACATAAGCCCTTGGAGAGAACTTCCTTCCGAAAAGCATAAGTGTTCTTATTGTTCCAAGAACTATAGCCGTTCATAACTGATGCTCAAAAAACACTTTGAAATGAAGCAAGAGAATATGGCCATAATTTCATAACTTGATCGGAACCGTGGTTTTTGTTGTTGTTCATGTTTGTTCAAATGTCTTCAATCATTTAAATTGTTTGATCAATAAAGTAATATTTTTAAAAAACTGAAATGTCAATTTTCCTCTATAAAAAATATCATTCTCGACAAGTCGACATACATGGTGTTTGTGAGAATAAACTTTATAATTTTTTATTTTTGTTTTTATCTTATAGTTCTTAGACATTGGAGTAGCAATGCTATAAAAAGTCTATGAGGTTCAGTACGTGTTCATATTACAT
Organism: Poa pratensis; assembly: GCA_947311845.1. Lineage (NCBI taxonomy): Eukaryota > Viridiplantae > Streptophyta > Magnoliopsida > Poales > Poaceae > Poa > Poa pratensis. Next base: position 32,933,901 of record CAMZMU010000060.1, on the reverse strand, counting down.
CATATCCATCAGTGTACCGGATAATTTTTCTTCCGAAAATTAGCACCCACGACTGCGTCACCTTCGAGGAAATTGTTCTCCAGAATCTTTCCTAGAGAGTCCATTGATCAAATGCTCTTATGTGTCTTCGGTGAGACGGTGACAGCTCAATGTTTTTTTACTTATATGAACGTCATTTTTTGGCTGAGTACAAAATTAATAACCCAAAAAGTGTTGTTCAAATAAGTTAAAAAAACTGTCTTTTCATGTTGTTCGCTGTTATTTTCTGTTTCAACAGATTCAACGCTGTACACAGGCATGCGGGTAAGCTATTCACGTTGAGAAACAGACGTGGTGGTTCGCCACAAATTTCCTAAAGCTGTGTGGAGCTTCTTTGACGGGGAGTTTCCGGAACACAGCATTTTACTGACGGGGAAATATATCATGGTCGCATGACAACAAAAGTTTGAAGAAAAAATTACAAAATAGACAAAAGAAATTCTACAGATGAAACTGATAAATCCTAGGAAACCTCTGGTCTAAAGAAAATCAACCCAGAGGCCAAAGAAGAATGGCCCAAAGAAAGAAGAAAAAGTCAAAGGAAGGAGCAAAAGCCTCATCCGATGCTGCTTGTTGTGCTCATCACAAGTCTCAAGGAACTATGGAACCTGCCACGCTGCTGTAACAAAAGATTGAAGTCGGTGCAGGGTATGTTCTACAAAGACGTTTTTTTATTCTGCGAGTTATTTTCTATTTTGTTGAGAAACGTAAAATTATCCTTCAAGCCAGCTTTACCAATGATTTAATACTGATGCTGCCAGGGATATTACAAAGATGATTCTAAGAAGGAAGATGAACAAGGCGACGAGAAGAAAATTTAGAAAACAAGCTGAGAAGCTGAAGATGGAATACCCCAAGTGTCGAGACTTATTAGTGTTGTAATCTTGGGGTATTGTCCTCTAATGGGGCTGTAATTTTTTTCATTTTCTATGATTCGAGAAGGAAACTTCGTGTTTTACCCAAAAAAAAGTAATATTTTTAGAGTTGAGGACTATAGTATGAAGCATATTTTACTCACTTCATATAATATTTCCCCCAAAAAACAGAATATCATATATTCAGATAGAGGTATACAACAATCAAAATGACATCACTATTCACATGTATTTTGCCATAATTAATTGATAAGTAGAAAAGCAAGAAAACAATAATAATTGTTCACATGTATTTGCACAGAAGGAAAACTAAATAGATAACTAATTTTCTATAAATTATTTTTAATCAACAACACAATTCCCTATTTTAGGCTAAGTAAAACTCGTTGAAAATATTAGTTAAAACTGGAGGGGATCTATTGATAGAAGAAAAGGAGAAATAAGGGGTTTTGCTTAAATAGAGGAGAAAATTCATTAAAAAATAAGTGAGGGTATAAAATACTTGAAATTATCTTGTAGTAATGAAGATGAATTCACAAACACACCTGCAATACGACCACACTTTGTGGCCGCGTCGATCGCCGAAAGGTCTAGGATGAGAACCTAAATTATTTGCAACTCTACAAGAGTACATCGGATTGAATGACAAGTTTGTGTCAAACCTTAACCCTATACGGGTATTCTTCTTTAACGTCGAAAGCGTCGTGTAACAATTAGGGTAAAGCAATGTAGCCAACATTGATGGAGCTATGTACAGGTGAGGGGGACGATGCCCCCCCCCCCCCCCCCCCCCCCCCACCCACCAGCATCACCATATACTTCTTTATAAAAATTATTTTAAATGGATATCACAATTCCCTATTTTAGTTAAGTAAAACTTGTGAAAACATTAGTTAAAACTAGAGGGTCTGTTGATAGAAGAAAAAGAGAGGGGAAAACTCCATCCAAAAATAATCCAGGGTATAAAAGACTTGAAATTATATTTTAGTAATGAGGATGAATTCACAACACAAGCACACCTTTTTTGGCTCCAAATTTTCCAATACTTCCCACGACCAAAAAGGATAGAATCCGTCGACGAAAAAAATAGAGAAAATAAATTACGTTGGGTGCAACGACGCTGGAAAATTGTATATATATTAATATTGATACCATCCGATTACATATGATATAGAGACATCACAGAAACTCCGATTACATAGACACGGATTTATGCTGTAAAATAAAATTACACACAATGCTCGAAGAGCGTTATTCAACAGTGATGCTAGGATAGCTTTATTAGTGATGCTAAGAGCAGCAGTGAGCCTATCAGTCACCTGCAACATTTTGCTTGACGAGATCTGCGTGGACCTTCTTGATGTGCTCCGCTAATTTCTGGTCCGCATTGGGATCCCCGTCTTCGTCGCTCCGACGACGGACGGTCTGCCTTCTCGGTTTCGCATCCTCGTCCACAGATACATGTGGACGGACGTTGGACCTAGTAAGGCAAGCCCCTATCCTTTTCTACTACTCGACCAAACTCAGAAGGGTAGCTGCTCTCATCCAGTAAAAACAACAAGCACACTTTGTGGTCGCGTCAATCACGAAAGTTTTAGGGATGAGAACCTAAATGATATGCAACTCTGCCAGAGTACATCGGAGTGAAAGACAAGTTTAATTGTGTCAAACCCTTAACCATATACGGGTATTGTTCTTTTACGCTGAAAGCGTCGTGTAACAGTTGAGGTAAAAGCGATGTACCCAACATTGACGAAACTATGTACAGGTCGGGGGGCCGATGCCCCCCTCCCCCCCCCCCCCCCCCCCCAAACGCAGCGCAAGTGCAGAAAATTGGTACTTTTTAGCATGTTTTTCTTCAAAATCAGTGATATTTGTCCCATTTTCCCTCCGAAAACTGACCCAACATGGCTCTGTTAGCGCTATCACGGCTAATGCAGTCGGAACAGCCGACGTTGAGGAGCTGTCGGAGTGGGCTTCGGTGAATGCATCGTGCTCTCTATGTCGTTTTAGTCCAGCTAGCCAAGCTTCTTTGTCTATCTTGTCATGTGCCACCGAGGGATCATTTAAGTTCGCCGTCAAAGTTGAAGAACGTGTCAACGACGTATACATAGTTGCACATAAATGACGGGAAATTTCTGCTTTGTTGTTGCGCGGAGGTAGGACTACACCTCGTCGCCGTCGTTGGACTGGGAGACGTGAAGCATAGTGGCTAGCCATGCCTGGGGGCTGCTGATGTCTCTAGTCCGCACACACTATACATGAATTGGGTGATCAATCGATCTACATATATAGGTAAAACAAGGCGATACAACTGTAAATTACTACTTCCTCTGTAACAAAATATAAAACGAAAATTGAGATACCACGACATCTTTACCTAATAACTAGTGGTAATTTGCGCATCGTCACGTCGCGCTCGCGTGATTTTTTTTGTATTAAATTTGAGTTGTGTAAATAAGTTTGTATTTTTGTATTAATAAGTATTGTTTATTTTAGTGAGCATATAGATATATTCTTGTGTATCTTTAGTATTGTAGGACAAAAGAATATCCAAATATACTTTTATCTTCCAAATAATATTTAATGTAAGCACGTTGGCAGTGCTAATGGAATTTTTTTAAGTCGAGTCCACAATTCGGGAATTTCATTTATATTGAATCTAAATATTGGCTATTTTAAATCCTGTAAATATGTTTTGTGTTTTGCTATAGATAGTTAATCTTGTTTAGTGATTTTCTATTTTTATTTCTATATTTTTATTTCAAACGAAATATATAGCAAATTGAAGTATTTAAATATGTTTTTTTGTTGGCATGATTTTTTAATTGTAATTGAAGAAATCAAATTTGGTTCAATGTAATTAGGGGAACTACATTTAGTTTCTGATGATATGTTTTAAAGTATTTCCTTTTTTTCCAGCAAATTGGAATGTTCGAGTGAATTTGTATTCCGAACTTTTGATTTTGTGAAATATGTCATAAAGTAATTAGGGGAAATACATTTAGGTTATTTTGATATACTGTAGAATATTGTCATTTTGTTGAAACAACTTGAAACGTTCAAATAAGGTGTATTTTTTTTTGTGCGAGCATTTTAACATGTTTTAGCGTAGTCTGAACTTTTTAGTGATTATCGAAATATATAGCAAATTGAAGTATTTAAATATGTTTTTTTGTTGGCATGATTTTTTAATTGTAATTGAAGAAATCAAATTTGGTTCAATGTAATTAGGGGAACTACATTTAGTTTCTGATGATATGTTTTAAAGTATTTCCTTTTTTCCAGCAAATTGGAATGTTCGAGTGAATTTGTATTCTGAACTTTTGATTTTGTGAAATATGTCATAAAGTAATTAGGGGAAATACATTTAGGTTATTTTGATATACTCTAGAATATCGTCATTTTGTTAAAACAATTTGAAACGTTCAAATAAGGTGTATTTTTTTTTGTGCGAGCATTTTAACATGTTTTAGCGTAGTCTCAACTTTTGGTCAATTTGTAAAAAGAATTCTTTTTTCTCCTTTTTGTTTGTTAGTTTGAAAATTTCAAGTTGTTGTTGTTTTTTTCTCTCGAGCTTTTGCATGCATTTTACCGTATTTGAAAGTATTTAGCAAATTGGAAATGGTATTCGAAGCTATTGAATTTGTAAAATATGTGATGAATATTTAGGGAAAATACATTTAAGTTATTTGGATATAGAATTTGTTTACATAAGATGGTCTGTATTATTTGGAATTTTGAAGGTTTAAAATATTTCGGAGAAGGTTCCAAAGTATATGTAATGAGTATCTTTTGTTTTTTTATAATTTGTTAGAAATTGGTATGAATTGAGTATTTGAAAGGGGACTTTGGAATTTATACTTTTCTGAATGACGCGTAGGTGTCCACACTGAAATGTACTGAAATTTAGAAAATGTTTGCACCTTGACCAATTACACCTTTCCTAATTTAAAATTTGTTTAAATTTATTTCAGAACATCGTGGTGTGGAAAATTCAAGTTTGGGAATATGCGTGTCAAAAATTGTTTAGTTTTGTATGTAATGAAATTTAGGAGAAATTTTGCACTTTAATGTTAATTAAATTTCGGTCTTTAAGATATAGTTGTGTGGAAAATTCAAATCTGAAATTTTGTGAGTCAAGATTTGTTTAGTTTTGGATATATATATATTGAAATTTGGGAGAACCTTGCATTTTAAAATTTAATTAAATTTCAGAGTTTAGAAAGAAGCAGCAAAAAAAAACAGAGGGGTAAAAAAAAAAGGGCCGAGCTAGCAGCAGCCAGCCCGACCCAACAGCGGCCCAGCTAGCCGGCCCACCCCAGCCGCGACGTCACACTGGCGTCATCGGCGGCTGGGCTCGGCCGCGGCGGGGCGGAGCTCGCCGGCGGCGCGCCGCTGCGTTCCAGGACGCAAGCCTGGGCGCGAACGACGCGTGCGGACGCGGGGCGTCCGTAGCTGGCAGCGCCGCCTATCCTAGGTCACCGGAACGGCGCCGGCGACGCGCGGTAGCGGCGGCGACCAGCGGCACGGCGGCGTCGATCCCGGTGCAGCCGCGGTGCCCCGGGACGCGATCCGCGGGGAGGAGGTGGAGGGAGGCGCGGCGGAGCCCTCCGTGGCCGTGGATTTGGCCGTAGAGGCGCGAGGCGGCGGCGGCGGCGGCGACCCGCGGCGTCGCGGGAGAGGGAGGGTGGAGGGTGAGCTCTGAGTTTTTTTTGCGAAAAGGTTCTTTAGGTTTTTAGTATTTGCGAGTAGGTCCTTCCGCACGTAAAGTTGGGGGCGCGGCAATTTCTCGCCGGCGAGGGGCTTTTTCGCAAAACCTCCATGCGCGGATGCTGTGGGCCGTCGGATCGACGCGCGACGGCTGTGATCGATTAGCTGTAGCGTACTGTTCATTTGCAACAGTACGCTACAGTGGCCGATCGCGGAGAGAGCGCGATTTTGTGCGTCTTTAATATAGTTAGTAATAATAAAGGGAGGAAGAAACGTTTTTTCATCCGTTTTCGTCCGTCATCGCATTACGTTTTCGTCCGTCCTTGATTTACGTTTTCCTCCGTCGCTAATTTCTGTTCGGTCGCCCGCTTAGAATTTGTTTGAGATACGATCGATCCAATCTGTCTTCGAACCGTATAGCATGCAGCGTGACCAGCGTCCTTATTCATCTTTATATGAGAACCTGCAAATCTGTCCCAGTCCGGCGCGATCAATTTCGATCCCTAGAATCCACGCTCCTTCCCGGCCTTGATCTCGCGTACGTCCTTGGGCTCAAGCCAGCTTCAAAGATGCGACGAGATGGATGAGCGGAAGATGTTGATCAAGTACTACCAGATCGATTTGGAGAACTCGCGGCGGCGACAGCCATGCATGAAGCTCTTGATGAGCATTGGACCACCCCTTCGTCGTCTCTGGCAGACGCGCGCGGCGGCGGCGGCATAGGCTCGACTCGCCGCTCGCCGATTTGCCGCCTTGCCGAAGTGGCCACCTGCCGAAGTCCCGGTCACGATCGAATTCGCCGCCTCGGTGTCGCTTGCAGCTCACACATGCAGGTTGCGCGGGCTTGATTGTGCCACTCAGCTAGCTGACAGGGACGGGCGCCGCCGTCGTCGGAGGCCATCAGCCAAAGAGAGAAGATAACCACAAAGGTATCTCTGCACCCGTCTTGGCATTGATCTGGATGACGCCAAGCAGCTCGTCCGCAGGAATCATGCCGGTCGCGAGGGCGGTGGCCAGCTTGAGGAACTTGCTTGGCGTGGCAAGGCGCGGTGGACTGCTCGGACGCCACCACTATGACATGGCGCGCCTGCTTGGACGGAGGTGAGTGCGCGCAGGGTCACGATCGGTGCCGGCGAGGTCTTGGCGGCGTCGGCGCCTGCGCATGGACAGCACGACCGCCAACCTGAAAACACAGCTTCATGGCGCGCTGCAGGAGAACTGGCAGCTGAAGCTCAAACTGCAGCAGTACGAGTCCGTCGAGAAGAAGGCCCCTTAGAAGTTACAAGCCGAAGCGGTACCGGAACGAGTAAGGAAGGATGAGATGGGAGGCGGGAGAATGCTTTATTGAGATGGGAAGGCCTTGATTACATTAGCTAACTAGCATTCATCATGCTCCAGGATTTCCAGCGAAGCTCATGCCTGGGCTAGCTACTACTCTGTAGTGGATTAGCTGCCACAATGATGTAGCTTCAGTTCTGCAGGCGGGCAATCCTTTGCTTATGTCAGTTTTATTTGGAAACTGTAATATTTCACTGACGGTACGACACTTCTTCAGTTCTGATTCTACCGTCACTGCAAGTCACTGACGGTACCAATGCCACCACATTCTTTTTCAGTTTTTTTTTGACGGGAAGAACTGCGTACATTCATAGAATACGAAATACAAGCAAATACATACGCAGCACTGAGCACCCAAACACGACACAAGCACAACAGCAGCTAGGAACACCGCTGAACCACCTTTGCCTCTGCCGCTCGACGCCGCCGACGACCGCCGGAGAAGAAGAACGCAGAGAAGCCAGCAACACGGAAGATAGACGACCAGCATCGTTGACGAAGGCCGCAGAAGCCGCTCGCCGCTCGGCGACGAGACCTAGCTCGATGAACGCGTACGGCTAGGCCGCCCCCTTGACCGAATCCAGCGCCGCCCGTCCCGGGGACAGCCCAGCCGCACCGGAACCACCACCTCCAAGCCTCCAACCCTGCACCAGCGCCGAGAACGGGCTCCCCCCCCCCCCCCGTACAAGCTCCATGTCCTCACGTCGACGCCGGGGCACGCGTCGCCGCGCCGACGAGGACCAAGCACAAAATCCACCTCGCGGTGGCCGCCGCCGGAGCGACCAACCCGATTGGAAGCCCAGCTCACCAAACCACCACCTGTCGCCGCCAAGCTAGCCAGCAGAAGGAGGAAGGGAGCATCTTTATTCCACGCCGCCGCCGCCACCGTCGGAGACCGCAGCGCCGGACGACCAGAAACTAAACAGCTAGACTAGGAAAACCTACTCTACTGTACACAGATCCACCCGGCCAGATCAACGTCTCCTCCACTCCCGTCGACGGCAGAGCCGTCTAGAGAGGAGGGAGACGCGGATCTGGCCGGAGGAACTCAGGGCGCGGTGGTCGCCTGAGAGTTCGCCTCCTGTCTCCTGTAGCAGGGGATAGGAACGAAGCGGTGTCCCTAACTCAGATTATTGTTTTTCAGTTTTTGTTCTTACTGAGCCAAATTTTATTTATACCTTTTGGAATCATGTATACGATTTTTTGTCCTCCTATTCTAGACGCTGACTGAAATATGGTTGTCTTAATTGCGAACGTTGAATATGTTGTAACGTTCCGATGGTCAGCGGCTCTGGTTATCAAAATTTGTAGGTTGGCTTAGTTTTTACGAAATAGTCATCTTGAAAATAAAGCAGACTCTAAACAGTAAAGCCATTATCTTATGAATGTAATTGCATATTTACTTATCTTCCCACCACAAAATATACCAATAAGTTGAAATGCTTGAGAAAATTTCAATGCATTGGTCTCTTTCAAAAAAATATCAGTTGTGCCGATATTTAACAAACAAAAGTTATGTCCGTGGGTGAGATGTTTAGCGCTAAAAGAAAAGTTTGCATCCTGACGATGTTTAGACCAATAGTTGATTTTTTTAGCCCGTTGCAACGCACGGGCGTGTTTAGAAACCGCTGAAAACCATGAAAAAATTATGCTCAAAAGTTTTAGAAAATTATTAACAAAAGTGCATTGCGTTAGGAAGGTATAGATCTATAGACGTGTAAATTTGCCGTTTGAAAATCAAACTTGTTTAGGAGTTATGAAAATGAAAAATTAAGTAATGAATAATAGCAAAATGAATAGTAGTTGTAAACTTTACTATTCGTTGCTGAATTTGTCATTTTTATAACTCGTAAACAATTATGAGTTTATACTTACAAATTTACATGCGCATAGAACTCTACCTTCTCAACACGATGCATTTTTAGTCATAACTTTTATAACTTTTAAACATGATTTTTTGTAATTTTTCATGAGTAGTACATGTTTTTTCGAACTGTACTATAGAACACTACCTTCTCAGGTAGACAATGGGAAGCGTGAGATAACAATATCATGTGTAGTTTCAAATGATACTTTAATCCATACCTTTCTTTTCAAAACACTATGTGACTATTTTTATATGCACATAATTTTTCACATGTATTATATAAGAACAAAGAAAGAAATTTAAATGCCCGTAGCAACGCACGGGCGTGTTTACTAGTCTTATACAAAACATGACCCAAAGACACGCGAGCCTAGCTTGCTTGCATCGAGTGATTGATGTATTGTACATACATAGGGCGAATAGCTACTTTACACTCATCGTCAGCTAATCACACTTGCCTAGCTAGCTGATCATGAGACGTTTAACGAAATTAGATGCCCTCTATTTTTTTAATGATCGTAGGCATCTATACATCCTTAAATATCATATTTGTATTGAAATTTCTCGCTAAAAGTATCCACACTCTTGTGACGTGGTCTCTACTCGTGGTTACCATCACCGCAACTAATTATATATGATGTACATCTCATAACAAATCGATGAAAACAGTTAACATGCGAGTTAGTAATTCTTTTCTCTCGCCCAAAAAAAGGTAGATCGTCTTTTTCCAGTCCCTAGAAAATACCCACTCCATTCTAATTGTATAAACGATCTAACTTTGTCTCAAGTCAAACTCCTGTAATTTAACCAAATATTGGGAAAAAATATATAAATATCTTGTATGATACAGTATCAAATACATACAATACATAATCGAAGCTTAACCGATTTGGTAAAAAGCGAGAAAGTTTAATTCATGCAAATTCAAATAAGATAGATTTGCAGGCGGTTAAAACACACCCTCGACACCTCGAGATTCGCCGAAACAAACTCGGCCCCACCGTATCCCACCGTCGCTCGCAGGCCTTCACTGCTCTCGCTTTCGCCCGCATCCGCATCCCCGCCCTCGCCATGCCGTCGCCCTCCACGGCCACGGCCGCGGCCGCGGGAGCGGCTCTCCATCACCGCCCATGCACGCCGCGCCGCCTCGCTCCAGCCTATTCCTCTCTCCCCTCCGGCGCGCTCCTCAAATCCGTGCGCCACACCACGCCGGCCCCGCTGCTCGTCCACACGCCCCGGCCTTCTCTAGCGGTGGCGAGAGCGGCGAGCCCCGACGCCGCTACAGCGCGGTCGCCCACCTCCGGAAGCCAGATGCTGGTGCGGATCTGACCCCTCTCGGCGGCGATGACTCTGCTTGCAAGCGCGCTTACGTGGCCTCGTCTGATTGTGGTGCGTTTGTTTCGCAGGTGTTCGTTCCGCCGCACCCGCTGATAAAGCACTGGGTCTCCGTCCTGCGCAACGAGCAGACGCCCTGTGCAGTCTTCAGTGAGTGTTTCTGAATGTGTTACTTCTTCCGAGTTGCAGAGTGGTAGCAATTGGACCTAATCAGCTGGTGGCAATTTATTGCCGGAGTAAAAAAAACATGGCCATGGGTTGGATTAGCTTGCTACTGGTGGTGAATTCGTAGTATGTAAAAACAAATTGACAGCTATAAATTGAGATAGTTATTGTAACTTGATGTAGGGAGTGCTATGGCAGAGCTTGGCCGTCTGCTCATATACGAAGCTTCCAGGGATTGGCTGGTAAGTGGAAACCTTGCATGGCTGACCATTATTGACATATACTTGGTTGAACGGTGAATGCCACTAGTGTCTGCTCATAAGCTGTTTAAAACCCTTGCAGCCTACAATCACAGGAGAGATCCAAACACCTGTAGCTGTTTCAAGTGTTGAATTTATTGATCCAAGGGAGCCTGTTTTGGTAAGTCTATTTCTTAAACAATAGATATCGTATTTGGCATTTGTAGTGTCTGTATTTACACTTTTCATTAGCATGTCTAACAGGTTGTTCCAATTCTGAGAGCTGGCCTTGCTCTTGCTGACAAAGCTTCATCAGTATTGCCAGCCACCAAGACTTATCACCTTGGTAAGTTGCTTAGATAATGGTTAGTCTTATTAGATTCAAACATTGTTCCTTTTTAGGAGCCAATTAGCTTCATGCTCACATATTGCTTACATTGGCTGCATAGCACAGTTCCAGCAATCTAAGATGGTTTATTTTGTTTCTCCAAATACCGATGATGGATTTTCTGGAATTGATGTGGGTATGGTTGTGGTAAGAAGCATGAAGTTTGAAATATGCAGAATGTTTGTTTTTCAGAGAAGACGTATATCTTTTGTTCATATAGCAATTATAACACAACCAAACTTCATGACTCCGATGATTTTAGGAATTTCTTGTCAATTACACCAAACTTACATCCACCTTGAGAGCTATGCACCATTATTCTTATCTTCCCGTTTTATTGAACATGAAGGACTACGTAGGGATGAAGAAACACTTCAACCTTCAATATATCTCAACAAGTATGTGCTAAGTTCTCTCTCATCTTGCAAGCTCTTATTTAAGTTTTTACGTAGTACTTTTAAATTAGACATCAGGCAGACCAATGTGTAAATTCACAAAGTGATTATGCTTGACACTAGACTCTTGAATCCCTACTGAACTGAGTAAATGACAAAAAACCACCACATTTGGGGAAACTGTGACAAATACAGTCGTTTTACCCCAAATCTGGTGGGTTTTTACACACGGGTGTCACAGTTTTCCCAAATGTGGTGTTTTTTGTCATTTACTCCTACTGAACTGCTTAAGTCAGTATTTGTTCTGGATATATAGTTATGTATTTAACTATGCTAGTCTGGACGATACACAGTAAGGCACGCAAACATTACCAAACAGAACCTACTAAGAACATAATAGAACGTAACGTTTCGTTCCTCACGGGCGACGCTCACGCGGTTGGTTTTCATTTACCTCCCGTCGGCGCCGCCGGCAATCTGCTTCGCTTTTGTGGCCTTCGGGCCATGGAGGCGGGGTGGATCTCGGCCCCTGTCGGCGGGAGGGCTCCGTTCTCCTAGTTTTAGGGTTAAGGTTTGGTGGGGGCGGCGCTCAGGTGGTGGCGGTGTCGTCTTGTCCAATAAGGTCTCCCCAGCTTCAGCCCTATCTCGGCGGCGACGTCGAGAAGCTTGTGGGAGTGGTGGTGTTCTCAAGGATTTCTTCTAGCGGTGGCGTTCTCCGGATCGTCATGGAGCTTCATCGGCGGTTCATCCTTCTTCTTCAGCTCTGGGACGGATGTGGTCTTTTTGACCCGTTCGGCGACTTCCCGTCCGCATCCAACAACGTCAGGCCGGCTCTAGGAGGAGCGGCAGCGGCGGTGCGCCGTCGACACGGTCTGGAGGTTGAAGACGAAGGGCATCTCAAGGATCTCGTTGTAATTTTCGTTTCTTTTGAGGTGTTTTGTACTGTTCGGTATTTCTTTTAATGCCAGGGTCCTTTTCACAAAAAAAACATTACCAAACTGAGGCTCCATCGGTATTTAGTTCTATGGTACACCTGAGCAATGCTACCATACCTACTAGAGATTTCTATTAGTTAATTGTGTTGCTATTAGATTCTTCTGTTTTTCTATCCTTGTAGAACAAGGTAAAACACCTACGTGAATTCGAGTAGTCTTCGTAATCTTTCTTTCTCTTATTTAATGCAGCTTACCAGACAAGATTCCAGAGGGAACCCGTGTGCTAGTTGTCGATCCAATGCTGGCTACTGGTAATCGTCAACTCTACCTGAACAATATATCTTTTGTTTAATGCTCTTCACGTACGATCCAAATAGTAAATAAAAGAAAATTGTTAATCTGGATTACCATGCATTTCAATTTATTTCTACTTCTCCTTCATATACATAGTGTTCATTATTATCTCAAGTAATCGGGCATGAGTCTCCTCAAAGAGAGAGAGAAAGAAGAGCATAGTGTCGGGGGGTTACCCCCGGGTAGGGTAAAGATGAGGTAAAGACATGTAAGGTTAAGGCAGTAAGCTGTCCGAGGTAACGATTGAGCAAGGACGCAGGAGGCGTCATCCGACGTAAGGCGTACGTCGAGGTATATTCTCCGAGGTATATCCTCCGAGGTATCAACCTCGGGGCAGTCAGCTAGCTACCACAGGAATAAGGTATTCTCTACCGAGGTATAGGATCAGGAGTGTTATCCGAGGTTGGCAGCAAGGATCGAGGCATGTCAGAGAGGTCACGGGCGCCGCAGAGCTCGTAGCCCGAAGCTTCAGAGGACGGCGAGGTCCGTCCACGGGTTTCCCGGAAGCTCGGGGGCCTAGGAGCTGACTTGGCTATTTCGGGAAAGGTCTACAGGCTAGACCTCAGGCTACTGAAGTATGACCGGAAGAGGAAAGCTAGGCCTGTCCGGCCTGACAGTCCGGCCGTTGAGCTGGCAGGAGGCAGAGGCTTGTCTTCTACCTTTTGGCCATGCCATTGTTAGTTGGAGGCAGGGGTAAAACTGTACTTCGGCCTATGTATATATGCGGCATCTCTACCTCCAGGGAGGAGGACGGCAAAAACCCTAGCTCATTTCCCCCTTCATAGTTTCATCTTCTATCTAGAGCTCTCACTTGAGCAGCATCATACAGCTCGAGGAGCACCTTGTACCTGAGAACGACACTGATATATTGAGAGAGGAAAGGCAGGAGTAGGGGTTTTACTTCCTCACGAAGGCCCCGAACCTGGGTACATCGTGGTGTCTTTTGTGTTCTTGGCTTTCTTGGTTTCTTGTTCATGTTCTTGTGGTTTCTTGCATGTTCTTGCTTGTGCACGTCTTGAGTGCATAAACCCTCCCCGGATTCCCCCAACGACCATTCGGCCCCAACTAAGCCATACCCATGGCATCTGCCGTGATCCCACCACGACAGTTGGCGCCCACCGTGGGGCAGATTGAGGCGTTGGGTGGAGTTTCCATCCGGACGGGCTCCTCTGAGTGTGTTCTTTCTGGCCTTGTTACCAAGATCGGCGAGTTCGCCTTTGTGAGCGACAATGCGGGGTGCTTCGCCGGCAAGCCTTTCCCCACCGATGGTTTCCTCATGATGCTCGGCAGCTTCCCCACATACGTTGCTGTCGAGGTGGTTCGCGAGTACCCGGAGCAGGTGCTCGTGGACGACGAAACTCCTCTCCTGGCGGCTTTGGGCCGGCGTGTCACTCGCCCTCCGAGGTGTGTGGAGGTGATGGTGGCTGGTACCAAGCCTGCAGCTAGCAAGGCAGATGCTGGCAAGGTCGCGCTAGCCGAGGTGGAGGCGACGCCAACCGCGCTGCCTGAGAAATCAGGTCGGCGGCGAAGTTTCCGTACGAGAAACCTAGTCAGAATGAGCAGTTGGGCATGCCAAGGGAAGAAGTTCCCTTAGAAGCTATCGTTGATAGGTTAGCTCGGCCACTCGCAGTAGAGGCAAGTGTGGAGCATACGGTGGCCGGGTTAGAGGCAGAGCGCCAGAGTGCTGAGAGAAGCTCGGTTGCTGGCCGAGGCTAAGCAGCAGTTCGATATGGAGCAGAAGGAGTACAATGCTGCACATGGTATAGAGGATGGTTTTACTCCGGTTGTGCGGCGTAAGAAAGCTGCTCTGTTCAACCGAGGCAAGGACCTCTATGAGGAGATGGTTAGGGCTGCAGTCTCGGGCTCGAGTAAGGCAACAAGTAGCAGGTCGGCTACTGGTAGGCCGGTGTATAGTTCACCAGCAAGAACCTTAGAGCAGCCGAAGCAGTAAGGGCCGGGCTATCGGAGTTGACCGGAGATGCATGGCGTGAGCAGCAGAAGCGGCTCAATGAGTTAGTGCATGTGGCCAGCAAGCAAAATGAAGCCCTCCGCAAGGCCGGGCTTGGCGGTTCGCAGGCGGTCCATTCGATTAGGCCAGTTAGCCAGGGTCCAAGGGGCAAGCCTCGTCTCCACACGTCGGAGGAGCCGATCGTGCCCGGAGTGTCACTTCAGGTCGGAACAAGGAGATGCAGCTGCAAGTGTACGATCCGGTGTTAGCTGGGAAGCAAAAGGTCGGCGACGCTAGCCGAGCCAATGGAGACCCCGGCCCAGGTGATGCAAGCCGAGCTAAAGGCCGTTCAGCTCAGGGAAATCAGAACGGTGGGCAAGCAGCGTCGGCTGGCCGAGGTAAACCACCTCAGCCCCCGAGGCATCAGCAGCAACCCCGGCCGCAGGAGCAGTATCAGCAAGAGCCGGAGTATGTTCCGCAGCCGAAGAACGTCGGTCGAGGTGGCGACCGATATGATGATGGAAATTCAGCCATGGAGCGGGCTGGATTCTATAGAGTGGATGGTGCATTGGGAGAGCGTATCGGAGCTCGGACGTTGCCTACAGGTGATGCGCGCTACAAGCTAGATCGGATTTACATGTCCGAGAAGTTGGAGGAGGAAGGCCCTCCTGGTCCGGCGTGTTTTGGACCTCGGATCATGAAGGAACCACCTCCACCAGTGTCTCAGTTTCAGTTGGGTCGGAGTACCAGGCCGTACAATGGGAGCACCAAGCCGCAAGATTGGCTAGCTGATTATGTTTCAGCAGTATACATTGCGGGGGGCAATCGCCGATGGGCGGTCCGGTATCTCCCGCACATGTTGGAAGGTCCTGCTCGGATCTGGCTGAACAATTGCCGGAGAATAGCATCGATTGCTGGCTGGATTTAGAGGAGGCATTCAATAGCAACTTCGCCAGCACTTACAAGAGGCCAAACCGACCTCAGCTTTTGCAGGCGTGCAAGCAGGAGGACAATGAGACTGACCGAGAATTCTTGACTCGGTGGAGCAATGTTCGGAACTCCTGTGAGGGAGTTATCGAAGCACAGGCTATAGCGTGGTTTGCTGATGGATGTCGGTATGGTAGCATGTTGTGGCAGAGGCTCCAGAGAGATATGCCAAAGACTCTGGCCGAGACGATTCGGATAGCTGATTCCTATGCCCTTGGCGATCCGATGCAGCCTCTGCTGGATGGGAATGCCCGGAACAGGAGGAATCCGATGAACAATCGCAACAACGGACCGAGGTTTGATAACCGTCAAGAGTTCGGGCAGAAGAGGAGAGAACCAGATTTCCAAGTCAATGCTGTAAACCCAAGTCAGTCCGGACCTGGAGGCGCCCAGAAACCGAAGACTGAGGGTCAGGCGTGGACTCCGAACCAGAACCAGAATCAGGGAGGTGGTGCGAAGCAGTGGCAGAGGCCGGACCACCTGTGACTTACGAGTCATTGGTGAATGGACCATGTATCTATCATGGCAGGAATGGCAGAACACCCAACCATACCACTCTGCAGTGTAGTTTTCATCACCGAACCGCTGCAGAAGGGGCGAAAGCTGGGGCAAACCGGAGTGGGCCACCGAACCAATGGCGTAGACCTCAATATCCGAACGCGCAGCAGCAGCATAAGCCGACCATAGCGGCGCAGAATCAGAGCTTAACCGGAGCAAATTCAACCCCGGTGCATGCGGCCCAAAACCAGAAGACGGTGCAGGCGAAACCGGTGAATGCAGTGAGTGCCCAGGGCAACAACAACAACGGTGGTGCCGGCCAAAGCCAAACGTGGTCCTTTGAGAATCAGAGGTATGAGAACCCCGGTAATGATTATAGGGAAGTACATCAGAGCTACGTGGTGTTTGTGACTGAGTCAACTGATAAGAAGAGTATGCTGAGGCGTGCCAAGGAGGTGAATGCAGTAACTCCGGCGGTGGTGAAATACATGAACTGGTCCGAGCAAGAGATCACTTGGAGCAGGCAAGATACACCTCGGATCATGCCGAGCCCTGGAAACTATGCACTGGTGGTGGATCCGACGTTTTGTGGGCCGACCAACAATGTGAGATTCACCCGAGTCTTGGTGGACAATGGGAGTGCCATAAATATCATGTACCGAGACACAATGGTCAAGCTGGGATACTCACCGAACCAGTTGCAGCCTAGCAGCTGTACATTTCACGGTATTGTGCCCGGGGTCTCTTGTGCACCTATGGGAAAGATTTGGGTCGACGTGGGTTTTGGTACCCGAGATAACAGCCGAGTTGAAAGTCTTGAGTTCGAGGTTGTGGACTTGCAGAGCCCTTACCATGCCTTGCTGGGAAGGCCAGCCTTGGCCAAGTTCATGATCTCCACTCATGTGGCCTACCTAAAGATGAAAATGCCGGGGCCCAAGGGAATAATAACCATTTCTGGTGACTACAAGAAGGCTATGCAATGTGCCTCGGCGGGATCTAGTTTAGCCGAGTCCTTGGTGATCGCGGCGGAGAAGAAGCAACTTCAGAAGGTGGTGGCAATGGCGCAGTCTACTCAGCTCGGCATGTCCGGACTAATTACTCCGGACATGAGCGCTTCATTCGAGGTGCCCAAGGAGACCAAGAAAATCCCGCTGGACTCGGAGAACCCGGAGCGTTTCGCCATCATTGGTACTGGCATGGACGAGAAATAGGAAAGCGCGCTCTGTCACTTCCTCCGTGAGAATCGGGACATTTTTGCATGGTCGGCTAAAGACCTGCCAGGTGTTCCGAGGGAGTTGGCAGAGCACTCTTTGTTTGTTCGGCCAGAGGTGAAACCAGTGCGTCAACCGACGCGGCGGCTCTCAGATGACCGAAGAAAGGTGGTACTCGAAGAACTGGCGAAGTTACTGGCTGCAGGCTTCATCATGGAAGTGCTGCATCCGGACTGGATATCTAATCCAGTCCTCGTGGAGAAAAAGAAGGACGCGGTAGTCAAGGTGTGGCGCATGTGCATTGACTTCACCAACCTGAACAAGGCGTGCCCGAAGGATCCCTTTCCTTTACCTCGGATTGATCAAGTGATCGATTCTACGGCTGGATGTGAGCTGTTGTCTTTTATTGATGCATATTCTGGTTTTCACCAGATCCCACTGAACACTGATGATCAAATAAAGACTGCCTTTATTACCCCGTACGGGGCGTATTGCTATCGTGTCATGTGTTTCGGTTTGAGAAATGCCGGGGCAACTTATCAAAGGTGTATGCAGAAGTGCTTACATTCTCAAATGGGCAAGAATGTGCAAGTGTATGTCGATGATATTGTTATCAAAACTAAAAAGAAGCATACTCTCATCGAAGACCTCGAAGAGACATTTGCAAATTTAAGAAAGTATCGGTTGAAACTTAACCCGGACAAGTGCACCTTTGGTGTCCCGGCTGGAAAATTGCTCGGTTTCCTCGTATCGAGCCGAGGTATAGAAGTTAACCCGGCTAAGATCCGAGCTATCGAAAGAATGAAGTTGCCGAACTGTTTAAAAGATGTGCAGAAGTTCACGGGATGCCTTGCATCTTTAAGTCGGTTTGTAAGTCGGCTAGGAGAAAAAGCCTTACCATTGTATCAACTTATGAAGAAAAGTACCAGTTTCACTTGGACCCCGCAGGCGGACGCGGCGTTCAATGAGCTGAAGAAGATGTTGTCCACTGCTCCGGTGTTGGCATCCCCTTTGCAGAATGAACCGATGTTGATATACATTGCGGCTACAAACCGGGTCGTAAGTGTTGCAGTGGTGGTGGAGCGAGACGAAGGAGGCAAATCGGTGCAGAGACCAATCTACTACCTGAGCGAGGTGATATCCACGTCGAAGCAAAACTACCCCCACTACCAGAAGATGACGTACGGAGTATACCTGGCGGTTAAGAAACTGAAGCATTACTTCCAAGAGCATCCCATGACGGTGGTATGTGATGCTCCAATCTCGGAGATCATCGGATGCAAGGACGCAACTGGGCGAGTTGCCAAATGGGCGATCGAGGTATCTCCATACACTCCGCATTATGAAAGGCGAGATGCAATCAAGTCGCAGGCGCTGCCGGACTTTTTATGCGATTGGGCCGAGATGCAATATGAGCCGCCCTTGCCGGACTATAATTATTGGAAGATGCACTTTGATGGGTCCAAGACCAAGGTCGGATTAGGTGCCGGCATAGTCCTAACCTCGCCGAAGCAAGACCAGTTGAAGTATGTGCTGCAAATCCATTTCTCGGCGTCGAACAACGTGGCGGAGTATGAGGCCCTGATCCATGGGCTCAAGGTGGCAAAGGAGATAGGCG
The DNA here is from genome assembly GCA_947311845.1 of Poa pratensis. Lineage (NCBI taxonomy): Eukaryota > Viridiplantae > Streptophyta > Magnoliopsida > Poales > Poaceae > Poa > Poa pratensis. The sequence goes on along the minus strand of CAMZMU010000060.1, from coordinate 32,914,996 downwards.
TCCGGCGTATAGAATGCTTCGGCGATTCAGCTTTGGTGGTGCATCAATCCACCGGCACTTGGGATGCATTGGATGCGAACATGGAGTTGTATCGGTTTCATGTGCAAAAGGTGTCTGGGTTTTTCGAAGGATGTGAGTACAAGCACATACCTCGGGGGGAGAATGAAGCCGCCGACGTATTGTCCAAGCTCGGTTCATCCAAAGAACCGGTGCCACCGGGGATAGCACTGAATCATTTGAGAACTCCTTCAATCAAGCCTTCTCCTGATTCCGAATCAATTTTCTTACCACCAAATCCGGAGCCTGAGCCTATGGAGGTAGACGTCGGATGCGTTTGGCCGAAATCGGGGACTGCTTCGCAGTACCCGGGGACTGATGGAGCTTTTCCCATGGACGTGGATGGTGGGAGCTTCGGATCTGGCCCGGGGACTTCGCACCAACACTCGGGGACTGGCCGAGCAATGGTAAAGGCAATCATGGCGGAGATCATGGCGGCCGAACCAATGGAGATAGATGAGAGCCTTTTTCCTCTACATCCAGTGCCGGAATGGGCGGAGCAGATAATGAACTTCATAACTGACGGAAGTTTGCCAAGTGATACAACCGAGGCAAGGAGAATCCAGAGGAGAGCTAAGGGATACACCATCATCAACAAGGAGCTATACAAGAGAAGTGTGACCGAGGTGTTGCAGAGGTGTGTCGAACCAGCTGAAGGCAAGGAGATGCTTTTAGAAATCCACCAAGGAGAATGTGGACATCATTGCAGCACAAGAGCTCTGGTGGCCAAGGTGTTCCGGCACGGGTTCTATTGGCCCACAGCCAATGCCGATGCAGAAGATATAGTTCGGAAATGTGAAGGGTGCCAAAGGTTCGCCAAGCAGCAGCACATGCCAGCTTCGGCGCTCAAGACCATTCCTATCACGTGGCCCTTTGCAGTTTGGTGTCTGGACATGGTGGGAGAATTCAAGCCAGCCCGAGGCAATATGACTCACATACTGGTGATGGTGGACAAATTCACTAAGTGGATCGAGGTGAAGCCAATCCGAAAAGTGGATGGTCATACGGCAGTGACCTTTTTGAAGGAAATAATCCTGAGATATGGATATCCTCATAGTATCATTACAGACAACGGCACGAACTTTGCTGTCGGAGAGTTTGCTCGGTTCTGCATGAGTAAGGGAATTCGACTTGATGTAGCCTCGGTGGCTCACCCACAGGCTAATGGGCAAGTAGAAAGGTCAAATGCATTGGTATTGGCCGGAATCAAAGCTCGGCTATAGAACCACTGTTGAAAACACCGGGGTGTTGGATCGATGAGATACCAGCAGTTCTGTGGGGTTTAAGGACCACACCGAACAGATCAACAGGCTATACGCCATTCTTCATGGTCTATGGGGCCGAGGCAATGCTGCCAACCGACATTGAATATGATGCGCCCAGAGTGGCAATGTACACAGAAGCCGAGGCTAAAGAAGCTCGGGAAGATGCTGTAGATCTGCTTGAGGAAGCAAGAGAATTGGCCTTATCTCGGTCAGCAATATATCAGCAGGGTCTCCGACGCTATCAAAGCCGGCATGTAAAACCCCGAAAGTTTAATGAAGGAGACCTAGTGCTGAGGCTTGTTCAGCGCAGCAAAGGTCGGCACAAGTTGTCACCTCCATGGGAGGGACCATACATTGTGAGCCGAGCTTTGCACAATGATTCGTACTATCTTATAGATGCACAGGAGCCAAGGGGAGATGGGCTGGATAGACCCGATGCGGAGCTTCAGCGTCCATGGAATGTAGCTCTACTCCGACCCTTCTACTGTTGAAGGAAGTAATGTATGTACCTCGGCTGATCTTTAATAAAAACCTCGGCACCTTAAAAATGAGCTCGGGGACTGCCTCGCTTTACGCATGCTTGTTTTATGTTTGTACTTCTTTTTCGTTCGTATGCCGGACTATTTTGAACCTCGTCTCAAACTTCAAGTACTGTATGCTGTGTAACTAATCTTGTGACTCGACTGACGAACGCCAGCATGGCAGTCAAGAGCAAAGACGAAAGAACATGGGAAACATGAAAATGAACTCGGGGACTCGGTCCAAAAAGACAGTCCGGCATATGTCGTTTACTAACCCCTGTTTTTTACTTCTTCTTTATGTCGGATGACTTTGAACTATACCTCGGAATTTACTAAGTACTGTATGCTATGAACAACAATCTTGTGACTCGACTGTCGAACGCCAGAATGGCAGACAAGAGCAGAGACTGCCAACTATAGTAAACACGAAAGTGAACTCGGGCACTTGTTCAAAAGGATTCGATATAAAGCCTAGAAAAGCATGGTTCGGATGAGCATAATAGTAATAGAGGTAGCAAAGGAACTACTTAAGTTTGATTACATCTGCGTCCCGGCATACCGGGGATTTAATGAAGTTTTCTGGCCAAGCATAAGTTCAGGTCGAGGCGTCAGGAATTACGTCGGCAGCAGCCGATGCAGCAGGGATTTCGTCCGGAGCCGAGGTAGCCTGGGAAGTGCTGGCAACGTCGGCAGTAACCTCGGCATCAGGTTGGGGAGGAGCCTCGGTTTCTGCTTCGCGGGTTTCACCGTCGTCACCTTGCTCGGCCTCGACGTCGGATTCTGTTTCGTATTCCTCGTCTTCTGGCGCGTAATCCTCGGCGTCGGAGTAGGTGTCTCCTTCGCTCAAGTTCTTCGTGTTGGCATATCCAGCGAAGAAGGCAGCCATCTTTTCGCGGCGCTTGATGAGAGTTGGGTCCGAGGACCAGGGCGAGCCTCGGCGAAGAGTGTCCATCTTTTCGAGGTCGATCTTCTCGCACCAAGTCATGATGAATTTGAGAGCGGCATCAGCTCCAGCGCGAGCTGAAGATGAACGCCACTCTCGGAGTCTTTGTTCGGCTTCACGAAGCTTGGAGGCAAGATCCTCGGTAGATTTCGGAGCATCAGCAAGAGGCCATAAGGCTTTGAAAGCACACAGACCTGCGTCGAGGAGTTCTGACCCAATGGTCTTCAAGGGATTGATCCTAGACTTGATGGCCACGATATGGTCCTCAACGGTCCAATCGGGGTTCTGTTCGTTCCGCCTCTCCCTGTGCCGACCAGTGATGCTGCGGGCCGCAACTTGGGTGTAGGTAAAATGCTCTATAGTAGGGTAGCCTGTTATCAGTGTGAGAAATGGTTCGGCAGAAAACCAATGGTGTGGAGGACAAAGAAAAGCTAAGGGAGGCAAGAAACTTACTGTCCATCTCGTTGTTGATAGTTTGCAGCGTCGGGAGAAACTGGTTGACCTGCGCCTGCAGAGCTTCCAAAGCTTCTGTGGCCGAGTTGGCGCGGACCTCGGCTACTTGGAGAGCTTCTTGGTGGTCCTTGGCAGAGTCCTCCCGAAGTTTCTTCTCTGCCTCGACGGCCTTATCCTTCTCATCCTTCAGCTTCTCCGTTTCTGATTTCCGGAGTCCATCAATGCGCTTCAGTTCCTTTACCAGCCGAGATACCTCGGCTTTCTCTTGCGCTAGCTGGTCATCCGACGTTTTCTTCGCTGCAAGTGCGGCCTTGTGCGCATCATGGAGGTTCTTGTGTGCGAACAAGAGAGAGTGGAAGACGTCCGTACGGACGTTCATAGTATTCTGCAAGGAAGAAACATATAGCTCGGTTAGAAAGGTTATACCTCGACAAGAGTCTCGGGGACTCGGAGTCAAATCATTGGGAAAATGTTGTCGGGGTATGCCTCGACATGAGTCTCGGGGACTCGTACCCGAGGTGCATGCTAAAGTGAGATAAAATGGATTGGATACGTCGGATGAAAATGGAAAGTTGAGATTCAAGCCAAACAATTTTAACTCCGACGGAGCGTCAATAGTTTACCTCGAATCTCGGGGACTGGGGATGGTGGATATTAGATGAGATACTGCATGAAAGTAAAGAGAATAGGACTTACGTCGATGGTTTGACCAGCACGAAGGGCAGCAGTTGTAGATCATATACGCTTCGGCCGCAGGCGCTGTTTCCCGCGGGATGCTCAGCCACCGGAGCAGCTAAGGAGGCCGAGGAGACCTCGTCTGCAGAATTCCAGTCTGCATTGTAATGTTCCAAGGAGCCGAGGCTCTGGCCACTATCAGTGCGCAGAGGAGGAAATCCCCACGGTCCGCCCTGCTCGATGCCCCTAATCGAGGCCTCCACGGCCAAAGCAGCCTCGGAACTTGAAGCAGGCCGATTATCCAATATGAGAGATGCCCTCCGAGCATATTCTTCGGCCGGAGGGGCAGTCTCATCAATGGGTGCGGCGAATGGAGGAATTCGGCGTGTCACCGGGGGAGGAGACCTCGGTTGGATCCTTGAAGGAGAAGAGATAGTCAGGGTGCCAGACCCAGATGTTGGTTTGGGGGTGACCTTGGACTTCACCGTCTCTTTCTCTTTCTCCTTGCCCTTCTCCAACGGCAAGGTGGTTTGGCGGAGTGGTTTTTGGGGCTGTTGCTTCTGCTGATGCTTCTGCTGTTGCTGCTGTTGGTTGCGGGCAGTCTGGCTTCGGGGGGAGAGTCGAGGCTCCGGCAAGGTGGTAGCCGAAGTCCTGGCGCGATTGGTCTCCGCATCCGTTTGAGGACGCGGAGAAGTCTGACCTCGGGTGGGGGCAGATTTCCCCAAAGCCGGGCCAGACCTCGGTGGAGGAGATCCGGGGCGAGAGTTCGTCGGGGAGGTCGTGGCTTCAGAGGCACCAACGGGTGCAGTCATGGAGGATACCTCCTGATCCACGTCTATGGGGGCACTGCAACGAAAGAAGATGGTCAAGTGTTAATACCGAGATAATATGTTTAAGCAACAAACATTGTTGGCTATAGAAGCAAAGCATTACCCATCCGAGGTAGGAAGCCTCCTGCCCCCCGGGCATGAGGAGGATGTCCGGACTTCTTCAGCCGGCGTCTCTTGACCGGAGCCTCAGTGGGTCCGGAGGCTCCAGTGGCGGATGGTTCGGCGGCCGGAGTTGCGGCACCAGCGCGTTTCCGGCTGGTTGCTGGAGTAAAGTTCGGAAGGTGAGGAAGGCAGGAGAGAGGTACCGCGTTTATTGGTTCCAAGACAAGGAACCCCTCCTCGTCATCCGAAATCTCTTGAACTGAAGCTTGTGCTTGAGGCTTACCCGCGGTGGTGATGCGGGCCGAGGCAATGGGCATAAAATCCTCGTCGTCAGGGTCCACGTTGGATGGTGGGTCCTCGACAGGGAGATCCTCACCGAAGTGGTCCGCAGGATGGACTCCATCCTCGGCGGTCTGGCGGGCGAACAGCTGTATGGCAGATATATGAAAAGGAGTTAGGAAGAAAATTGTCAAGATGAACGTCGGTAGCAAGACCTCGGTGGTAAAGGAGTATCGAAGAAAACGTCGGAATAGCGTACCTGTTTCGCTGGTTGGTCCTGTAATGGGGCTCCCTTCCCCATGTCCAAGCATCAGAGATCTTGGACTTGGTGATAGCTCGGACTCGCCGAGCTACCGCGGCATTGTCCAGTGCAATGTGCGTATGTCGGGTGGGGTCATAAAGACCGCTCATGTGGCAGATCTTGTGAGACCTCGCCTGGAGAGGGGAGACCCTGCGCTTCACGAATGTGCAGGCCAGGTCGTCAGCCGTCAGGACTTTCCCGTCGTTGTCGGGGTCCTCCGGGTCCTGCCATTTCGCAATATACCCATGGATGGACTTGAGTTCGCCGGTGTGAGGGGGAGCGTAGTCCCAGTTGAGCTGTTCTGTAGGAGGGCTGAGGTTGAACGCCGGCAGGTTGAGGAAGTCCTCTTCGCCGGAGTTCTTCACGTAAAACCACGTCCGGAGCCACTTGCGAACGGTGTCCGGAGTAGTGATACGTGGGAAGATGGAGTTTCGGCGAGGAGCTATGGTGGCAGCTCCGCAGGCGGTTAGAAGCTTGGGCAGATCCTTGTTTTTTGGAGCCGGGATCACTTGCCGCTTAAGTTGGAAGTAGCGAGAAAAGAGGTCTACCGTGGCTTTGAGGCCGAGGTATCCCTCAGAGAAGGAGACGATGCAGGAGAGAGTAGTGATGGCGTTGGCGGGGAGATGATGAACCTGGAGCCCGAACTTGTCGAGGAAGCTCCGGAAGAAATCACTAACGGGCAGTCCGAAGCCGCGCTGGAAGTGCGCGACGAAGACCACCCGTTCCCCTTGCTTGACTTGAGGCTCGAGTTCGCCCTCTGGCAGGCGACACTCTACCCCGGTGGGAATCCGCCGAGTCGCCCTGAGCCACTGGATTTCGTCCGGAGTTACATCCGAACCTTCCCAGCCGGCTCGTTCTCCGACCTCCAGTTCGAGGTCTGGAACCTCGGTTTGTTCCGAAGTCTCAGGAGGAGACATCTCGGCAGAATCAATCTGCAGAGAAAGCACAGAAGTTTAGCAAAGGAAAAAGTAAATCTGGAATCTAAGGCTATATCTGGCTAACTCAGGAGGAGTTGGCGGCTATCTGGTGTACATAGAGGCATATCTATGCTAGGCGAACATCTATCCGAGGCATGAAACCAATTTCTACCCAAAAGAGTATGCGAGTAAGATCTACCGGAGGAGGTAAATAGAGTTTTATTCAAGAACATATGAAGAACCAAAGCGCGAAGAGGAAGAAACCTAGAGCAATGCCTAGGGTATCAAGAAAGGGAGTACATACCGTGAAAATGAGGTGCTGAAGGGCGGCGCCGGTGACGCGGTCGCAGCAGCGACGGAGGAGCTGCTCGTCGGCGGCGGCGGGAACGCGTCTCTTCCCGACTGGAAGCGGCGGCGCTGGTTGCGATGGAGGCGGAACGGCAAGTGGATGAGGAAGAAGAGGGATGCACTGCCCTGGGCCTGCATTTATAACCGCGGGCGGTAACTGCGCACTACCGCGCGGTTATCGGAGCGGCGAGTGGGATCGTTTGTGCACAATGGCACACGTGGCACGAAGATAGCGGTGGGCGAGCAGGCCACAGGATCGGTTGCAGGAGGCAAACCGTCGGGCGGTGCGGTTACTGGAGCACGAAGCGGCGCGAGCGGGGAATCTCCGCTGACGTGGGCCGCGTGGTGGAAAGCACTCGAGTGCTTTGACTGTCGTAGACCAGGAAGTGACGGATGGGACGCGTGAACAGTGTTCTCTGACCGAAGTCAGTAAGGATGCAGGAATCGAGGGGTTGACGTCCGAGATCTCGGCGGATACTTCGGAAAAGTAGTATGGCCCGAGGAACAGACCGATGGATTTCTCGGGTATTGGTTCGGTAACCTGCAAAACATTGCAGCGCATGTGGTTTCGGGTTGAACCTGATGCGGCCTTTCATCCGAGGCTGCAAGACCACATCAGCTTCGGGGACTACTGTCGGGGGGTTACCCCCGGGTAGGGTAAAGATGAGGTAAAGACATGTAAGGTTAAGGCAGTAAGCTGTCCGAGGTAACGATTGAGCAAGGACGCAGGAGGCGTCATCCGACGTAAGGCGTACGTCGGAGGTATATTCTCCGAGGTATATCCTCCGAGATATCAACCTCGGGGTAGTCAGCTAGCTACCACAGGAATAAGGTATTCTCTACCGAGGTATAGGATCAGGAGTGTTATCCGAGGTTGGCAGCAAGGATCGAGGCATGTCAGAGAGGTCACGGGCGTCGCAGAGCTCGTGGCCCGAAGCTTCAGAGGACGGCGAGGTCCGTCCACGGGTTTCCCGGAAGCTCGGGGGCCTAGGAGCTGACTTGGCTATTTCGGGAAAGGTCTACAGGCTAGACCTCGGCACTGAAGTATGACCGGAAGAGGAAAGCTAGGCCTGTCCGGCCTGACAGTCCGGCCGTTGAGCTGGCAGGAGGCAGAGGCTTGTCTTCTACCTTTGGCCATGCCATTGTTAGCTGGAGGCAGGGGTAAAACAGTACTTCGGCCTATGTATATATGCAGCATCTCTACCTCCAGGGAGGAGGACGGCAAAAACCCTAGCTCATTTCCCCCTTCATAGTTTCATCTTCTACCTAGAGCTCTCACTTGAGCAGCATCATACAGCTCGAGGAGCACCTTGTACTGAGAAGGACACTGATATATTGAGAGAGGAAAGGCAGGAGTAGGGGTTTTACTTCCTCACGAAGGCCCCGAACCTGGGTACATCGTGGTGTCTTTGTGTTCTTGGATTTCCGGTTTCTTGTTCATGTTCTTGTGGTTTCTTGCATGTTCTTGCTTGTGCACGTCTTGAGTGCATAAACCCTCCCCGGATTCCCCCAACGACCATTCGGCCCCAACTAAGCCATACCCATGGCATCTGCCGTGATCCCACCACGACACATAGTGTACCCGAGCAGTTTATGTAAAGGAAATTGCTAGTGACACTAACTCAATTGTATTTGTATTATATGAGAGTTCGAATATGCTTATTTTTAGTTATCAAAGAAAGAAATCCAAGTTATAGACTGGTCAGTGGTCTAGTAAGCAGAATTGATAGTGCACTAACACATAATATAACGACTATACATTTAACTTATATTACCTTTAGGTGGCACGATCGTTGCTGCTATTGAATTGTTGATTGAACGTGGGGTTACAAGCAAACAAATTAAAGTTGTAAGTTCATCTGACTCTTCTATATTTATATATCAATTATCCGTTCAATGAACCCCAACACCTATTGTCCTTCTGATGCAGATATCAGCTGTTGCAGCCCCTCCTGCACTAACAAAGCTCAGCAACAAGTTCCCTGGGTAAGAATGGATGAGCCATCTCCATGTCTGTATAGCAGGCTCCTGGTGTTTACTCTTTTTTTTTGGGTCTCCAGGCTCCATGTGTACGCAGGAATGATCGATTCTGAAGTAGATGAGAAAGGGTACTGTTCTAAACTTCACTTATATTGTAAAATGTGGACATGACGTCTCCATTGTTCAAGCTAATCCATCTGGCCTACAGTTCGGGCAAGCAATCAGATGGAGCGGTGACTAACGTTGTTGATTTGTACCCACAGGTACATAGTTCCAGGGTTGGGAGATGCTGGTGATAGAAGCTTTGCTACATAATCAGACTATCTAGTTTTGACGCAGCCTCTATTCTACTGCGAGAATCATATATGCTAATTCTTGAGGATTGCCATTTTTTGAGTTACGATGTATTCACGTATCCAGACTTTTGTTCCTTCTCAGTAAAATACTTTCTATCCTTATCATTTGTAATTATCCACTTTGTATGGTTATAATGAGATATATGAATATGACTAACTCTGATGTCTTTCTGATGATATCTGTTTTTCCTGTGAATGTGACGATATATTTTGTGGAAGCATCTTTCGGATTTGTGAGTGTTTGTTAACCAACAAAACAGAATGGCCCACTGTGGTCACTTCATTAAGGCTAATATGAACATGTGCATGAGGCAAAGCCAAGGCAAGCTTAACAGATCATGAATGAGTGAATAGAATAGCTGAAAAGTCTATTGCGAAAACTAAGGAAATATTGCTGGATACCCGATGTACAGGCCGCTCAAAGAAATTCCTGTTGCCTTCTCACGGTCCCTACGTGAAATGTCGCTAGGACAGTTGCAGCTGGGGTTGCATGAGCAAGGACTCGTTACAGTTACAGAAGTACTCTCTAAGGCTGGTGCCAACGCAGGCGGTAGGGCGGGCGGTACCGCCCGCCGCGAGGCGAGAGCGAGGCGGGCGAGACGGGAGCGGTGGGCGACGGATCCGTCGCCGGGCGGGAGCCGGCGCTACCGCCCCGCTCTCGCCCGCGTTGGCGGCGAGGAGGAGGCGGTAGCGGGGCGACGCGCTGGCGGGGATGGGCGAGAGCGGGGCGACGGCGGTAGTGCCAACGGCTAGCTGACGTGGCGAGCTCTGATTCGTCCACGTCAGCTAGCCGTTGAGGTATCCGTTGGAGCTCTAAAAAATTCGAAAAAAATTGCAAAAAATTCCAAATTTCATCCCAACCCCCTATAAATACCCCCACCTGGTTTCACTCATTCCACACCCCACTTCATCTCCTCCACTCTCCATTTCCACTCCTCTCGACGCCATGTCTTCGTCCAGCAGCAATTCGAGCGAAGGAATGGAGAGTGATATGATCGATGCATTCGAGGTGGAGTATGAGGAGGCGATGCTCAACCTCGAGGCGGAGTCAAGCCGGACGCGACGCCATCGACAGTACATCAGGCGTGATCGTCTGGGTGCCCACGATCGGCTCTACGACGACTACTTCGCCGACCCTGTACTTATCCTCCCAACTTCTTTCGGCGAAGGTATCGGATGAGGCGACACCTTTTTGTACGCATTGTGGATAGATTGGGTGAATACTCTCCGTATTTCACCCAAAGAGTTGATGCTCTCAACCGTCCTAGTTTTTCTCCCTACAAAAGTGTACTGCGGCTTTGCGCTTATTAGCTTATGGAGCCGCTGCAGATTCGATAGATGAGTGGCTTAAGCTAGCTAGACAAACTTCATCAGAATGTCTAGAGAGATTATGTGAAGGCATCATTCACTGTTACGGGGATGAGTTTTGCCGTCGACCAAATGTCGCGGATACTCAGCGTCTACTAGCGAAAGCCGAGGAGCGTGGCTTTCCGGGCATGCTAGGGAGCATTGATTGCATGCATTGGCAGTGGAGGAACTGCCCAGTTGCGCATGCCGGTCAATTCACAAGGGGTGACATCAAACACCCTACCATAATCTTAGAAGCCGTTGCGTCGTATGATCGTTGGATCTGGCATGCCTTTTTTGGAGTGGCCGGGTCCAACAACGACATCAATGTACTCAATCAGTCGCCGTTGTTCCGTGATGTGCTTAGGGGAGAAGCACCCATAGTGAACTTCACGGTGAATGGACACGAGTACAACAGGGGTTACTACCTTGCCGATGGCATCTACCCCTCCTGGCCGGTGTTCATGAAAGGTGTTACTCTTCCACAAAGTGATAAGCATCGGCTATTCACTACTGCTCAATCAGCTTGGCGCAAAGATGTCGAGTGTACCTTTGGAGTGCTCAAGTCTAGGTTCAACATTATAGCAGTTCCCGGACGCTCCTACTCGAAGCAAACTCTTGGGTTGATCATGCGTGCATGTGTCATTCTGCACAACATGATCATCGACGATGAGTGTGGTACCAATTTGGACGACATCTATGAGACAGTTGATTCCAATGTCAGCCGGTGATACACAACAATGCACCACCAAGCCTAGCAGCCAAGATTCAGATGGACAACGAAATGAAGGACTCACCGATGTATACACAGCTCCAGCAAGATTTGATTGAGCATGTGTGGGAAAATAGTAATGCCTAGATTATGTAATTTTCTCAATTTTTTATGTAATTTTTTTATTTATATGTAATTTTTTATTTATAATGTAATCGGTAACATTTTTAGTTGAATAAAATAATTTTCTTGCATTATTTTGAATGTCTAAACAAAAGCGAGTGAAATAATTAATCTGAAAAAGAAATGCCGATGTGGAGGAGAGAGAAGTGAGAGCGGGCACTACAGCCGTGCATTGGCACCGTGGGGTGAGAGTGTGGTGAGAGTGGGGGTAAAAGCTGACGTGGCATCACTATCACGGGCGGTGCACTGGCACCAGCCTTAGAACAGTCTTGATGTCCTTGGGTCGCAATTACTTATCTCAGGAAGATATCATATGATAACATTCTAAATATGAAGACAGCTCAATCGATACATTGGCAACAATATCCACATATCCGAGCCTCGGGGAAAGCTAAATCGAAACTTAGTGGTGCATCCAGAATGGTCCGTCCAAAGTAGGGGCGAAATATTGAAGCACACATATCAACAAACAACATATGCTTTTGTCTAAGATCAGAATATTTGTTTACATCCTTTACATGCTGTTCTTCCTCCAAAGCTTGGTTAGGGAGAAGTCCAAAGGAACAACTAACTGTGATACGGAGACAAGGTGTAGCATCACCTACAGCCCAGGCACACCTCCAAATGAGCCAGTAATCACAAAAGTAGTGCAACTGCGTATCACCTTTGGTCATCTCCCACAAACACAATGCACAAACAGCAGGCAAGTCTCAGCACTAGGCACTTTCTTCTCACCTGAACATGCAAACGAGCAAGTGTCACCTAGTGCACGCAATAGTATCCAGTAAAGATAAACCGGTGTCCTAAACAGTCGTAAAGGAACTTACATGGACCAGAGGGAGCTCTAAAGCTCACTATAATTCCGCCAAACTGCTCGGAATTCCTCTCTGAATGTATTCAGACGTGCTTTCAGATTAGGTGTTCTGAAGCTGGCATGGAGTACAGTTGCTGCCAAACATAAGATAATTAATAAGACCACTCCAAGATAAATGCAGATTCCCCAAAAATATAACTATACCCTGGCCTTACCAAGTAGAGCAATGAGAAGTGCCCATAGAACTGTGAGGAGATTGCATGAGGTCAACCAGAGCATGCAGCTAACTGCAAGCATGAAAAAATGCTTAGTTTAAGTTTTTCGTAATTATATGGTACTCCTCCGTTTTTTAATATAAGATGTTTTAGCATTTTTCCACATGCCCATGTACATGAATGTATGTAGACATGTATTAGTGTGCATGTTCACCCACTTTAGTATGTATCTAGACAACATGTGCAACACCTAAAACATCTTATATTAAAAAACGGAGGGAGTATGTCACAGAGGATTATGCGAAGAAAGGTTAGTTTTGTTCACCTGCAGAAAATAAAACAACAAACAACCAGCGAGGCCGCCCACAAATATGAATTGATCTCTTTGAGCTTGGTCGACCACGAATAACAGGGCTGCCAATGTCATTGACAATAGAATTAACAACACTTTAATACTAACCCACGAAAAAATAAAAAATGAATTATCGAGAGTAGTACTCCTCACGTTATCGGTGGTCTCATCTTTGCAGCTAAATGTGGTGAGAATTGTCGAACAGTCCGTGTCACTTTCTCATTGAAAGTGACTGCAAAACTGCATTATCACACATGATAGTTAGTTGATTGATCATCATACAAAACCATTAGTAAATCAGTTATTGACAGTTTATATATGGAGGACCTTTTATTGATTTAAGAACTGTAAACGACAAATATATAGAGAGAAAAATAACCTACAAGGCCACAAGTATTTTATTAAATAATCCACCAGCAGTAATAATGATATAATCCTTCAAACTTGCAACAGTTATATGCATTGTTCCAGTACAACTATGGCAAGATTCTTTAAAATAAGAACTCAAGCGGCTTTTTTCTATTGTATGTATATATCACTCCCAAGTCCCAATATTCAACTGTACAAGTAGCAGATATATCTCTACCCTATCTCTTCTGCTGAATGTAATGGTACCTACATCTGGCCCATGTCTCACATACTCTCTCCCCTCTATTTCTCACATTCCGAGTTTCAAAAAATTGTGAAATGTAAGATGCTTGGCAGGCATAGGCATATGATGGTATGAAGGAACATGGGGTTTTACTCGAGGGAATTAGTTAATAGGACATGCCCCTGAATTGCACTCCTAACACGTCCACTGTGTCAAACACCACACTCTGAACACTGAAGCAGCACCACGGCACTAAGATAATACAGAGATGGAAACATACGGATATTGCATTTTGCTCAACTTTCAACAGGTAGCATTTAGGTTTAGTGCAAAGGAATTCACTTGAGCCCAAGCCAAGAATGCTTAAGAAAGATAAGCAATATAGCAACTACTCCCTCTGTTCCACAATATAAGATGTTTCAGGTCTTTTCCACATTCATATGTATACACATGTATCTAGACATGTTTTAGTGTATATGTCCTCTCATTTTAGTTCGAATCTAAACATGTAATACACCTAAAACATCTTATATTGTGGAACGGAGGGAGTAGTCAGTAATCCAAGTCTAGAAATCCAATGGTGTACTCTCTGGATCATTGCCTAAAATGGAGCACCCATACAAAGTCAATTCACTCCAATGAGAGAAGTTCTAACTTGAAGGTAGCGTATAAAGTAGCGAGCGTGTAGCTAGCCTACAATCTGTTCCAATGTTCTACATAAACAATGATGCATGATTGAATTAGGAAGCAGTTAAGGTTCAACGCTAGCAGCTCATGCATAAAATGTACCCTTGATTGATTCGTCTGTAAAATAAAATAAAATGCTAGCTGCCAAGTGTAGCATAGCCTAAACGATTATCACAAACTTGCAGATTCACTTTTCCATGAGGAAAAAATAGCTTAATAACCCCGTAAAGTGCAACTACATATATCTCGGATAAGCTGAGAGGTGAAGCTTTGGACCACTTGCCAGCCACATAATAATGATGCTATTTTCCAACTTGCACTGTATATGTAGTATTGTAGTGATAATGATTAATGAGCGAATCGCCCCTTCAGCTAAAGAACCTAAATTCTGATGGGGTTAGCTATAAACTTTGTGTGCACGTTTATGCAATTGTGTATACATAAAAGACAAGTGGGCATCTGGTGTTCATGACATAACGACTTGTCACTGAAACCCATAGCACAATTTAATTTACAAAAACTGTTCCACTACTGGTGCATTGTCTTTGTTAGTTCATAGTAAATGAGTGTATTTTCACATACCAAACTGAAATAATCTAAACAGAGTTAAGTTACAAGCACAATGCAAGAAAAAGCTATTAGTTAAGTACTCCTATACCTGTCATTAAGAAATGCAATGCTGAATCCAGTCATAAAAGCTGCAAGAATAGCAACTGGTTTCCAAAGGAAGCCCAAACCTGCATACATACCAAAGGCAGCATGTCAAAACAAACAAATAGGCAGGAAAATAAACAAAATTCAAATCTTTCTTCACCTACCAAGAATGAACATGATCAAGATGAAGTAGTTTGTCCTGTAGCTGAAAAGTTGGAAAAGAACTTCAGTACATGATAAAATGAAGCCATACAAACCATGTCTTACGTAAAAACTTCCATACCGTGTTCATGAATTTATACTAATTTCGCATGCATACTAGTTAATGTTTATCACGGTCATTATCCAATTTTTTATCTCATCAGCTCAAGTAAACTGAATCGAGCTCACATTTAGACCACTTTGCATCTAGAATCCAAATTCCACATGTTTGAAGTGAAGAAAAAGCAAGCCTTGCTCAAGTCACAGATTACTCCTAGACAAACTCGCATCACCATAAATAGTTCAAGCTCACAAACTTCTTCCTCTAAGCCTCTACACACTGTTTTTAACATTCTGAATATCTTGACAGATTATCTGCATTTACCTAAGGTTACGAGTTACAACACCATGCCCTGCGGCTATCAGAACGAGCCCCTACTATTTCTATTGGGGGGACCTGGTACCCCTAAATATCCACCAATTCTAGAAATACCCACAGATCCCGGCAGAGCTAGTCAAAACCCGCCACACCAGCACAAATCCCAGCCAAATCCGCTGGAGTTCGGCACGGCCAGACGAGTTCGCAAGCAAATCGCGGATGCGCCGCCAGGCGCGCGCGAGGGGTGTGTGCCAAAACGGTAAAAGGGAGCGGAGGCGGATCGTACTAGTAGAGGTTGCACTTGAGGCGGCTGGTCCACTTGGAGTAGGAGCGGGGGACGGTGAAGCGGGAGAAGAACTCCGGGACGGGGCGCGGCGGCGTGGACCAGTCCACCTCCCGCAGTGCGTCCACCAGGTCCTCCGCCGTCACCGCGCTCCAGTCCATGGCCGGCGATCCAGTCCCCTACGAGGCCCCGGGACACCGCGAGCGAACGAGCGGGCAGGTAGGCGGGCGGGCGGACGGATGGCGGCGGCTACGGCTGGTGGTGCGGTCGTGCGCGAGAGAGTTTCCTCGCCGTGGGTGACACCTTCGATTTGGGGATTTTTTTGGGGAAGCTTGCCGTGTCCGCGGAGAGGAGAGGAGAGAAGAGGAGATGACAGCAGAGATGCGCTTTGCCTTTTGGGTTGTGAAGCAGCTGCTTTCCTGGTCGAGCTGGTGTACGGCCTGGGGAAAGCCCGTTAAGGGACAGTTGGACTACTTGGCCATGCGTCGGCCCAATGGAGTGAGGCCCCGTCTACTTCAGTTCTAGGCTTCTAGCCGTAAAGACCCCCTGCTAAGTTTTCTATGCTATGATCTTCACAGCTAATGGTTGGGGGAGCTAGTGATGTTTTGATGTTGCATGCTTTGTCCTATCATTATCTGACTTATCGTGGTATTTTTCTTAGCCGTTCTCGCGACAAAACAACGATCCCAAGCTCTCATATCACATTCAATGGTTTAAGATTTCCACCTCTTTGAAGGAGAACTCATTCGGCAACCCAAAAATATATTTTTGGGTATTCCCACTAAAATCATCAATGCCAAGACATATCATGATATCAAGCACCTATTCATAGGGACACGCTGCACCCATTACATAAATTGCATTCTAAACACATTTTAATATGTCAAAAGAAATCTGAAACAAATTCAGGGTGTATATCTGACAGTTCTATGTCCACACAAAAATTTGAAAACAACATTTTTGTGGCCCCTCGTGAAAAATCATTTGGAGCACCGAAAATTGTATTGATTACACGGGCCGCAAAAATGATCATTTTTTCGAAACTTTGTGTGCGAAGATAGAATGTCAAGATGTACAACCGAAATTACTTTTTTCAATTTGTTTGACATTTTGAAATACATTTTTAAGTAGTGGGTTTATCTAAAACTGTGGGCTAAAATGGATTTCCGCTCTTTAGATATTTTCGTTGGTTTATAAACCAGAGTAAGGTAGGGCATGTACAATGGTAGAAGGCGCGTCTTCTCTTAGCCATCCACATCATTTAGAGAAGGCAAAATTATAAGTTGTACAATGTATTATCTCTTATTGCCATCCCTATCAATTAATGAGAATTAATTATATTTTAGTACGAAATTGTATATTTAAGGGAAGACAAATGGTACAATGGTGAAATTAGCATTTCCTATTTCGTAAGAGATCATCTCTTAGCTAAGGGAAGGCAGCCTCCCCTTTCTTCATTCTCTCCCCTCCAACTAGACAATCATCCTACGTGTCAACGCTAAGAGAAAGCTGACGTCATCCCATTGTACATGCCCTAAGGCTAACCAAGCAGGCTCAGTCATGCACCGTTCATTTTGTGGAGGAGTCTTTGTTGGAGCGCCGCTATTGCCGTTGGCTTGTCATCATTGGTTGTTCTCTTGATATTGCAAAGGCCAAAAATAATTTATATGATCTTTATATTAATATATTTCTTATTATGGAATCGCTTAGGGCGTGTGTTGGGGATATACCCACTGGGGGTATCACTAACATGGGTAAATCCGGCTAGTCCGGGGTGGCCCGCAGTGGTGGTAAAGGCTTTGCCTACCGGGCGGCCCAGATAGCTGACGACCAAGGCAGGCGGATGCCGGCAAGGAGGAGGCCCAAGACCGAAGCCCATGAAGCCACCAAGACTAAGACGGAAGGCGGCAGACTTGCCGGCTAGGTTTATGACTTTGTATGTTTGCCGGATACGTAATCACCTTGTAACCCTAGGTCCGGCCGCCTATATAAGCCGGACCACGGGAAGCCTTTAGGATAGATACTCTCATACTTTCACACATCCCATAGCTCATTGTAACCTGTAACACAGCGATCTGCCTTATAGTGAGTTATAGCAGCATGTAGGGCTCCGCCACCGCCGTGGAGCCTAAAACTGGGTAAACTGCCGTGTACAATTCCGACCTCAACGACGTCCACCTTCTTGCCCTACGTTCACCCTCGGCTAGCAGGACCCCGTCTCCTATCTCAGATGCCGATACGACGACAGTTGGGGCCCACCGTGGGGCATAAGGCGTCAGGCGTCAATGTTCCAGGCTGGATCATCTTCATCGACAAGATTGCATCTGGCCGGCACATCCGCTCCGGCACGATCAAACGCCTCGGCCAGATCGCATCTAAACTTCATCGACATTGCCGACCAGATTGCATCTGGCCGGCACACCTACGTCGGCATGGGGTTTCGACGTCTAGCACGTCCCTCACGCACGACAGAACGATCCAGCCGGCAGGCGGCTCACCCGCGTTGCCGCGGGGGACGTCCAGCACTCCCTCGCACGTGCGCGGCGGATCGATTATACAAGATCGGAGCCGTCTTAATCTATTTGGGCAAATCGTCCCATGACCACCGGCATGGTGTTTTCGTCAACATTGCCTGACGTAATCATAGGTACTCGAGGTCCCTCCAACCACGTTAATCGCGAGTTACGGAAACCATCGAGGAAACTCTTTCGGAGTCCTTGTGCACCACGGTCCACGGATTGGTGCTTCCGGCAAAAAGCTGCACGCGGCTCAGGCAAAAAGCAATTAGCAGCCCACTTGCCGGATTAGATTCCCAGGAATCGAGGCGAGTGGATCAGTTGTTGTACAACACTAGTTAATTGCCCGTTGGGAATAAATATTACAGTGGTTTAGAAATCATGTCAAACATGTAATTGAAGAATTATCGTGCGTTACCACAGACCACCGAGATCCTTTCCTGCTTCTCATGCACACATTGTAAAGACAATGTTTGTCTCTCCACAACATCTAATGGGAACAAAATGTATCGTTTTGTAGCTGCGATGAACAAAAACAAATATACTGTCTAGCAGAAAAAAATATACTCAAGTTTAAATGGATCCACAGAAATCATGTGCACGCCATCAAATCAGTCTGTCTTCCTTCTGCTTGAGGACGAACATTAAATGGATTCACAGCACTGTATGCTCAAATCCAAGGATTAGGATACTGTTGCGCCACACCACCAATGCTTAGGATGCACATAAGCAAGAGTTAAAAAATAAACAAGAATTCCTCGTGCCACTGCCCCCAGCAGCCACAACCTCGAACCAATTCAGCACCAAATTAAGAAAATCTTTGAATTCTGAGTCTGTTTTTGGTAGCAAAATAAGAATAGACTTTGAGCTTCCAGCCAGGCTACAAACAAGCACATTTGTGTTGCAGCATGTATGTCACACCGGAAGCTAAACTAAGTTGGCTCTCCTGCCAGGACTGAAACGCCATTGCATCAGAATAAGAGAGTAGTAACTCCTGCAGAAGTCAAGTTAACTGTCCTCATCGCTCAGCCATTGGCCACCACCACCCACATGGAGTACTTCTCTTGAAATCCCTAGAAAAAAAGGTCTTGCCAAATAGAAGATACAGTTTATTATCTAGAACTCGTTGTAGTGACCCACAAAAACAATGGAATAGGAGCATAATCTAGATACAATGTTACACTTGCAGAGCGGCATAGTTATGATAGATAGTTAATTCACAAGATCTTTCAGATTCAACACATGATAAAAAAGGTGAACTTCAGAACCACACTATATTTTATTTTAATTGCAACTACCTTGTAATTGTACTGAACTTCCCATAGGGAACACGAGAACTTCCATAGGGTTTTTATTTGACCTTGTGACCTTCGCAGCAAGGTTTTTATGTGCCTCTGGTGAGACGGTCATACTCTCTTGTGCCACCTTCAGCTCTGGTGAGACAATCACACTATCCTTATCATCAGCAGGCAGCAACTACCTTATGATCAGCATACAACCGATTCTAAAGCAAAGCTGATGCAAAATTCCATAGGGGAAAATAGATGCACTACAACTACACTGTGTATATAAAGAGCATGGAGCTACAAAGGAGAATAATCGAGACTACCTTCCACCTGGAAGAAATTCTGTAGGGCGTTCATCCTAGCTTCCGTTTACTCGACACAAAATAGCAGATCAGGGTTGACACACAATCCCTGCTAGCTGCTTCTCCTCGACGGGGTGCTGCATGGTGGGGTAGTTTCATGGCCGGCAGGCAGAGGGTCGAGTCGCTCAAGGGCAGGCTTGATAGAAGGCAAAGCTTGGAGGTTCCCCAGCGCTCCTGGAGTTAGGGGAGGCGATGAACCGACGAAAGGTGAGGTCGTGCCTGTCGCTGGCCAGAGGTCTTGGCTGGGCTGCAAACCTACGAAAATGAATTCCTTATAGACGCTATCAACCAAGGGGCCAGAAGAATTCAACTCAAGAAATCAAACTTAGTCCACTACACTCGAGTTTTTTTGTCCAGAAAAAAGCAAGTAACACATAATTTTTTAATATGGACCATTCAACAGATACAGATGCTTATTCAGAACAATTCCAATGGCATGGAACACAACTAATTATCCGTCGGTCCTAAAAATATTGGCCAAAACCCAACACAGAAGGTCCCCACCTTTCCACCCTGAAACCACTCTGTGATACCAACAGAAACAGCATAAAGCTAGGAGAGAACGTAGGCCTTGAAAATACAGGCACCAAAATAAGCAGTACTTAGGCCATTGAAAATACAGGCACCAATCGAAGCAGTACCAAAGACAGATCATCAAATGAGTCAGCAAATTATAGAGATAGGAGAGAACTTACAGTACACGACAAGGCTCAGTTGAGCACGGTAGGAAACAGGCAACTTCATCTCAATAACAGAGTGAATCATGTCCCTCTTAGGTATTTTCATCATTCCATTCGATGGAGGTCATTCTAAGAACACAACAAGACTATCAGTCATGCAACAATCATCCATTTCTAATATCAACAGTCATCTCCGAACTTTCTGAAGGAAATAAGCTTTCTATCAATTGCATCAATCAGCAACAGTTAACATGAAAGAAGTATCGCAAAAACAAACTAAAAAGTGGAATATCGACTCTATAAGGCATGCCATTATGAACAGAAAATCAGGATAAGCATATATATGCACTGGCCAAATGGGATAGCTCTAACCTGCAGGTTACGATGGTTTCGCTCTAACATAAAACTAAATACTATCCTGGGCTCTCTGCCATTGCAAAATTGCAATTGATAGCTATCGTTTCTGTGATGTATCATAATATATAAGAAAATTTCACATGTTACTAACAGAGAAATAATGCAAGAAGTAAGGCCACACATCCTTCTATTCATGTTTTATGCCTGCTAATTGCTATGTTATCTGAAAATAAATATCTTTCCATGTGCTGATAAGTTGTGGTAATTGTTTCCATGTGCTGCGGATTTGGCTTGTGATTCCAACTTCTCTGTGTAGATCCTTGGGTGGTCATCATGATCAATGACGGCAACAAGGTAGTGTAGAGTACTGAATCTGTACTCTTGTTTTTTCAGAAGAAAAAAAGAATCTATACTCTTGTTCATGGAGCTGATACTACCGGCCATTTATAGATAATTGCTTTAGAGATTTAAAGAAGCGACTGATATCAACAGATTAAGCTAGCTAAATCACTGAGTAACATAATGAAATCGCTCCATATATAACTCCTTGACAAAAAATAAATAAATAGTTCAACTAACGACTAAGAAAACAATAGAAGAGAGATGCATCAATCATTAACTTTTTGCCTACGGCATTCACAGTACCGAACTGACTTGGGAGAAGTTTTAGAATAAGCAAGAGCAGTTTGTTAGTCAAATATGTAAAGGAGAAGGCCCAACTACCTTTTTTAGAGGATGCGGCAGTGATGCAGTTCTTGGACGGCACAGCCCTGTGGGTTATTGGAGGTGGTGGAGCGGTCTTGGAAGGGGAGACTCCATTGGCGATCTAGAGGGAGACGCCATGGTCTTGGAGGGGAGGCGACCCAATCCTTGGAGGCGACGCAGAGGGCTTCACGGCTGATGGCGGCGGCGAACTTGGATCGATTGGCGACGGTGTAGCGGCGCCGTGCGGATGGACGACGAAGTATGCCGAGGAGGGCGGTGGAGGCGTCGGTTTCGGTGGGCGCGTCGCGCGCGGACGCGTCAATGGCGACCTTGAGGCGCCGGCCGAGGTCGAGGAGCCCTTCGGAGGTGGGCTTGTCAGCGGGGTTCACGTCAATGGCGATCTTGAGGAAGCAACTGTGAGCGGGGAGCTTCTCGCCGGCGGGCGCGTGGGCGCAGGGCTCGTCAATCGCGGCGTCGATCCGGCTGCCATGCCTGTAGGAGTGGATGCGGCGGGCGGCGGACGGCGAACGGCGGGCGGCGGGCGGCGGACGGCAGACGGTGCGCGGCGGGCGGCGGTGACAGTTTGAGGAGAGCGTCCGCGTGGGGAGAGATTGCAGGCGGTGTTTCGGGGGTGTTTTTTTTATTGGAAAAAACTGATTAGCGTCGGGGGAGAGGTTTGCGATGCGCTCGCTCCGCCTTCGTTTAGCGCAAATCACGATTGCATTGTAAATCGTTGGATTAGATGGTTTGACGGTCCTGATGATTTCGTCCATCCTGGCCAAAGACAGGACACTGCATATTTTTATAGTAGAGATACGTGAGTACAGACTAGGAACATAAAACTAGTGTTATTTCACGTGGTTGCAAAAGGGAACAACGCATGCATGGATTTTTCGGCAAGATTAATCTACGTGTACGACCGGCAAGCATCGCTCCGCGCGAATCAGCTATGCCGCGTCACGTGCACGGCCGGCTATCCAAGTCGCCAAACTCGGGCCGTGTCACCAATGTTAGGCGGGACGCCGCCATCATCGCGACCGGTTTAGGCGCATTCATCATCAGATCGCTAGGTGTTATTTCCGATCGCCCAAACCTGACCAGTTTGGGAAGACATCGATCGGTACAAAATAGTCTAACACCGCATTTTAGCTTAATTGCTAAACGCGGCACGCCGCCTGTCCGGCATATTACGTCGCGTACGCGGCACGCCTCCTGTCCGGCATATTTATCGTCACGTTCCGACGCGGCACGCCGCCTATCCGGCATATTTATCGTCACGTTCCAACGCGACACGCCGTCTTTCCGGTAAATTTATTGATGCGTTCCGGCTTAATTGCTAACGCGGCAAAATGTCTATCCGGCATACTTGTCGTCGCGTTTCGGCTTAATGCTAAACGCAGCACGACGTCTTTCCGACAAGATCATCATTGAGTTCCGGCTTAATCGTTAACTCGACACAACGCTTTTCAGCATACTTATCATCATCGCTGCGCCCTGGCTTGATTGCCGTCGCGGCCTACTCATCGCCTATTCGTCAAGCACTGCGGGACAGAAAGCTGTAGCATACAGCATAAGAGGAGAAATCGGAAGCCGCCGCCTTACTGGAATCAGCCGCAGGATACTGGGGGCTGTCGCCTACATCCCGAGGGCTGCCGCCTACATTCTGGGGCTGCCGCCTACATCCGGGAGCTGCCGCCAACATCCTAGGGTTTGTGTTTTTCAGTCTGGGGCTGCCGTCTTCCGTCAAGCCCTCCTCGACATTGACGTCAAGCCATCAAACCGCTAAGTTCTTTATAACATTTAATTAATTGTATGATCATGAAATAGAAGTCTATGGTTTGCTCATTATGCTCTGAGATCATGCCGTCTTTTGTCTTTTCATATGATCATATCCTTTTTAGTGTCAAAGTTACCCAAATCTGCTCTGTGCTAAGTGGTTCCAACTTTTCGATACTTGCCGCCTCCGGGCTAAATTAAGCAATCATTTTGCACCGCCTAATATCCTTATTCTGATTGTTTATATGTGGGTTGCCTAGTAATATGTCGTTGGCACCAACATGCCGGATTTGGTCTCTGAGTCTAAACTAGCTGGTACTAGCCCTGGTTGGCTCAGCTAAACTAATTGTGCTGCGGTACCGCCAACATGCAAAAAACTAACCATATAGGCCAGATAAATATTAAGGCGGGCCACATAAAATTTACAACCCATAAGTGTTTGTGCAAAAACTGCCGGCTTAGGCCTTAAAATTATTCAGCTTACATTCAAAGTACATGTTAATGCAGCTATGTTTACTGTGCAGGATACTTGACACTCGGGGACTGCAGTCGCAGCATTTTCATCAAGTCTCGAGCCGCCTTTTCGTCAAGGCGGCACAAACCTCGGCAACTATAACCATTCGATCTACAATGCCACAAGTTCTTCTGAGCATCGAGCCGACTTTTAAGTACGTCGACTCAACGCTCGGGGGCTGCAGATAGGCGGATCAGGAAAAACTCTGGCAAACGAAGTCTGGCGGATCGACATCAACACTTCTCTCGCTCGATACTTGGGGGCTGCATTACTTGCAGCTTTGTCGTCAGCGACACGGCCGCCTCCGTGGCATGGCCGCCTTGTTTTTAGCGACGCAGCCGCCTCCGTGGCATGGCCGCCTTGTCGTCAGTGACATGGCCGCCATCATCCCGTTTGGTTTAATCGAATTCATCGCCAGATTGTTAGCTGTTGTTTCCAATCGCCCAAAACTGGCAAATTTGGAAATACATCGATTGGTACAAAACAATAAAGCTCCATCTTCTGGCTTAATTGCTAACGTGGTACGACCGCTTTGTCGTCAGCGACACGGCCACCATCATCGCCTCAGTGGCACGGCAGAAATGCCATCATGACATCGCTCTATCTCTCCTTGAGTTCAAATAGTCGTGGACCAAGGGTGACATGGACACGACAACTATTGACTTAACTAGTCAAATTGACAAAACCTCGCCTGGAAGATTCCTGACAACGGTCAGGTCGTCTTTCTCATGTTGGCGGCAAATCATCTGACTACTTTAGACGGATCGCCGTTTACTTCAACTTTGGAATGCTTCAAGCTCTTCAGCCGCCAGCAAGACAAGACGGACGTCGCCGACAAAAGAAGACGGCGCCTGAAGAACTTAAACCCTTCCAAGGGCTAATGTTGGGGATATACCCACTGGGGGTATCACTAATGAAAGGACACGGATGTCGCCTAGAGGGGGGGTGACTAGGCGATTAAAATTCTTTGCGGTTTAGGCTTGAATAAATGCGGAATAAAACTAGCGTTTAATTTATCAAGCACGAAACCTAAACAAGCTAGGTTAACCTATGTGCACCAACAACTTATGCTAAACAAGATAAGCAAATATGTGATAGCAAGATATATTACTTCAAGCTCGATGGCTATCACAAAGTAAATAGCATAAGTAAGAAGCTCGGGTATAGAAATACCGAGGCACTTGGAGACGATGATTTATCCCGAAGTTCACTTCCCAATGGAAGCTACGTCTCCGTTGGAGTGGTGCGGAGTCACAAAGTGATCCCCGAATAGCCATCAAATGGCACACCGTAATCTCCTTGGTGCCTCCACCAATGCGGAGTGCCACGAACCACTATGGGACACTTGAGGGTGGTCACCGAACCCGTACAAGGATGAGACACACTCCACAACTTAATTGGAGGCTCTCACCGAATTCCCGCGGCTCCCAAAGCCACAAGAATCACAAGGTTGGGGCGCGACTCCACAACTTAATTGGAGGCTCCCAACTATCCCGCGAGCCACCAAAACTCCGAGATCAACAAGGACCGTCTAGGGCACTCCAATTACCCAAGAGGACAAGCTCTAGGGCACCCCAAGTACCCAAGAGTAACAAGCTTCCCAACTTCGATTTCCACGTATCACCGTGGAGAACTCAAACCGATGCAACCGATGCAAGAAGGCAAGACCACTAGAAGTGGTCAAATCCTTCACTCCCAAATCCCACCAAAAGCAACTAATGCTTGTGGGGGGAGAAGAGAGGAAGAACAAGGAAGAACTCAACAAATGGAACTTCAAGATCACGATCTACTAGGTTCCCCTCACTTAGAGAAGGAATGGATTGGATGAATATGTAGATCTAGATCTCCTCTCAAATTCCCTCAAAGATATGCAAGAATCATGGGAGGGATTGAGAGGAAGGCAAGCTTTTCCAAAGGTCAACAATGGAGGAGAGAGAGGGGAAAAGCTAGCTCAAGAGATAAGAGAACCGTTGGGGAAGAAATCCCCTTAAATAGGTCATCTCAAAAATCTGCCCGTTGCAGACGAAAAAGGCCGCAGCGGTAGTACCGGGCCGATCCCGGTAGTACCGAGCCGTGTTGTCTAGAGGAAGAACGAAGACCAGCCAACGCTCCCTGACTCGGCGCGCAACGGTAGTACCGGACCACCTGGCCCGGTAGTGCTCCCTTCCGGTAGTACCGTGCCACTACCGGGGCAACTACCGGGTTAAAACTTCGAGAGGCAGAGAGCCATCCGGAGATGCGGTACTGGGCCCGGTACTGCCCGCGGTAGTTCCGCAAGGGTTCACCCGATAGTACCGGGCTAGGGTCGGTACTACCGGACTAAGAAGAAACTGCAGAACCAGGAAAGGAGAACCGCAATAACTTTTGCAAGGAAGCTCCAAACGAGATGAATCCAATTCTATTGGAAAGGTAGCGACAAGAGCTGTACTACAAAAAGTGGAAATATTAAGGGTCACAAATATAGAGGGGATACCACACATGAGAAGGTGTGGACCCTATCTCGAAGGTGGACCGATAATATTTCCAACCAGAAAACGCAACAAGTTTTCCATACGAAATCCGTTTTCGGAGAACTTGGGCTTGTCATGAAGATCACAACAAGCACCAAAACCCAACAAGAAGAAAATCCAAATAAGAACCAAGAAAGATGATGAAAGCAAGTATGCAAAGGTTTGAGCTCTCTCCAACTGATACGCTAAAGCTCAATCGAGAGCCCCTCTTGATAGTACGGTATCTATCCTATAACCCAGTCTCCCAACTAGTACCACGAGACCGGTAAATAGAAACCCTATCATACATTTGCCTTGCGCATTCCACTTGAGCTAGATGACGTCGATCTTGATCTCTTCAAGTGGACCACCTTTCTTGATTGCGCTTCGCTTGGTGAAGACTCAAACATTGCTCCCCCATACTCCACTATGGGAGAGCCTCTCTTAGGCATATCTTCACATGAACATTATCTCTAAATGGGTGGCAAGCTTCAAGCTTAGGATTTCTTCGAGATGCTCCTCTTGAACTTGCGCTTCTCAACATTGATGACGATCACCACTTAACGTCATCGATCATGGGCCATATGAAATCTTCATTTGATGCAAGCCCATGGAAAGATACCTAACCACACATAAATGCTACACACATATCATGGGTTAGTTCACAAAGCTATATGGACAATTGCTTACCATACCAAGAGATACATGATCCCACTTGGTACATCTTGTAGCTTTGTGTGTTGATCAATACTTGATCAACCTTGTATCTTTTCTTCTCTTTTCAATAGATGATGTCTTGAAGATAACCATGAATGATCACATAATTCTTTTCTTCAAGACATACTTGCAATATGCTCAACTCGATGATCTTGATGCCAAATACTTCATTATATCAATATATTCATGGCATCAACCTTGAATCCAACATATGGAGTTCAAGAATGGTCTATGGACAAACACTACAAGTAAAACTCAATGCAACCATTAGTCCATAGGGATTATCATTAATTACCAAAACCACACATGGGGGCGCCATGCCCTTTCAACTAACATGGGTAAATCCGGCTAGTCCAGGGTGGCCCGCAGTGGTGGTAAAGGCTTTGCCTACCGGGCGGCCCAGATAGCTGACGACAAAGGCAGACGGATGCCGGCAAGGAGGAGGCCCAAGACCGAAGCCATGAAGCCACCAAGACTAAGACGGAAGGCGGCAGACTTGCCGGCTAGGTTTAGGACTCTGTATGCTTGCCGGATACGTAATCACCTTGTAACCCTAGGTCCGGCCGCTTATATAAGCCAGACCACGGGAAGCCTTTAGGATATATACTCTCATACTTTCACACATCCCATAGATCATTGTAACCTGTAACACGGCGATCTGCCTTATAGTGAGTTATAGCAGTACGTAGGGCTCCGCCACCGCCGTGGAGCCTGAAGCTGGGTAAACTGCCGTGTACAATCCCGACCTCGACGACGTCCACCTTCTTGCCCTACGTTCACCCTCGGCTAACAGGACCCCGTCTCCTATCTCAGATGCCGATACGACGATAGCGTGTACAATGATGATGTCATAGCCTCGGCACGTAAGATAATTGCTGAGTTGGAAGAGAGATAAAAAAAGATGTTTACCTTCTATTAGCTAAGATGATGATCTCTTAGCACAATCTTTCTCACCACATAGTTGGGAATTATGGTTAGTGGATATAAAACTAAAAATTACTCGTTATACATCATGTTTTGTTATTATATTTAAATTACATAGCACGATTAACATAAGACTCTCGTCAATTACTCATTATACATCATGTTTTGTTATTATATTTAAATTACATAGCACGATTAACATAAGACTCTCGTCAATCATTGTACATGCTCGTCCGCTACATAAGTCATATGATTAGAGCGCTGCACAGTAGCAGTGGAGTTGAAGGGAATGTGCATGCTAAAGAATTTCTATGGTGGCACGACACATGCCGGAGTTGTACATTGGGCAGAAGTAGGCTTGAAATTTGAGCCGAGCTGAGCCAGCTCGGCTCGACTCGCTCAAACTCGGTCAACACCTGAACCAAAAGGATGGTGCAAGAACACCTGAACCATACGGCCTGAAAGCTGAAATCATGTATTATATGTATGACTAGCCAGAGCGGTGCGCGGCGTCGGGGGGTTCTTGTTAACATAGCTGTTTATGGGATATATAGTAGTTATTGAGATATTTAGTATGTACAATTTAGAGTGGATGGTGCAAGGAGAAAGACATGCAGTTTAGTATAGTACCGATGGTTGAGGGTAGTGATGATTGTCCGAGGTAAGTAGTGCCTTAATCGAGCATTATCTGTAGTTTTTATGGTGACAACGTGGTGTCACGTTCCAGTGAGTAGGCAGCACTCGTACTGCTGTAGACTTTACCTCTCTTTCTTGCTGACGTGTTGGCAGATGGTAGTTTCTTTTGCCTGTGTGAATATTATGTAATGTGTAGGGATCAGTGTGCTGGGTCTTTGTCATGTTGCATGATGAATGAAAACTAAGATGCGTGAGTCATTGTCTTTGCATGGTGTGTGTTAGTTCTGTCAGTAAGTTGTATTGTGTACAGCGGCAGGAATAAGGTAGCTGTACTGATATTGTACAGATTCAACTACATAATCCGTCTGATAGAAGAAAGCAGGTGTGCCTATGCAAGTAATAACAGTTTAATCTACTGAATGGGATAGTCAAACCGAAGAAAACTGTTGGTATATGGAGACATCACAGCAGCAATCAGTGACAAAGAGTGTTTGGTAGATAATTGTACATAATTATGCAGGCAATTTATGTTTGGTAGTTCCAGATAAGCTAGTAAAGTTTTGGTTGCTCTCGAGTAAAGTTTCTGTTTCACCCGTGTGGACAATTATTTATTCTTGCCGGATGGATCAGCCTGATTTGTTGGAGTAGATGAAGTTCTGTTGTTCGTTGGGAAAGGGGGAAATTGAAATTAGCGTTTTCGTATACTGCATCAGCTGGGAGATTTCTAGAAGAAAACACTTAAAATGTCGAACACCTAAGACACATCCTCTTAACTGCAAGCATGAAAGAGGCACTAAACAATCTAGGCATGGAAAAAATTTGATCAGCTAAGCAAGCACAATCCTCCTGACTGCAAAGCGTTTGGTAGCCGGCTCACCTCAGATAATCTCTTCTCACCCAACTTCTGGTTGTTTGATAGCCCGGTTTTGCTCTCTGGGCCATGCCCACCTCATACGAAAAAAGCCTCTCAGCCATGCCCACTTGAGAAGTAGAAATCGAGCTTCACAGCCCGGCCAGGCCGAGCTCGTCCGGAAAAATCCCACGCGTGGGCCCCACACGCGAGTCGGGTCGCCAACCCCTCCCGAAAATCCCGTTCATTTCCCCTCCCCCTCTCCTTCGTTCCCATCTCCCTGGCGCCCCGACGCCGTCGTCTAGCTCGCCCGGCGCCCAGCTCCGCGGCCAGGAGTCCAGCGCCGCACCGCACCGGCGCCCCGTGCCCCGCGCCACCCCGCGCCTAGCTCTCGCCGCCGCCCTGAGCCACGAGCCCAGCCCCGCGCCTCAAGGGACGAAAAGCCCCGCCGCCCAAGCCCCGAGCCAAGGAGGACCTCCACAGAAGCCTCCTCGCGCCGCCACGGAGCAGCTCGTGCCGGAGACGAGCAGCACCGCCCGTCTTCCTCGTCTCCATGAGGACACCGGCCGGCCGACACCACCGATTCCCGCCGCCACGCGCCACCACGCCGCGCGCTCCCCTCCATCCACTACCGAGGTCGCACCCTCCTCCCTACCTCGCCTCCAAACGGGAAGAGAACCTAGCGCCGTCGCCGGAGCCCTAGTCCGCTCACGGCGAGCTCGTCCGCATCACGGGATGCCCAAACTAACACGGAGGACCTGATCGCTTTTTTATTTTTCTATCTGAGGACCTGGTCGCTTTTTGTTTTATATCTAAGGACCTGATCGCTTTTTTATTCTCTCAAACCATGCGGGACAACAAACACGATCTAAACTCAGCCTGTCTCAGCTCATACATGCTACCAAACAAAGTGTAGTTGTATATCCTCAGCCTGGCCCAACTCAGCATGCATGAGGTGAGAAAGTCTGGCCCAACTCACCCGGGCTACCAAACACACCCTAGCATACTGAAGCAACTGAGAGATTCCTAGAAGTAAGATTTCTTGTCCCTCAAACTGTAAAGTTCCCAGAGGGCTGCACTGCATATAGCTCTGCAATCATACAGTGCCATCTCAAGATAACATATGAGTACAGGAATATGGCATACCACTTAAGATCAAGAACGAAGCAAGCGAAATCATCTGAGTTTATCTCTATCATCACTCTGAATAACTGAAAAATTAATATCGTAAACCAGAACAATGAATATTTTTTTAATTGGGTTTAAAATTTGGTCATTAAAATTATTTCCCTTCATTTTATCATTACAAAGACAATTGAATACAGAAGTCCATAATGGCATGCAGTGAAAGATATTACAAAAAAAAAGTGTTAATCAGTACGTACAACACCTGCTCTATGCCTCTATCTCTAAGCCTTTAAGGGCCACTTCTTTTGCAGCTTCCAGGCAGATTCGGGGTCCTGAGGAGCTGAAACTCAAAAGAAGTCTCCGGCTCCCTACCGCGCTTCTCGTGTAAATTTTGCTGCGGGGAGAAACCAACCGGGAGCAGTTTCCCGCAGATTCCGAGCTTCTCCTCACCCTCACGAACCGTTTTTAGAAAACAGACATGTTGTTTACTTTATTTACGGCCAGATTGCCACCCCCAGACCGAATCGTTTTCTCCATCTTTCCCGGACCGGTCAACTAGCGATATACGAAAGGAAAAAAACAAATCGCATCCCGTGACCCGTCCCGCAGCTCCTGCCCCCCACGCGCTCCGCCCATCCCACATCCGCCGCCCTTCTCCGGCTCCGCCCCGACCCCCCTGCTCCGCCCGCTCCGCCTGCTCCGTTCGCATCTCCGCCGCCATCCCCGCCGCCCCCGAGCAGATCCGCCCCGGCCATCCCCGCCGCCATCCCCGCCGCCCCCGAGCAGATCCGCCCTGGCCATCCCCGCCGCCGCACGCCATCCCGCCCCGGCTCGTCCCCGCCCTGGCAGATCCGCCCCGGCTCGAGCTCGTCCCCGCTCCTGCTCTGCACCAACGCCGGCGAGCTCCTGGACATGTTGCGTTTGAGCCACTGCCAAGTGGGTCCACTTTGTCAGAATTTTAATTTTTTCAGAAATTGTTAAGAGTGCAGAACCTGCTTATGCAAAAGAAGTGTCCACACCAGTTTCTCCCCACAACAGTTTCTCCCCACCGGAATCCAGAAATCGATTTCTGCATAAGCAGAAACCCAAAAGAAGTGGCCCTAAACATCTTCGATAGCAACTCACTCCTTAGTTATGTAAGCATATTACTTCACAAGTGAAGCGTAAAGACAGTACTCGAATCTGCTGTATTATAAGCAAGAGCTGAAGGTACAACAAAATCATTAGTAGAGGGAGACACCTTTACATCATTAATAGATGGAGTTGGATGAAGTAGACATCTTATAAACTTCAGAGAGGCCAGAAAGAGACTACGGAAAAACCATGGGATTAAGTATCTCCCTAAGATGCCATTAAACTAAATAGCATACTGGGTACTAAGCACCCATCTATAGTAGGTACCACATTCTTCTTTAAAGATCATTCAACCGTATCTGCCAGCTTCCATCATGCTTCTAAGAAAAATGCTCAAATAAGGAGTAAGTTCACTGTTTGCTCCTTGTAGAATCATCATACTTGGCCATAATCAATTAATTCAATTCAATCATAGCTCACTTGTGAAGAAAACAACCATCAGCAAGGCCAGATATTTGTTGTGCTGAAGTGAACATAGTGAGCAGCACCTAAAACAAACAAACAAACAAACAAACAATGACAGCTTGTAATGTAAGAAGATCAAATGAAGGAGCAAAATAAAAAAGAAAGATAGGCAACTAATTGCACCTTATGATCTGATACGTCAGCCTTTGACTAAACAAATAAATCCTCAATAGCACAAAGAAAAGTAAGTGACTGACTACACCTTGTTGGCTGCTTGGGCAACTTCCAACATAAGTCAACGGCTGCTGCACAAACTTATCAAGACACTGAATCAACGGAGCACCGAGATGGACGGCAAGCAGAGATGGAAGAGAGTAATGAGGACCAAAAGAACTAACAGCAGGCGCCAGAGTAATCCAAGAGCATGGGGCGTCCATGTGAAGCCAATCAACAGAAGAACCACCCTCATCAGCAGAAATGCAGAATCGACGCCTGAAAGAATTGGTTTCCTCTCGCTCGGCCGACGAAGCCACGACGCTGACGTTGGTCCCAGAGTGTACTCGACGCCGCAATCCATCAAGGCAGCGTCGTTGCGGCCAGGGAGAGAAAAGAGGGCAAACGGGATTGGGATAGTCCAACACGTTTTGGCCATACTGATCGACATCTAGAGGGCACGAACACGTGGAGAGACTCGACCATAACGCTGACCACATGCCGATCAAGGAAGCAGCAAACAACCACGACCACGCTACGCATGGGCCACCACGACGAAGAAACCAATACGAACCCATCGGGAAAACTGGCCCACGACCGAATCAACCGGATGATGAGTGCAACACGTGTCAGACGGAAAAATAGGGCCATGACCATGGAAAATCGGAGAAAAAAAGGAAACACTCGCCCTTTCGGAAAGGTTATATATACTATGATACCCCGCACGTTGCTGCGGAACTTGTATCTACTGAATTTATAAATAACATGAAAGAACTATATACATTGTTTGTACAGAATGATATGAAACAAAGCTATGGATGCATAGATGGTACGGTTTTGGACTTAGCACTAACACAATGGTCCTCGGAGGCTAGCTTGTAAGAGCATCGAAACAATTGCAACAATTGCAGTACATAAAAGGTACCCTTCAAAATGGACAACTGACCCCAATATTAAATCCCTGAGTTAACGATGCTGATTTAAAGAATAAAACAGGGCCATATGAAAGCGGGGAGCAAACTAATTCAAATAGTAATGAGTTCACAGATGGAATTATTAATGTGTATTATCTTCAACTGTATATTTGCATGATAACACATGCTTTGGGGTTTGCCAGACAAACTGGAAAATTGATATTTTATTCATCTAACTCTCCTTTTTGTTAGTACAGATGAATACATAATGTAAAAGGAGATATATGATTTGTTTTTGTTAGGAAGTGTACAGTACTGGCACTACACACATGATTTTGTATGAAAGCTGAATGTAAGAGATCATGAGAGTCATGAATTCTGATTTGTTAGTTGAAAAATGAGAGATGATGATTTTGCACAGAAGAAAACTGTGTATGCCAAACTGAACGCAGTGATACCCACAAAGCTGAATGGTATTTGGTTAGGGCAACGAACCATTGACCATGTAAGAACACTCACCATTACGAGAATCTAAACATTCAGAGCTAGTTGACATCTGGGCCAAAACAACAACAAAAAAAAACTTAACATAATATCAGGAAGAAAATGGATTTTGAGTAATAAACCTGCAAAGAATTCTGGGTGTGAAATTCACTTATATACAATTGCATATATCAATATATGGCATCTGACTCCTCGTTGAGTTTAATCGAAAGCAAAAAAATCAACCACTCACTCGGTGGTGAAGATGTAGCTTCAAAATAGTAAATCCCAAGTTGATTGGAGACAACTGGCTATGGAAGCACCATCCCTGCCGGAGGCAAAAAAACGTGCTGACAATTCTCACTCAACGGCCTGGTGATCAATCAACCAACGTACTATTTGTCTCCTCTCAGCAAGCCCACGCCTTTGAAGCAGTCACCACATGCACTTGCCGCAGGGAGAGGACGCGGTGAAAGAAAGACCACTCAAGCAGCGGCCCGATGGATGGGTTTAAAACCAATGTATACCGGCACAACCCAAGAATAAGATTGAGAAGGTTTGCCCGATGGATGGGTTAAAACCAATGTATACCGGCACAACCCAAGAATAAGATTGAGAAGGTTTGCCCGATGGATGGGTTAAAACCAATGTATACCGGCACAACCCAAGAATAAGATTGAGAAGGTTTGCCAGTTCCATGTCGCTGATAGCCAAGGGCGGACCCAGAGGGTGGGCCAGGTGGGCCGTGGCCCACCCAGAAATTTTGAAGATCTTTTTTTACCTACTCATATTCAGACTACAGAAACTACAAAATGGCCCAATAATGCACGCGAGACACGAGCGAGCGACGAGAACCAGCTAGGCTAGCGTCTCAGCATCCAGCAGTCCAACTTCAGCGGCCGCCGGCCCCTTGCGCCTCAGCTGCTCGCCGCTTGGCGACCAAGTACGTCAGCGGCCAGCACCGGATCAAACCGAAGCAGCCTGCGGCAAGCTAATCCCCAACTTACCTTTGATCTTTGCTCACGAATTTGTGCTGGAGCTGAATTTTTTTGCTTGTGTTTGTTCTAATTGTAGACTTTTTTTGCGGGTAAATGGTACAGGCGTGGTGTGCCGTGTGCCCCCGGATTGTATCCGGGAAACAATTTGTATTGACATTATGTCTGGATTAATAAAGCACACGCATTCTCTCTCAAATTTGTGTTAGTGTCATTATTGTATTGCTTCTGACCGTTTAAACAGTGTCTAGAATTAACGATATCTATTTATACATGTTGTTTAAACAGTGCCTAGAATTAACGATATCTATTTATACATGTTGTTTATATGTTTATATTTTACAGTGGTAGAATTGATCATGAAGAGGAATAGCGACATTGCGTCTCTTTCCGGAAATATGAAGCGAAGAAATTATATTGAACTAAATGTTGTGAATCAATTTGCTATTTATATTGTTCATTTGTCAACCATTTACCGTTGTGCCAAAAAAAATTGAGTGTGCCCACCCTCCAATTTTTTTCTGGGTCCACCACTGCTGATAGCAGTTGGTAAATGGGTAGCCACATCATCCAGAGGAACGGAGATGATGTTGCGGGAAGGTATCGCAAGCGTTGTGTCTTCTGGAGCTGTGCCTGGTTGGGATGAGCCAATTAATATATCGATTAGCTAGCATTAAGAGGGACGCGACGTTAGCTGCATTTTAGAGCCCTAAAGGAAAAAAACGCTTGAGCTGGTCTCAACGCCAGGATCATGGCAGACGGGTCAAGCGAGTAGATCTAATGGGTAAAAAAAAATCAGATAACGTGGCTAGGCTGCATGGCCAGGAAAATAAGTTAGTGGGATGACCTATTTAGTTATATAGGATTATTGATTTGTACCCGGGACAAATTATGCATGTCCTTTTTGTTGTGCACATTGTCGGGTTTTGATATAATTATTGTAGCATACTAACTTGAAGAGACCTCTAGCTTGAATGATCCCTCGTACCTCTCGAAAGACACAATTGTGACGTCGATTTCCAATTGATGACTTCATTTGATTATATGCTCTTAGCTAGTACTCCCTCCGTATCAATGTTTTAACGTTTTTGGTTCCACGTATATCTAGACATGTTTATGTGAATCTTGCACATGAACATGTCTAGATACATGTAGATCCAAAAATGTAAAAACGTCTTATATTTTGATACGGAGAGAGTAGTATTAAAATTTGTATGGTTAGGGCAACTTCAACGGGGTGACCCAAACGGATAGGAAATATGTTCGCGTTTTGTGGGTCGCCAAACGGACAATTCCTGTCGGCCGCGCGTGTCCGTCGTGACAACGAGTGCACCCAACGCGGTGGTGACACATTTTACTTTTTTTTCCATAGATAGGGGGGCCTCAATCGGCCGATTTTTACATTAATAAAAATCAAAAAAACCTAGATAGCTAGGTGGCCGCCAGTCGCAAGTCGCCAGAGCCTACACCTCATCGTTGTCTGATGGTTTGAGGATGATGTTGTCACGGGCCTGTTACACGTGCGGTGGCGGGTGCGGCGGTGGCTCCAGGCTCAGCGTGTCAGCGTCGTCGGTCCAAGGCCACAATCGTCCCATCCACGACACGAACCAGGCCACCCATAGTGGAGCCTGTGCGACCGCTGCTGGCGCGTGTGCGGTCGCGTGGCGCTGGTCCGACGATGAGCTCATCTCCTTGTCGTGCTTGCCCTTCCTGATCCATTTGAACGACCTCATGTCGACGACCGCAGGTGGCTAGGGTTGCGGTTGGCGGCGTGGGAGCAGAGTGGGAGCGGCGAGTGGGGTGGCCGTCCCTATCCGCACGCGCCCTAGCATTAAAAAGGATCGACAGTGGGAGAGCAATCGGCGGTTGGGTCGCTGCCCGACGGCACCGGAATCCGCTCGGCATTCAAGTGTCAGAAATCCGGTAGGTGCACGTCGTACCATGGTACCGGGACGGCGTTGTTCGTGTAACACCAACATTTTCTCTTATTGAGGTAAGGTCGTTGGCGCAAGCGCTGCTCGCCCTCCGGATGGACACGCGGACGCTGCGTCGCTGTCCATGGAAACGCAAACCTGACCCAAAGCTCGCCCTCCGGACGGACACGTGGACGTTGCGTCGCTGTCCATGGAGACGCAAACCTGACCCAAATTTGGGTCAGGAATGAGTCGCGGCGGACAGGTGACGGATAAAAAAACGGATGTGGGGAGCATTTTCGTCGACGTGTTGGACCGTGTTTTTCTTTCTGTACAACCCAAACGGACGGGCGTCGCACTAAATTAGAATTGCCCTTACTTTTTCTCTCCACAAATAAAGCACTATAGTGGCCTCCTAGCCCGGCGGCAGGATCGTGTAGCTTTTTTTTTTACAGAGAGCTCGTGTAGCTCATGTAGAGTCTGCAATCTGCGAGCGCCGCCGATCGTGAAATCTCCGGCTAGAAAAGAAAACAAATCCAATCCTGAGCTAACTCATGAGAGCACATGTACGGCAGACAACCAATCCGCGGATTGCGCCTCCCCCGCTACTGACAACCTTAACCTCACCCGGCCGGAAAACTATGCTAGCCCGGACAGAGGCGTGCGAGTGCGACTCTTTCCTGCCACCTGTTCGGACGCGAGCGATTCATGTCGCGCTTTTATCTCCTCAATCCCGAGAGAGAAGGGGCCAACCCCCGCCGCGGCGGTGATTGGACATCCTCTCCGGCGGGTGTCAGCCGCGCACGAGCACGATCAATCACTCGAGCGCGTTGCCTCGTCGGCTTGTACACCACGACGGATTCCGGCGATGATTATCAAGAGAGCAGTTGCTCGTAGCAGAACACCAGAAAATGTTTGTCAGGCCGCCCGCCTCACACTTGTCGCGCGCCACCGGAGGGCGGAGGCCAGATGCGCGAGAAAATCGTCGGCGACGGCGACGATCCACGTACGCACCGGCGTCGCTGCCTGATCCAGAGCCGCGGTTCACGACTTCCGCGCCGGAACGTGGCCGGCGTTGGGAGGTTGCCTGCGTTCCAGCAGCGACGCTCTCGTCCCGTAGCGCCGCTACCGGTAGCGGGTAGCACGCGGACGAAAAAGATGCCGTGCACGTTGGTTGGCGCCGGCTAGCTGCTGCTCGGCCGCTTGCGGGTGGCGCAGCGCCCACGCTTTCGCGTGTCGGGTGGCCAGTGCACCTGAGGCTCAAACTTGGCGACCCCGAAATGGATGGAACTAGAAAAAGAGTGAAATGGTTCTAGTATAAAACTGCCAAATTTGCCGGGATGGTTCAGTTCAGTAATAGCAGGGGCGTTTTTTTGGTAGTCTCCAAGTTTTCACACCGGACCCGCTGATGCAGAAGCGGGATGCCCGCACGAGATCCCGAGTCAGGTTTAGCACGATTCGTAAAGAAGCCACGGGCCAGGCCGCCAATTTGGCCGTTCCGTGGGCTGCCCGCGTGCCTGAAGCTTCCCCTCGGTTATACGCGTGAAGAAGCGTTGGAGGCGCGTCATGACTCCCTCCCTGCTCTCTTTCTCGCACTATTGTCACACCCTCTTCTCTCTCAACATCCCTTCGAGCGAAGATAGTGAAAAGAGACCGATGGATGGTATACCTCCTCCGCCACCACTGCCGCGGGATCCCGCCCCAAGCTTGCTCCCTGGCTTGGCGCACCGAGCGCGCGCCATTGCTGAGCACGAGGCTTCCAGTCTTCGTAGAGCGGCGGCGCCGATTGACGTGACTATGGTGCCGTTCGCACCGCCCTGGCGTGGCGACGAGGTAGGCAGCGGTGGTATCCATGGCGGCCGCGGGGATGATGAATCTGCCGCCCCAATTTGAGCCTCGCGCGGTAGCGGGCCGCTTCTCGAATGGCGGCGCATATTGCCGCGGGTGCCGTTGGTACAAGCATGCAGATGAGTACCCCGCCGGAATTTCACCCCTTGTCGCGACCTACTCTAGAGGCACCGTCAGTCGGATTTGGTGCTTCTCAAGCGGCCGCCACGGGATCTTCAACACCGGCTCAACCTAGGCCCGCACTGGCAACTCTTACCTGCATCGACCACATCTTCTACTTCGGCATCGGCCGGAACATCGGGACTGCGTCTATGGTAAGATTTCAAACCTACCGATTTGGGCGGTTAGGTTTTTTTTTTGTGGGCGGTTAGATTCGTTTCATAGTAAATGTGAATGTATCTTCGCTAATTCAGTGATATGACAACATAAATTTCAATACTTCTTTGCTAGATTCAGTGATATGACAATCTTAGCTTTAATTCATCTTCGCTAGATTCAGTGATACGTGAATCGTAGATGTTAACGCACAAACTATTGTCGCTGCCATGGCGCGATGATCACTAGCCTTGCATTGACAAACATATCAATGCACACAATGTGTCATCTGCCATGGCTCGATGATAACTAGCGTTGCATTGATAACATATCAATGCACACAATGTGTCATCTGCCATGGCTCGATGATCACTAGCGTTGCATTGACAAACATATCAATGCACACAATGTGTCATCTGCCATGGCGCGATGATCACTAGCGTTGCATTGACAAACATATCAATGCACACAATGTGTCATCTGCCATGGCGCGGTCATCACTTGCATTGCTGCATGTCAATGCACACGTTGTGTCATCTGCCACACAACGGTGATCACTTGCATTGCAGTGACAGCCATATACATGTCAATTACAGGGTTGGACACGCTCTGCAACAACACTCTCGTTCCTCCTCGTGGTGTGGATTGTGGAAGACTACATCTACGTCAACAATATTGTCATTATGGATGTTGTAGCTGGGCCGGGGACAACTGTGCCGGAGCAGAAAGAAGCCGTTGGGGAAAGGAGATGAGGCGTCCTCCATGCCTCAGCCACAATGCTAATGATCCAGTGCCACGTCGGTTCTATGTGGAGGTACACACCAGTTGACCTGAAAGCCCTCGTCATTCCAAAAGCGTTCAGGTCGGTGCCGGAGAAGAAGATCAGGATTAGCAAGTCTCACACCAACCATAAGATCACCGTGCGTCCGTGCCAGTCTAAACCGTGAACTTCTGTGACACCCGTGTCCAGGTCGAGTGGTTCGAGGGTGAGCTGGTCTTCTTGAAGTGCAGGGCGCCAAAAAGATGAGGCTGGATGTTGGCGACGTCCTTTTGTGTAGCACATAATACAGAGAATTTCACATTATGATTTTACATGTTTGTAGTATGCATCATTGATTATATTCAGAATTTTCAATACTACTTATAAATATAGTTTTGGAATTTAAAAATTAATAAAGTGATCACTTTTCGTTGATGTATTGCACTTTGAAAACAAACTAGGGAAGGTGGTTTACCGTGCGTGCGCGCCTGCAACGTCTCCGGATCCAAAGCTCGGCACCTAACAAACTGGCAGTACGTGACCTCGATCGTGCGCTCCATCCCACAATTCCCGCGTGGGATCGGACGGCCAGCGGCAGCCGCTGACGCGCGTCTCCTCCCGTGGAAGGGGATGACGCGCGCGGCACGCATGGGTGGTGGGCTGGCGGCGGCCGCGGCAGAGGATCACGGGGTTCAGTTGGCAGCAGCGCAGCAGCAGCCTGCGATTTCTCCTGCTCACGGAGGCAACCAAACCCGCTTTAAAAGGCCCTCGCCTCTATCCCTCCTCTTTCCCAATCCCACCCTCCTCCCACACATCGCGGCTGACTGCGCTGCGGCGACGAGGAGGCGTGGAAAAACACAGCAGAGAGCGGCGAGCCGGGCTCCACCTGCGGCCATGGCGCGCGCCGACCCCAACCGGAACTTCATGAAGGACGTGAAGCGCATCATCATCAAGGTGAGTTCTTTTGACTGATTGGTGGCGGCGGCTTGTCTGTTTCTGCTAGATAGATCTAAGCGCTGTTGCTCTGCGCGTGGTGCTGTTTCCGCATTGCTATGTGTTTCCTGAGGCGTTCTCTGAGTTGAATCGAAGAT
Source organism: Poa pratensis (assembly GCA_947311845.1). Classification (NCBI taxonomy): domain Eukaryota; kingdom Viridiplantae; phylum Streptophyta; class Magnoliopsida; order Poales; family Poaceae; genus Poa; species Poa pratensis. Next base: position 32,874,539 of record CAMZMU010000060.1, on the reverse strand, counting down.
TAGTTTTTGTAGACTTCTCCACGATTGATTTGGGTCGTCTGTTCCGTCTTTGGATTAGGGACAATGGTGACTGGAAAAGGGGACCGGAGGAGTTTTGTTTGGGGGTTTGGGTTTAACTCTCTGACGACGTCCATGTCATAGTTGCCATAACTATCGCCATGTGAACTTTTGATGTGCCCATGATGCTTGGGGCCTTTGTTGTTCAGGCATCGGGAAAGCTTTAGGGGAAAGTTGATTCTATTTGGGGTAAGGCAGAGACAAAGTGTCAGTTTTGTGTGGCTCTAAAATGTTGCTAACTCTGGGCAAGCGTATTAGATATGCTGAGGAATCTTGGGAAAGTATATTAGGTATGCTGAGGAATCTAGTGATCGATGGAACAGAGGGGCCATGGATAGAATTTTGATCCGTGCCACTTTTATTTGCTATTAATTCATTTTTTCTCTCGGCAGGTGGGCACTGCAGTTATCACTAGAAATGATGGAAGATTGGCTTTGGGCAGGATTGGAGCCCTGTGCGAGCAGGTAAAATTCGTTTCTGAACTTCTCTACAATGTAAATATGCAGTCTGATATCTCTTGGCGGATCCTGAATCGACAAAATGGCAATGTAGGTGAAGGATCTGAACGCTCAAGGATATGAGGTGATTATGGTCACCTCGGGTGCTGTTGGTGTGGGGCGACAGCGCTCAGGTACCGGAAGCTTGTCAATAGCAGCTTTGCCGATCTGCAGAAGCCACAGAACGAGCTGGATGGGAAGGCGTGCGCTGCTGTCGGTCAGAGTGGGCTGATGGCACTCTACGATATGTTGTTTACCCAAGTGTGTTTATTTAGCCTGGCATGAGCTTCACTGAAAAATTGGTACCTTGTCTTCTGTTTGTAACATCAAACTTCTCATGTTGCAGCTTGATGTATCGTCGTCCCAACTTCTTGTGACAGACAGTGATTTCGAGAATTCAAATTTCCGGGAGCGGCTCCGTGAAACTGTCGAGTCATTATTAGAGCTTAGAGTTATTCCAATATTTAATGAAAATGATGCCATCAGTACGAGAAAGGCTCCATATGAGGTGCGTTTTGTACAATACATTACCCCCCAAAATTAGTATGTACTTCCTGTCTGACCTTGCTCTGTAATTGCGATATTACTTATATAGTTAGAGCTTCATTGTTGCATACAAATGGCCATGCCTTTCCAGTTTCCACACCTGCCTGAGCACTTTTATCATTTGCATTGTAATGTTCACCAACAGTTCTGTTACAGGATTCATCTGGTATATTCTGGGATAATGACAGTTTGGCAGGTCTATTGGCATTGGAACTGAAAGCTGATCTCCTTCTTCTACTTAGTGATGTGGATGGCCTCTACAGCGGTCCACCAAGTGAACCTTCATCAAAGATAATACACACTTATATCAAAGAAAAACATTACCATGAAATTACTTTTGGAGACAAGTCTCGTGTTGGTAGAGGTGGCATGACAGCTAAAGTCCAAGCTGCTGTCTGGGCTTCAACAGGTGGTGTACCTGTTGTTATTACAAGGTAAGTCAAACATTTCCTTATATTGCATGAGAAGTACTGCTGCCTAGCATTGCTATTGCTCATATGTATGTATACTTCACACATTCCGTATGTTCTCTCATCATATGCAACAGTTGCAATTTGGCAACTCGTGATTTTGTTTGCATCTTGTCACTCTGCCAGATCTGATTAAATTAGTGAACTATTAATGCTTAAGGTGTTAAGACATATTTTACACTCGTCAACGACTCTAAAAGAGTTAGTTATTTTTAGTGTCTTAACAAAAATCTGAAATGATATGGAGTCCAGTGTTTAGCTGTCAGCCTTTTGGCATTAATGATGAACAGTTCTACCATGAGAGTTCTGCTACAAATGCACCTTGCATGCTATAGTGAACTTTGGTTGTGATGCTTACTGCCTGAACATGGTGTGACATTATTGTCAAGTAAGGAAACTTGATCTTCTCTTTTCTCTATACCTATAAACGCTTCAAACCCAAATAATAAGCTTTGTCATCGATCACTCGATAGAACCAAGTAAACTCCATTTGTTGCAAGCTTTTTCATTTTCCGTGAATACCCGACTAATTTGACTTTCTTATTGTTTGAAGTGGATGTGCATCTCAGAGCATTGTTAAAGTTCTCCAAGGGGAAAAAATTGGTACTCTTTTTCATAAGAATGCAAGTTATGGGAACCATCCAAGGATGCTAGTGTGCGTGAAATGGCTGTTTCTGCAAGAGACTGTTCGAGGCGTCTACAGGTATATTTCAGTCTATTTATAATTTCTGCCCACTGAATGGTGCAAACTGTCCTTTCCCTCTATTTTTGCTAGTTCTGGATATCGATCTTATATCACTTGGACACTTGAAACAGAATTTGTCGTCAGAGGAGCGCAAGAAAATATTATTAGATGTTGCGGATGCTTTAGAGGCAAATGAGGATTTAATTAGGTCTGAGAATGAAGCTGATGTTGCTGTGGCACATGAGGCTGGGTATGAGAGTTCTTTGGTTGCTAGATTGACTCTGAAACCAGGAAAGGTAGGCAGTTGGATAATCTTGTTTCTTTTGAGCTAAATTGATCTCTAGATATGTGAAACTTGCTTCTTTTCATTTTGGATATTGTTTATTTGTTGATCCAGTTTATATTTATGGTTTGTAGATAGCAAGCCTTGCTAAATCTGTTCGCACTCTTGCGAATATGGATGACCCTATTAATGAGATTCTGAAAAGAACAGAGGTGAATGCTTGCATTAGATTACACTCTGGAATTCTAAAGGGGAAAGCTTCCATTTTTTATCCAATTTGTTTGTGTTTTCAGGTTGCTGATGGTTTAGTTCTCGAGAAAACATCATGTCCTTTGGGTGTTCTCTTGATTGTTTTTGAGTCCCGGCCCGATGCCTTGGTCCAGGTATTTTTAGTTCTGGACTTACTTCATTTATTTATCTAAAGTGCTCCGCGTTTGTTTTGTACTCAAGTATATTAAGCAGCTTGGTTTGAACACCATTTTTTAGATTGCGTCTTTAGCCATTCGAAGTGGTAATGGTCTTCTCCTAAAAGGTGGAAAAGAAGCAATGAGATCAAATGCAATATTGCATAAGGTATTATCTTCTGCCATGCAGCAGCTTTCTATTTGCATGGGGTATTATTGTTAGCTTTAGTGTCCTTAAAAAATCAGTTTACTGTTTGTAGGTTATAACCAATGCTATTCCTGACAATGTTGGCGAAAAACTTATTGGCCTTGTTACAACTAGAGATGAAATTGCAGATTTGCTGAAGGTGAGCATTCAATACTATTATGAAAATAGTGGTTCTAGCAATATGCCTAAACACATAATACACTGTACAGCTTGATGATGTCATTGATCTTGTCATTCCAAGAGGTAGTAATAAGCTGGTTGCTCAAATTAAGGCAACGACTAAGATTCCTGTTCTTGGTCATGCTGGTAAGTTCTCTTTCAACATTATTGTTGTTGCTACTAGTGTTTCTCTAGAATGTTTAAAGTTTATAACTGTTCTTCGGATAATTTTTTGCATCACCCTGCAGATGGTGTCTGTCATGTATATATTGACAAATCAGTAGACATGGATATGGCAAAACGTATTGTGATGGATGCAAAAATTGATTACCCAGCAGCCTGCAACGCAATGGTACTTGTTTAGTTTGGTAGCATGTATATTAATGGATAGATGTTTTTGTTGGTGTCGTTTAAGTACTTTATAGAACATCTTTTACTGAGAAGCGGTGGCCACGAACTAGCATTTATATTTAAATTCTTTCTACTGATCTTGGCTGCAGTTTCCTATTGCCCATAAAAGACATTTAAATTGTTGTGCCTGTCACTGGCCCACCATGTTTCTTAATGTTGATTGTATAAATATTGTTTGTAATTGATAATCATATGCACGTGTCATGCTTGCTTCACTGTTAGTCTTACCACTTTTAAGTGTTTTTAGGAATTATTAAATATTTCTCTTGAGATCGTAATGTATATTCCCATAAATCACCATTTTCTTTGCCATAAGATTTACCTGCAATTCTTATTGTAGGTTTTCTTCTAATATTTTGTCTAGGTGGTTATTTTCTGCTGTATTTGTTTTTCCAATTTCTTCAGTTTTGTATGTTAATTGATTTTGGCTATATTTTCTGTAGGAGACATTACTTGTTCATAAAGATCTAGCCGAGACTCCAGAATTTAATGACATACTGGTAGCGCTCAAAACAGAAGGTTTGTCTCTGCTCTTTTTTCAGTTTGGTTGTATACCTTTTCTGTTGATTCTTATATGGGGCCATTCAAGAGTTGATCCTATATTTTTCGCTAACGTTTAATATTCAATAGTACATGTTTATTAGACATGAAACTTTTACCTTCACGTGTAAACGTATTTTTGTCTGCTTATGATTATGTTAGTTATTAACATTATCATGTTCAAGTAGTAATATGAAAATCTGCCATGTTCCTTGTTAATACATTTAAAATTGTAAATGAACCGTACTGCCAGTAGAAAGTTATGACTAGGATGCTATGGTGCTGTCAGTTTCTTGTCCCATAACCTAACTCAGAATCAGGGTTTGGACAGTGGGTTTCCTGGTAGTGTGCTGAACTCGATTGTCCATTCCTCTTTCTGTTTTGCACTCTTGAACTGCTTGTTTCCATTATTATGAAAGTAATGGAAAATGAGAGTATCCTAGTTTGGAAAAAAAGTATTCTGAATCAGAAGAATAACAGCTAGTACAACCAGCTAACTCAACATTGCTGTTTCACCATTCACATTGTGCCATGCTGTGGAATGAAGTCACACAGAGTCCTTACAAATTCTTCATAAATCACTTAGCAATTTGTGTAAACACAAAATCGCCTTAAAAGTTCCTACTTCCATGCCACAAGTAGTGTGAAATAAATGTTCATTTTAAATAGTATACCTATAAACTTGTGGTTTCTAGGTACTACTTGTGTTTTAACTAATGCTTTATTGCAGGAGTTAATATTTATGGTGGGCCTGTTGCGCATAAAACATTGGGCTACCCCAAAGCAGATTCATTACATCTGGAGTACAGTTCTATGGCATGCACGGTTGAGATTGTTGATGATGTACAATCAGCAATTGACCATATACATCGCTATGGAAGGTAGCTAAGAGTTATTCTGTACTCTGTTTCCCTTATCTGATTTTATATTTTTTTCATGAGAATCGAGATGGAACTGAATTCTCTCTGCTGTATGTTCTATTTTCAGCGCACATACAGATTGTGTAGTTACTACAGATGATAAAGTAGCAGAGACCTTTCTACGTCAAGTTGATAGGTATTTGTAAAAGAAAGTTTATGTCTTCAATTTTATCTCCTGTATGAGTCCTGATGAGTTAACAGATGCCTTATGCCATGATTTCTGCTATTGCTGTCGATAAATTTTCTTTCTGATATTCTATGAGGATTAGGTGTCTAACAAGTGCTCTATTCTACTTCTAAAATTTCAATAGTGCTGCCGTTGTATGCAATGCAAGTACAAGATTCTCGGAGGGGCTCGTTTTGGACTTGGCGCTGAGGTACTTCCAACATTATATGTTTGTTTGTTTGTGATCATTTACCATTATGTCTGCATCTCTAATCCTTTGGAATATCTTGAATAGGTTGGCATAAGTACAGGGCGTATACATGCCCGTGGACCTGTGGGTGTTGAAGGTCTCTTAACTACACGATGGTATGTGGCCAGCTGGCTATAATATGTTAGCTACTGAACAGTACAGACCTATAAATTATTGTGAAAAGTTGATATCATGCAATAGCTCACTTCTGTGTAATTTAAGAGCACATGCATTCTGATAGCTGGACTATAAAAATTGACCGCTATTCTTCTCATGAGGATTGAAACAAATGTAAAAAAAACATGAAACAGTCCTGAATGTTGGATGATTGATTTTGATATGTAGGCTCTTACGAGGGAAAGGGCAAGTGGTGAATGGTGACAAGGATGTTGCATACACCCATAAGAGTCTTCCTTTGCAATGAAGTTTGCTTCATGAGGTGTGCTTCTGATCTCACATATTCTGTTTCAAGATTTATTTCTTAATTCTCATGTTTACCTACTCAATCAACCAAAAACCGTACAGAATATACTGAAATTTCCTTATTCAAGTTTGTGTGTTAAAACACAGATCCAGACGTCTTCTCATATGGTTCTTTACTTGTTTATGTGATGGGGCATACTAATCTAATACTAAGCAACTATGCAGTTCTGGCTTCTTGGTCAGGCTTCGTTGAAAACCATGTGAACCATGATCGCTTAATCAGACTACAATGAAAGAGAACAGTGAATCTTGTGAAGATTGAGGGGGCAGTGAATCAATTAATTTGTGTACAAACTGTCTTATTGCGGCGGTTTGGTAGGTTAGTTTGTGTGAGCTTGGAGGCACCGGCTCTCCAGTATTATAAGTAATAAAAAGCAGCGATGCTAGGAGTGAGCTGAGCTGAGTGAGTACTAATGTATCGATTCTGTAAGCAGTATGTTGCTTGGGACCAGTGATCCAGCAGCATCTGCAATTTCTCGGTAGTCGGTACACTGTAACTGTTGTTTCTACACTTGTTCTATTGTGGCGTCCTGGGTTTCTAATCTGGGGCTGATGTTTTTGTGGTTTTGCTTGCTCCTGAAGCTGTGTGAGCTCCTGAAATAATTGTTTGTGCTATACATGCCATCGGCTGTGGCACTCAAATTTGTTGGATTTTGTTGTCTTTTAACGCTCCCAATCTGTCTGAACATTGGGCGTGTCGTTTGGAGAACCGATTGTCCGATTGTCTGTCCACCATTTGGTTTTGCTGGTCATGCCCTCCTGCCGGCTGTCGATCATGTCGCATCAAAAGACAAACAGTACAGTACATTAGGGACTAAACCTGACATTAAGCCAAACGATCCCACTAATCCCAGTGAAGTTTGGTTGATTGGGTTATACTCCCTCCGTTCCAAATTAGTTGACTTGGGTTTGTCCAAATACGGATGTAGTATAGATGCATCCGTATTTTGATAAACCCAATTCAAGTAATTTGGAACAGAGGGAGTACAATTTTAGAGTTCGGAATAAGCACAGTAGGAGGAATGCATCAAGGAGGCAGTAAGCTACTGTATACTCCCTCCGTATCAAAATATAAGTCACTCTACCTGTATCTAGACATGTTTTAGTGCAAGATTAATAACCGAAAAATATTACTCGAAATTTGAATTTGACTCTACCTCAGGAGGTTCTCTTGTCAGAGTGGTTGTTCTGTGACGCTCAAGGTGGTTTTCCCCATTAGCTCTGCGCTTTCTTTCCAGGTCCTCTTTACTCCCGCCTCCTACTCCTAGCCTGCCATGATGGAGCAGGCCTTCGTCCTGGTCCCTTTCGACCCTTGCTGCTAGGTCCGACGTGTTGGTTTGAGCTTGCAGAAATTGAGTTTTACATGTCCAGTTTTTGGTTCGGTTGACATTTGGTATTTTAAAACATGAAGTGCAAGTTGTCATATAGAATCTTAAGCAATATACGACATCATAAATTGCAGAATATTTGGATCAATATGTAGTTAACAATGGACATTTTCTAAACTGAGCATGGATGCGTGTTTCTGACAATACATATTAAATCTGTTCCATAACACATGGACTAAACTGTAAAGTATTATGTATTTTGTAACAAACATTACTTTGTTTTACAAGTTTAGCTTGGGTCACTCTCTTCTACGGTCTGCTGTCACCTTGTTACTTCATGTGAGGCTTTGACTAACTGTTGTTGGTTGTCATCGAGGATGTAGAGATGCAATGCATCAATAGTCGAAATTAAAAGGGTAAAAAGTAAAAAAACTGATCCTACATAGTGACAGATTAAACATATTCTGGCATTTGGAATGCTAGGCGACTTGGTCTGTAGTGCCAAGGAAGAATGAAGCAATGCAATTACCATGAGTACAAAGCGAACGTTGCTAATATTTTTCTTGGACCATTTCATACATGAATTTGTGAAAGATTCGTCCTATGGGCCATCAGAACCATCACCGATGTCTCAATAATAGTTATTATTTCCAGCAGACACTTTTCATGTAATCTTATCCATTTTCCACTAGCAACCATTGTGTAGACTGTTATTTTCTGGCTCCACCATTGCTTTGTTCAAATATTCCATAGAGAATGGTTGATAATAAAGCAATAAAAAGTTTAGCAAGGTTCGACAGAGAATGGTTGAAAATAAAGCAATAACAACATCTATTTTCACAACTAAACTGAAGCGTAAGTTAGAAGGTTGCAACATATGTTGATATATTATCTGAAGATCTTCTGACGGGTGACTTGCTAAATGTGGTGATGTCTGCCAAAAGCTCGATATAAGTGTTGTGGCATAATGCAGGTGTTGCAATTGCTTCAAGATATTTCCTGAGCGTGATAACATGAGCCATGAGGGAAGTAATGTTTTCAATATGAAATCAAAATGTATTGAAATCTTTAGCATTCTTTGAAAGATGTGTAAAACCAGTGTGGATGTTATGATAAATCGGGGACTTCTATTCGAAAGAATCAAAGGTCATATTCAGTTCAACTGTTATGTCGTCTAAATTATTCCCAATTAACGCATATTGGTCATTGATGACGTATTTTCTAAACTTTGAGTTTAACTCCATTCAATTGTTCTTTTCACATAACCTTGTTTGACATCCAAGAGTTAAATTTAAGAGATTCACTTTGAACAATCATCCAAAATTTAATGTTTACGCACGCTAACCTAATCGGACGAACTTGAACTCCAAGGTTTCTTTCCTTGGAAACAAAACCCAAACGCCAAAAATGGCAAGCACCAAGTGAAGGGTTAACCAAGATCTTTCACTCTACAAAGCAAAAGCAACACCGACAAACAACAAAAGAGCTGGTCTAACATGTATGGTCCACACCGAATAACTATGTATATTTTAATGTTAAATGTCTGAGCTATTTTAAAATGAGCAGGGAATGAATTTTAGGTTAAATTTTTTTAACGAAGGTCATGCACATTTATTTCGACCCATTCCCTTTTTGTGTTGTTCTCCACTCATAAATTTGTGTTGTTTACATGTCTTGAAGACAGATCTTGAAATCTTTGAAATACTCTTGAAGGGACAACTCATATCTCTTACATTACAATATTTTTTACTTAATCCCCCAAATATACAACAAAATTTAATTATTCATACTGTACTTTTTGTAGAAAATACTTTACTTTTGTAAAACTTCATTTTAATTGTAAATAAGGCACACAGAGAACACTTTAGAGATTAACATGATATTACTATGCTTATTCAACAACCATTTCAAATTGATTTTGACGTTGAAGAGATTAGATTTCATTTTAAGTTTTGGTTATCCTTCAGAATTGTGCAGGAAATGAATTTTAACCTTCTTTGGATGTTATCTAAACTATTAGATAACATGTCACATAATTTGGATCCATTTGTATCTAACATTGAACGTTCTGAAATCTTATCACGGAAACATGTATGAATATATATATTAAATATCTAAAATGCTTGTTTTAAATAGTTTAGTTTGGAAATATTTTGCAATGGACTTCACCTAAAATATAAGCGGACCAAAAGTACCACATGAATCAATAATAAATTATCCACCCTTGATACATTATAATGCATTTGTATGTGTCATTGTCTCCATATCCAAAAATATCCACAAACTTGGTAGAGTATTCCCGAGTGTGTAAAGCTAACAAACACATGGCAAAAATTTGTTGAGTACAAAACTATCCATTTTGGGTTTAATACAATACCAGTTTAAAAAGGTTTAACATAATAGAGAATATTAAGTTCATCCTTGGACTCCCTCATCCCCTTTGATAGTTGACGGTGTTGTTCTTCGTGTCGTTTTGTCCTTATGTACTGCTACCGTACCGTATTTAGATCTCAGAATTCGGACTATTGAGCTCGATCTAAATGTGTTGCGGTAGTTATGCCACAACATCCCACTAATAATCGAGAAATGGTTACTATCAGAATATAACATCTTGTTGTATTATTATGAGATCTTGTAAAGAGGAACTTTCACCGAAAACCTAAAACGGAGTCAGGGCTTACATGGTGCCCTTTTTTCAAAAAATCGAAATCGACAATTTTGAGTTTCTAAAATCCGAGATTTTTTTTTCCCAAATGTAGATATTGTCGAGATCTACAATAGTGAAATTTCTTAACTCCAAATTCTTTGTATTTTAGGATGCACAAAAAAGACAAACGGGTGGATCTGGCGGTGAACAATACACAGTTTAAATTTTTTAAAATTTCCCCCGTTTTGTCGTTTTTGTGCAGCCCAAAATACAACGAATTTGGAGTTAAAAAATTTCACGCTTGTAGATCTTGACACTGTCTACATCTGAGATTTTTTTGCGTGATTTTTGGAAACTAAAAAAATGTCGATTTTGATTTTTTTCAAAAACAAAACGGGCATCATGTAGCCCGGGCTGTATTTGCTTGCTCTCAACTTTCACGCACTAATTTGAACGTACAACTTTAGTGCAGTTACCACTCTGATCGTCCGATGCATCAAACCAGATTCCGTATGCTAGAAAAAAGAAACCAGATTCCAGTTTCCCCTTTGATCGGTGTCCTTTTTTTTTGTAATGTACATACTTGTATTCAAACGAAAGCGAGTACAGAGCACAGACAAGCATACACACGGAGAAGAACCGGAGAAAACAGAGGACAGCAAAACTCGCACTCTCCATCTTCAACCTCTTGATCGGTGTCCTTTGGTAAGCTTGCATGCAATGTGTCTTCTGGGACACTTGGCATGACTATAGTGATTGCATAAAGGAACAATTGGCATTTTCCTTTTGGTTTGTGTGTAGAAGTAATTAAATCTAGCTTTGTTTCTTTCAGTAGATTATGTCTAAAATTGTTAGCTTTTCTTACTTGAACTGAGTTTTCTTATAATGTCGTGCAAAAAAATTATCAACGTACAATGTATTCCTTTTTGTGTTGTTCAATTGTTTTCTTTTCGGTATGCACGCTTGTCTTTGGATTTTGCACGTTTATGATCTCCCCTTATGTGCGTCCAAAACACGGTTTAGGGCATTCAAAACACGATACACTGTTTTTTATAAGCACCATCCTAGTAATAATTATGAATCATCTTCACAACTTCAACATTAGAGCTGTTACATCGACTGCTTCAATGAGCAATGATCACCCTGTATCTCTATCGGGTGACCCTGGATGTTTATATCCACACCACAATCATAGAAATTACTACACAATCATCAGCATACCCAATGCTATCTTCGGGCGTGAACTTTTGTCAACTTCTACAACAAAAGCAAGCTCAACACATGCGTCCTTATGAGTGTCGCCGTACGTCATCGAGTTGATCACGCAACCGGCGGCCAGTGCGCCGAGTCCTTGGACGTGTCCAGAGACGTCGGCGGTATCCACTGCCAGAACGCGGCTGGCGGCGGGTAGCCAGCAGTGTAAGCCGGGACGAACTTGCCGGCCTGCGCAAACGCTGCCGCGGGGTGGAACTGCGGCGGAGCCATGGCAGCCGGGTGCGGCATGAACTGCGGCGGTGCAGCCGCAGCAGCGCTGACGCCCTTGAGCATCTGCTCCAGCCTCTCCCTCTCGGCCTTCAGCTTCGTCTTCTCGTCTCGCAGCTCCGACTTCTCGGACTGCAGTCACACCGAACCATAAGTTTCCTGAACTTTTTCTTTTTGATGAATGGTATCCGGGTGTGCCAGTGTGGGTGCAAGTGCAGTATTTACCTTGAGGCTTTTGATGGAGTCCTGGAGTGACTCGTTTGACGTCTTGAGCTTCTCAGCCTCAGTGCGCAGCTGATCCAGCAGACGAGCGGCATCACTGAGGATGGCGACCTTGTCGGCCTTGGGCGGCTTCCCCGGCTCCAAGACGGCGCAAAGTTCATTGAACCTGGAGCATTATAAGACACAGAGGTGGCTGTGTCTCAGATTTTGGTGGGGGCAACTAATGAACACGTTTACCACAGAAGAATTGGAATTATCATGAAACTTAAAATCTGGAACTTGCCTTTCGTTCAGCCTATCTCGTCGGAGCTTCTCACGGCAAGCCTTAGTGCCGGGCGGCGCGCTTGACTCGGGGCGGGATCTGCGGACAGTAAACAAACCACGTCAGATTGGGCTCGTGAATTCCAGCTTGATGGAATTTGACCTGAAAAGGCCTAGGTGCGATGTCAATCAGCATCAGTGATCAATGACTAGGATGGTTCTACCGATCGTGCTTTTTTTCTTACAGGTTTGGCTTAAAGCTGAAATCAGGCTGTGAACAAATACCTTGTCTGTAGTTTCGAAAAGAGTGAAAGGCACCGGACGAAGTTGCGCGAAAAAGAAGGATTGGTCACTAAGTTGCGAAACCTCAATTATGGGTCACCAAGTTGTGGAAATGCCAAACTTTGGTCATTCCGTTAGTAGTGCCGTGAACTCGCTGACGTGGCACCGTGAGCTGCTGCCCGCTTTTGCAGAAAACACACTGGAACAAGCTAGCTTCTCATTTCGATGTCCAGTTGACTCTCGAATAGTTAACTGGACTCTTCCGGAGGGGATGGACAAGAGGAGCAAGACAGAAAAAAAAATCGCTACAGTAGTACTCATACGGAGCAGGTAGAGTGCAGTAGATGAGCGTAATGAAATGAATTGACGCCGCATTGATAACTGGTCAGAGAACTGGTGCAAAGCTCTCTGCTCTCTTGTCATCATTCATTCATTCTATACAGGACGAGGCTTATGTTATGTTGATCTCTGCATGCATGCACCGCAGTGACTACCTGCTGGTGGTGCTCACCGGCGACGCGACGGGGCGGCTGATGCGGTACGACCCGCGGACGGGCGACGTCGCCGTGCTCCGCTCCGGCCTGGCCTTCCCCAACGGCGTGGCGGTGAGCGCTGACCGGACGCACCTCGTCGTGGCCGAGACGTCGACGTGCAGGCTGCTCCGGCACTGGCTGCGCGGGCTGGCCGCGGGGCAGACGGAGGTGCTCGCCGAGCTGCCGGGCTACCCGGACAACGTGCACCCCGTCAGGGGCGGACGGGGCGGGTACTGGGTGGGCATGAACCGGGACAAGGACTGGGCCAACACCGGCACCACGGCCAACTCCACCAGCGCCGTCAGGGTGGTCGTCGCCGGCGGCTCCAAGAACGGCGGCACGGTGGCCACGGCGCTGCGTGGGTTCGGCGACAACACGGTGAGCGAGGTGGTGGAGCGGAACGGCTCGCTCTGGATCGGCTCCGTCGACACGCCCTACGTCGGCCTCTTCAAGTTCGCGTCGCTCGAACACAGCTAACTGGACATCGAAATGAGTCAACTGGACATCGAAATGAGAAGCTAACTTGTTCCAGGGTGTTTTCTGCAAAAAAGGCAGTAGCTCACGATGCCACGTCAGCGAGTTCACGGCACTGCTAACGGAATGACCAAAGTTTGACATTTCTACAACTTGGTGACCCATAATTGAGGTTTCGCAACTTGGTGACCAATCCTTCCTTTTCGCGCAATTTCGTGACCTCCGGTGACTTTCACTCTTTCGAAAATTACTACTACTAGGGTCTTACTATGAGACACCTACCAAGTCATCAGCTAATTTTATTGGACTCAAACTTTTCTGCAAATAATTTCGGATACTTTTTGAGTGTCCTGTGAATGAAGTTACAAAACCAGCAGTCCAGTCCAGCCTGGCGTTCTCTCAACTACCACTCTCTGTTTCTTACCAAGCAAAATCAGGGAGGCCAAAATCATCCAAACAGGTTCACGAAAATAGCAACCAAATCCCAAAGTCGCCCTGCCATATTCATTCGTCGGAACAAGAGAGAAGAGATTAGTACCTCTTCTTGGCGCCGGAGTTGTCCTGGCCACCGTCCTCCCTCCTGGGAGCATCAAACCCCAGTATCACGCTGCACAGCAAACAATCAATCTAATCAGTCACCGACAGCGAGTAGAGCATCAACAACCTTTCTATCCACTTACACAAACCTCCAAAGAAAAAGATGAGCAGAGTCGATGAAAAGAAGAGAAGGAAGCTGACCTGGAGACGGGCGGGTCGTCGACCATGTAGATGAACTCGGAGCCCTGGATCTCCTCCTCGACGAGGCCGTAGTCGAGCAGCCAGCCGTTGTGTCCTCCCCCGCAGCTCATGGCGACGACCGCCAAGAAACGAGAGTCAAAATCCGAGAAATCGGGCTATTATCCCGGGGCAGAGCAGAGCAGATCTTTTGAGGGCGTGGGGAGGGCACGAGCCGGGGGAGGGGAGGGAGAGGAAAGGAGAGATCGGGACGCCAGGGAAAACGAACGAGGCAAAGGATTTGATTATTCGATCTGGTGCATGTTGGCCGCTGCCTTTTGGCGCCACCAAAGCAGCACGCAACGCTGCTACTACTTGCCCGGGTGGGTTGGCCTTTGGCGAATTGGAAAATAAACGTGGGCGCTCGCTCGCGCTGAGCCGCTAATTTTTAATCGGCCGAGTTGGGTTGTGTCGGGTGGGCCGCGTCGTCTTTATTCTGTTACTACTACTTGGTGCTCTGCCTACGTGTCTGCAATTTTTTTCATTGGATCGTTTGCTTTGCTTGAGCAAACACTAGCATTGTTTTGATTTGTTTTTGCTGGGTGTTTTGGGTTTGGTTACTGGTGATCGATGGTTGACGCAGCACTGAGTTGAGCTCCTGCGTCCGTAGACTCTGGAGTCAAGCCACCCGGGTAGCGTTATTAGTTCGTATCCCTCTGTTTTTAAATATAAGATAAAACATCTTATATTTAAAAACGGAAGGAGTAGTTTTCACCGTGGAGAGGAGGCTGCGTATCAGATGCACCGAGTACTACTCATGTCATGTACAACCATGAAAGTCTGCAGTCAGCCGACAGCCTACACGTACGTCTGACGCTGTACATGTACCCCTCCAAAATTCACGTAGAACTTTTCAAAAATATATCGCTGTCAAGTATAGAATAAAATCACAGTAGAATAAATCACCTCGAGTCTGTACTAGTATATATGATGCGTCAACCTAGAGCGACGTTGCTGCAAAAAAGGATACGGAAAACAGAAGGACAAAAGCGCTATCTTCGAAAAGGGAGGTCGTTGCTAGTTGCTACAGCATGATGATGGCAACTACTTCCACTACGACTCTACGAGGCACCCAACGATTAGTTCATGCACCGCCTAAATACGAGGCATACGCGAGACTCTCCCATTATCGTATCCCACAAACGTACAAATTAACAATCTTAAATACTTTGTATTATGATCTACGCAGAGATGACAAAATCTGATAAAATAAGAGATTTAAAAATATGCATACTTAGATCAACACTTTTACCATTTTATGTAGCTCTGAATAAATAGTATTTGATATTGATTTTTTACATGTTTGTGGGATACACCATTAGCTAAATCCTTATTTAAAAAAATTAAAACTCGTAAATAGTTTTTCCAATTTTTTTATACAACAGGAGCACTAGAGCTGGGGGACTAAAAACCTCCACTAACCGTGTATTAGCTGCAATGCATCCTACTAGTAGTACTCTACTCAGGCTGGTAAGTGGGAGTAATTTTAACATGCATATGTACATAGTGCAAAATAATATAAAAATATCATAAGTAGTCGCATTAATTTGTTTGTATAACGTTGTGTGATGATAACATAATATGCTACTCTATTTGTCTCTTTCCTTATTAATCAACCGTTACACATACTTTTTTACTTATGTGGCATGCATGTTACTACATATATTATTTTCACTATAATAGTCTCATGTACAACCATGAAAGTCTGGGCCAACCAGACACGTACGTCTCACGCGGTACATGTCCCCTCCCGAATTCAAATTCAGGTAGATCTTTTTAAAAATATAGTGTCGTCAAGTAGAATAAAATCACCTCGATACTGTGGTATATATATGATTCGTCAACCTACAACGACGTTGCTGCGAAAAAGGATACGGAAAATAGAAGGACAAAAGCAATATCTTCGAAAAGGGAGGTTGTTGCTAGTTGCTACAGCATGATGATAGCTACTAGTACTAGAGATTCCACTACGAGCGTGCCGTGCGAGAAGACGATTAGTTCATGCACCGCCTAAATACAAGCCATACGCGAGCCTCTCACAAAGCTCTTCCCCACCTTCTGCTCTCCACACTCCATGGCGACATCGTAGCCTCATGCCTAGTTCAACCAATGGTCGTCATAGTGTCGTGTGTTCCACTATTCATTATCGTATTTTGTACTACCAGCCTATGCGAGCACAGCTTGCGTTACGTCCTCTTCCACGTGATTACTAGGATCGCACCATACGGAAATTTTCGCATTACTAATAAACCCTCCCTCCGTTGCTTAAAATTAAAGAAGGTGTATAAATTTTGATCGAAGTTCAACAAAAATGCTAAAATTGACTATGTTTGTAAATTTATCAACATATACAATATCTGTCATGATGCAATGAAATCGGTAGTGTCGCCCCTTTAATTCATAAAAAACATTTACAATATCTTCGATGTCAAACCGGAGTCCAGCCAAGTCGCATTTGTTCAGTAGTTCTCACAGAGTCACAGTGCAGAGGACCGCCTATCAGCTGCAGTGTAGCCCACCGAGAAGCGAAAAAGTACATGTAGGAAATTGTGTCTTGTAACATTTTATATATCTACTACATTGTTCGGAATTAAACTTTAGTGTGGAAATGTCACGGAAATAATAAGAAATTATTGATGTGCAATTATACGTAAGGAAATATACTTGAGAAAGCCGATACGTCTATACTGGAACACAGTGTATACTCTACTATCCTAAAGGAAATATACTTGAATTTTTTTATTTTCCTCGGTTCGTTTTGGCATTTCCTCTTTGTTGTTCGAGTCCTTTGCTGGTGTGTACTCTACGTCTACGACATCGACAAGCTTCTGCAACAACTTCCGGGAACAGTATAGAGTGGAATCTCTGGTTGTCCGTAGGATTGGCTCTACGGATTGTTAAAGCCTGCGAGTTTGATTGTGTATTCAAACTCGGCACATGAATCACACATGCGTGCTGGGAGCTAATTGTTTAACAGTAATAGGCTCGGTAACTGGCTGTTAGGTATTGTGGTTGTTTTAACATGTCACGAGTCCTATCTGAAAACAGATTGATTTATCTGGAATTTAGAGTCTATATAAAGGTCTCACCCTCTAGTCTCAATATGCATTACGAACGACACCACCGATAAGGCAGATAAATAGAGAGTAGGCCGAATAGCTGCTAACTCTAATTTTCCTACAATGAAGGTCTGCAGCCACCCAGCGGACACGTCTCAAGCGGTGCACGGCCCCTTCCGAGTAGTAGATAGATTGTTCGATGAAAAAAACATCGCTGTAAAGGAGAATAAAAATCACTTCTCGAGAGACCGTACTATATATATATTGTTCCTCAACCTACAGCGACGGTCCCGTGAAAGAAGATACGGAAAAGAACACCAAAACGACGTTGTTGCTGTGAAAAAAAAAAGGTTTTTTTCCCGCGAGCGTTGCGTAGCTCCTCATTCACGGTCAGGTTCGGAGAATCCCACCTCCTTTCTCAGCTTGCCGAGCTAGCTACACCAGTTGTCTTCTCCCTCGTAAAGCTCTCTCTCGGAAATCTCTTTTGAGACCTGAAAAGACCTCTACAGCATCAACATGATGGTAACCCTAGCGATTCCACTACGTGCGTGCGAGGTGATCAGTCCATGCATCTAGCGTGCGTACGTGGCGGCCTCCCTACCTTCTTTTGCTTCATGCGCCCATGAGTCCATGTCGACATCGTAGCCTCATAGCAACGCCCAACTAATGGTCGTCACTGTGCCGTGTGTGCCTCAACCCAAACCATACCTCCATAGCTTTCACCTTTTATTTCTTCTGATTTTCTGAATCTTTTATATGCGTACGTCTTCTTCCATGAGATTACCGTAATATAATCGGTTCTTTGAGCCTGTGGCGAGAGCACGCGCGCAGGCAGGCGGCAAAAGCATCTCACAACCGGGGATTAACTTATACTAATCGCTAGCTCTACTTAGCACTGATCTAGCGAGACTGCGAGACACAGTGCCCACTCTCCTGGTTCACAGCAATCTTGAGCGTTTGGAGGATGGAAAGACCGCCTATATGGCCAACTTGGCGATGCCTATGATAGGAAAAACACAGCAGCAGCATATTTCTTATCAAAAATTCAAAATGCTATCAGCTAGCTGTGAGTGATGGGTAAGAAGGCCGGCTGGAGAGAAATCATTGTCATTGACTTGTGCCTAATTGGGAGGTTGCCCTCCGCTGAACAATAGCATGCACTTAGGCGAAGTCGAGGGCCTGTCAACGGGTGCAAGATGCTCTCTTTTTCTTCATGTGTTCGAATTCGTTTTACTCTATATATATGCCATGATATGAGCTTTTGACGCGACACTAGTCAGGGCGAGCCAGAATTTAAAGATGGGATGAGAACAAAGAGGCAATGCTCTCACGAAAATAACCCGGCCCGTGTGTCATTTTTTTGACATTTATGCAGACTTTAAAATATAATTTCGACCACCAATTTTATTATAGTGCGATGTTAATTTTAACAACATATAGCGAAACTATTTATCGACAAAATTTGACATGTATAGTTTACAAGTACCAAATCCAACTATTTGTAAGGATGTTAGTGATATGTTCACTACCTCTGTGCAAAATACTAGCCTTTACATCAACAAAAGATTTTTTTCCAAAAAAATACACGGCTAGTACATAGACTCGTAAGTGGTGTTCAATTTAGTACATCAACTTGGAAATCGACCACTTTAGTCCATTAACTTTTCTATGCAATGCACCATATATATATACGTCCAAACCAGTTCAACTGAGTTGGTGACGCCGGATGTGACATGAGGACTGGTGCCTGGGTACCGTTTCGACATGATTTTAGATGAGGTTATTTGACAAAGTTACCACCGAACTTTGCACTTTGGTTCTTCACAGATTTTAGTTCATATGCACCCATCAAACTCAAAATCCCTAACTACTCAAGCCTAAAATGTACATCTAAAAACTTTTACAGTCAGGGACAACCCAAATGCACATAAACCCAACATAACATCAGAACAAGTTAGACCTAATTATCGTTAGATAATCCTAATCCGATTGGAATCGGTAGAAATAGACAATGGAAAAAGAAACTTACCGTGAATAAGAGCAAGACCTCCTCGTTCTCACCCAGGAGCGCCGTATCACTTCCACCATCTTGATCGATGGCAATGACACAATCGTCAAGCCACCGACCCAATCGTTGCTATTGTCGCTACAAATGAAACAATATGGTTGGGAGACCATTTTTTAGGAGAAAGACAAGCACATGGGATTTAGTGCAAGATTACAATGCCTATTTGACAAGCACATGAGATTCACCCAGGTTCATCACGAGGGCATCGGGTTGTGCTAGTGGTGACCAATCATTTCACTAAATGGTCTGAAACAGTACCACTCAAGGATAGGACCCACAAGGGAGTACTCCAATTTATAATCAAGCACATTATTCACCTGTTCGAAATATAACAAATTTTAACAACAAATCAACACACATCCTTTATAGCAAAAGAGGTAAAACAGTTCGCCCGAATCATATGCATCAAGATGTTCAATTAGTCTCCCTACTATGTTCAAGCCAACAGACAATCCGATTTGACAAACAAAATATTGACTCGGGCCATCAACTTGATGTGGCGAAGCAACACGAAGGATGTAGAAGGCAGGTCGTCAAGTAACATAAAGTTGCAGTCAAGTGAAGGCTAGAAGGAAAATCCGACTCATATCCAGAAACAAAGGCGGAGTCGGCACTGGTTCAAAAACTGCGGATTCTACTTCAACATGGCTAGGAAACTGAATATTGTTCAAAGCCTAGTTTAACGCGGGCACTAGGTACCAGTTGTGTCAATGAAGGTGGAAGTTGTGTGGACACTTGGGTCCATATACGACACAATGAACGAAATTTGCTTAGTTTATATTAGGATTTTTACTCGTTTCCAACATGTAATATGTAGACTTTGATTTGCATTGCAATACCAGCTGCTTTATATAATGTAATGGTGATAGCCGATTTTAGAACAAACCACACAAATCAGTCGAGTCTATCATACATCAAATTTTTATCCCTAAATCCTTATCGGTGCTTCTATTCATCGGCCACTCCTTTTGTTGTGATTTTCTACTTAATCAACAACCAAGACTATCAGCGCTAGAATCAATCCTTCTCAGTTATAGTCACGGCAAAGCCCTGATGAGGTCCCTCCCGGGTAAGTCGGACTTCGGATTTTCTTACATATTGCGCTCACAGTTGGCCTCCTTTGACAGCCTGCAGGGCATCACCCCTACTCAGGAGGGTACATGAGGACATGCTGAGTGTAGATGTGTATCGTACACTCTCAATTTTTTTTTGGTTTTAACTAAGGTAGAGAATCACAATGTACAAACATATATTTATGGTATTTGCTAGATTTGTATACTGTAGAACCCTCTATCAAGATATTCATAAACATTAAAAGGACATAAAAATACCATGTCATGGTATACATGGTAGCAAAAATAATTCCGTAAATGAATATGAGTTCATCGACCTTTTGTTTTGCTTACATGCATATTGAATTCATTTCGTGAAATGTTCTAATCTATTTTTATTGAATAACTTAATTTCAAAATAATTTTTTTAGCACCGATGGATTCTTAATAATAGAGATCTGAATTTTATATGTTGAACTTTCAACATTGTTACGTGGTTCGTGTTATTAAATTTAATAAAATTTATATCTTATTATTGTTTACTATATTAAGTGTGATAAAAAATTAACAAAATGAACTTCAAGTAAGTAAATAAGTTCAATATAAACAAGTTGCTCATAACAACATGAAGATTTTTGTGTTACCAGTCGACGAATTTACCTGAGACGTGAAGAAGACGCTTGATGCCACTCAATTTGAGTTATTTCACTCGGTACACAAATATGAAAGTGTAATGTATTTATCTGTTAGATTGTTCATATGTTATTGAACACCTTAACTCTCTGGTGGATTGTTTAACTATAAGAATCATCAAAATATTAAAATTATGACAACATAAAAAATATTAATTCATATATATATGGAAATTATTTGTGTTATGTTAGTTGTTTTTTGTTTGTAGATCTTGTTAGGAGACAATGATAGAAATATATTGAAGCTGCATGCATGCTTGTTTGTTTCAATCTTTGTTTTTGAACATGGTTTTGAAGTATATAAGACATATGTTACTTCAAGCATCTCTAGCGGAAACCCCATATTTGTCCATACATCCTAAAATTGTGTCCATTTGCGGGTGTCCGGATAACTTGTCTGGAAAGATGAGGGATTGTGGCCCTAGTGGCACCCCCAAACCTCCATTTTCTCTCTGGCCTCTATTACACTTCGGCAATTGCCCCTCGCACAAAGGCGCCTAGTGCAGGAGCTGCTCAACCTGATGATGTCGGTCGGAGCACTGAGGATACCTACAACTCTGAACAACTACTCTTGGCCATCTTGGTAGCAATCAAGTCTTAAAATATTTGATGTCTTTTATCCCTTGCAAGATTTGGAAACAAAACTTGCAAGAGCGGAGGAGGATGGCATCCACAAGGGGATACAAAGCGAGCAAGACTTGCTACAAAAAAAAACAGTAGGGAAGTTTCTATTGTGTCATTTTATATATTTTTAAAATGGTGGGGGGGGGGGGGGGGGGGGGTGAGGGTGGGGGGGGGGGGGGGGGGGGTTGGGATTTACGGATGGACAATACAATCTCAGCTCATAGTTTATAAAGTGTCAAGAATGCTTGCATACCTTCCTTGAAACTAGTCCTAGCCCTATGCATGATACTTGAGAAAGATTTTCTAGAAAAACAATGCATCTGACATGATTGTCTAATTTCCAAAAATATAGTTGTTTCTTTGATCCCATAAACTCCATCAGCCCGTAATAAATATCTCCATAAGAAAATCCCAGGATATATTATTTTAGCATCAAGAATCATATGGTTGAGATCCTTATCAGTATATCCATTCAATTCCAAGATCCCACCAAAAACACTTAGCAGAAACTACATTAGATTTTTTTTTTGCAAGGTTTCTTCTAGCCATCTATCACATAAGATGCACATCAAAGTTTCCGTGTCTCATAAGATCCTGAGTGTTCAATCTCCCGTTGAGTAGAAGCCATGCAAAAAATTGTGTCTTGCAGGTTACATGTTTCCCATATATGTGTCCAGAATAGAGCTAGAAGTGTGATATCTTCCAATAAGCGATTTGTAGATTTTCCTGGTGATGCCTGCAAGTGAACAAGTTCGTTATCGCACAATTTTGAGTAAGTATAGACTCCCATTTATATCGTACCAAGAGACATATAGCGAAGTTTCTCACAATCTGCACACCTGTATGTCACCGCACAACTGTGTTCGCACCCAAACAATGTACGGAAATAGTTTACTCTGCAAATTGTTAGTAAGCTAAACTACAAGTGAAAGTGAAGGTGAAAGTGTGAGCGTGAAAGAGAAAGAACAGAGGACGTAAACGGGGAGTCCGGAGTCACCACTAGTATATTTTTAGAACGGAGATAGTTTATATCGTTGAATATCGAATTATTCATGTATATCAGGCATACACGCCCGTATAAAGACGTGCCCTGAGTCTAACAGGTATACACGCCCTGCACAACCACGGCTAGCCTTGATAAGAATCCCGAATTAACAGCCCGAGCCTCTAACAATTTGATGCCGAGAGTAGTGTCCCCTAGGGGTTTTGGGCCAAGTTTGGGCTCGCAAATAAACGGTCTTAATTGAGCAGGGACAGCGATCGGATGTTGTCTCCACTCTCCATGGGGACATTCTAGCATCTTTGCCGTCTAACCAAAGGTTGTCCCAGCAGAGCTGTGTGTGTTCCAACCCAAACCATACATTGCATAATCATCACTTTTTATTTTTCAAACTTTATACTAGAGTATGCTACCACAATTTGTGTGACGTCCTATTCCATTTGGCGAACTGGAAAATAAACGTGGGTGAGGGCCAATGATATCGCTGAGCCGATTATTTTTAATCAGGCGAGTTGGGTCGTGTCGGGTGGGACTCCTCGTCTTTATTCTGTTACTACTTGGTGCCCTGCAATTTTTCATTGGATCGTTTGCTTGTTTTGCTTCAGCACTACCACCATTGTGCTGGTCACCCAAAAAAAAAATACTTAGGGCTCCTTTGGTTTGGAAGAATCATGTAGAAAACATATAGGATAAGGAAATTTCCAACAGACGGTACTATTCACTCATTTGATACATTCTCACTTTCAAGGCAAAAATACAGGAAAAGAAAAATCCACTCGGAGCTCATTCTATGAATCCTATGCACAAGGAGCAAGAAAAGTTTTACACCCGCCATCATTTCCTATTCCTATCCTTTTCCTTTTTTTTTGAAACTTTTCACCCCCATATATTAGGTCAGCAAGCCGCCTCATTAAAACCCCTACCAGTCCCGTTAGGTACCTGGTAGGTAAAAGAGTGCGTCAGAAACCTGCCACCTTTAAGCATCCACAATTGTTACATCATTGATTACAGAAGAAAGAAGAAAATTTGGGGGGTCGCCCTCCCATATGAAGTTCTCCTTCATTTGATAGGCATGTTTTGCTAACTGATGTGGAACCTGATTTGCATCCCTCAAACAGTGTTGAAACGCAATTTACTCCATCATACTTGCCTTCATAAAACTCTCTGCTAAAATAGCTGCATGTGGAGTCCAAACCTCAATCTTCCAATTGCAAGTTTGGACTAGCTCCATCGAATCAGATTCAATTAGGGCTGAGGAACACCCTAATCTCTCCAGAAACTGAAGACCTCTCAAAAGAGCAAGTGCCTCCGCAGCAGCTGCATCCATCACATTATCAATAAGACTAGCCATTCTAGCCATGAACTCTCCTCCCTCATTTCTTAAGACAGCACCCACCGATCCAGTACCATTTGTATAGTAAGAAGCATCGATATTCAGTTTTACTTTTCCTTTTCCAGGTTTATTCCATACCACCTTCTTCGCTTTACTAGAAGATTTATGGGCTACTTGGAAATTCACCGTGAGCACCTGAATTGAGAACACCGATTTATTTGGAGGTGCAACCTTTTCACCCTTTACAGCTTCCCTTCGCTGCCACCAAATATACCAGCAGGCAACCGCAATCGATTCCTGCAGATTCACTAAGTCCAGGACTGGCGCCTTCACCTGTTTGCTACGAAGGATGTTTTCCAACACCACCGAGCCGAGCGTTCAGCTTCAGCAACTTTCAGAATATAATGTTTAAGGCCCAATTCCTTCCAAACTTGCTTAGCACAGACACAGGTAAAGAGCAGGTGTTTAACATCATCAGCCCCTTGTTCACAAATAGGACATTGTGGATTAACTTTAATGTGCCTTGACGCAAGGATAGACATCCCAGGTAGCGCACCATGCAGAGTCTTCCATAGGAAAATTTAGATCTTAGTTGGTACTCTTAGTTTCCACAGCTTATCCCAAACAGGATTGATTTCAGCCGAACCTTGTCCATCTCTTCTTCTAGTTTTCGCTCCAAACTGATGCTCCCACTCAACATAGTAAGCCGACCTGACAGAAAACATATGTGTCTTTGTTAAATGCCAAGCAACAAAATCATCAGATAGGTGCTCACTCAATGGAATTCTGAGAATTCTTTCCACATCGATTGGTAAGAAATTCTCCCGCAGTAAATTTTCATCCCAAGAATTAGTGACCGAATTAATAAGATCATCCACCGTTTTCAACAGAATTTGTCCACGGTTTGTGAACACCTTCCTGGTTGGACTACTAGGGATCCAGTGGTCCTCCCATATGTTCACATGTACCCCCGATCCAATTCTCCAAATGTGACCACGCTTGAAAGTTTGCAAGCCCGAGACAATACTTTGCCAAGTGAAAGAAGAATTCTTTTTTGGTCTAGCTTTCAATAAATTGCCATCAGGGTAATACTTGGCCTTAAGAACCTGAGCATACAAGCTATTCGGATTGGAGATTAACCGCCAGCTTTGTTTTGCAAGCATAGCAAGGTTAAAAGTGTGTAAGTCTCGGAAACCCATACCTCCAATCCTCTTCGGGATGCACATTCTCCACCAAGCAAACCAATGCATCTTTCTCTTTTCATCAGTATCCCCCCACCAGAAGCTTGACATTGCATCATTTATCTCTTTACACAGCTATTTTGGGATTTTAAAAACACCCATGGCAAACACTGGGATGGATTGGATAATTGCTTTAAGCAAGATTTCCTTTCCACCCAAATATAGGAATTTTTCTTTCCACCCTTTCAGCCTTTCAATCACATGCTCCAGCAAATATAGAAAACTATCAGGTCGATCTAGCCCCACCATCGCCGGCAATCCAAGATACTTATCGGAAATTGCTTCTGTCATAATGTTTAGAGCTTCACACATCTCAGCTTTCACCTACACCCTGACACACGGGCTGCAGTAGATGCTACATTTAGCTTCACTCACCATCTATCTAGAACAAGCGCAATATTCCTAAAGAACTCTTCTCAATGAGGTTGGATTAGTTAAATTTGCTTTCATGAGTATTAGGGAATCATCAGCGAAAAGTAAATGGGAAACTGATGGTGCATTCCTGCACACCCGAACACCCTCAATTCCACGAACCTCCTCTTCATGAGCTAGAGCACTTGACAGGCCTTCTGCACATATAAGAAATAAATAAGGTGAGATGGGATCCCCTGTCGGAGACCCCTGGTTGGTGTGAAACCTTCAGTCTCTTGGTCATTATACCTCACTCTATAGTGCACTGATCTCACACACGCCATAAGCAGCTGTACAAACTCCTCATGGAACCCCAGCCTTCTTAGCATTTTTTCTAGAAAAACCCATTCCACTCTGTCATTGGCTTTGTGCATATCCAACTTAACCGCACAGAAACCTTCCTTGCCTTTCTTCTTGTTTTTATTGTATGCATGCTTTCATAAGCTAAGAGGATATTGTCTGTAATCAATCTACCGGTAACGAAAGCACTTTGAACCTGAGAAATCACCTCATCTAGGATCACCTTCAGTCGAAAAGCTATCATCTTCGAGATCACCTTATATAGCACATTACACAAGCTAATTGGCATGTACTGCGAAATTGTCTCTGGGGTTTCAACCTTTGGTATCAACACAATAACCGTATCATTCCACCCAGAGGGAATTTCTCTTCTCTGAATAGCCTCCAAGACCTCATGTGTAAGTGCATCACCAATAATCCCCCAACATTTTTTAAAGAACAGGGCATGTAATCCATCAGCCCTTGGGGCTTTCATATCCCTATCAAAAACAGGGCTCGTTTTACATCCTCCTGAGTGTAGGGCTTTAGAAGATCATCATTCATTGCTTTAGTTACCCGAGGGTTTACTTTATTCAGAAGTTGTGGGTTCGGCTCATTCAGTTCCATGGTGAAAAGCCCTGCAAAAAACCCTATCACCATCGGATTTAGCTCAGTTTCTCCTTCCTTCCAGCTACCATCATTATCCTTCAGTTTCTTAATCCGGTTCCGCTTTTTCCGACTTGTTGCAAAGTTGTGAAAATACCCCGTATTTCTGTCTCCATATTGCAGCCAATTAACTTTGCTCCGTTGTGCCCAATGTATTTCTTCTTGTTCAAGCAACTTCTCTATCTCAGCAGTGAGCTCTTTTTCTCTAGCAATATTTGCATCAGACAACTCTTTTCTCACCACCGCTTCTAACTCCTTTTTAACTGATCTGATTTTACGAACCGGTCCCTTCAGCACCGATCGGTCCCAGCGGTGTAAACAGTCGTGTACCTTAGCTAGCCTTCCGCCAAATCGCTGTTCTGAACCTGAAAATTTGAAGCTTCCCAGGCTCCCTCAACTATACCATGGAAATCGGCCTCTTTAAGCCAACGGGCCTCAAAGCGAAGAAATTTGGTCCGGTTCGGTTGTTGGGTGGGCTCATTCCCCACAGTCAGCAGAATCAGCCTGTGATCTGACCTGCCATAATCCAAGTTTTGAACAATAGCTTCAGAAAATTTTTCCGCCAAGCATCACACACCAAAGCTCGATCCAGCCTTTCTCGAATCCCTCCCCTATGCCAGGTAAACTTTTCGCCAGTGTATGCGAGATCAGAGAGACCACAATGCGTTAAAACATCTCTGAAGGCCTCCATGAAGTGTGTAGGTCGCGGGTTGCCTCCCTCTTTCTCAAAAGGGTAGAGAATCTCATTCATATCCCCCATCACCAGCCAAGGCATTGTGTTCACCGCCCTCAACTCACGCATTCTGTCCTAGGATA
Source organism: Poa pratensis (assembly GCA_947311845.1). Classification (NCBI taxonomy): domain Eukaryota; kingdom Viridiplantae; phylum Streptophyta; class Magnoliopsida; order Poales; family Poaceae; genus Poa; species Poa pratensis. Next base: position 32,847,216 of record CAMZMU010000060.1, on the reverse strand, counting down.
GGTGCTTATCTGCCCATCTAGGTTCTCCATAAAATCCAGTGAACCTCCATATGTTCTCTTGTCCAACTCCGATAAAATCCAGTGAAAATCTAGCTTCCTACCTCGGGATCTAAGCAATAGCAATGGAATTTGGCTTTTTTGTTCATCCGATTTTTTTGTTCCAGATCTAGGGTTTGTTCTTGGAAAAATTTCCAGTTTATGTATATTGGCAGCACCCATTTTTTTCTTTGTTCCCCAGATCTGTTCTTCAACGTGGATTCTTGCATTTTTTGGTATGAGGTTTTCAGATTCGGAAATCATGGATCCAATTGTGTTACCACATATGGAATGTTGTATATCTGACCAGATCCGGAAATCATGGATCCAATTTTGTTGGCACATATGGAATGTTGTATATCTGATTTTTTGGGACTCCGAAATATGAGCACAATACAAGTTATACGAATCTTTTTTCGTTGATGAGATGTTCATGCTAAAATGACATGAAGAAATGTTGGTGATGTTTGCTTCAGGAAGAAATGTTCATGTTAATGCTAATGATGAAAATCATATTGAAGTAATCTGTATCATTAATACTAATGATGAAAAGTTAAGGAGCTATCTCCATAATGGTGAGGACCGAAGTGCAGGAAATATGTGAATGTGAAGGGGTTTAGTGCAAAAAATCAGCACGAATCTCCAAGAAATGGACGACCCTGATAGTCGGTGGGGGTCCTCTTAGTTGTGGTGTTGCATTTTTGTTAGTATTAGCATTGTGTTGATTTGTTTTTGCTGGCTGCACCTGGGCTCATGCGTCCGTAGAATGTGGAGCCAAGCCGGGCAGTGTTACTAGTTCATATTTCTCAGTTACAGTTTATAACATGTTTTAAATATTTTAATGAGTGAATCATCGAACTGAAACACATGTAGACATATCCGAATCAAAAAAAATTAAAACATATTATGTTTGGGAACATAGGTAGTATTACTTATGTACAACCATGTAGGTATGCGGCCAGCCGCCAGCAAGACACGTACGTCTCACGCGGTACATGTCCCCCTCCCGATGAGTTCTTGTAGATCTTTTGGAAAATACATCATCGTCAAGTAGAATCAAATCACCTCGAGACTGTGTTATATATGATTCGTCAACCTAAAATGACGTTGCTGCGAAAAAAGATACGGAAATTAAAACAGAAGGACATAAAGTAACGTCTTGGAAAAGGGAGATCGTTGCTAGTTGCTACAGCATGATGATAGCTACTCCTACAGATTCCACTACGTGCGTGCGAGACGATTAGTTCATGCACTGCCTAAATACGAACCATACGCGAGTCTCTAGCTCGCACGCAAGCGTGGCGGCTTTCCCCCACCATTCTACTCTCCACACTCCATGACGACACTCAAGCATCTTGCCTAGTCCAGCAGAGCCGTGTGTGTTCCAAACCAAACCATACCTTGCTTATCATCACTTTTTATTTTTCATATTTTATACTAGCGTATGCGAGCACAATTTGTGTAACGTCCTCTTCCACGGGTGGCGAAGGATGGTTTTCACGATTCCACGGCAATGACAATCTTGATGTATCGAAATAGTGTTTATTTGTTCGGTGGGAGTTTGGATCAATAGGTAACAATAAAGATGACGTGTAAGATTTTTCAAACTTTATTCATGCTTTGATTGCAAGATATACAAAAGTATTACAGATGGATCTGGTCATATCTATAGATGCACCCGACACAAGTAGATGAATTCAGGGTTCACGGCCACATAGACTTCGAAGCCTAGGGCTTTAACTTTGGCGTGAATGCGTCATCTTGCCTCTCTATCCTTTGGTAGAATGATCTTTGGGTATGGATCTCTTTAGATTTATATATGCACCCGATAAGATTAGACGAATTTATGATTTTTGACTCTGAAGACTACAGTTCCGACTTGGCCGTGAAAGCGTGTGGCCAGCCTTCGTAATAACTAAATGATGCCCATTCCCCTGCCACAATATTACTCTGATGTTCATATTAGGGATCATTTCTTCGACTTGCCTCTCCAGCTTGTTTGGCATTTGATTTGTGGTGGGGGTTGACACTAGAACGAATTGAACTGGATTTGTTTCCTCACTGATTCCCTTGTCCACTATAAATTTGGCACAAGTGCGAATACAAATGAATACAATTTATACTGAACTTTTATACTTTCCATGTCTCATTTTTATCCTGTTATAGTGTTTAAAATATAATTTTTTGTTTGTTCACATAATTTAGCCACATAATTTGCAGTATTACTAAATATGAGTTGGTGTGTTTTTTCTATGTATACATTGAAGGATATTAAGGTGTATTTTGTAGCAAAAGTTTGTTCTAAAACTATGTTTTCCACAATGCGTAATCTATATAATTTATAATTATGTACGGGAATTTTGTAATAAACACTATCGAACAAATGTCTCAATAGTATTTTCTAGTGTCTGATTAAGTAACAATATTTATAGAAACGAGTTAAACTAGACTAGTGACACTACTTTTTCAAGGTCAAAATATTCTAGCAAGTCAAAATTTAAGCTTTATACTTGGTATAGAAATAAAGTTGGTTAGAGTAGTCAACAATGAAAAAAATAGTGTGGATTCTAGTATATTTAGATATGTTAATATTATTATTTGATATGATCTATGGAATGTGCCTATTGTTCTATGTGTACCAAGTCCACTGCCATTTTATGAAATAAAATTTGTTGCCCCAAATTAAACATGAAAAGTTAGTTGATTTTCATAAAATCTGCATGATTCACCGGAAAGAGAATAGCCTGGTAACTAAATTTGTTGTTTCTGGTCACATTATTTTGTTCTTACGTACCTACAGTCACCGATGTATATTTTTTTCCACAAATTAACCATTTTATTGTGTTAAGATACTCCTATGTCCCACAATTATAAGACGCTCATGATGGATTTTACCGTATTTCATTCACGTGGTTGACCACTAATATTGTCAAATTGTATGGATTGACTTGTAAATGTCGTCGTTACATTTTTCTTGTGGAATAATTTTATATATGTATTTATACACATAGTACATGATAAAAATATATTCACAATTGTGTGGTGTTGACCATAAAGATTATTTGTGCTTTGATTTCTTAGGAGAGTAATTAATAATAACATAGTGATTAGTATATACTTTAATAGTTTAGCCGCTTCTCTTCTCGGTGCCTTAGGTAGTCAGTCTTTTTACCCAGCCTTTGGGCTGGTCCTGGTTGACGCAAGACTGGCCTCATGCACTTATGGAGTCCCAAGTGTAGCCGGATCACATTGGTTTAGTAGTGAGCAGTCAGTCGTAAAACCTAACCACCACCAACAGAGCTTCTCTGTTTCATTGCTCGGTCCCCCTCGACTCCAGCGGCCGATTTACTGCCTGGAAACGAGCGAACCCGCTGTTACTATTTTTTTGTCTTTATTGATAAGTTTTGTGTTCGTGGCAACGTCTCGATGGTTTTTTTTGAGTCGCACAAAATAAGAGGCATGTGGCTCTATCTTCGTTATGATGTTTCCGCCGTGATCTGCGCGGCTACATTATGGAGCCTATGGTGTTTTTCCCCTCGCGGATTTTCAGCTCTAAATCTTTCGGTTTATCGTGTGGTGTTTCCATCAATCTTGGCGGTGGTGTCATTATTTCTCGTGCTTCGTACTTTGTTGCTCGTGAAGTTCTTCCCAAACAATAAATCAGTCAGTTAGCGGTTCGACTACTTGCTTTGTAAGGGGTATGTCCCGGTCACGACACATTCAACGATATTGGGTTGTTCAACTCAACCGGCTTTTTAACAGCTCTGAGGTTAGTGCAACCCATGCAGGTTTGGTCTTCTGTGATTGGGTCACCTGATTTTTGGAGGAATGTCAGGATTCGAAAAGACGAGTTAGAGACTACGATGACGATGTTATAGAAATTATATTTTTTTAATATTATCGTGTGCACACATATTTTACAGGTTTGGATCTGATGTAATATGTTTATCTTTTAACCAAAAAGTAGTTCTCACAACAGAGATGGCCGCATATCAGATACGGTGCATCCTACCGAGAAGTGAAAAGTACAGCGAAGGTCTGCAGACACAGAGTGGACGCGTCTCATCCGGGACACGGCCCCTTCCGATTTCAAGTACAGGTAAATTATTTGAAGAAAATAAAAAACTTTTTTCATGCTTTGATTGCAAGATCATATAAAACCATTAAAGATGGATCTAGTCAGACTTATAGATGCATTCAACAAAAGTAGATGAATTTAGAGTCCAAGGCTACGTAGACTACGAAGCCTAGGGCTTTAACTTTGGCGTGAATGTGTCATATTGTGTGTATATCCTTTGACAAAATGATCTTTGGATATAGATCTATTTTGATTTATAGATGCACCCGATAAGATTAGATGAATTTATGATTTTTGACTATGAAGACTAAAGCTTGACTTGGCGGTGAATGCGTGTGTTAAGCCTTGGTAATTACTAAATAATGCCCATTGCCCTACCCCTGTCTTACTCTTATCTTCATATTAGGGCTCATTTTTTCGACTTGCCTTTCCATTTCGTTTTACATTTGGTTTGTGGTGGGTTGACACTAGAATGAACTGAATAGGTTTGCTCACTGGTTTCCTTGTCCAATATAAATTTGGCACCTGTGCGAATACAAATGAATACAATTTATACTAAACTTTTATACTTCTCCATGTATCATTTTTATCATGTTCTAGTACTTAAAATATAATTTTATTTTTGTTCACATAATTTAACCACATAATTTACAATATTACTAAATATGAGTTGGTGTGTTTTTTCTATGAATACATTGAAAGATACTAATATGTATTTTGTAGAAAAGTTTGTTGCAAAACTATGTTTTCCGCAACGCATAATCTATATGATTTATAATTATTTATGGTAAAATTTTATAAATAATACTATCAAAACAAATGTCTCAATAGTAGTTTCTAGTGTCTAATTAAGTAAGCATATTTATAGAAACGAGTTAAACTAGACCGGTGACACTACTTTTTCAAGGTCAAAATAGTCTAGCGAGTCAAAATTTAACAAAACGTGCAGCTTTATACTTTGGTATTGAAATAAAGTTGGTTAGAGTAGTCACCAATGAAAATATAGTGTGGAAGTATATTTAGATATGTAAATATTATTATTTGATATGATCTATGGAATGTGCCTATTATCATATATGTACCAAGTCCACTGCCAGTTTATGAAATAAAATTTGTGCACTGAATTAAAACATGAAAAGTTAGTCGATTTTCATAAAATCTACATGATTCACCGGAATGAGAATAGCATGGTAACTAAATTTGTTGTTTATGGTCACATTATTTTGTTCTTATGTACCTATAGTCACCTGGTGTGTAATTGTTTCCACAAATAAACCATTTTATTGTGTTAAGATACTCCCTATGTCCCAAAATATAAGACACTCATAATTTTTTTTACCATATTTCATTCACGTGGTTGACCACTACTAAGGTCAAATTGTATGGATTGACTTGTAAATGTCGTCGTTACATTTTTCTTGTGGAATGCTTTCATATATGTATTTAACTTTTTGTCACATAGTACAAGAAAAAATTATATTCAAAATTGTGTGTTGTTAACCCAAAAAATCATTGTGCTTTAATTTCTTAGGAGAGTAATTAATAATAGCATAGTGATTAGTATATACTTTAACAGTTTAGCCGCTTCTCTTCTCGGTGCCGTAGGTGGTCGTCTTTTTACCCAACCTATGGGCCGGTCCTGGTTGATGCAAGACTGGCCTCATGCACTTTTGGAGTCCCGAGTATAGCCGGATCACGTTGGTTTAGTAGTGAGCAGTCAGTCGTAAAACCTAACCACAACCACCACCAGAGCTTCTCCATTTCATTGCCGTCGGTCCCCTTCGACTCCGGTGGCCGATTTACTGCCTGGAAACGAGGGAACCCCGTAGTTACTAATTTATTTTTCTTTATTGTTAAGTTTTGTGTTCGTGGCGACGTCTCGATGGGTTTTTTTCGTCACACAAAATAAGAGGCATGTGACTCTATATTTGTTATGATATTTCCACCGTGATCTGCGCGGCTGCGTCATCAAGCCTATGGTGTTTTTTTTTTTGGGTAGATCTTCAGCTCTAAATCTTTCGGTTTATCGTGTGGTGTTTCCGTCAATCTTGGTGGTGGTGTCATTATTTCTCGTGCTTCGTTCTTTGTTGCTCGTGAAGTTCTTCCCAAACAATACATCGGTCAATTAGCGGTTCGACTACTTGTTTTGTAAGGGGTGTGTCCCCGGTCACGACACTCTCAACGATATTGGGCTGTTCGACTCAACCGGCTTTTTAACGGCTCTGAGGTTAGTGCAACCCATGCAGGTTTGGTCTTCTGTGATTGGATCACCTGATTTTTGGAGGAATGTCAGGATTCTAAAACATGAGTTAGAGACGACTATGACGATGTTATAGAAATTATATATAACTTTTAATTTTATGGGGTGCGCACATATTTTACAGGTTTCGATGTTATCTGTTTATCTTCTAACCAAAAAGTAGTTCTCACAGCGGAGATGGCCGCGTATCAGATACGGTGCATCCTACCGAGAAGTGAAAAGTATAGCGAAGGTCTGCAGCCACAGAGTGGACGCGTCTCATCCGCCACTTCCGATTTCAAGTACAGGTAAATTGTTTGAAGAAAATGAAAACATCGTTGTCAAGCAGCATAAAAATTACCTCGAGACTGTAGCATATATTGTTCTTCAACCTACAGCGACGTTGCCGTGCAAAGAAGATACGGAAAAGAACACCCAAAGGACGTTGTAGCCGTGAAAATAAAAGGACACGGTCGATCGTCGTCGTTCACTGATCTTTTCCCGCGAGCGTTGCGTAGCTCCTCATCACGATCACGTGCGGAGAATCCCACCTCCTTTCTCAGCGTTGTGTAGCTAGTTGCGTCTCTCCTTCGTAAAGCTCTCTCTCGGAAATCTATCTTTTTGAGCCGTGAATTTTGGCTCCCGGGAGCATATGCTCCCGGTATTTTTTTAAAAATAGAACAAATTAAAAACTTTTCAAAAAAATCCGAAAAAATTCATGCACGTACCTGATGATGGCACGCACGATCGTGACAAATTTCGCACCGAAATGACATCGTATGCGCCCTGTGCAAAAAGGACAATTTCGTGCGTGCCATCATCAGATACGTGCATGAATTTTTTTGGATTTTTTTGAAAAGTTTTCAATTTTTTTATGCTCCCGAAAATATCGAGAGCATATGAGCCTGGGCTCCAATCTGAATTTCTGGTGAAAAGGCCTCTACAACATCAACATGATGGTAACAATAGCGATTCCACTATGTGCGTGCGATCGAGAGGATCAGTCCATGCAGCGTACGTGGATGCATGCCGGGTATTAGGGCCGGAAATGGCCGGAAATATTTTACGGACCTGGCACGCTCCGTAAATTAACAATGCAACCCATCAATATTTCTCGGAGAGGAAAAGTAAACGCCAATCCAAGTGAGCCCGCAAATACATAATTACGGAACCGACTAGTTTCCGTAGCTGTTTCATATTTTCAGGCGGATCTCTGATGCTCCGTAATTTAAAACGATTGTTTTAACTAATTTCCAACGTACCAAGCGGGGCCTTATTTCTTCCGATTTCCGAATCTTTTATGTAGCGTATACGAGGGCGAGGCACGGTTGTGTGACGTCTTCTTCCACGAGGTTAGTGGGATCGCATCACACGCCTTCAATTCCAAGAAATATAATCGATTCTTCGAGCCTGTGGCGAGAGCACGCGCGCAGACGGTCGGCGGCAAAAGGCCTTATCTCACGATCGAGGATTAACTTATACTAGTAAGCTTGCATGTGCAATGCACGTCTCGACTAATATTAATTTAGTCAAACATATTAGCAACGCTAGTTTTCAAACCTTTGCAAGTCATTTAATCGCACATCTCTTCTATCAAATACCGAAAATATACATTATAATCACTAATTGTATATCCTTAATTCTAAACTCCAAATAAATATCTTTCATATACCGGTAGACAACAGCACATCAAGTCAACAATCTTCTACACAAAAGCTTTGTGGTACATGATTCTTTGTTTGACACTTTGACATCCACTGGAATTGCAAAATTAAATTCTTTACACAAAAGAAATGAAACGGAACGATAAACAAATACTATATACAACCTGAAATCACTTGTTGATGATACGCATGCCTTTGTAACTTTGTTCCCAGCTTGTGCAACCTACAACCGTGTTGTAATTAAACTATTCAGTTCATCTTCTCTTCGGTTTGAGGCTAATATGATGCATATTCCCAAGAAACTTCCAGTTCAGTACATCTGCATTTTGGCAGTGCAACCAGAATCAAAAGCATTTGCTCGAACTCTAAGATATGAACTCAGTTCCCCTGAAAAACAGAACCATGCATACAGGAGTTGTGGATATAGGTGAGGAAAAAAATTAAGAATCTGAATTCGAACAGTGAACCACAGTTGTGAACAAAATCAACATATTGCACTAATACTTCCCTAAGGCACAGAACAAATGGGCACTTAGATGACCTTCTAAAATATGAGGCTCCTCTTGCCAGGACTATGCACAGAATATTTATCCTCTAACATAAGAGCTTGGAGGAAAGAGAAAAGTTGAGATCAGTCCACACCAATCAACCAACGCAACTGCATGTTCTCACAATCTTATCCAGTGCTAACCTCAAATCAGATACTGAATCTTGTGCTCTGTTTCTGCACAAAGTCGATAGCCGGACAGTATATACAAATCGAACTGAATAATACACAGATAAGTTCATGTAAAACACACTATAAAAGAATCAGATTTCACACTGACAGACCTTTGGTGTGGGAGCTACAGGAATGCCTAGTATAGCCTATTCAAGCACATAACCTGCGTGGGTATGTACAGACCAATTCGGGGACAGAACCACTGAACCAACAGCTAAGTCAGTAGTGTAAGGCGAAATTACCTGCGTGGGTATCTCTGCTGTGGCATACTGCTTGCTGATGGCGAGGCAGTACGGCTCGACGTTTCCATTCTCAGCCATCTTGCTGGATGAGTACTTTGCAAGATCAATTTGTTCATACGATGGATAAATTTATCCCCATCTGAATCTGGATAATATTGCAGTCGTCAACTACCTGCATATGACTATATGAGCACTTTGGTCATGAACAATTGAGGCACTTATGCAGTCCTAGAGGTGATATACGCCCTAATTAATCAGGTAATAATAAGAGAGTAGTGGTAGAGGCTGGCAACAAAGCTGTTCCAGCTCGTTATACATATTTTGCTTTCTGAACCTGCCCAAACTTGCTACTGCACTGCACGTGCTCTTTCAATAATCCCCAAACACAGTCAGTGACAAGAGCTTTATTTGTGGCCAGAATTAGTCATGCCTCCAGATTTGCTCAGCTCATATCTTTCTGAACTTTGCCCTTCTTGTTTGTCTGAACTCTACAAACTGATGTGTTTCTGGAACAAATCTCAACATCTTAACAAGGAGAACCATGATTGGCTTTAAATCAAACGCCAAGACAAGATTTATCTTTTTCAATTCTACATATGAAAAATATCTTTTGCACATCCAGATCGAAAGCGTGGACCAAAATAAAATGCAAAATCACAAAGAAAAAGGAATGACATCTGCACAGCACCGTGGGATTAAACTGCATCACGAATAATAGATCCTTGATGGCTGGTGGCCTCTGGAGAGTTGGTCTCGAGTCAACAGCGACCAACCTGCGTTCTCAGAGGAAGCGGCGTGCAAACTCCAACGCGTTAACATCGTTAGCAACCTCGCCGTCGGGCAAGGCAAAAGGGCATCGTGGTGGCGCGCAAGGAGCGGGGAGCGCCTGCAAAGGTAGCAGCCTGCGCGGCGACGGCCGGTGACGACCTGGGCGGTGATCCGCATGGGAAACGGGCGGCGTTGTCCCGGGGGCTTCGCGTGGGGAAGCGGCAACCTTCCTGGCGACGTTACAGAGGCGGCGGCGACATCAATGGGGGAGGGGAGGCGGAGGCCTTGACGGTTGCGGCGCCAGGAACTTTGGGTAGCGCGTCGCCCACAAATCGGGAAAATGACAAGAGGAGTTGATCCGTGATTCAGGGGAAGGAGAAGCGCAAACGGGGGACGCACAGCGCAACAACGTCGGGCAGGACATGTTCTGCCGGTCGACAGGATGTATCCAGTCCGTCGATCTGCTTTTGAGGTGATCAGGTAAATAGAGACCATTAGATTTTAATAGGTTTGGTTGATCTAAGGGTGCTGAATCGTCTGTGTGCACTTTTCTGGGTGGACATAGAGAAGTTCAAGTTCTCTCTTTATTAGTAGTGGAGACTAATCGCTAGCTGTACTTGAATAGCACTGATCAAGCGAGTGCCCACTCTCCTGGATCACAGTAATCTCGACCGTTTGCGGAAGGGAAAGGCAGGCCTATGTGGCCAACTTGTCAATGCCTATGACAGAGAAACACTGGTACCGCCACAGTAGCAGCATAGTTCTGATAGAAATGCTACCCTTTATACTCTCTCCGTTTCTATGAATAAGGCGCACACGTGTTTCGAGACAAAATTTGAGCAACAATATCTCAATTGAAAATATGATTATTTATTTACTTTTTAAATAGAGGAAGCACTAGCTCCGCCTATATTTACCCTTTATACCACATGTATTTTTTTAGTTTTTTTTAAAACTTATAAATAGGAATTTGAATTTATTTTATTTATAGCAAGCACTGGAACTCATGAGCCAGAATAACTTTCCGTTGCTTGCTCCGCTTCAGTAATCAACCATTAAAAAAGATGTAGCTTTGTGTTGATTTGTTTTTGCTAGCTACACCTGGGCTCTTGGTCCGTAGACTGTGGACTCAAGTCGGATAGAGTTACAGGTTCGTAGTTCTCACAGCGGAGAGGAGATCGCATATCAGCTGCATTCATCCAATGATCCGATCCAAAATAAGTGTCAAGTTTAGTTTGAAATTACGACACTTATGTATCGGAGGGAGTAGATCTTTGCGAAAATATATTGTTGTTAAGCAGAACCAAATCACCTCGAGATTGTAGCATATATATGATTCGTCAACCTAGCGAAACAAGGATACGGAAAACAGAAGAACAAAAGTAACTTCTCCAAAAAGGGAGGTCGTCGTTGCTAGTAGCTGATACAGCATGACGATAGCTTTTTTTCCGAAAAAGGTAGCCCGGCCTCTGCATCATGATGATGCACACAGCCAAGCATGATGATAGCTACTAGAGATTCCACTACGTGCGTGCCGTGCGAGACGATTAGTTCATGCACCGCCTAATACGAGCCATATATACGCGAGCCTCTCGCAAAGCTCTTCCCCACCTTCTGCTCTCCACACTCCATGGCGACATCGTAGCCTCATGCCTGGTTCAACCAATGGTCGTCACAGAGTGTCGTGTGTTCCAACCAAAACCAAACCTTGCATATTCTTCACTTTTGATTATCGTATTTTATACTATCAGCCTATCCGAGCAGAGCTTGTGTTACGTCCTCTTCCACGTGATTACCAGGATCGCACCATACGGAACTTTTCGCATTACTAGTAAACCCTCCCCCCGTTACTTAAAAGAAGGTGTATAAATTTTGATCAACGTCAAAAAAATACTAAAATTTACTATGTTTATAGAAAAAATTATCTACATTTACAATATCTGTCATGATGCAATGAAATCGGTAGTGTCGCCCCTTTAATTCATAAAAAACATTTACAATATCTACGATGGCAAATCGGAGTCGTGTTGGTTTCAGTAGTTCTCACAGAGTCACAGTGCAGAAGACCGCCGGCCAATCAGCTGCGGTGCAGCCCACCGAGAATTGAAAAAGTACATGAAGGTCTGCAGCCACCCAGCGGACACGTCTCAACCGGTGCACACGTACGGCCCCTTCCGAATAGTAGATATATTGTTCGATGAGAAAAAAACATCGCTGTCAAGAAGAATAAAAATCACCTCTCGAGAGACTACTATATATATTGTTCCTCAACCTACCGCGACGTTGCCGTGAACGAAAGAAGATACGGAAAAGAACACCAAAACGACCTTTTTTTTTCGGGTAAAGCAGGAACTATATTAATCAGATAGGGTTACACAACGATCTAGTTCAAGCAACTGAATAATTTCTTCAGGTCCTGAACCGATCCAAACTTCAGAACGGCGTTCCACTCTAGCAAGATTTGCTAGGTGGTGCTTAACCCTAACTTGACTATGTTCCACTTTTACAAAAGAACACTCTCTAATACCAGAAAACAAGTACTTAATGTCTAAAACTAAATTAACTTGAGAGGAGCGATCCACTGCCGTAGATGTGAGCATCGAGATTAATTGGGCGCAATCAGTCTCAACTCTGATCGGAAGCTGTGTTTGTTGCTGTGAAAAAAAGTTGCACAGATCTTCTTCCCCGCGAGCGTTGCGTAGCTCCACTAGTAGAAAAAGAACCTTCCGTTTGGCTCTTTTGTCCCGGTCATTATTGGAACCGGGACTAATGGGACCATTAGTCCCGGTTCGAACGGACAGGGCGTCGGCCAGCTTTAGTCCCGGTTGGTAATACCAACCGGGACTAAAGGGTTGCGGCAGGCAGCCGCAGAGGTGGGGCCTAGCGTGAGATCCTTTAGTCCCGGCTCGTATCACGAACCGGTACCCGGACTAAAGGTCCCGCATTTTTCATTGAATATGGCATAATTCATATCTATAAATTCGTAAATCGAAATTTAACAAATAAAATGTCTAAGTCGATTAGAAAAAATGAGAGGAATTCAAATATGCCATGCATATAATCTTTTGCATTATGTATATGAATTTTCGCAACATATTTTTGTTACTTGCTTAATAAAAAAGTCATTTTGGCACTTAAAAAATAGAAAATGATATTTATAAAAATATTTTGAAAAAACTCAGTTCTACAACATTGTTTGCCATAGCAAGATACACATATGTGTCAAATATGGTCACATTATCACAAACTATGGCACGGGGATGACCATAACTTGGTCATTTGACCCGAAACTTATACATGTTTATAGATGATTGACCTTTTTATGAAGAAGTTTTTTGTAAAATTTGTCAAAACTCAAGTTTATCTTTATCCTAACAATTAGTACACATAAAAGTACTCCATGCCAAAGGATTTCATTTTTTGACTATTTTTCACTTTCTTTTATTTTGTTGAAAAAAGGTCAAAATGACCACCGTGCCTATTCATCAAAAGGGGTTGTATTTTTCAAAACTATCAACGGTTATGTGATATAACCACTACTGGTGTATCTTAAAATGAATTTTGTAAAAATTTCAGAGCAAACTATCACACACTTATAGTTCAAAATTCAATTATTTTCGGAAAATAGGCTTAAAGTCATTTAAAGAGGCGAAATTAGATAAAAACCGAGAAAAATCCTAATATTGCTGGATTGTCCATAAAATATGATCTACTTTGTGTGATAATTGGATGGGTGCCATCTTTTTTGTACTTGCTTAATAAAAAAGTTATTTTTGACAATTAAAAAAATGGAAAATGATATTTATAAAACTAATTTGAAAAACCTCAGTTCCGCAACATTGTTTGTCATACCAAGATACACATATGTGTCAAATATGGGCACATTATCACAAACTATGGCACGGGGATGACCATAACTTGGTCATTTGACCCGAAACTTATACATGTTTATAGATGATTGACCTTTTTGTGAAGAAGATTTTTGTAAACTTTGTCAAAATTCAAGTTTATCATTTATCCTATCAACTAGTACACATAAAAGTACTCCATGCCAAAGGATTTCATTTTTTGACTATTTTTTCACTTTCTTTTATTTTGTTGAAAAAAGGTCAAAATGACCACCGTGCCTATTCATCAAAAGGGGTTGCATTTTTTAAAACTATCAACGGTTCTGTGATATAACCACTACTAGTGTATCTTAAAATGAATTTTGTAAAAATTTCAGAGCAAACTATCACACACTTGTAGTTCAAAATTCAATTACTTTCGGAAAATAGGCATAAAGTCATTTAAATAGGCAAAATTAGATAAAAATCGATAAAATTCCTTATATTGCTGGATTGTCCATAAAATATGGTCTACTTTGTGTGATAATTGGATGGGTGCCATTTTCCCCCATTTTTTTTGTACTTGCTTCACAAAAAATGTCATTTTTAACAATTAAAAAATGAAAAATGATATTTATAAAACTAATTTGAAAAATCTCAGTTCTGCAACATTGTTTGTCATACCAAGATACACATATGTGTTAAATATGGGCACATTATCACAAACTATGGCACGGGGATGACCATAACTTGGTCATTTGACCCGAAAATTATATATGTTTATAGATGATTGACCTTTTTGTGAAGAAGTTTTTTGTAAACTTTGTCAAAACTCAAGTTTATCATTTATCCTAGCAACTAGTACACATAAAAATACTCCATGCCAAAGGATTTCATTTTTTGACTATTTTTTCACTTTCTTTTATTTTGTTGAAAAAACGGTCAAAATGACCACCGTGCCTATTCATCAAAAGGGGCTGCATTTTTCAAAACTATCAACGGTTCTATGATATAATCACTACTGGTGTATCATAAAATGAATTTTGTAAAAAAGTTAGAGCAAACTATCACACAGTTGTAGTTCAAAATTCAATTACTTTCGAAAAATAGGCATAAAGTCATTTAAATAGGAGAAATTAGATAAAACCGAGAAAATTCCTAATATTGCTGGATTGTCCATAAAATATGGTCTACTTTGTGTGATAATTGGATGGGTGCCATTTTCCACCATATTTTTTGTACTTCCTACACAAAAATGTCATTTTTGACAATTAAAAAATGAAAAATTATATTTATAAAACTAATTTGAAAAACCTTAGTTCTGCAACATTGTTTGTCATACCAAGATACACATATGTGTCTAATATGGGCACATTATCATAAACTATGGCACGGAGATGACCATAACTTGGTCATTTGACCCGAAACTTATACATGTTTATAGATAATTGACCTTTTTGTGAAGAAGTTTTTTGTAAACTTTGTCAAAACTCAAGTTTATCATTTATCGTAGCAACTAGTACACATAAAAGTATTCCATGCCAAAGGATTTCATTTTTTGACTATTTTTCACTTTCTTTTATTTTGTTGAAAAAACGGTCAAAATGACCACCGTGCCTATTCATCAAAAGGGGTTACATTTTTCAAAACTATCAACGGTTCTGTGATATAACCACTACTGATGTATCTTAAGATGAATTTTGTAAAAATTTCAGAGCAAACTATCACACACTTGTAGTTCAAAATTCAATTACTTTCAGAAAATAGGCATAAAATCATTTAAATAGGCGAAATTAGATAAAAACCGAGAAAATGATATTTATAATAATAATTTGAAAAATCCCTCTGGAATCATTGCTTTCTATACCAAGATACACATATTTGTCGAATATGAGAACTTTATCACAAACTATTCCGTGGGAATTGTCATAAGTTGATCATTTGGCTCCATGCTAGGGGTTTTTTCATAGCAAGTTTATCGATGTTTATGTGATGCAAAATATGATATGGATGGCATATTTGAATTCCTCTCATTTTTCTAATCAATTTGGACATTTTATTTGTCAAATTTTGATTTACGGATTTAAAGATATGAATTATTCCACTACAAGAAATATGCTACTATATGACCCTCCATATTGGTCACTGAATGGTCACATATTTTAATTTGTGACCTTTTTGTGACCAAAAAACACTTGGTCACGTTATGAGGGTCACTAAGGAGCCACTGTGACCTTTTTTTGGAATTGGTCATAGAGATCTATGACCAAAAGAAAAGGTCATAAATTTTATGACCAATTTTTTGGTCACGGCCAACCTGACCATGCCACATCAGATCCAACGTGGCAAAGCTGACGTAGCAAATCTGTGACCAAATGAGATGGTCATAGACCAGATTCAGCCCAATCCAGTTCAACCTTTTATATGGGCTGGCCCAATAATTTAGTCCATTTATTTTTTTTCTCTGACAATTTTGGAGGGTTAGATGGGCCAAGCCCAATACTTTAGCCTTTTTATTTAATGCGTTTTGGCCTTTTTATTTAATGGGTTTCAGCCTTTTAATTTTAATTTTATTACAATTTCGGTCATTTTAATATGTTGCTAGTCCCACTTGTCAGCCGGTACACTTGTTAGTCGGTCCCACCTGTTAGGTCAGTCCCACTTGTCAAGTCAGTCCCACTTGTCAGGTCGGTCCCACTTGTCATTTATACAACAAACTGAACCCACACGTCAGAATTTTTCACAAGTTGTTCCCACTAGTCAGGTTTCCATATCACACCTTAAAATCACATACATATTGAATATTTCAAACAGAGTATAAAAAACATCAATTTCATAAAATAACACTAAATTAGTCTATTACAATCTTTATTAGATAAGTCTATTGCCACACAGATGTCTAGGCTACTACAATTATTACAATATATACATCGAAGAGTAGGGCTTCACACTTTCCATCTTTTATAGGTCTGGAGCTCCTGTAAAGAAGAACACCACATTTTTAGTCTCAATGAATGGAATAAATCAACCTGCAATTCAACAATAAAAAAGTACTTCAAGTATACTAGCACCAAGCAGTGAAAATACCACTATGTGGAAAGAAACCTAACAATTCATTGTTATCAGAAACATCTATGCTAACAGAATCCTGATTTATACATATGGAATCAGTAGTAACATACGATAAGTCCACAACATGGTGTCGCTCAACCAATAGCCCTACAACAGAATCAGGAAAATAGGAGTACAAACACTAAAGAGATAGCATAAGGATCGCAATCACAACCTACACATGAACAAATGGCACCGTTGCATTAAGGGGAGGAGGAAATGGGGTAGGGACTCACTGTGGAAGAGGCCCCTGAGCCGCCCGCAAGGCTAAGATCTGGTTCCTACAACTACTTTTGCAGGGAGATCGGCATAGTGGGTTCCTTTTTAATACATGCAAAACATTAGAGGAGGTTGACCAGGAGGTGATCAGGTAGACAAATGCCTAAACCAGATAGATTAGGAAAGGATTTCATGATCAATGGAAGCAAACAGCACAAATAGTGGCATTTAACAAGTACGGCAATAATTGTACATAGAAAAACTGGAGGTTTACACAATAGCATGTCATATAGATATGCCTCATAACAAACACAATCAGCATCCTCACTTTGGGCAAACTGTGCACGGCGCTTTACCTTGGTGGATTCTTGGTAAGCCAGTGGAGCAAGACATCCCAGCAATTTACTGTTAAGAACAATAGCAAGAGAAAATGAAATAGCAAGTACAGCACTGCCAGAGGACATGGGCATAGTTTGTTAAAATGTTCCCATATTAGGCAAGGCGTGCATCTTGGAACCATGAACGATGTTGTCGAAGAAAGTTTTCAGTTTCCTTGTACAAAAAAATTATTTTTTATTTTCAAGTGCGAAAAATGGTTTTTTTTTATGAAGCACCTACCAAATATATGTTGTAAAATTGGAACACATCATTTTTCAAAAATATTAGACCATATTTTATGTACAAATAACCAAATATTTGCTGATCAAAAGCTTTCAATCCACCTCTCGTCAAAAAGACAAATCTATGTCGATCGAGCTGAAAACGAGTCAAATTTGAACTATGGGAGCCTCGTAGTTTGCCCGATTTTTTTTGTAAAAATAAGTTTTAGGTACACAAGTACCTATTTAATCAGAGATATAACAATAGTTTCTCAAGATTCAAACCCTACCTACGAACGGTCACGTCCGCCGTTTTGACCGTATTTTAAAACCGCCATACGAAATTAAAAAAAATCAAAATTATGAAAATCCTTCGCATTGTGTCATTATATGTGACCTAGTATCTAGGAAAAATAACAAACTCGGAATACGACAAACATATTTGAAAAGTGTTCTCATAAATGAGCTATCATGTACGAACATTCATGGCATTCAGGCCAAATGATGAATGATATGGTGATATTCATGATGCAGTTTGTTAAAATGTACCCATATTTGGCACAAACATGTATCTTGGAACGATGAACGATGTTGCCAAAGAAAGTTTTCCATTTCCTTTTACAAAAAAACCATTTTTCATTTTTCGAGTGCGAAAAATGTTTTTTTTTTGTGAAGCACCTACTGAATATATATTGTAAAATTGGACCACATAACTTTTCAAAAATATTAGACCATATTTTATGTACAAATAACCAAATGTTTGCTTGTCAAAAGCTTTCCATCCACCTCTCGTCAAAAAGACAAAGCTCTGCCGATCCAGTTGAAAACGGGTCAAATTTGAACTACAAGTGCCTCATAGTTTGCCCGAGATTTTTTGTCAAAATAAGTTTTAGGTAAACAAGTACCTATTGAATCAGAGATATAACAATAGTTTCTAAAGATTCAAACCCTACCTACGAACGGTCGCGTTCGCCATTTTGACCGTATTTTAAAACCGCCATACGAAATTCAAAACAAATCAAAATGATGAAAATCCTTCGCATTGTGTCATTATATGTGACCTAGTATCTAGGAAAAATAAGAAACTCGGAATACGACAAACATATTTGAAAAGTGTTCTCATAAATGAGCTATCATGGACGAACATTCATGACATTCAGGCCAAATGACGAATGTTATGGTAATATATATGACACAGTTTGTCCAAATGATCCCATATTTGGCACAAACATGGATCTTGGAACCATGAACAATGTTGACGCAGAAAGTTTTCAATTTCCTTTTACAAAAAAATCATTTTTTATTTTTCGAGTGCGAAAAATGGTTTTTTTTGTGAAGCACCTACCAAATATATGTTGTAAAATTTGACCACATCATTTTTCAAAATATTAGGCCATATTTTCTGTACAAATAACCAAATGTTTGCTTGTCAAAAGCTTTCCATCCACCTCTCGTCAAAAAGATAAATCTCTGCCGATCCAGCTGAAAACGAGTCAAATTTAAACTACAAGTGCCTCGTAGTTTGCTCGAGATTTTTTGTAAAAATATGTTTTAGGTACACAAGTACCTATTTAATCAGATATATAACAATAGTTTCTAAAGATTCAAACCCTACCTACGAACGGTCGCGTTCGCCGTTTTGACCGTATTTTAAAACCGCCATACGAAATTCAAAACAAATCAAAATGATGAAAATCCTTCGCATTGTGTTATTATATGTGACCTAGTATCTAGGAAAAATAAGAAACTTGGAATACGACAAACATATTTGAAAGTGTTCTCATAAATGAGCTATCATGGACGAACATTCATGACATTCAGGCCAAATGACGAATGTTATGGTAATATACATGACACAGTTTGTCCAAATGATCCCATATTTGGCACAAACATGGATCTTGGAACCATGAACAATGTTGACGCAGAAAGTTTTCAATTTCCTTGTACAAAAAAACATTTTTTATTTTTCGAGTGCGAAAAATGGTTTTTTTTGTGAAGCACCTACCAAATATATGTTGTAAAATTTGACCACATCATTTTTCAAAAATATTAGGCCATATTTTATGTACAAATAACCAAATGTTTGCTTATCAAAAGCTTTCCATCCACCTCTCGTCAAAAAGATAAATCTCTGCTGATCCAGCTGAAAACGAGTCAAATTTGAACTATAGGTGCCTCGTAGTTTGCTCGAGATTTTTTGTAAAAATAAGTTTTAGGTACACAAGTACCTATTTAATCAGAGATAAAACAATAGTTTCTAAAGATTCAAACCCTACCTACGAACGGTCACGTCGGCCTTTTTGACCGTATTTCGAAACCGCCATACGAAATTCAAAAAAAATCAAAATGATGAAAAACCTTCGCATTGTGACATTATATGTGACCTAGTATCTAGGAAAAATAAGAAAATCGGAATACGATAAAAATATTTGAAAAGTGTTCTCATAAATGAGCTATCATGTACGAACATTCATGGCATTCAGGCCAAATGACGAATGTTACGGTGATATTCATGACACCGTTTTTCCAAATGATCCCATATTTGGCACAAACATGGATCTTGGAACCATGAACAATGTTGCCAAAAAAAGTTTTCAATTTTGTTGTACAAAAAAACTATTTTTCATTTTCCAAGTGAAAAAATGGTTTTTTTTGTGAAGCACCTACCAAATATATGTTGTAAAATTGGCCACACCATTTTTCAAAAATATTAGACCACATTTTATGTACAAATAACCAAATGTTTGCTTTTCAAAAGCTTTCCATCCACCTCTCGTAAAAAAGACAAATCTCTGTCGATCCAGCTGGAAACGGGTCAAATTTGAACTACATGTGCCTATTTTATCAGAGATATAACAATATTTTCTCAAGATTCAAACCCACCTACGAACGGTCAAGTCCGGCGTTTTGACCGTATTTTGAAACCGCTAAACAAATTTTATAAAAAAAATCAAAATTATGAAAATCCTTCGCATTTTGTCATTGTATGTGACCTGGTATCTTGGAAAAATAGAAAACTTGGAATACGACAAACATATTTAAAAAGTCTTCCCAGAAATGACCTTTCATGTACGAACATTCATTGCATTTAAGCCAAATGACGAATGTGGGGGACAATTATGACATAGTTTGTATAAATATGCCCATGTTGTGCACAAGCATGCATGTTGGAATGGAGAACAATATTGACGAACAATGTTTTCAACTTTATTGCACAAAAAATTCATTTTTCATTTTCCGAATGTGAAAAATGGTTTTTTTATGAAGCACATAGCAAAAATATGTCGCACAATGGGATCACACAATATTTATAAAATATTAGACCACATGTTATCTACAAATAACCAAATGTATGTTTGCATTTTTATCAGGTCATATTTTAAAAAAAATTGCATTTTTTAATTTTGCATTGGTATTTCAAAGAATAATTTTAAAATTTTATTTTGAATTCCACAAATCCTATGTGAAGTAATATATACGCTTAGGGTTATTTTTTATTTAGTGTGAACAAAAATAGTACCTAATAATCAATGATATAGGACATATTTACAATATTTTTGAAATTATTTGGGTTAAATTAGACTTCAAAATCAAAAGTTATGAAGAAAACAGAAAAGAACAACAAAAAAAGGACCAGCCGAGATGGGCCGGCCCATCCAAGTTGCAGTGACATTGCCTTCGATTTCGTGCAGGTTTCTAAAATGGGCTTTGGCCCTGGACGGGTTACGGTACAAGTATATTTCATGTCTTTTGTTTACACGAACCAAGCATTGGTCCAGTGGTAGGAGCTCGTGCGTGAGGGGAGGACGTCTCGGCTTCGATCCCTTCGTGCCGCGCTATTTCTTTTAATTTTACCATTCCGTGAAACCGGCCGGTGCGGGTATGTCTGCTAGGTTGTGGCCCACATGTCAGATACGGGCAGGGCGGGGAGACGGGACCCACGTGTCAGCTGGGTGGAAGCGGGTCCCACATGTCAGCTGGTGGGTATGAGCGGGTCCCATATGTCAGTAGGCTTAGATGCGGACCCACATGTCAGGAGTGGATGGGGGTGGGTCTGTGGGGTTGGTGCGAGACCCTGTCAGATTGGTGGGTTTGCGGGTCCCACCCGTCGGGCGGACAATAGGTCCTACCTATCAGATTGACACGTAGGCGAGACAGGTGAGTTGACCATCCAGTCAGAGTGCCACATAGGAAAAATTGACACCTAAGCACCGACACGTAGGCAAAACTGCTGAGAGACAGGTGAGTTGACCATCCAGTGAGAGTGCCACAAAGGTAAAATTGACACCTAAGCACCGACACGTAGTTTAAACCGCTGAGTTGGCTATCCACCCACATGAATGACCATTTAAATTGGTCAAAAAGAAGGTCATGGACCGCGGCTGTCTGGATTATGACCAATTCATGTAAGGGGACTATGACTTTTTTGACAAAATTGGTCATAATATTTTCAGATTTGATCCCTCCCAAATGGACTATGACTAATTAGTTTAAAATGGTCATAGATCTATGACTAATATTTTGAGAGTCACTATAAAATGTCATAGAGTAGCATATTTCTTGTAGTGTTATATATTAAATATTATTACATAATCACTGTTATTTATTCAAAAAATATTATTATATAATCATTGTTATTTATTCAAAAAAATATTACATAATCATTCATTTAATCAAATAAAATTTGAAAATTTAAAAAATAAAAAGTGTAACATCATGACTCAGGGGTTAATATGATTGATATGATACTATTATCAGTAAGTTCTAACTTCTTATTTGGAAGCTAATTTGGAAGGAACTCAAAAGTTAAGCGTGCTCGGGCTGGAGGATGGGTGACCGATGGGAAGTTTGACCAGGATAAGTACTTTGACCTGAGATTAAGTGTATAACTAGTTATTAAGTGTGTGGCTAAGTGAGAAATTTCAGAATAGAATCAAGAATAAAATTGAAAATAATTGAGAATAATCAAGAATAGAATTGAGAATAGAAAAAAAATTAAAAAAAAAAATCGGTCCCTTTAGTCCGGGTTGGTAACACCGACCGGGACAAATCCGCCCACGTGGGTGCCTTTAATCCCGGTTCGTGGCCAACCGGAACTAAAGGGGGGCCTTTAATCCCGATTTGCTAGTCCCGGTTGTCAAATCGGGACCCTCTAGAATCGAGACTAAAGGCCCATTTTCCACTAGTGCTCCTCGTTCACGATCAGGTTCCGGAGAATCCCAAGTTGCGTCTCTCCCTCGTAAAGCTCTCTCTCAGAAATCTATCTTTTTGAGACCTGAAAAGGCCTCTACAGCAACAACATGATGGTAACACTAGCGATTTCACTACGTGCGTGCGAGGTGATCAGTCCATGCATCTAGCGTACGTGGCGGCCTCCCTACCTTACCTTGCTTCATGACGACATCCTAGCATCATAGCAACGCCCAACTAATGGTCGTCACTGCGCCGCGTGTGCCTCAACCGAAACCATACCTCCATAGCTTTCACCTTTTATTTCTTCTGATTTTCAGAATCTTTTATATAGCGTATGCGAAGCACAGTTGTGTGACGTCTTCTTCCACGAGATTACCGGGATCGCACCACACGCCTTCCAGGAAATATTCCGTAATATAATCGGTTCTTTGAGGCTGTGGCGAGAGCACGCGCGCAGGCAGGCGGCAAAAGCCTCTCTCACCACCGAGGATTAACTTATACTAATCGCGAGCTCTACTTAGCACTGATCAAGCTGAGACTAGACACAGTGCCCACTCGATCTCCTGGATCACATTCACAGTGCCCAATCTTGAGCGTATGGAGAAGGGAAAGGCCAGCCTATCTCATGTGACCAACTTGTCAAGGCCTATGATAGGGAAAACACAGGTTCCTTCGGCCACAGTAGAGCTAGCACGGCATATTTCCTATCGAAATGCTATCCTTTTAGCATCGTGATGGGTAAGAAGGCCGGCTGGAGAGGCAATCATTGTCATTGACTTGTACCAAATTGGGAGGCTGCCCTCTCCCGAACAATGTCACTCGGGCCAAGTCGAGGGCCTGTCAACGGGTGCGAGATTCTCTCTTCTTTTTTTTGACATGAGATTCTCTCTTTTTCTTCATTTGTTGAAATTCGTTTTTCTCTCTTTTGATGCGCCACAAGGCAGGGAGCCAGGATTTAAAGGTGGGATGGGAGACCAAAGATGCAATGCTCTCACGAAAATAACCTGTGTGACATTTTTTGACATATATGCAGACTTTAAATATAATTTTCCAACCACCAATTTTGTTATAATGTGAAGTTTTAACAACTTATAGCAAAACTACTTATCGACAAGAGTTGACATGTATAATTTACAAGTACCAAACCCAACTATTTGTAAGGATGTAATTAGTGACCCTGTTCACTACCTTTGTGCAAAATACCAGTACATAAACTTGTAAGTGGTGTTCAATTTAGTACATCAACTTAGAAATCGACCAGTTTAGTCCATTTAGTTGTCTATGCGATGCACCATAGGTCCAAACCAGCCCAACAGAGCCATTGACGCCGATGTGGCATGAAGACATGTGCCTGGGTACCTTTTCGACGGGATTCTAGATGAGGTTATTTGACAAAGTCACCACAAAATTTTGCACTTTGGCTCTTCATACATTTTAGTATTTATATATGCACCCATCAAACTCGAAATCCTTAACTACACAAGCCTAAAATGTACATCCAAAAACTTTTACAGTCAAGGAGAGCACAAATGCACATAAACCCAACTTAACCTCAGAACAAGAATCGTCGGAGAGCACAAATGCACATAAACCCATCAAACTCGAAATCCTTAACTTCCATCCTCTTGATCGATGTGGCGATGCCACCATCGTCGACTCAGTCGCCGCTCATGTCGCTACCGTTGAAACAATTTAGTTGGGGGTTCGATTGTGAGGAGACAGACAAGGACATGTGGTTGAGTTCAAAATTACAACGCCTATTCGATCGCTCGCCTCCCCATCAAGTGTGGTGCACGCACAAAAATCTCACATAAACGATACCCAAGCTAGGTTAGCGTACCACGGCGGTGTTAGTAGCTCAGTTGGACTAGTTCGGACCCGTAGTGTATCACTTCGGAAAGATAATGGACTAACTGATGGATTTTGAAATTGAGGTACTAAACTGAACATCGTTGGCAAGTTTCATGCATTTACTGAAAATAGCAGCGATATCAAATCGGGTGAAAGTACGTATTTGTAACCAGTCCTGTTTGTAACGTATTCCTCCCAATTTAAAAGCAACAAAAGGTGAAGGAGCTAGTAAATACTAGATTTTCACCTGATTAATTGATCTTTTCCTCCACACCTCATCAATATCGACACATATATAGAGCCTGATATATCTTAGTAATATCTAGGGTTTCGCTATATGACTCACAAATGCTGTAAGCGCTCAAGGACTCCTTGGTCTCGATCAAGGTTTTGGTTACCGTTCCAAAAAAAATCCGGAGGGACCGTTACCGGAAAATATCGGCCGGTTACCGGACCAAAATTTTGGCTAGAATTTAGGATTTAAACATAAAACATTGAAATAAACTCAAATTTAAATTTTCGGAGGACGAATTCAGTCCAAATTTGAAGATTCCGGGATTTTTCACCCGGTATATGCAATTACCGGGGGTGGCCGGTAAATCTGGTTACCGCGCGATTCTGGCCGGTAACCGAAACCCTGGTCTCGACATAGATGAAGGCCCATGCATCCGAGCAGCTTTTGATATCAGCGACCATCGTCCCCTGATTGTTCTCGTTGATCAGCACTGAGCCACGCAAAACATTATTGATGCCGATCGGCCTGTGTTTATACAGACCTCCGTAGCCCCATGTCAGCATATGCCCGCTACCCTGAATGAAGTGCGGGCGTGTGAGACGATGGTGGCTACGCGGCGAGCACACGTGCAGATTGTACCTACGGTCCAAGCGTTGTGGTTTCCCCATCGCAGTAGTAGTCTCCATGACCCGCACCATCGTGGTGTGCATCCACGACATGGTGTCCCGATAGGCAACTCCCAGCATCCCCTGCACCACCGTGAGGAACATCCTGCCTGCAGGGCTCGATGGTATAGCATCGATCGGTGTGATGGTCTCTTCCTCGAGGTCGAATGCCATGACGTTTCCGGCGACTGTGGTCCAGTACGTCGTGCCGTTGATGTCTACAATCCCGGCGTCAAGGTTGCATCTCGAGCCCGGGACTGTAACCACAACGTCCCGCCAGGTCTTCTCCCCAAGCGTGAACACCTGAACACTGCGGAACTCCAGTTCCTCCTGGTCAAATCGGCACGGTACGTGCACGACCTTGTATCGCCCCGTCGTCGGGTGGTACCCGAAGCTGTATGCCTGGTGCCAGCCTCCACGGTGGTCTCGGCCAGCACCGACACCAGTACACGGCGGCGGCAATGGCAGAGGCGGGACGTCGAGCGTCTCGCCGGTGACAGGGTTGGCCACGGTGATGGCGCCGCCCGACACCCCGTCGTCGCACAGGCAGACCAAGCCGTTGCAGGTGCCGACGATGCGCATGCCTCTGCAGCGGGGAGGCGTGATGCTGGTCCACAGCTCCTTTCGGCGCCCCGTTTGGTCGTCCATGACGAACGCGGCGCCCTGATCGGTCGCGACGAGCGTCTTGGAGCGGCGCAGAAACGTGCGCTTGTCGATGAGTTTGCGCCATTGTCGGCAGACGAGGCGGAATTCACGGCGGGTGTTGGGTGGAAGACGTCGCAGGATCTCAACGAGTACGTCTGTTGGGAATCGCCAGCTGGTGCCCGAGCACTCGTGCGGATCCATTGCTGCAACTCGGCGGTGTCTACTCGATCGAACGTCGTCGATCGGTGGACGATGGGTGTCGACGGCCGTCAGCTCGGTTGGGATCTCTGCCGATTTGTTGTCTTGCATGTTTCGGTTTACCCTGGATATATATAGTTAAAAAAAAGGTTTACCCTGGATATACATGGGTAGCGTGTTTTATACATGGGCTTTTGTTTTTCATTTTCTAGTTAACCGATTTGGGCCATTAGAGCTACACATGTGCTTAAGGCCCCAGATAAAAAAAAATTACAAAAAATAATTGGGCCTTAGGCACATGTGTAGGCATTGTATTATTTGCATATGCTTTTTTTCCCATCATTTATATTTCCTTTTTTTTCGGCTTTACATGTGTCGCGGCTAACAATTGGAATTGAGGTTTTCGGCTGTAAGTGGCGTTGTAACTGACATATTTTTCTGTTGTGGTTGGGGTTGCACTTCAGTTGCAAGTGGAATTGAAACTGCGATTTTTTTTTTCAATTGCAAATGTGTTTCGAACTGAGATTTTGCCTAATTGTAAGTCGGGTTGCAACTGAGTTTTTATTCCAACTGCAAGGGTTGTGACTGAAATTTTTCCAGTTGCAAGGCGTGTTGCAACTAAGATTTTTTTCTTACAAATCGAGGTTGCAAGTGAGGAAAATGTGATTGAATGATAGTTTTGTGTCGTGATTTATCCTAGGTGGATTTGCAAGCATGTTTGCAACTGTTATCTAGTAACTTTAACTAGTTTTTCGATTCTCTTTTTTGTATATCATGTTTTATTGTTGAGTAGCTTTTTAGGTCATAGGCAGTATGTGACAACCAGATAGACCCAAAAAAGCCCATAGGCCACAGGAGAAGTACTACACGAGTAAGATGTTAAACGAATAAAACTAGCCGTACAAAACGAGGCAGTCGCCAACTAACTGAGACTAGTCTAATTCTCGGTCAGTTTATGTGTTTGACGGACCCTATTTTTTTATGTGAAAGATATTAACCTATGTGTCTTAAATATTTTTGTATCATATGTTAGGAGAACATTAATCATACTCTAGAGTCTAGATGGATTTTGGTATAGCAAGAACTTTCAGTCAATTATTGTTGGGAATCGTAGACAGAAAACAAAAAAATTCCTACCGACGATAACCTTAAACTAGCCAAAATCTATACTATGCAGATATACTAATATGGAGGAGATCAGAATACATACCCTTGTAGACCGGAAGCGGGATTACGTTCCCGTACAAACGTTGTCGGTGGAGACGACGGCGCCGACCTCAGGGTCGTGTAGTGGAAGAAGACAGCTCCCAGCACCAAACAATGATGCCTCGCGGTTCCACACACGTACGGTGTGGATGACAACCTCCGGGCTCCAGATCCAGCAGAGCAGCGCAAGTGGAAGAATGGATCTAGCAGTACGGCGGTGTGCGTACAGTGGAGAAACTTCTCTCAAGCCGTGCGCAGCCCCAATTGCGGAGCTACAACTTAAACGGATGAGAGAGGAGAGGGAAAGGTGCAATTTCAAAGGCATAGGTGCATCCCTATATAAAGGAGAGGGAGGGCAGCGAACTTTGCTGGCCTGGCCATGTGGGACTATTCCCACATGGCTAGCCGCACCACCATGGTGCGCCGGCACTAGGTGGGCCCCATCTAGCCCACCTAGGCCGGCCGGCCTCTCTCCCCTTTTTTTTTCCTTTTGGGGGTTTTCCCCTAATGGGCCTCTAAGGCCCATATAGGTAAAAATATCTTTAAAATTCGAATTAAATTAAAATATATATATTTAATAACTAATAAAACTTATTAATATTAAATACATATTATTTAATTCATTCGGACTCCGAAACATCTTTTGTTGCCATCTGATCTCCATCGGACATGTCTGGAATACTTCCGGAGTCTCCGGTTTCTTTTCTCTCTTAAATCCAATCTAATCGTCACCCACCCTTAAGTGTGTTACCCCACGGTTCGGGATCACACCAGACATGATCGAGACACGTTCTCCGATCAATGACTAACAGCGGGATCTGGATACACATGATAGCCCATATGCATCCACGAGTGTCTTTTATCATTTGAACCTTTAGACGTCCAGTCTTATCCTCTTGCCTGGCGATACTTAGATTGTCCGAGCGTCGTTCTCCGGTGTCACGATTACCGAGCATGACCTCGTCATCGACAAATCTATCTTTACTCGTCTGTGATATTACATCCCCGTGACCTAGTCACATGCTTGCAACCTCATTGATGTAATCTCACCGAGTAGGCCCAGAGTATCTATCCTGCTATGTGGATTGGCAATTCCTGCTCTCGATCACTTGCTTCTACTGCTTCCTTCCGATACCCGAAAGTGTCACCTTTATTGTCACGCTATATAAGACATACCGTTTGATGCGATCAGCCGCACCTTCCAGAAGCAGAGATTTGATATGATCTTACGGTCAAAGGTATGAACACTACGTTTCAATATTTTGGGTATGTCCATCAAATCATTCACCCAATGATATGACTCCGTTGTCAACCGACGTGATTGTCCATGATCAGAAAATCTTGATCATCTGTGACCCAACAAACCAGTTAAATAGAGGCTACTAGGGACCTGATTGTTTACATACCACACGTGTATTAATGTCTCCGCGTAATACAGTTATAGCATGGTACAAAACATATATTATGAACAATTGAGATATGAAAAATAAAATCACATACCACACGTGTATTAATGTCTCCACTTGCACTAGAGTACAATTTAATCTAGTTTACAACTTGGTAAAAGCTTAACACCTATAGCAATATTGGTGCACGCTTGTCTCGTGGAAGAGGAAGCAAGTCAACAGATCTAGATCTGTATGTGCTTTGCAACACTTCTGTGTCACCTAGTTTGACATCATCCCGTATCATATGATAACGGTGAAATATAAACTTTGTCGATGGAGTGAGACTCAAAATTTCGCATAGCATGAGCCTTAAAAATCTAAGAAATCTATTAAGGGAAACCAGTCATGCTCGGGAAAACAGCACAGTCCAATCACACTCGCTACTTCCGAAATAGCCATATATTCCTATACCTATGTAGATCATGCGACAGTGCATTCATATGCAATTTCGCAAGCTAACCCTTCTACGATAGTGCATTCATATGCAACTTCGCAATCTAACCCTTTCTTCCAAACAAAGGATTTCTCCTGTATGAGATTTCTAGCCGTATGGGTCAGTGTCATAACTTGCATCATCGTAACCCTTTTACGACAAGTTGTATCTTCACTCTCACCATACAACAAACATATCTTCAGTTCTCTGTAGACACTGAAGGAAATACTTAACATTTGTTCATTGATCCATCCAGGGATCACTCTAGAACCTGTTCTTCAACCAAGAACTTGGGTCACACCAAGTCGAGTTTTCAGTATGATAGAATCTATGTCTGTGGCATAGAGGATGTCGGACATCCAGTTCTTTCAATCACTGAAATTTAATATTTTATCTAGTCATACAACTAAGAACCTTTTTCTTCGCTTATTCTATTCTGAAACATTTCAGAATTTTGACCTAGAAAAATATTCCTGACCTAATGTTATTAAGCCCTCTTGATCTATACAAATTACAGATCTAAAGCCTAATACTCTAAACTTCATTCACAGAAAATTTAGTCACTTAAATAATCATTCATACTTTACTAGAGGATCTGTATCATTCTCTATATGTTATTACATATAAAGTTTTGAATGACACCTAGCTCCCACTCAAATATACCTTCCGCATATAAGACAAGGGAATTTCCTTTTAGCTCCCACTCAAATATGCCATTCTCATATAAGATCAAGAAAAGCTACTTAGCTCCCACTCACTTCTTTATAAATACAAGTTTCTTCATGAACGACTCCAAAATCCTTTGATCACATCATCAAAGTGAAGATTCCAGCTCTGATATGCTTGCTTCAGGCCATGAATGGACAACTGAAGTTTGCATACGTGTCTAGCATTCTCAGGATCAACCAAACCTACTTGTTGTACTGATTACAACTCTTTCTTAATGTTGCCATTAGGGAACACGGTTTCTTTATCCACCTATCAATTTCTTAATTGAAAATAATTGCTAGAACAATCCTAAATAGACTCAGGTATCGCCACTTGAAACAAAATCTCATTGTGGTCAACTTTTGAATTTGTCAAAACTGTTTCATGACAAATCAAACCTTATAGACGGTTGCCTTTCCTTCAGCGTCTATTTTATCATAAAATCCATTTACTCTCAACGGCCTGGATGCCATCAAGAAGATTTACCTAAGTCATTACTTAGTCATTGTACATGGATTTTATCTCGGATTATATATGGCTCATAGCCATTTCTCGGACTTAGGTTCACCATCGCTTCTTTGTAGTTCGTAGGTATTTTCATGTTCCATTAACATGACGTTTCATAACAAGATAGTCATAGCACATAGTGCGGTAACCATTCTCGTATGCCTACGATTTTAGTACGAGCTTAAAGCATCATGATCATTATCATTAGCTTTCTTTCATCTATGGAGGATGATATCGGAACAGTTTCCGGTATCGGAACAATTTCCGTTGCGTCACTCTGATGTCTGGAGGGAAGTTCATTAACTCCGTCTTGCTCTACTTTCTTTCCCACTTATACTTTCGGACAATAAACTATTTCTTTAGTAAGATATATTCTAGCAACAATTTTGCCTTCTTGTCGTGAGACACGTACCCAACTAATTCTTTAGGTACACTACAAGGATTTAACCATTTTAGGTTTGATCATATCGAAACACTAAAATACCGACACGACAATCTAGGCTAAAAGCCATGCCATAACTCATATGGTATTGTCTTCATGGATTTAGATGGTTTCCCTATTATCTTAAGTGAGTGTTTTGTTCCTTCCATACGACTCTAATGATCATAAAAATTTGATAAGAGATTTTATTGATCTCACTCAATCCAATAGCGTGTGATTACGACGTTCTAACCCACCATAACATTGTGGTGTTCCATACGGCGTAATTTGTGGAAACTATTCTCACAAGTCTTTCAATGATATGCCAAACTCATAACTCAAATCTTTATTTTCTCGATCTGTATCGCAGGAAATTGATTATCTTGTTAAGTTTAATTTCCTACTTTACTTCTGAACTTATTTGAATTCATCAAATTTTCTAGACCAGCATTTCATCAAGTGGATACCCATATATCGACTTAAATCAATCATTAGTAAAGTTTTACTAAATAATGATTTCCACTACACGTTGAAGTACTTCATTGATCCACACACATCAATTATGTATAATTTTCAATAAGTTACATGCCCGTTTCCAAAAACGGTGTCTTAGTTATCTTTGCAAGTGTCATAGGATCAAAATCTAAAGACTCGGTGATCCATCGGAATGGAGCTTCTTTATGCTTATAACTTTGACATGACTCATAACGTTAGTGCCACATGAATGTGGTGTCATTACTAAGTTTGTATCCTTTGGCATTTAATGTTATAAATGTGACCACTACCATCTAGATTCACATATGAACATTATATCCACGATCGGTGTACGATCATTAAAGATATCGCTCATAAATGTAGGACAACGATTTATCACTAACAGATATGAACGATTGTCTCGCAAGAGGGAGACACACTTATAATGATCATGCTAACAAGCGATCAAAAGAAATATTTGTTCAAATCCAAATTAATCCAAATGGCGGATGTCGAGAGAGAGTGTCTATGGCCATCACAACATGTTTGCCTGCCATCATCAACACACATTTTCTCCTCATCCTTCCAAGCCATTCAAGCAGAAAATCTTGTATCACTAAACAAGACCAGTATCAACACTTAATCACTGCATAGAGTACTTGTTAAGGTAAAACATTCATAACATGTATACCATATATACCCCATTATCATTGATGAATTTCCGGTGATCTGTTTCATCTTCTAGACTCTGCAATC
Source organism: Poa pratensis (assembly GCA_947311845.1). NCBI lineage: Eukaryota > Viridiplantae > Streptophyta > Magnoliopsida > Poales > Poaceae > Poa > Poa pratensis. The sequence continues at coordinate 32,814,972 of CAMZMU010000060.1, read as the reverse complement.
AAGAATTCATGAAGGTGAATGATTCTCCTTTCATGACATAATCTATGACAAACCATTTGCACCTGGCAACGTTGTCTGTCATCCAGTGATCGAGTTGAGCGAGGTGTCTCAATGCCATCAAATATGACCATTGTCATCAAGTATGACCAATGTCATCTAGTATGACCGCCACATGCTCTTTTAATGAGAGTGTTCTCTTCCATCTTAGTTGAGCGGAAAACCTGATTTACGGTGCATGCAAATCATCAATCTCAGTGACCATTCGCGATCTGTCAACATGCACCCACAGTTCAATCTCAACGGCAGAGATCATAGCATACACTGGACTATGATGAAATTATCCGCACAAAACTTGATAATCTGAATTATCTTTTCTCAGCGGAATCTCCGGTTTTATCTCCTAGCGGGTTTTGTATTGTATAGAGCTAAAAGGTTTGAAACAAGGAGTATCCTCATGCACGGTATAAAATATGAAGTTTTGGACCCAACTCCTTTTTTAAGTTTCTCAAATCGTAGGAATGCGCCTAAGTCTATTAGGGCTATAGAAGTGGTTATCATCTACAAAGGTTTTGCAAAGTATAAAGACTTTTGTTCATAATAAAATATGGGTTCAAGCTTTAAAAATAAAACTACTAGAACTCCCACTCAAGACGAGTATCCCTCGCATTGTCTTAGTGATTACACAACCCCCATCCATAACACTACCCCCATCGATCAGGCAGATAGCATAACTTCAAAGGTAGACATCGTATATCGATCACATCACCGCATGTGACTCGTGCTTAACCTTTCGGTACTTGTGTTCTGAGGCCATGTCTGTACATGCTAGGCTCGCCATAACACCCTCTGACGTATTTGCGCGTGCAACGTGGCTTACACCCACTGTATGCGAACGAAGAGACAGGTATACCCGCAATGCGGTGTACCCGTAACGTAGAACTTTATTGGTGGTGCACGTCAGAGGGAGAACACTATTATCGAAATTTTGGGAGGGATCATCTTATATTACTACCGCCGTGTAACTAATATATAGACATATATATACACAATATAAGATGCACACAATCTACATAACATCTAAAATGAAATGTAATGCGACATGATATGGTCTCCTCTGGGCCGATGGTCTCCTTCGCGCTAACAGTTTACAAACAATTCAATAAATCTACCTTGACCATATCACATTGCCCCTGCAAAATAAAGTTAGACACTTTCTACTTTATCTTTTGCATGTTTTACGTGGCTGCTAGGGCTTTCGCACAAGAAACGTTTCTTACCTACGAATACAACCACAACAACGATATGACAATTGCCTCTATTACACCCTTTTCAGGGCCCTCCATTGTAAATGATATATCAACTATTGTAGGAGAGACAGACACCCGCCAGCCACATATATGGTACAGGCCGCATGTCAAGTGTGGAACCAGTCTCGCGTAAGAGTACGCATAAAGTCGGTCCGGGCAGCCTCATCGAACAATGCCGCGATATAAGCAAGTACACGTTAGAGGGTAACAAAAGTAGAATCGATGCCCACATTAAACATGTGTTCTAACTGTACAGATATATCTACGCATAGATCGGCTCTGATACCACTGTTGGGAATCGTAGGCAGAAAAAACAAAAAATTCCTACCGACGAAAACCTTAAACTAGCCAAGATCAATAGTATGCAGATATACTAATACAGAGGAGATCAGAATACATACCCTTATAGACCGGAAGCGGGATTACGTTCCCGCACAAACGTTGTCGGTGGAGATGACGGCGCCGACCTCAGGGTCGTGTAGTGAAAGAAGACAGCTTCTAGCACCAAACAATGATGTCTCGCGGTTCCACACACGTACGGTGTGGATGACAACCTCCGGGCTCTAGATCCAGCAGAGCAGCGGAAGTGGAAGAATGGATCTAGCAGCACGGCGGTGTGCGTACAGTGGAGAAACTTCTCTCAAGCCGTGCGCAGTCCCAATTGCGGAGCTACAACTTAAACGGATGAGAGAGGAGAGGGAAAGGTGCAATTTCAAAGGCATAGGGTGCATCCCTATATAAAGGAGAGGGAGGGTGATACGTCTCAAACGTATCTATAATTTCTGATGTTCCATGTTGATATTATACCAATTGTTACATGTTTTATATACACTTCATAGCATTTTTATGCATTTTCTGGGACTAACCTATTAACAAGATGCCACAGTGCCAGTTCCTGTTTTCTGTTGTTTTTGTATTCCAGAAAAGCTAGTCTGGAAATATTCTCAAATTGGACGAAACTTGGACAGAACCTCCTATTTTTCCAACACGTACACGGAGTCCAAAGGAGAGACGGAGGGGAGCCACGAGGCAGCCACACCATGGGGGCGCGGGCCCCCCTGCCGCGCCGTGGGGTGGTGTGGGCCCCATGGGCGTCTCCAGCCGCCGCCCTTTCGCCTATTTATTCCTCCCGACGCGAAAACCCTAAATACCCGAGCCATTATCCACGAAAAGTTCCAGAGACGCCCCGCCGTCAACCCTAGCTCGGGAGGGTTCAGAAGCTCTTCCCGGCACCCTGCCGGAGAGGGGAATCATCACCGGAGGGCTCTACATCACCATGCCTGCCTCCGGAGTGATGCGTGAGTAGTTCATCCTTGGACTACGGGTCCATAGCAGTAGCTAGATGGTTGTCTCTCCACTTTATGCTATCATGTTTAGATCTTGTGAGCTGCCTATCATGATCAAGATCATCTTATTGTAATGCTACATGTGTTTGCTGGGATCCGATGAATATTGAATACTATGTCAAGTTGATTATCAATCTATCTTATATGTTATTTATGATCTTGCATGCTTTCCGTTACTAGTAGATGCTTTGGCCAAGTAGATGCTTGTAACTCCAAGAGTGAGTATTTATGCTAGATAGTGGGTTCATGCCTCCGGTAATCTGGGAGAGTGACAATAACTTCTAAGATTGTGGATGTGCTGTTGCCACTAGGGATAAAATAACCGATGCTTAGCTTAAGGGTGCGCCGTTAGGTCTAATGCATTTGTTTACATTACGCACATTACTTAATGCAATTATCCGTTGCTTGCAACTTAATACCAACGGGGAACTCGGATGACAACCTGGAGGTGGATTATTAGTCATAGACGCTGTTGGATAACGGTCTATGTATTTTGTCGTAATGCCCACATGAATATCATAGTAATCATCATGTCATATATATGCATTGTCATGCGCTCAATATTTTGTCAATTGCCCAGCTGTAATTTGTTCACCCAGCATGTTAGTTATCTTTTATGGAGAGACACCACTAGTGAACTGTGGACCCCGGTCCATTCTTTTACACTGATAATACAACCAACTGCAAACATTGTTCCTTTTCATTCTCTGCAATTTACTACTGTTTTCCACACCATACGTTTAATCCTTTGTTTTCAGCAAGCCGGTGAGATTGACAACCTCACTGTTTCGTTGGGGCAAAGTAGTTTGATTGTGTTGTGTGCAGATTCCACGTTGGTGATGAGTAACGGCGCCACCAACAACCTTCAGAAGTGATTTCTTGCTCCTACTGGTTCGATTAAACCTTGGTTTCATACTGAGGGAAACTGCTGCTACACTGCTTCATACCTTCCTCTTGGGGTCTCCCAACGAACGTGTGATCCACGTCATCAAGCACTTTTTCTGGCGCCGTTGCCGGGGAGCAAGAGGATTTCTGCAAGGGGAGTTTCACGCTTCCAATCTCTTTACTTTGTTATTGTCTTGCTTAGTTTATTTTTATTTAGTCTTGTTTGCTTTATTTATCAAAAACACAAAAAAATTAGTTACTTTTATTTTCGAATTGTTATTTTTCAGTCTTGTTATCATGTCTAGCCCTGTTCCTGTCATCATGTCGCCTGAGGAAGAGATCTTCACTTTCAAGCAAGGGAGTGAGGAGAGTTTTAAAGATGCTTGGTCTAGAATTTTTGAGTCTTATGCTAAAACTGAACCTAAAATGACTTTAAGCCTGCTCTTAGTAGCTTTTATTTTGGTCTTGTTCTTTGCTACAGATATGCTTTAGATGCTGTGGTAGGAGGAGATTTCCTTCGTTATGATGGGGATCAAGCTTTTAATGCTATAAAAAATGATTACAATTTCTAGCCCTCCAATCAGTAAAATTGATTCGGCTTTGACAAGCATAAGTGATAGACTTAACACTCTTGAAACAAACATATCTGGTCTAAAAGAAGGGTATAATCAGATTCGTGAACACTATGATAATGTGCCAGTAAATTTTGAACCATCGGGATGGGTTCCCTCAGTAAAAGTTGTTATCAATGGTGAAACTTTTCATGCTCGCTGTGATATTATGTCTGAATTCTGTTTAATGCCCAAGGATATTTTTGATTCCTTAAATCTTTGGGAGCTTTCCAAATGCGAAGATTGTATAATTTTGGGTGATAATACTATTAAATTACCAAGAGGAGTAGCCGAAGGAGTATTTACAAAACTCCTGGGGATAACAATATCTATTGATTATCTTGTCATTGAATGTGCAGGAGTAGGACAAATTACGCTTGGAAGATCTCTGTTGAAACGCTTTGGAGCAATAATAGATGTGGGCCAAGGCACTATGAATTTCGCCTCTTCACCTATGTGTAACCAAGTATTTCCTAAAGATAAGGGTAAGGTAAGAGAGCTAAGCGTAAGATTGTTGATGCTTCTTCACTTGGAAACACTTGATTCTTACTTTCTGCGCCTAGCTGAAAGGCGTTAAAGAAAAGCGCTTATGGGAGACAACCCATTATTTTATTTCTGCAATTTTTCTTTTCTTTTTGAGTCAAGGAGTTGTTTACTTCTGTAACAATTCCTTTGTATCTTTATTTTATCGCATTGTTGTGCCAAGTATTGCCTCTAATAGGAAGATGATGCTAGATTTGGATTTCTGCGCAGGAACAGATTTCTGCTGTTCACCGTTTTACTTCTGTAAAATCACAGAAAAATTATTTAAATCTGCAAATTTTTGTGCGTGATCCTCAGATATGTACGCATCTTTCGTTAGTTTAAAGTTTTTCGATCTGAGCAACGTAAGTGCCTCGAAAAAATTCGTCTTTGCACTGTTCTGTTTAGACAGATTCTGTCTTTTATTTTTCGCATTCTCTCTTTTACTAGTGTTGAGTGGAATTCTTTTTTAGGGTGAAGAGCTTCACATAACATCAGTGGCAGTAGTTAATGTTAAAAGTAACGGTCATGTTTGTGTCCTTATAGAACATGTGAGTTTTTGATTGTGCACTAACCCTCTAATGAGAATTACTTTGAGTTTGGTGTGGCGGAAGTTTTCAAGGGTCAAGAGAGAAGGATGATATAATGTGATCAAGAAGAGTGAAGAGCTTAAGCTTGGGGATGCTCCCATGGATCACCCCAGCATATTTCAAGAAGACTCAAGCGTCTAAGCTTGGGATGCCCAAGGCATCCCCTTCTTCATCAGCAACTTATCAGGTCATCTCTAGTGAAACTATATTTTAATTCTTTCACATCATATGTGCTTTACTTGGAGCGTCTGTGTGCTTTTATTTTCAGTATTTTATTTTTCTTATGGTCAACTTGATTGGACCCTAGCATTCTTGATTGGGAGAGAGACACGCTCCGCTTTTTCATATGAATACTCCTATTCTTCACTTATACTTGTTGAGTATTCTTATCTAGCTATTGCTATGCTTTTAGCTCCTGTTTTGCATGCATCTCTTATTCAGAGCTGTTAGTTCTTTTAAAGAAAGTACTCTCTTGCTTCACTTATAATTGTTTGGAGAGTTTATGTTGAAATAAATTGATTGGTGTTTGGTTGGAACAGAAAATGTTGCATGTGGTAGATGGTATAATGGAAAAAGCTTACATATTCTTGTAGATCACTGTATTGGATAATTTGATACTTGTCAATTGTTTTGAGTTATCAAGTAGTTCATGTTTAAGCTTTTGTATCATGTAGTTAAAACCTATTAATGAAGAACTACCGTAAAGCTCGTTGAAATTTGGTTTGCATGATTGGTATCTCTAAGGTCTAGATATTTTCTAGTAAAAGGGTTTGGTTAACAAGGAAGACAGTGTAGAGTCTTATAATGCTTGCAATATGTTTTCATATAAGTCTTGCTGTGTCGGTTGATATCCTGTGTTTGCTTCAAATAACCTTGCTAGCCTAAACTCTGTACTGAGAGGGAATGCTTCTCGTGCATCCAAAACCTTGAGCCAAAATCCATGCCATCTGTGTCCACCATAACTACCTATATGTGGTATTTCCTTGCCATTCCAAGTAAATTTTCATGTGCTACCTTTAAACTATTCAAAAATTATTACTCCTATTTTGTGTCAATGTTTACCAAGCTCATGAGGACAGGGTGGATGTCTTTATGTCAACTGTCAAATAGACTTTACCACCGGACTAGCGGCTGATGCATGTAAAATGCATACATGAACTTTGCATTATTTTATTCATATTCCCATCATATTTGCATCATATAAGGGTTATATCATTGATTTATAATGATTTTGGGAATAATTCACAAGTTCCCCTATTTTTCTGGAACCCTATTTTCTATATTTTGATGTTTCAGGGACCCAAACGATGTCCAAATGACTTGCAATTTTGGGAGCATCAATGTTTGGAAGGAAGAAGACCTGGGAGCGAAGGAAGCCTATACATCTTCCTCAAAACAACCACCATACCTACCTACCATAGCATTTCCATAGCTGTTCCGAGATATATTGCCATGCAACTTCGAGATTTTTTTTTAAATAATATGATTTTTAATAGTAATTTCGGGTAATAGCACGCGCGGTGCAGTTTTTTGAAAAATAGCGCGGCGTCGGCCTGGAGCGGGCCGAAAGTCTACTTTCGGCCTGGAGCCAGCCGAAAGTAGGCCTGTCGACGCATGCAGGTATGCGCTCTGTGCGCGCGGCAGTCGGGCGGCAGTCGGGGCGCGCGACTTTCGGCCCAGAGCGAAGCGAAAGAGACTTTCGGCCCGGAGTGGGCCGAAAGTCCCAAGCAGCCGCATATTTCCCGCCTAATTTTTCCCTGCGCTGTGTTATGCCGAATTTCTTCCCGCCACCTTTTCCCGCAGAATTTCTTCCCGCCACCTTTTCCCGCACAATTTCTTCCCGCCACCTTTTCCCGCACAATTTCTTCGCGGCACACCGTTTCCGACCCAATTAGTTCCCGCTACCGTTTCCCGCCAAATGCCGGCACCGTCCAATTTGTTCCCGCCACCGGTAATTCTATAAAACCCAGTCGAAGGTAGGCATGGTACTCACTTGAGCGCAATCATGGTGTGTATTGGTCCTTGCGAGAAGTGTGTGTCCGGGTTTCACATTTCCGCATCCCAGCATCTCGCCAGGCTTTCGAGCAATTTGAAGGTAGATGGTAGTGTAGTTCCACTTGATGAAATTTTGCACACTGATAGTCATCTCGCTTTGCTCGGGGCGAAGCTATGCCGCGATGGGTTTCCGTATAGGACTCCGCTCCAAATTCGTGCAGAAATGCTCAGGCTTGCAGATAAGTTTGACAGGAAAGTTACGAATAGTCCGATCTACCGGACTGAAGCTGACCGTGTTTCGTACGGTCGTTCCTGTCTCTGGGTTTATGACAGCGATGATGACGACGATTTCATGCCGTCGTCAAAGGAAAGGAGGGTTGAAGCACTGAGGAAGGGCAAGGAGAAGAAGGCTGAAGCATCGAGCAAGAATAATGACAAGAAGGCTGAAGCTTCGTCCAAGGGCAAAGGCAAGAAGGCAGAATCTTCGTCAAAGGGCAATGGTGGCAACACGGCGGATGGTGCAGGCTGCATCGATGCGAGATAGGTAGAGTGTTTGTTTTACTTCTGTTGTATCGTAAGTTGGAGTTGTACCTTAATTTGTTCTATCCAGTATTTAGAACTAGTGAAGTTGTAACGTATATCTCTAGTTGTGTGTTAAATTAATTTATCGATTCAATGTGAGATGTTTCGTATCAATTATAATATGTCTCGTACATAGATAATAGTATGTCTCGTACGTACATAATGAAAAACTCCGTACATAATAATATGTCTCGTACATAGATAAATATGAATATGTCTCGTACATAGATAATAATATGTCTCGTACATAGATAAATATGAATATGTCTCAGACAGAAATAGATATACGGATATGTCTCATACACCTAAGTACGAATATGTCCCAAATATATCACTGACCCCTGCGTGGACGAGCCTGACGAGGAGGGGGCTGGACGGGCGATGACCTGCCGTACCTGCGAGGTAACCTCAATTGACGAGGCACTGTCAAGTCCACGTCATCCTGTTGCGGCTGCGCCCCACGACCTTGCAGCGGCATCTCCTCGGCCTCGTCTTGCGTAGGCTGTGTGACGGGTGGTGGCATACAGTACATCGGATTCTCCTGGTCAAATCGTGGTGAGTTGTATGGCGAACCACCTCCACCTGCAGCTGATAGTATGTTAGTATGTGATGTTGGTGAACAAGAGTAATATGTGGGAAAAAATAAAACATACTAACCGAGATGGAGCATTTGCTGAGTCATAGGCGGTGCAACCCCGCTCCAAATCATCTCTGCATAAGACGGCTGACCGTACGTACTAGGGTGTTGCCCGAAACCTTGATCACGTGGCATGCCCACTGATGCATACCAGGCTGCTGCATCATCATATGAGGGGGCATGACCCACGACGAAGTACCGGCTGGGAAGGAACTGGCTGAGAAGGACCCGGCTCGAAATGCTCCGGCTGGTGAGAGGATGAACGACCTCGAACGTAGGTCGTGTGCTCCTCGGCTGAGGAGGTGTAAAACGAGGTCTAGGGTCGTGTCGATGTGTATACTGTGCGGAAGGTGATACCTGTGCATTGGGAGTGGTTGTAGAGTGGCGTGGAGGACGCGGTGCTGCCTGGCGTGGCACAACATCGGCAACACCGGAACATGTGAGCGTACTGTACACACATCGTAGCTTGTCATGTAGTTGTCTGAACCATGGCCTGCACTCAGGTGGCGGGTTGTACGTACTGACATCACGCTGAATCTCTGCTATCTGCTCAGCCTGTTTAGTAACGAATTTTTTTTAGAAATTTGTATGAAGGCATAGATTATACATTGGAGGCACATAAATTTAGTACATACCGCAGAGTACCGCGCACCCCCAATACCGTGTAGTGGGTACATGTCGATCACACTACCTGGCTGCATCTGATCAGGCTGTAGCGTCGGAATTAACCGTAAGCGAGTGGACTGTCTGTATGTCCGGAGGTACTGATCAAAATCAGCACGCACGAACGCATCATTGTCCAGCCATAGATTTTCAATCGCGGTCGCAGTCGCCCATTCTGCCATGTACGGTTGGAGCTTCTGTCGCCAAGTCGCTAGTGGTCTGTCTCCTTGACGACTTAAACTGTAGCATATATACGTGTAGTGCCTTGATTGCCTTCAACATACCTGGATGTCTGTCATGAAGTATGCACACATTTGGCCGATCCTCCACAACCCCTTTTTTAATTCCCTCAGAAAGAATAACCAGCTCTCATAATTCTCACCCTCTACGAAGGCAAAGGCAATAGGAACGATCTGTTGGTTACCATCCACACCAATGGCGGTCAGTATCTGTCCCTTGTACTTGCCTGTCAGAAATGTGCCATCGATGCAGAGCACTGGACGACAATGTTTGAAAGATTCGATGCATATTGCGAACGAGAAGAACATCCTGGCAAATACAGGATAGTTCGGCTCCTCGGGAAGATTATGTATTTGCAAAGCTACATGAGTGCCAGGATTCCTATCGCTCAATGTGAGAATTTGATGGACAACATTATCATATGCATCATAAAATGTCCCAAACCTCTCCTCCAGAGCCTTCTGCTTTGCTCTCCATGCCTTCCCAATCTTAATGGTTGTATTCCATCTAGCCTTAACTGTCGCGATGATGTTTCTCGCCACCATGTCTTTTGTCCGCACTATCTCATCGTACAAGAGGCGTGCAATGAGAATTGAAGTCAGATTTGGATGGTCTTTCAATGTACTCGATATTTCACAAGTGTGCGGCTCGAAGCCTGAAACCACCCACATCACGTCAAACTTCGGTAAGTGACCATGCACCCTTCCTGGATAGTTAATATCAGCACAACTCATAGTCAAATATGTTTTGTTCGAGACTTCAGTTCGGAAAACCCTTTGCATGGACAATGCCCACTTAATCACGGCTTCCCGAAGCTGTTGCTTTGTGCTGTACTGAGCACCAACTTGAATATTATTCATGTGATACTCCATGACGAAGAGTTTCCGTCTTGCACGACTGTCATGTTCGACTTGTCCTCATTCCAATAGTCAGGAATAGGCCCATCGTCAACATCCTCTTCGTCATCTTCATCATGATCATCATTTTCATTACAAGAATCAAGATCTTCTGCAAGCCCATCCTCATCTTCGTCCAACATCTGTTGCTGCGATGTTCCGCCGTACTCATCCCCATCTGCCTCTCCTACATGCGCTGGTCCTGCCGACTGACTACTAAGTGCCGGTTCATAATTATCAGAAATATTTTCCATGGAGCCAAACAAATCAACATTCTCTGAGCCAGTACACTGACTACTCTCTCCATGCTCAGGACCCCCGCCACCGTGTTCCAAATTGTTCTCTATCAGATAAAATACCAGCAGTATTTCAGGTTGTGTGCCTCGGCGTTTGCGTGATGCTAGCCAAGATGTCCACTGACTTGTCCGATCAAGCGGCAACAACTTCCGAAATATATTTGTACGGGATTTGCTCCATACAGATTGAATCTTAACAGCCCAGATATTCGGATCCATCCAAAAATTTACCGTGAAATAGTGCTGAATGGCAGATATTCTCAAATTCACTGGGTCTGTAAGCTGAATCACCATATTCCCAAATTCACTCAAATCAACACCTAACTCGGATACACCGACATTACCGGCGCCATAGTGCACCACAACATCAACCACTTCCATAACCTAAACAAATTTATAGCATCATCAGATGCCGATCACTGAAAATATTACGACCACTGAATAATATTACTAAATCTAACTGACAAAATATAATATTACTACCACCCTAAAATCTAACGACCACCGGTAAAATGTCTACACTACAACTAATGCATTGATCAACAAAATAATACTACAATAATCTTAGCGTATCCACCAACTTAATTATTCAGACATTCAGACAATACTTTTACGCTAACGCATGCACCAAAAAAATAATTTTACGCTAACGCATGCACCAATAAAATAAATTTACGCTAACGCATGCACCAACAAAATAATTTTACGCTACGTACACTCACAAACTATTATTACACTACACATAAATTATCTAGTGACTAATTAGGGTTTACCCTTGACGCGTGTGGATCCGTCGGCACAGCTCTTTCGGGTTCAATCTACCGCCTCCACCGCTCCACCACAGCACCACCTTCTCAAATACCAGCTCACAACAGCACTATCCACCATTCTTGACCACCATTGCTCCCAATCCTCCACCTCCACCACTCAAAACGACTCCAAAAAACCTAACCCATCAGCAGATCCTGGATGCCCTCGCACTTCTCTCTTCTTTCTTACCAATCTAATCACTTCCAGCAAATTTTTTTGGCCAGAATCAGCGGCTCATCTGGTGGAGACGAAGAACAACACGAACAGCAGGAAGAGAGGAAGAGGAAAGGAGAGGAAAGTGGCGACGCGCTCAACAGTGCGAGCGGTCGACGCCGCGGGCGGGCGGAGAATCTTATGCGCCAACTTTCGGCTTGCTCCGCAGCGAAAGTCTCTTTCGTGCTGCTCCGCGCCGAAACAGGTGGGTCCCTGCCTGCCGCTCCTGCTGCGCATGCAGCTCTCGTCAGATAGCCCACCGACAGGCCTACTTTCGGCTTTCTCCAGGCCGAAAGTTACTTTCGGCCCGCTCCGGGCTGACGCCGCGCTATTTTTCAAAAAACTGCACCGCGCGTGCTATTACCCGAAATTACTATTAAAAATCGTATTATTTACAAAAAAAATCTCATGCAACTTCCATCTTGCATTACATGACTTGTTGTCATTCATCACTTATATATTGCTTTGCGTGATTCTATACAGCTGATGTGTGGTTTACCCACGTTACGCTAGATCATTGCATATCCTGCTACACTGGCAGAGGCATACAGTTTCATACATCATGTCTTGTACATTATGAGTTATATGTACCAAAAAGTTGTTGTCATATTAGAATGTTGCCCCTGAAAGTGAAAAGTGCTATGTGGCCATCGAAAAGAGAAACAGAAAAAGAAAAAAATAGAAAAAAGGAAAAAAGAAAAAAAGAAAAAAGAAAAAGGGGGCAACATTATTATCCTTTATCCACACTTGTGCTCATGTTTTAGCACCTGCAGTATTCATAGTCATCATTTGTGCTCGTGTTTAGCACCTATACTCCATTTGTGAGAGTTTTCATGCTTTACTAGTATAACTATGTGGGGAATTTACACTATAGAAATTGGGTTGTATATTCCAATGATGAGCTTCCTCAAAAGTGCTCTAGGTCTTCATGAGCAACCAAGTTGGATGCACCCCCACTAGTTCCATTGGAGAGCTTTCATACACATATAGCTCTATGTGCATCCGTTGCATGACAGTCACTACTCCTTACATAGCTTCGATTATAAGACTTTCTCTTGTCTAATGATCACTTATAGCTTTGTGAGACTTTCTTCCATTGGCCTTCCAAACCCCCATTAATGTTCTCTTTGCCATAACATCATGGTGCCAATACCAAATGCTTGCGCTCACCGGTTGAGTATACTTCGAAACAGTTGATTCATGACGTTCATGTTTATGTTTACTTGGCTGAATCTTTCTATGTTATGAAAATTTACTTGATGCTTGGTTTGAAGGATAGAACTCCTATGCTGGATACTTAAATCATCTTTAATGAACCTTGTACGGTTTCATGTCTTTGAAGCAATAGTTCATGAAAACTTTTAGCTTGTTTGACTCTTGCTTTGTCTTTTGATATCAACTATATACATTTGCCTTGAATGATTTGATCACAGCTTACATGTCTTACAATATTATGATCAAGATTGTGTGAAAGCATGTCTCCTCAGAAATTATTTGTTGTTATCGTTTTACCTACTCGAGGACGAGTAGAACTAAGCTTGGGGATGCTTGATACGTCTCCAACGTATCTATAATTTCTGATGTTCCATGCTTATATTATACCTATTGCTACATGTTTTATATACACTTCATATCACTTTTATGCATTTTCTGGGACTAACCTACTAACAAGATGCCACAGTGCTAGTTCCCTGTTTTCTGCTGTTTTTGGTTTCAGAAAAGTACTTCTGCGAATATTCTCGGAATTGCACGAAACAAAAGGCCACGTCCTTATTTTTCCAGCGCCATCACGGAGTCCGAAGGAGAGACGAAGGAGGGCGCCGAGGTGGCCAAACCACACCCCGGCGCGGGTGGGCCCCCTGCCGCGCCATCAGGTGGTGTGGGCCCCTCGAGCCTCCACCGACGTTGCCCCTTCGCCTATATATTGCCTCAGACGCGAAAACCCTAAAATACCAAGTCATATTTCCAGAAGAGTTCCGCAGCGCCGCCGCCATCGATGACAAGTTTCGGGGGACAGAAGTCTCTGTTCCGGCACGCTGCCGGGACAGGGAATTGCCCCCGGAGTCATCTCCATCAACTCCACCGCCATCTTCATCGCCGCTGCTGACTCCCATGATGAGGAGGGAGTAGTTCTCCCCGAGGCTGAGGGCTCTACCGGTAGCTATGTGGTTCATCTCTCTCTCCCATGGTGTGATCTTTATGTGATCATGTGTATTGCTAGTATCGCTGAATACATTAATAATGTTTATGCTACTCAAGTGATTGTATCTAGTTTCTGGAGTCATTGTGACAACACGGTATCAAGGTGACAGTGTGGGTACTCGTGTGACTCTATGAATAATTTAGATATCTATCATGGCTTATTCTTGGGAACTGTGGTGTTTGTTTACTCAGACTTTGAGGTGTGCTTTTGCAGCCCTACGCATAGTACTCTTGCTTCATCAAGAATGAGAATAATCCCGAGCAGTATTTACTTGTGTTCAGTTGTGCTAATCTAGTTGAATATGTAGATGTTACTCTTTATCTATTATGCACTCTAGAGGTTACTTTAATATGAACTCCGGTACTCTCCACGGTGTAAAGGTGACAGTGTGTGCACCGTGTGTGATTCCTTTATGACGTTGTGGCGCATGTTTACTCCGGCTTGAGGTGTGCTTTTGTAGCCCTACACAATGAATGGTATTTGTTATCCAACAAGAGAGTGTTTAAGAGTAGCTTTTACTTATTCAGTTATGAGATCATTGTTGAGAGTGTCCACTAGTGAAAGTATGATCCCTAGGCCTTGTTTCTAAGCATTGAAACACCGTTTACATCAAGTTCTGCTACATGTTTGCTTGCTGCCATCTTTATTTCAGATTGCAGTTACTACTTATAATCATCCATATTACTTGTATTTCACTATCTCTTCGCCGAACTAGTGCACCTATACATCTGACAAGTGTATTGGGTGTGTTGGGGACACAAGAGACTTCTTGTATATTAATTGCAGGGTTGCTTGAGAGGGATATCTTTGACCTCTACCTCCCTGAGTTCGATAAACCTTGGGTGATTCACTTAAGGGAAACTTGCTGCTGTTCTACAAACCTCTGCTCTTGGAGGCCCAACACTGTCTACAAGATAGAAGCACACGTAGACATCAGTGACCCAGAGAGCAACGTGCACGCCGCGATAGGGATATTGTCAAAGATAGTACCGGTTGGAGACACACGAGCTGATAAGGAAGCTCGCCATGCGATCGACCTACTGCAAACCGCTGCTTTGCAACAAGCAAATATGTATGGAGTCACGCCCAATGAGCCGCAAAACGAGGTATCATGGGGAGGAGAAAGGTGCAGCGTCGAAGAAGTGGTCAACCAGCTAGCAGGTTTGCAGGTATCATGGAAAAAGAAAAGAAGATAGAAGGCGAGTCACGGACGTCCGGAGCGACTCAGCCATCCCAGATTGAAACTGATTCAGATGAAGATTCAGCGCCAGTAAACTCTATTCATTATTGAAAGGACCAGCATGTTTTGGAGAGGAAATACGGCTCACTCGTTTCCCCCCGAACTTCGACGAGTCGCAGCGAGTCACCACCTATCGCAGTGACCAAGACCCTGCCTTATGGATAGAAGATTACGAGGCAAGCATAACAGGGGCTGATGTGACTCAAGAAATACGTGCGAAATACTTCCACTTGGCAATACAGGGAGAAGCTAGGGATTGGCTGTTAAGGCTGCCATCAAAATCAATAAGCACATGGGAAGACTTGAAGGACAAGTTCATCAGCAGATTCCAAACAGAAGATATGAAAAACCTTAGACAATGCATTCAAAAAGAGGACGAATCAAGCGGCGACTGGATCAAGAGAATCGCGGAGATCCTTGGCTCCGCCAAAAACTTAACAGTACAAGCTGCAATACAAGCTATGAGAAAGAACTGTAGATTTGAGCCGTTGGTGCACAAATTAAGTCGCGCTGAGCACAAGATTGATAGTTTCGACCAGCTTTTGGCAACAGCTGACAAGTACGCAAAGACAGATAAAGGGACAGGCGGCTTATCACAGAACCCAACAGGGAAATTGCAAGTCGCGAAAACTGAACATCGCGCACACCAGATGCAGGAGCAAGGGAGTGATAAGGCCTTACTCCCTAATAACTGCAAGGGATCTTCGACGTGCCTTGCGACTTACATCGCAGGAGAGATGGCAGGCCAGCGGGTCACACAAAGGCGCAATGTCATTATTACCGGAGGTGGAAAGAAGGCGACACGCCAGATACGGCTCGCAGCAATCGATGCAGCACAAGAATAAATCTAGCTCTCGTCAAGGGCCTGACGTTTTACCTAGAAGAAACATAGGACAGTTTCATACAGTGGAAGTACAAACAACGGATGGAAGCCGGAAGAGCGGTCAGATTTCAACGCCAGAAAGGTATCGTCGCTGGACAGAGCAATCGGTTATTTGGAGTCGCGGCGATCACCCCCCAGAAGTAAGAGATCCAGGACAGCCAGCTCTGGTGGTCACGCCTGAAGTCGCGGGATACAAGTTAAGTAAGGTCCTAATGGACGGAGGAGGAAGAGTAAACATCCTATATCAAGACACGCTCCGAAGAATGAATATACCCGAGACGAGGCTGCGACCATCCAGGAAAGAAATTCAAGGCATAATCCCAGGAGCTGTTACGCGACCAATCGGAAAGATAACACTTGAAGTTAGCTTTGGAACAGAGCGGAACTTCCGCACAGAGCTCCTAGACTTTGAGGTTGTAGCAGTCAAAAGCTCATATCATGCGATCTTTGGAAGAGAAGCCTATGTCAAATTTACCGCTCCCCTGCTACGTCTACCTACAGTTAAAGATACCAGGACCAAACGGTGTTATTACAATATATGGAGACAGGCAGAGAGCGTTAGAATGCGAGAACGCAGGCTCAGTACTCGCAGAAGAAGCCTGCATCGCCAACTCCTCACATGGATATCAGTCGCAGATCGGTAATCGCAGCTCAAAACGAGTCGCGTTGGAGGTACCGCGGAAGCGGCCAACAGGATGCAGCCACCGGATGGTAAATACCCACCGAGAAGTCGCGCATCAGCAAGATAATGCCCCAGAGGTCGCTTTGATACAAAAAGAAGACAAGAAATGGCGCATGTGCATAGATCCAGCCTCGATCAACAACCCCTGCCAAAGGGTTCAGTTATCGTGAGTCCTTACAAAGCAAACTCAACTCAACATAAGTCGCAGCTCAGTGCGGCTGATCGCCCAACACACTTGCTCTCTGCTTCAACATGAGACATACATCGGAGCTATCATGCTCGACCCGAGTCGCTTTTAGCGACTCAAAATTGAACCAATCAGGTGTTCAACCCACTCCGTTAGGAGTATTAATTCGCAACTAAGTGCGATGAGTATCAAGTATGCATGGCCTGCGGGGAATAGAAAACCCGCATTAAAGGGCCTGCATCATCCTGTAACACCCTGTAAAACATCGAGTGATTATGAAATAAAGCCGGCACCCTTGACATTCAAGGGTTTGTCGTTTCGCCTCAACTATCATTGAGTCGCTGAGTCTTTTGAATTTCATATATCACTGACCCTTGAGGGCTCCTTACGAGCATCGCGAGTACCAATCGCACCTCAAATTTTGCCAAACTAGTGGCAATCCTTAAGCTAGAAGCGTCTTGCATTATGCGGCCAAAGTACTGGGGTGTGGCGTCAATCGAGCTTGATTGCCTATCATGGCCGCTCTCGACCCTGAACACACATGTTCCTAGGAAATACTGAGCCGCGCGAGCGTCTACTTAATGGAATTATCAGAAAAGAACCTGCTTATAGGTCACCAAAATACTGTTTATAATACATGAATGTCTTACAGACTAACGGGCATGTCCCACATTATTTATTTTTCCTCTTCCGAGCTACAGGAGTGGGAATTGGCGCGGCTTGTCTCGCAGTTGCAGTCGCAGGTGTCCTAATAATCAGGGCGCCGCCAGACGAGGCAGAAGGGCCACCAGATACTGTTGCTGGTGGCAGCCCGAGATGACTCAGCTCCTGTGGACTTTTCCTTTGACACCTTGCTCCCATCAAGATTGAATTTATCGAGATAAGTGCCCAAGTCTAAGTTATCAACAAATTTTGTGGCATATCCGCGCATCCCTTTCCAGATATCGAAGTACTCGCTTATTGGCAGTTCAGTATCATCCGCGCTCATCGCCAGGCCGTGGCGAGCAACCTTGCCAACATCTATCTCTGGATAATATGCTCGGAGCAATGTCAAGACATGCGCGGCTCCGGCGCGAGCAGAGGATCGTTTCCAATCAGAGACATAATGCGGAGCCTTGAGCAGTTTATTTATCCAATACTCGCAAGATTGGGCCATCAGTCGCAGGAGAGATTACCGTCATAACTTCCTTGGTAACCTTTAAGAAGCGCTGGCTGAAGTCAGACAGATATACCAGTTGATCCTTCAAATTGGAGCGGGACACTGGGGCCTCAGGCCTATGCAAAAAGAAAAGGCAAGAAACAAGTCAGAGACTCACGTTGGTTACCCAAAATATATGATTAAAGGAATAAAAGAGAACCAGCAAGCTGCAGGATGGCTGATTTGACCATGGAGCCAAAACCCTCAAAGGCTTTGAACAGCGAGTTATATTTTTCATCTCGCGCGGCGAGTTCCTTTGCGTGGTCTCCCTTCAGGCGATCAATCAATTCAGATTTAAGAGTCAGCCCTTCTCGCAAAGATCTAATGACTCGTCTTTCTCCATGAGTCGCTGCTGCATATCGGCTTCAAGTTCTTTAAATTGCTCTTCACAGGAGTCGAGTTGACCTTTGAGAGATTTTATTTCCTGATCTTGGTCCCTAATGACCTCATTATGCTGCTCCAGGCGAGACTGCATCATTTCAGGATGGTCTATGGAAATGCCTTTACCCTTTATTGAGCCAGAAGCATCAAGCAAGGACAGTTCACGCTGAAAATAAACAGAGCAAAACGCATAGGTAAATTATCCAGGAATTTGGGGGCTCGAGATTTGAAGCCAGGAAAAGAATCAACACCCCGTGCGATGACACAAGGTTTTGATCCTTGGGGGCTACGGTATATGTACCTGGCGACTTGAAGAAAATTGCTCAACTAAGCCGCGCAGCAGAGCAGCATGCTTGTCTCCAGCAGCAATTATGGCATCTGCAATTGACTTGGAACTATTTCCTGGAGCTGGAATTCTATTTCAGTGGATACCCTACCAAGCAGGAGTTGCGGATGGAGCTGCGACTGGAGTCGCGGCAGGAGCCGCATCTGCAATACCTTCCTCCAGGGAGGGCCTTGGATGAGTCGCACCATTACTGTTTCCCACGTTTTCATCAGCAGCATCATCCTCGCTCATAGCTGCTGAGAAGAAGTGGGATGGGAATTAGACTTGGTATCCTCTTCAGACATGGCCCTGCAAAACATTGATGGGTTAATAAGCTGACCTAGCAGAGCCGCAACATTGAAAAGAAGGCGAACCATACCCAGAGGCGACACGGATACTCTTCATCAGGCAACCAGAGGAAGGAGAAGATAAACCTTGCAAATCTGAACCTACAGAGTATGAAAAGAAGTGGTGATCAGCAATTCCTTGCCAAAATACGCAAACACAAAAAGAAAAGGAGAGAGTCGCAAACAATTACCCGAGCTTATTGAGAAGCAATCCTTTGCAACAGCCTCGGAAGAAAAAGTAGCCTTGTTGGGATCAGCGAGTTTTAAAGATTTGGCAGTTCTTGTTTCTGCTAGTAACGCCAAGGCTTTGCGACGTTTCTCAGGCTGCGCGGGGTCTTCTGAGCTCTGGCATAAAATACGCTTCGAGGACCTGCGAGGCACCTCAGGAAGTTCCAGGAAAGGTGTATTTGGAGTCGAGGACAGAAGAGCGTCGGCCATTTGTTGTTCCTCTTCAGAAGCGCTACCCTCGTGCATAACTGTATCTTCGCCAAAGGCTGCGGCTTGCTTTGACGACTCAGCCGCGGTTCCTTGGTTCAAGTCGACGTCCTCTGAGGGAAGAACCCAGAAATAGGGATCGATCTGAAAAGGAGCTCAGGTCAGAAATAATTAATTTTGGAGAAGGAATTTTCGAGGAAACAGGTGACAAGTAAACATTACCACAAAAGGCTTGTGCTCAGCCCAGAAGGGAGCAAGTCCGACGTTATCATACGAGTGATATCCTCGTCCGTCACTCGGCGAATGAAATTTATCCACTCCCCTTTGTCCCAATCTTCAGGGCAAGTACGATCGACGTCGTTTGCATGACAAGTGAAATCCACCATAAGTCGCGAGCGGCGACTCACAGGCTGAACTCGCCACTTAGTCCAGCAAGATATGAGATCTAATCCAGTGAGACCATGGAGTGTCAGCGCTCTCACCTTGTCTAGAAGGGATTCGATAAAGGGCAACGAAGAAGGATCAGGTTTAGAAGACAAAGCATCGGTAGCCTCGAAGGGAAGAGGAGACCAAAGAGGAAGAGGAATTTCACCCTCAGGAGAAGTGTTTTTACAATAGAAGAATGTCCTTTGCCAATCCTTGATTTTCTTGGCAAGGTTAGTTTTGGGAAAATACTACCCCTACGGCGTTGGAAGGAAATGGCGCCGCATTGGAGAAAAGGACCATCTGTGGTTTCCCTTTGACTATTGCAATTGAAAAGAGCAAGCCAGAAATCTATTGAAGGCGGGATACCCAGATAATCTTCGCAGAGGACGTGGAAGTTGCTCACTTGCAACATCGAATTAGGGCCAATATCATGGAAGCGGAGCCCAACCGCTGCATCAAGGAGCGGAAGAAGAGAGAGCCCGGGGGCTTGAACCCGCGCTCAACATGCTCCGCAAATATCACTACTTCTCCTGGTTGAGGATTGGGAATTACCTCCTCACCAGCCGCCCGCCATTCGCATTGATCTTTTGGCGGAAGAAGGCCCCGTGCAGATAGGGATTCCAGGAAATCTTCGTCGACCCACGAGCCTTCCCAGTTGCACTTGCGGCGAGACATTTTTCTCAGATTATGGAGATCTCCACCGAAGGATTGTGAGTACGAGAAGCGAGATTGGAGGCGGCGGAAAGGAGCAGTGGATGCGTAATACAGGACTTGATGCAGAACGCTGGGAAAACGATGAGCCAAGATAAATAGCCCAGATGCGGAAGACGTTTAGATCTGAAAATCAACCGTCAAGGCAGGTTAAGTCGTTCTTGAGCCGCCAAGAAGAATTATAAGTCGCAGATTGGAAATAAGAAAATTGGAGTTCAGCTGGGATAATTCATGTGCGGCTCAGGGGTTTGTTAAGACGAAGAGCCTTCACTCGAAATCCAAGCTAAACTTGGGGGCTAATGTCGGGGGAATACTTTCTGGATTAACCCGCGGCCCAGTGCGACTTACTTACTCGCACGGACAAAGGCCCACTTGGGAGCAAGCCCAATATTGAACCGCCATAAGGGGAAAGATCTAGAAGACATATCCCGGAGGACGTGAAGACCAAGTAGTCTCCGAGTAGGCCTCTGTGGATGTATTCCTTATGGGAAGTTTCCTTTTGTAACCTAGCGAGCCTCTGTGTATATAAAGAGGACTCGCAGGACTTAGAGCGGGTCAAGCTATCAACCCTAAACCCTAGCTCATACGGCGAGTACCAGATCGGATCGCCTCCATTGTAACACCTCGATTATCATATCAATACCAATCTAGGGTAGGCAGGAAGTAGGTCTTTTACCTCACATTGAGGGGGCCGAACCTGGGTAAATCTGTGTTGATCTTTGTTCCTGCGATCCCAAGCTCGGAGATGCTTGACTCGCGTAATCCCACACCTACGAAGTCATCTATGACACCTGGCGTGACAAACCCACGACAATAGTCCCGAGGCTCTTCGGAGAGGAGCGCCGCAGAAACACAGAAACACCGAAACAGAGATCAGGAGCTGCAGATTGGAGGGGGAAAACTTCGGCGGGGCGCTGCCGGAGAGGTCTCCACCTTCTCCAACGACATCTCCATCAACTCCATGATGAAGAGGGAGTAGTCCACCCCTGGACTATGGGTTTGTGGAAGTAACTTATGTATCTCTCTCTCTTGTGCTTCACTAATTAGCACCGTATGAGCTGCCGAACATGATTACGGTCATCTATGTAATACCTTTGTGGTGGATCTTTATGAGTTAATATATGTGTGAGATTGCAATTGTTTTACTTCAGTTATGAAAGTAGATGCATATTATGTACCACGTTCTTGTTTACTTGTTTTGATCAAGCATGTTTATGAGAGCGTGTGAGGGGGAACGTGTGCATTAGATGGAGTAACGGGGGTGGCTAGTGCGGTGAACGTGAGAGAAAGTTCCGCGATCCACTTGGGTATTTTACCTTACTTTGTTGCCTCACTAGGGATAAAAAGAAATATCTTGCTACCGGAGATGTGGGTGTGACCATGCCACTACTCCATGACTAGATCTAGCATGTTCTTATTTCAACTTCATGTCATGAAACTTATTGCTATGCTCTGATTTATCTTAATACTAAGGTGTTATGATTTAGTTCGCATCTTAGTGGAGTATAAGAGAGATTAATAACCAAAAGATCTCTATGTTAGGACGTGATGCCCATATGATTAATAACTTGTCATGAAACTTTGTTGCAATCTCATATGTTAACTTTTGTGTTCCATTGTCCACCACATCATTAAAGAGAGAGTGCATTTGTGAAACCATGAACCCGGTCCATTTTTAATCATAAGAAACACCTTTCCAACAACTTTCATCCACTTTTCATTTTCAGCCATAATTAAATCCGAAAATACAAAAATACTTTTGCATCTTGCATACATCATATAAAACCCAAAAATATCATTTATCATTGTTTCCATCATCCTTGCATACTTTATTTGCATATTTATTTGTTATTTTGTTTTATCATTCTCACACCTTGTGCTTGACAACCACTTGGTGAGGTTGAGGGCACAAAATAATTTATCTTTGTTTGCAGGTTTCCAAGGGAAGGATAAGGAGGTAAAGCTTCCACTACTGATTCCCGAGAGTTCGATATAAACCCTCGAGTCATCCCTCGTGGGGAAAACAAGTCTTGCCCGTACTACACACTCTGCTATTGGGGTCTCAACCTACGCCATTGAGGGCTATCAGCGGCATATACATCCGCTTATCCATTAATTTTGTAAAAAGAGCTGGCAAATGGGGTGCCCAGTCCCAATTAATTAGAACTTTAACCGCTTAATTCTCTTCACATTTTTGCCCTGATTTATCAGTCAAGCAATGACAAACAGTGAAATATCTGCATGTGTAAACAAAAGAGAAGAGGGATGATCTGCCTTGCTGGTAGAAATAACGTCCTTCATGAGAGCCGCTCTTAAAAGTCTGGTTGGCAGGGGTCATATTGTACTTTCCATTTTCTGATTCGTTGACAATTAACAAACACTTCCCAAAACTTATTTTTACTCTCTTTATGATTTCAAAAACTTAAAAAGCTCTAGCACATGATTTAATCCCTGCTTCCCTCTGCGAAGGGCCTTTCTTTTACTTTTATGTTGAGTCAGTTTTCCTACTTCTTTCCATCTTAGAAGCAAGCACTAGTGTCAACTTTGGTGCAACAATTTTTATATGCTTGTATATTGCACTTATTATATTGATTTGTGTTGACAAATATCCATGAGATATATATGTTGAGAGTTGAAAGCAATTGCTGAAGCTTAAATCTTCCTTTGTGTTGGTTAAATACCTTTTACTTAGAACATATTGTTTTATGAGTTAACTCTTATGCAAAACTCTTTGATGCTTGTCTCGAAAGTACTATTCATGAAAAGTTTTTGCTTATATGATTCAGTTGTTTGCTCATTATCTACTTGCTAGCAAATTATAGACCATTGACCTGGATCACTTCATTCATAACATGTGCTTTACAATACTATTTGATCAAGATTATGATTGTAGCATGTCACCTCAGAAATTATTTTGTTTTTATCGTTTTACCTACTCGAGGACGAGTAGAACTAAGCTTGGGGATGTTTGATACGTCTCAAACGTATCTATAGATTCTGATGTTCCATGTTGATATTATACCAATTGTTACATGTTTTATATACACTTCATAGCATTTTTATGCATTTTCTGTGACTAACCTATTAACAAGATGCCACAGTGCCAGTTCCTGTTTTCTGCTGTTTTTGTATTCCAGAAAAGCAAGTCTGGAAATATTCTCGAAATTGGACGAAACTTGGACAGAACCTCCTATTTTTCCAACACGTACACGGAGTCCAAAGGAGAGACGGAGGGGAGCCACGAGGCAGCCACACCATGGGGCCGCGCGGGCCCCCCCAGCCACGCCGTGGGGTGGTGTGGGCCCCACGGGCGTCTCCAGCCGCCGCCCTTTCGCCTATTTATTCCTCCCGACGCGAAAATCCTAAATACCCGAGCCATTATCCACGAAAAGTTCCAGATACGCCGCCGCCGTCAACCCTAGCTCGGTAGGGTTCAGAAGCTCTTCCCGGCACCCTACCGGAGAGGGGAATCATCACCGGAGGGCTCTACATCACCATGCCTGCCTCCGGAGTGATGCGTGAGTAGTTCATCCTTGGACTACGGGTCCATTGCAGTAGCTAGATGGTTGTCTCTCCACTTTATGCTATCATGTTTAGATCTTGTGAGCTGCCTATCATGATCAAGATCATCTTATTGTAATGCTACATGTTATGTTTGCTGGGATCCGATGAATATTGAATACTATGTCAAGTTGATTATCAATCTATCTTATATGTTATTTATGATCTTGCATGCTTTCAGTTACTAGTAGATGTTTTGGCCAAGTAGATGCTTGTAACTCTAAGAGTGAGTATTTATGCTAGATAGTGGGTTCATGCCTCCGGTAATCTGGGAGGGTGACAATAACTTCTAAGATTGTGGATGTGCTGTTGCCACTAGGGATAAAATAACCGATGCTTAGCTTAAGGGTGCGCCGTTAGGTATAATGCATTTGTTTACATTACGCACATTACTTAATGCGATTATCGTTGCTTGCAACTTAATACCAATGGGAAACTGGGATGACAACCTGGAGGTGGATTATTAGTCATAGACGCTGTTGGATAACGGTCTATGTATTTTGTCGTAATGCCCACATGAATATCATAGTAATCATCATGTAATATATATGCATTGTCATGCGCTCAATATTTTGTCAATTGCCCAGCTGTAATTTGTTCACCCAGCATGTTAGTTATCTTTTATGGAGAGACACCACTAGTGAACTGTGGACCCCGGTCCATTCTTTTACACTGACAATACAACCAACTGCAAACATTGTTCCTTTTCATTCTCTGCAATTTACTACTGTTTACCACACCATACGTTTAATCCTTTGTTTCCAGCAAGCTGGTGAGATTGACAACCTCACTGTTTCGTTGGGGCAAAGTAGATTGATTGTGTTGTGTGCAGATTCCACGTTGGTGATCGAGTAACGGCGCCACCAACAACCTTCAGAAGTGATTTCTTGTTCCTACTGGTTCGATTAAACCTTGGTTTCATACTGAGGGAAACTGCTGCTACACTGCTTCATACCTTTCTCTTGGGGTCTCCCAACGAACGTGCGATCCACGTCATCAGAGGGCAGCCAACTTTGCTGGCCTCGCCATGTGGGACTATTCCCACATGGCTAGCCGCACCACCATGGTGCGCCGGCCCTAGGTGGGCCCCATCTGGCCCACCAAGGCCGGCCGGCCTCTCTCCCTTTTTTTTCTTTTTCCTTTTAGGGTTTTTCCCCTAATTAAATTAAATAAAAAATATATTTAATCACTAATAACACTTATTAATATTAAATACATATTATTTAATTCATTCGGACTCCGAAACATCTTTCGTTGCCCTCGATCTCCATCGAACATGTCCGGAACACTTTCGGAGTCTCCGGTTTCTTTTCTCTCTTAAATCCAATCTAATCGTCACCCACCCTCAAGTGTGTTACCCCACGGTTCGGGATCACACCAGACATGCTCGAGACACGTTCTCCGAACAATGACTAACAGCGGGATCTAGATACCCATGATAGCCCCTGTGCGTCCACGAATGTCTTTTATCGTTTGAACCTTTAGACGTCCAGTCTCATCCTCTTGCCTAGCGATACTTAGATTGTCCGAGCGTCGTTCTCCGGTATCAGGATTACCGAGCATGACCTCGTCATCGACAAATCTATCTTTACTCGTCTGTGATATTACATCCCCGTGACCTAGTCACATGCTTGCAAGCTCATTGATGTAATCTCACCGAGTGGGCCCAGAGTATCTATCCTGCTATGTGGATTGGCAATTCCTGCTCTCGATCACTCGCTTCCACTGCTTCCTTCGATACCCGAAAGTGTCACCTTTATTTTCACGCTATATAAGACATGCCGTTTGATCTCACGGTCAAAGATATGAACACTACATTTCTATATTTTGGGTATGTCCATCAAATCATTCACCCCATGATATGACTCCGTTGTCAACCGACGTGATTGTCCATGATCAAGAAACCTTGATCATCTGTTACCCAACGAACTAGTTAAATAGAGGATACTAGGGATCTGGTTGTTTACATACCACACGTGTATTAATGTTTCCTCGTAATACAGTTATAGCATGGTACAAAACATATATTATGAGCAATTGAGATATGACAAATAAAATCACTTTATTAATTGCCTCTAGGGCATATCTCCTTCAATTATGTCAGCCGTCGAATGGCTCGAGATTTCTATGTCGGGTAGCCCCCACGCCATGGATGCACATAGCTTGTCGTGCCTCTCATTACCCTTCACCGTGCCACCCATGCCAAGTGGTTTCAGACGCTTTCATTATCTCCGACATCGTACCTGTCAGGATCCGTTCGCACAAGGCTGCCTCGGTCCACAGTGCATGCTTGCGTGAACCTGCATAAGTCGAACCCGCACTCGATCTCTCCATTCTCCAAGGCCTCGGATCCCGGGTCATTCTCCATCCTAAGCTCCATGATTTTCAAATGACCTATGCTTCTTTTGAATGCATGCGTGAATTACAGCCACCACGTGTCATGGTTTGAACGCTGTTCAATTGATTTGCGCCTAATGACTAGTTTGTGGACTAGAATTTTCAAGTTGTTACAAATATGCTTGCACTTTGCAAGTATTTGTATGACCAACGCTAATTTTACTTGATCATTGCTAGCCTCAGCGGTATCAAACATTGGTCCTCTCTAATACGTATTTACACGTGGATAACTCCCCCCCCTCCCCGAGTACTGTTTGAGAGAGGCGACTCGAAGGCGTTCTCTGCTCCCGTTCCTCGCCGGCGAATCCGCCGCTCCCCTTCGCCTCCGGCCACCGTTTCGGCGCCGTGAGGTGGAGGGAGCTCCGGGTTCTCATCGTGCGTGTAGATAGTTAGGTTTTATTCTAGGTTTCTGTGGCCTGGCCGCGACATCGAAGACGGTGGCGATGGCGTCGGCGTGGTGGGCCGTGTCCTACCCCTCCTTTCCCCGTTTCGGCCTCGTCGCGGGAAGGCAGTGAAGGTTCGTCGGGTGCTCTCCTCCTTCTTCGTTTTTCCGGCCGGCCGTGGTGGCGAGGGGAGAAGTTGGTGGGAGTTGGCGTCCCGGTTTTGGTGGTGGTGCTTGAGGTTGTCTTCCTCGTTGGTTTTGCTCTGGCCGGCCGAGGTGGCGAGGGGAGCAGCCTGCTGGAAGTTGCTGGGTGATGCTGGTGGTGGATCTGGGCGGCGCCGAGCTGGCGGGAAGCTAGGTGGTTCGGGGGAGCTGGCGCTGTGGCCGTGCGTGTTCAACGGCTTCGGTTCCGTCGCGGGGCGGCGGACGGCTCAAGCGGTCTTCTACAAAGCGTGGAGGTGCTCTCTCCCTTCGGCAGGCGGTACGGCGGCTCCTGCGAGGCCTAGGTGCTCCAGCGAGCGGCGCGCGGATCCGATCGTGGTTCTTCTCGGTGGCTTGGGGGCTCCCTGCAATTTCCTAGGTCCTTTTGTAATTTTCTTTTCTTCTGTGGACCTGTTTGTAATTTGCTCGAGCTGCCTTAATATATGTGGTCGGATCTTTTTTCAAAAAAAATACGTATTTACACTGAATCTTTCTCCACCAAACATTCACAGCGACAATCCTTGGCGAAATCGAAATCCCATCCGTTGGAGTCTTTTACCTCACATATTTGAAAATGCCCCCAATTAATTGGCCGGACTGACATTAATTCCCATCACATGGCAAAATTTTCGTTGTATACAATCTGACTAGGTGGTCCCGCTACGCTTATTTAGGACTCCAGCTGTGCCGCCGCTCTAGAAAGAAAACTCCACCCCTCGAGGCCCCAGTCCCGAGAGAGAGGAAGGAGCCGTTGAGCTGGGGCGACCGTTAGGCTCAGGCGTAGTACGACTCGCCCGTCTCTTCAAACCCGAGCCCGCTCATCATCAGCAGCAGCAGAGTCAGAGCTCGCCCACCGCCCAGGCACGACGACCATGGTCGCCAGGAGCCCAACGGCAAGGCCGACCGGCAGACGGCGGCCGCCATCGCCGCCGCCGCGGCGCTCAACCCCGCCTTCGTCAGGGAGACCCTCAAGAAGGTACGCGATAGGATCATGATTCGATTTATGTTTTGGGGAAAGATTGCACGAGTCTGTCGCTGGTTTTGATTCGTGGAACTGGGAAGCGCGCGCAGATGGACCGGTGCATGGCTCGGCTCCAGGAGCTGCAGTACACGGTGGCCGGCGGCGCCAAGGTCGTCTCCGGGGTCAGCCTCAGCCCGCGCAGCACCCGCGGGTACCTCCGCACCAGCATCCGCTGCAAGCAGGAGACCGTCAGGTAAAGTCTTTCTCTTTCTCTCGCTCCATCCCGTCCGATCTGTACTGCCCTGGGATGATTTCGCTGACAAGCAGTATGCGCACGTCTGGGCAGGATGAGGGGAACGCCCGCGAAGAGCAGATCCCCCAAGGGCAAGTTCGTCGGCGGCAGCGAGCAGTGGCAGCGGATGTCCTTGCCGGCGATGCTCCTCGGCGAGACGGTGCTGGAGATCGTCCAGGCCAGCCAGTTCGCCCGGGACATCGTGGCGGTCGCCGATCCCCCCAAGACTCCCAAACCCGTCGCGCGGACCAGGAAGGCGACCGTGGAGCTGCAGACGCCGCTCCGAGCCCGCCGCGCCAGGGAGAAGCAGAGCCAGCGTGGCACGGCGGGGGCGGAGGTCGGCACGCCGCCGTCGCGTGGGCGCGTCCGGTCCCGGATACAGTTCAAGCCCACCTCGCCTCTCGGCCGGCCGTCGTCAGTGTCGGCGAACAGGGTGTCCCCAAGAACCGGCCTTGGGCCAAGAAGACGGTGATGTTCCCCAATCCCGCATTCTTCGCTTCCACTTCCTGCACCTCACCGTCTTCGACAAAGAAACAGAAGCGGTTCTACAACAGCCGGTCCCCTGTCATGGCCCGGCAGACGCCGCACAAGTTCCTGGTCAAGTCGCCGCCAAGCGCTCTTGGGTCCAAGCTGAAAGGCCACGGCAAATTGCTGCCCAATCCAAGACCCGTCGATGTGTCGCCGCAGGGAAAAGCCGGCGGTGCTCGTTCTCGCCGTCCAGGCTGGCGACGAGGCTCGTTTCACCAATAAAGGCGAGGTTATCCTTCGTCTCGCCGATGAAATCGAGGCATAGGAGCCGCGACGGTGGCATCGGCGGCGGCAGCATGATGAGCGGGCTCAAGCAGAGACCCGTCGTCAGCTTGACGGCGCGGACTGTCTGGAGCAGGATATAAATCTTGATGTGAGGTGATCAATCATGGTGATCTTCAGCGTCTTGCGAAGACGAGCCCTACTAGCTATACTCAAAAGTGTGTGCCACAGAGCCATGAGAAACTGTACATGAGTTGGTGATCTATGGGTCACTCCGTTACATGCTGTCTTTGGAGCGTATTCATGCGTCTCAAGAGGAACTTGATCTCGTTGTTTTGATCAACCCAACAATAACTGTAATTTCCTGGATAAAGAAGCACATTTTTAGAACTTTTTGCCCAATTCCTAGTGGCCTGGTATTATCCTTTTAACTGATCTAGCAAGATCATATTCCCTCCCTTCACAATGGCCCTCTTGCTGGAGGGCGTGGAGTTTGGGAAAATACTCCTAAGAAAAGTTTTATTTTCTAATTATTATATTCTACAAAAGTTCATACAAAATTTTCATGTCTAGTAGACTAGCTATAGTGGGGAGTAACTTCAACTAGTAACATACACATATTACTAGACTATGTTACTACCCTCATAGTGCAAAGTAAGATAGAGGTGGTGTCATATATGATCTCATTTATTACTCTATAGACTCATTTTTTCTTGAAAAGTGTAATGTTACTAGTGTTACAAGTAACTAGCTAAGTTACTCTATTTGCATCTCTCCTCATTAATTACATGCCACATAGAATTTTTTACTTAGGTGGCATCTATGTTACTAGTGAAGTTACTCCCACTATGGGTAGTCGTAGTCAGTTCAATCTTTTCTTGGCCCAAGAAAGAAGACTCCAAGCACGTCCCTCTCGGGAACGAGCTCCTCTGACTTTGCTCTTGCAAAGTCAGGGTGCTACAGTACCCCAACTTTGTTGGGTTTTAAACCGTTGGATAGCAAACGAATGGTGCTGGGTAGGTCGAAGAACCACACGACTATCCTCAAACGAAACACACGAACTGAAGATGGTGCTGGGTAGGTCAAAGAAGAAGGTGCAGAAAAGTTGCCAACACAAACATCGAATACTAAAGAGACCAAGTGGAGTTTCACAGAAAGGAGCATTGGCCCTCATCATCACTACAACTCTGTCGTAAGCAAAAAAAAAAAAACAGAAACAAGGATCCCTTCTCCAAAATCCCGGACACTTAGGCATCAAACACGGCTAGCATAGACACACAGGACGGGAATCACACCTAATGCTCCGTTCGGATGTTCGCATTGGGAGCTCCATATTGATATTGGGTTGAATATCAATATCATGAGATATTGATATTGAGTTTGAATGTCAATATTTTTGTTTGGATGTGTTAGATATTCAGACCCAAACAAGATATTGAGTTTGAATATCAAATGTTGTTTGGATGTGTTAGATATTCAGTTTTTCGAGATTTTGATCATTATACTATTATTTAGTGCCAAAATTATACAAAACAGCCATATCAAATTATCCAGTACACAATCTGTCCATTAAATAGCTCGAAATTGAGACGACATGCCTGAGCAAAACAACTTTATAAAGAGTCATGCAAAAAATTATGCCAAGCTGAAGTAACAACCTCTGTTGATTGAGGAAGATAGTGCTTTGAGCAGAAAAACAAATGTAGTAGACCTTATTCTGAAATTATCCAGTACGCTCGAGGGGCGCGGCGAGCTGGAGCCGGCCGGAGCTTGGCGGCGCGAGGCGACGCCGGTTGAGGAGGCGCACGGGGAGGCGCACGGGAAGGCAGCGCGCCAGCAGGAGGGGCGCCGGATCCGGCCGGGCCGAGGAAGGACGGGGGCGGAGCTGGCTGGGCCGAGGAAGGACGGTGTCGGGCGCACGACGGCAGTGCGCCAGCAGGAGGCGGGGCCGGAGAAGGGGGCGGGACGGCGCCGGAAAGGAGGAGGCGCACGGGGAGGCGCACGGGAAGGCAGCGCGCCAGCAGGAGGGCCGCCGGAGCCGGCCGGGCCGAGGAAGGACGGGGGCGGAGCTGGCCGGGCCGAGGAAGGACGGGGTCGGAGACGAGGAGACCTGCTGCGCCGTCGCGGCTTGAGTCGCGCAGGAGGAGGAGCGAGGAACGAGAGGATAGGGTCGCGAGGAGAAGAGGAGAAGCGAATATCGACCCAATGTCGAGCCGTTGGCTGGGCTGATTTTTTCACTACCGACCCCTTTCTCGATATCGCGTGCGAATCACGCTGGGCGTTCGGGTTTACCCGAGAATTCGGGTCGGGTTTTTCGGGTAAAATAAATTTCGGGTTTTCAAATGTGACACCGAGATTTGTGTCAAAAAACTACTACCCGACAATTCGGGTACCCGTAATTTCGGGTCCGGGTTCGGGTAATCCCGAAATACCCGAAAATATGTGAAGAGATTCAAAATAAGAACTGAAGAAGAATTTATGGGACTTTTTGCAGCGATTCTGCATCATATCTACAAAATTTCTGTAGTGCTTGACGGCTTGACGCCGTTGCTCTGTCGCCGCGCCACCGAAGACGCCGGACTGCTGCTCCAAATCCAGCGGGCATTAGGAGGAAGTAAGGGCCGGATCCAATGGAGACTAGTGCTTCCATTCATCCATGGTGGCGGGGGAGCATGGATCCGGAGCTGGTGCTGGTGGGGAGAGAGGTAAGGTGGAGAGAGAGAGGGAGAGGAAAGCCACGGGAGGAGGAAGAGCAAAGTCACGGGAGGAGGAAGAGCAGTGGCTGTCTGTGGCGGCTGCGGCTGGGAGCCTGGGAGTTAGATCGATAGCAGCTAGCCTGCTGCTAGGTTTATGTGGGGAATCTTGCTGGGCCGTGGGGATCGATAGCGTTCTTGGGCTGGGCTGCATTTTTATGCGGGGATTCTTGCTGGGCCTTTTTATTATTTCGGGTTTTTCGGGATAATCGGGTACTGGCACTGC
Organism: Poa pratensis; assembly: GCA_947311845.1. NCBI lineage: Eukaryota > Viridiplantae > Streptophyta > Magnoliopsida > Poales > Poaceae > Poa > Poa pratensis. The sequence goes on along the minus strand of CAMZMU010000060.1, from coordinate 32,782,838 downwards.
AAACCCGAGATACCTGAACTAATTTCGGGTTCTCTAATCTGCCACCGAGAAGGTACTCGGGTTTGTCGGGTCCGGGTTATTCGGGTTCGGGGCGGGTTTTTCGGGTTCGGTGTTCGGGTTTTATGCCCAGCGTGACGTGCGAATACCAGGTTTCAATATCGACTACATCTAAACACCTCAATTTCAGATATTCGGGTAAGAATGCTTCCGAATATCCAATATCTAGGTCCAAAGCGAACATCCGAACGGGGCATAAGAGTTGTAGAAGATTCAGTTTCGCCACCATCATCGTGAAAGTGCAGCTCGGCGCTCGCATAATTCTTGTTCCAATTGTCCTATGCATCAGGCAAGAATATGCAGATTTTAGTCGACATGCTGAGATCTCATACCTACCTTCAACATATCCTATTTAAAAGGTTCGTAAATAAATTGTAGCATGTCGTCTTTGACATGTTTTTGTCGGTTATAATCTCAATGTTTTTCGTTGGTAATTAATATTAGTGATGAGATTTTATTACCAAGTTATGAGCACATACATGTTTCGAATTAGCTTACTACTGAAGCACCAACTTTAACTAGGCAAGACAAATCTTTGACAAACTAACGGTATAGAGTAAGTTTCTATAAACATGTTTATTTAATCATACATTAAAATACAATATTAAGATATTTTAGACCATATATTTTAGATATTCCATAGATAGATGTATACACAAAGTTAATGTAGATGTCAAAAATTATTTATGAAATAAATATGTTAGAAAATACCGTTCAAATGTAGTACAATGGAAATGTATTTTCCAATGATATACATTATCAATATATATTGAAGACTAACCAACTCATATTTAGCAACTATGTTATGTGATAAACTATGTAAAATAACTAATAAAAAAGTATACTCGTTTAGAGTTAAGATAGTAATATGATATAAATAAGTTATTTGAAAGTGTAAACGCTTATTATAAATTACATTCATTTCGTTTGCTACCGGACGCCCCCACGTGGAATGAGTTGTTGAGGTTGCTCCAGTGTCAATAAATGCGGATGTTTGGTAATGATACAAATTTGTAATACATTGAAATACGACTTTACAATTAGGAGAACTGTCGTCACCAAAAAGAATATTAAATGGAGTCGGTTGGTCCGTACATAGCATTAAAAATTGAAAAGTGGTTTGCCCTGCACGCGTTGACGAATGGAACCTGTTTTAGGCCCATGATAGACCAACTAAGATGTTTATCAGGCGTTTGTTCACAATTAATTGTTAGCTCATGAAGGTAATTTTTCCCCGGTTCTTTTTCCTGAACTGGTATGCCAAAATTAAGGGGAATGTCTTTTCCCGCTCCTCCGTCAATGGTGAAATAAACTAATCTTACTAATAATTCATGTACTGGACTTCAAGCGCATAATTCCTTGAAACGTTATGCATAATTCTTTGATATTTGAAATGAAAGTTATAAGATTATCACTTACATAATGTATGGAGACGGATGAAAGCATAAGTCGTTGAAACCTCATGCATACATGGTATACATCTATATGTGCTTGTATACTTTCTAAAAAAACGAAGTAAAAACCGAAGAGTTTGATTTCTTCGAAACCTTATGCATACATGCATACATTGATTACATAATGTACCCCGGGGTCTTTACATTTTTGATTCAGAGTGGGTGATATGGAGCTCATTTTTTGATATTTGAAAATGATATTTTCAAATATTAAAAAATATAAATTTTGTGTACAAATACAAGAAGATGATTTCTAGGAGATTGCAACTTTTTGTTGAAAAATATGTAGTTTTCTGGGCTAAAATCATAAAATGTGTCTCTAAGTGGGCCTTTCAAAAAAAATCTTCACATTCGTCTATTTTGTTCAGGTCACGGGTGATAGCATAATTCTCTGGAACTCATACTTTTTGGAATTTTTCGAAGTCAAAAAGTAAAGATTTTAATTTTTACCGGACTCCATGTAGCCCAGACTCTCTTTTAGGATTTTTCAGTAAGAGTCCTGTGATATGGACCTCTTTTTCAAAAAAATTGAAAATGATGTTGTGAAGTTTTAAAGGAGTATGATTTTTTTTTTGTACAAAGATGATTCTATGAAATTGCAGTTTTTTATTGAACAATACGTAGTGTTTTGGGCCAAAAAATCCCATAAATATGGCTGTAAGATTATAAGTAGGCATTTAAAAATTCATTTTTATATTTTCATTTGTATTTTTTTAGGCCAAGAGTGAAAGCATAATTCTTTGAAACTTTCGGCATACATGGTTGTACCTATAATTCTTTTTGGAATTTTTTTAAGAGAAAGATGATGAGTTTGAAATTTTCTAAGATCCGGTCTCCATGCAGCCGAGACTTTTTTTAGGTTTTGAGTCAGAGTGCCTGGTAGGGAGCTCAATTTATTGAAATTTGAAAGTGATATTCGATTTTTATCCAAATCTGACCCTTGACGAAACTATTGTCATATCTGGCCCATGTGTGAAACTGTTGTCAAATCTAACCCCCGAGTTTGGCACCAATGAAGAGGGAGCCGAACCAGGTCGGCGCCAGCAAGAAAATTTACCGAACTAGGTCGGCGCTAAGGGTGGTGGCGCCGAACCCATAAATCTTCAAAATCGCAAAAATTGTTGACGCCGACCTGCACAAGCTCGGCTCCATTTCATTGGCGCCGACATCGGGGATCAGATTTGAGAATAGTTTCGCACAGGGACCAGATCTGATATTAGTTTCTTCGAAGGGCTAGATTTGGCAAAAAAAAAAAACGCTCACTGCAACTAGGAACTTAGTTATTGCTCTTCTATCCATACTCGGCCAAATTAGAGTTTAACACCGGCAAAGATCTAGCTGCAGGGTGTGTGAGTTTGGGAAAAAAACTTCTAACAAAAGTTATTTTTTCAAGTATTCTGTAAAAGTTAATACAATATTTTCATGTCTAGCAGCAGTTGAATCTGTTCTGAAGTTTGGGAAAATACTCCTAAGAAAAGTTATTTTTTCAAGTATTCTGTAAAAGTTCATACAATATTTTCATGTCTAGCAGCAGTTGAATCTGTTCTGAAGGTCTGACGGAACGGTCTGACAGAACTGTAATGCTTACTGAATATTAGGTACATACTTGAATACTTTACTCCTATATAAGAACTTTGGGCGTCGTTTTGAAAAAAACATCAGCCGTAATCATCTTGGTGCAATTTTACTTGACTTCTGAAATTATAAGACAACCTTTATTAACTTAAACGACAGTTACATCATCCACTAACAAAGAATGCCACATAGATGTTGGCTGAGATCTCACAATCTTAGCTAGTTCATGAACTGTAGTACTGTACCTTGCCGTGCTCGTCGTGCAAGAGTGTATTAGCTGGGGTTCCACCTTCAATCACCAAGTCTGTAACCACTCCATGACTCCCGAGTCTCGACATAGGAGAAGACCCAAGTATCCAAGCAGCTTTTGAAATCCGCGACACCCCTCCCCCGGTTCCTATCGGTGATCTCCACAACATTATTCCAAGGATCGATTCTATCGTTCTTGGGTATCTTGTGCCTGTATAAACTTCCATGGCCGGATGTCAACCCCCAAGTCAGTATATGACCACTATCCTGAAGAAAGTGAGGGCGCGTGAGACGTTGGTGTCCAGTACCCTTGCGAGGTGGGCTCACCGGCAAGCTGTACCAACGGGTCCCCCGAGCGTTGTCCATAACCAACACCACAGTGTTCTCCATCGTCGGCAAGCTGTGCCGAAAGACAATGCCTAGCCTCCCCTTCACCTCCGCGAGGAACCACGTATCGGGTCTTAATGGTCGTGCCTGGGCTTGACACGCTCTTCCTCGAGATCGAACGACATGACGCACCTGTTGGCGGCGATCCAGTACGTCGTGCCATTGATGCTGACGATCCCGGCGCCAAGGTTGCAACCCGGGTAAAGTGGCTGGGATCACAACATCTCGCCAGGTTGCCTCCCGAGCGTGAGCACCTGCAATGCAGGGAACTCCCAGTCGGCCAAGCGGCACGGTACGTGCACAATCTTATACTGCCTCGTTGCCGGATGGTACCCGAAACTGTAGGCCTGGTGCCAGTGGCACTGATCTTGGCCAACATCGCCATGGACTCCACATGACGACGTTGGCAATGGCAGAGGCGGGACGTCGAGCGTCTCGCCGGTGACCGGGTTGGCCAAGGTGATGGCGCCGCCTGGCAACCCGTCGTCGCACAGGCAGACTAGGCCGTTGCAGGTGCCGACGATGCGCATGCGCTTGCAGCGGGGAGGCGTGCTGCTGCTCCAGAGGTCCCTCCGGCGCCCTGTTCGGTCGTCGATGACAAACGGCGAGCCCCCGTCGGTGACAACGAGAGTCTTGGGACGGTGCGGAAGCATTAACGAGCTCTCGTCGACGACGTTGCGCCAGTGTCGGGAGACGAGGCGGAAACGACGGCGGGTGTTGGCCGGGAGCCGTAGCAGGATCTCGACGAAGGCGTCTGTTGGGAATCGCCAGCGGGTGCCCTCGTCGTGCGAATCCATTGCTGCAGCACGGCGGGCGCGCGGCGTCGACTGGACCGATGGACGTCCCCTCGATCGAGAACCTCAACCTATAAGACTATAAACCTCATTGTGTTGCTCGTTTAGGTTACGTAGGTGTCCGTTTAGATTTCCAAGCTGGGTTCGATCCTTGCCTTTGATTAAAGCCGGCTATGACCCGTACTCTTTCCCGTGATTTCGGTTGGGGCCGCTAACCACATTTCCGCATGCATTGATAAAGATTATTCAACGGGCACAAGAGAGAGAGAGAGATTGTACAGAGCATGTCAGGGGGTCATTGCCATGCATGCGGCCATGCAGTATAGATTGCACAATGCTCGCTTCCATTACAAATTCACTTTGGCGAAATTATTGTTCGTAAGAACTATTCAGAGGTGTATAGAGTTCATGAATCTACCAAGTTTGACACCTAAACACACAGGCAATGCGCGTCGTATGTGTCGACGCAAAAGTCCTAGGGTCACTTATAGTTCGGAGTATAATTGCTATTCGAGTTATTTGCACTGGAGGTCACACAACTCGACAACTATGTGCACTTAAGTCACACAACTCGAAAACTGAATTTTTTGGTCTCACAACTCACAAAAGTGTGCACATTGGTCACAAACGGGACACGTCATACCGTTTTGGACTGTAATTTTTCAGGAAAATCTCTGGATTAATATTACGAGTAGCCGTTTTGGAATGGAATTTTTCAGGAAAATCCCTGGATTAATATTACGAGTACTACTGACGTAAAAATATAAGGTCAATCAATCCATCATCGGTCACCAACATTTGTACATACTCAAGGGCTCAGTTGTCTCGACGTAAACGAATGTCGCCGTCGCCTTGTATGTACCGCTGTACTTATTGCATATCATTCTCTCATGGTCCCATTCGCTGGTCTCCACCACGCCGTGACGCGCCTTTGTTGTGTCATCCAATGGTATGTGTGTGAACAAGACATTTCTTTGATCTCGTGTGAGGATGTGCTTGCCGCCATGTGCAAAATGTGGCCGTGCGAGTTGCTGGATGTGGTCCCACCAGTACCCCTTGTTCACCTTCAAGATGTACCAGCAACTCCAGTTAAGTTGGCACGCTATGCCCTCGTTAGTAGGGAAGTGCCTTTCTGTGACGCACCAAAATAGCTTTCTATGACGCATGATGGGTGCGCCGTCACAAAAATATTATTTCTGTGGCGTACCCTGCGTGTGCCACAGAAAGTAGAAAATTCTGTGGCGCACTTCCAGAATGCGCCACAGAAATATTGCTCATGCGCCACAGAAATATTAGTCCATGCGTTGATGAATTTGACAATAATTTATCTGTGGCGCACTTGCTTCGTGCGCCACAGAATATGGTGCGCCACAAAATTATTTACCATGCGCCACTAAATTATTTGCTGAATTATCGATTATTTGCTGTATTATCGATTATTTGCTGTATTAATTTGACAATAATACATGTATATTACAGTATTTATACAGAAAATAATAGAAACAGTAATATATTTTGACACGGTATTAAAACAGACAGATAAATATGTCATTACATCAGTTAGAGCCCGAGATACATACATATATAGTGACAATTAACTGGTAAAAGTTCACACAAGTCTTAGTATAAATGAAGTTTTCACGACCGCCTAAACTAGGATCAAACTGAGTACACGTCCACGTCCTGCTGATCAAGGAGTCTTCTTGTTGAGCGGCGCCGGGAACGGTTTGTAGCCGTCTTTCGTCGTCCACGTCCGGCTGTCATTTTGAAGAGCTAGGTGTTCTTCGATTTGCCTTTGATGCAACCCTGGAAATGGATACAACCATGTATTAGTGTTCATATTTGTAACCATGTCAATATTTGTGCAGTGTCAATATAGGTATATATATTGGTTAATAATATAAATAGATTGAGTATGATAAGTCTATAGTAAAGAAAATAAAGAAACACTTATTGCGAGTATGCATGATTTATCCTACCACTGGCTTTGTTGAAGGTCCCCTTTGCTGTCACAACATCGTCGTAGATGATTCGCGACAACTCCATCTGGATGAGATGAAAGTCTTCTCTAAGCTTATCCTCGGCGATTTTCCCTGCATTTTTGGTCCATTCTCGGATACTAGATGGCAACTTTGTTTTCAGTGCATCCCGGACAAACCCTTTCATGAGATGGAGGACGTAGAAGGCATCCTTCACGCTGCCATGCTTCTGCTTCATGCAATCGAACTGGGTCCCATGCCTGAACCGGTGTTTGTTGTTCAGCGAGAAACATTCCCCGTTCGTCTGTCCTTGTTCGAAGTGGCCTCCCATTTGGGCGTAGCCCTCGAGAGCCTCATCGAGAACACCCTTTATTCTGGTGTAGTCTTTCTTATTGCTCGAACTCCCCGTGTCCAAATAAGTGGCAATGGACCACCTCGGGTTTAGGATGATGAGTACGCAGTACTTGTCCCTAGTCGGAAAAAATGCAGTGGAAAGGATCAACAACGGAAGAAATCTATAAGAAAGCATAAGATACGACGGCGGCGAGCGGATGTGTACTTACTCGGGAAAGAAAGGTAGAAGAAGGTTGTTCTTCCTCTTGTTGTTCAGCATGAACCTCTTCAGGTACTCCGTGGCCTTATCCCGTGTCGTTGATCCTTCCACCAGCTGACTGTCACGCATGTAGTAGGGATCCACTACCGTGACGTACGGGGCAACATCTCTCTGGATCTTCATCGCCATATTGATCGCGTATAGGCGGACCAAGTTATAGTCCAGCCGTCTAGAGTGAAACAGGTTGAAGACGTCCTCGAACGCTATGAAGAACAGATCGGCGGGGGCTTCAGTAACGAAGTCCACGTTCTTTGGTACCTGGACCGTCAACACCGGGTAATTTGGATTCTTGTCTTTAAGAAGCAGGCCCTCCATCATCAAGATAGCTTCATGCAAAGAGAGCATGGGTCCTTTTGCGAGGCAGAGCAGCTCCGGAGGCAGCAACGGTTTACCAGCTACATGAACTCGGGTCAAGCTATCCGCACGGGGTGATGTCATGTCTTCATGACCCCGGATAACCTTAGGAGCTGGCTGGCTCGTAGAGGTGCCTTGCCTACTTCTCTTCTTAGACTTCTTGATCTTCTCTGGGGATGGTGGGGGTGCAGTGAACCCCGCGCAAACCGTCCGTGTCAGTGTGCCAGGGCTGAAAATGTTACCCGTTTGTCTGGAGCTTGATCGCCGGCTTCCGGAGGCGTGTTTTGAGAAAAACTCAGGCGCTGGCATGTAGTGCGACGACCAGGTTGATCACCGTGAGCGCGGAAGGGTGGTTCCTCATCCATAGCAGGCATGAACAAATCTTTGCTCGCGCCCGTGTTGAGGAAGCCATCGACGTCGATATTTTCATCATCATCGTCGTTGCCATCAAGTTGAGGTGCAACGTCTTTGGCTTCGGACGGCTGTTGCGGTACAGACATTCCCAACAGTCTTTGGTGGCGGCTGGTGGTGGCAACGACCGGCGGTTCCTTCCGGGTGGTGGCGACTGCTGCTTGTGGCGCCGGTTCCTTCTCAACAGGTTTTCGTGGCGGCTTCGAGGGCCGAACGATCGGCTTCCGGGGTTTAGAGGTGGCGCCGGTGGAGCGGCGCCTTAACCCCCCAAGACGAATTTGGGTCTTCGGCCATTCCAGGACCCACTTGGGGCAATTTCCAAGGAGCATGTGTTTCTCGGCTCCCGGAGGTTGCATGGGGGGGTCGATGCCACTAAACTCAGGCAGTACCTCAGTCACCTGACCCTCATCACGGCCTCGCTCATTCTATTGTTGTGCATATCACGGCACAATGGTTGTATGAGCATGCCCTCAGCAACTTCCTTCAACTCGCCGTCGGGTACCACCCTATGCAGGAGTATGCAAGGCGTGTCCTTTTGTGAACAAATGTTGGGCATCATGAGGTGGCAGTCATAAAAGGCAGAGTTATAGAAAATGACGCGGACTAAGTAATTAATTAGTTACCTTGTCGATGGCGTTGATCTCGGCTAATGTCGAGACAAGGGCGCCGGTGCCGGCGGCCGGCCTAACATTCTCCTCCGGCCGTTCGGGTGGTGGCGCCTCGGTATCTTTCGCGGGAGGGGGTGTCGGTGCGACAAAAGGGACCGACTGCTGCAGGGTGGCGTTGGGTGGGGTCACCAGGTCCGGCGACACGGCCCGGTTCATGGTTGAGTTGCTGCCGCTGAAGCTGGGCACGTGTATGGGCCCTTGTTGACCTCCCGCATTCCAAGCAGCTAACCCCTCAAACAACCCAGGGGGTATGAGCGTCCGGATCCTCTCGTCCACTAACTTGTCCACTGTACTGGAGTCCACTATTTGCTTCTCTAGTGACTCCACCTTCTTCCTTAGCTCCACAACCTCGGCGGTATTATCCCTCTTCATCTTCCTCCTCTCCTTTCTCTTCTCCGGGTCAGATGAGTAGTACTCTACGAACTTCATGCTCGTACCAAAGCCGGACACACGACCAGCTGACGTCGGCGGCTTCGACTTGTCCCTATCCTTGTAAGCGTTCGTCGCCCTGTTGAAAGTCGTGTCCCACGGCTCCGTCGACTCCTGGGACGACGGGCCATCCTTCAACTCATCCTCCTGCAGACAAAGGAAATTAAGGTGAACCCATGTAGAAATATATGACTTCGTTATCTAATTAGATCAACGCAATGGACTTTGAGATATCCGCGGAAATTAAATTCCTTACCAGTAATTTCTCGAATGTCCTCACATCGTCATCGTCGGTAACGAATTCCCCGTCGCCTCGTTCAGATAGTAGCGGGACCGGACAAAGTTCCTCACTTGCTCGTCCGTGAATTTGTTCCACATGTTCTCTTTTCCCATTTTTGCAACAATGGCATCCTCCTTTTCCCAAACGGGCTGTTTTCCTCGGTAACCGCCGCTTCCCAAACGGTGGTTACCTATGTTCAGCTCCCGCATAGACTTACCCCACTCGGTCCATTTTTAGCCTCCTCAGACTTTAAGGACTCCTTGAATATCTCGAACTCTTCTTTGTCGAGCGTCGGTTCTTTGGCACTTATCTCCTCCCAGCTTTGACCCTTATTGATCTTCTTCTTCACCCGAAATTTCCAGCTGCTCAAGGCGGTGCTCATCTTCGTGATGGCTAAACTGTCCACCTTTTTGTTCAACGGAAGCGGGAACGTGTATCGTTGGTGAAGCTTCGTGAGGAGGTTTTTGACCAAAGCCTCATTGCCCTTGCTTCTGAGGTCCTTCGTGTTGATCGACATGCTTTCCCAGACGATGCACCCTAGTTGCATGCTGTACCCTTTGGCATGCTTTTCCGGCTCCACTGGTAGGCCACATGGCGTGACCTTGGTGAACACGTGTGTGACGTTGTCGAGCGCTTGCGGTCCGATCCTTCCTTGGCTTCTTCCGCTTAGCGGTCGGGTTGCTATCGGTAGCAGCATCTGTGTGGTCGCCACCATCAGTGGTGCTGGTGTCATCCTCCTGACCGGCACTAGCAGCTCCATCTGTGGTTTCGGCGTCCTCCACCCGGTCCTCTTGCTCATTCTCGGCGGCCTCCACCTCCTCCTCCATCTGATGGGACACCTCCCAGAACGACTTGTTGAAATCTCTAGCTTGATCTTCGACGCTCATGTGCTTAGAAGGGCCGCCTTCCGACATGTTTGCACTGCATTAAAAAGAGGCAAAAGGTTAGTACAACAAATATAAGAAAAAAATCGCTTAATTAAGTACTAAGATACCCCGGCCCATGCATTAGTCGCAATACCCCATATGTCCTATTTTTAGCAAAGTCATGCCAAAATTCACGAAAAATTTCGGCATGACCTTTGCTAAAAAAGGGACATATGGAGTACCCGAATTTGCCGGAACGGAAGTTAATCGACGTTCCGGCAAACTCAAGGGCCTCTCGGGGTACCTGCAGACATTTCACAAATCATATGTCCTATTTTTTAGCAAAGTCATGCCAAACTTCACGAAAAATTTCGGCATGACCTTTGCTAAAAAATGGACATATGGAGTACCCGAATTTGCCGGAACGGAAGTTAATCGACGTTCCGGCAAACTCAAGGACCTCATGGGTACCTGCAGACATTTAACAAATCATGTTGCCGGCATCTCCGGCCGGCAACATCCACATACACGACACTATATGGTCGGAACACAAACAACCACGACACGATGGTCGTGGTTGCACAGAACACAAGCACCTCTGCACACCTCTCCAGGTACCTGCAAATATTTCACAAATCGATTGCCGGCGTCTTCTTGCCTACAACACACAAGCACCTCTGCACCTGTACAACCAAAAAAAAGAAAAAGATCATGAGCTAAAAAAACATGTCTTCATGGATGAACCAATGCAAAACTTGTCTACATGTATTTCTTGACTGTTACTTCTCTAGAAAATATAAAATCTTGCAAATTCCAACTAAAAATGCATCTTCATGAAAGTTAAAAAGTACCAACTTTGGAGGCTTACGAAATTATCAAATCTTGATCCTATTTACAATGTACTTTCATGGATCTCTTGCACTAAGTTATTACTTCATGATAAAGCTCAAAAATAATTTTTTCAAAACTTCTAACACCTTAATTCAAATCAGTTTTAAAGGTATGTTTAAACAGTGACCATATTTAACACTTAGCAAAATTTGTGAAAATTTTCATCTCAACTAGTAGCAACTAGCAGCAAGTACTTCTAACAACTTAATGTAACTAGCAGCAAGCAGTCAAAACAATAAATTTCTCTTTGTAATTTCAACAAACACCTAGGGTGCAGGGATTCGGTAGGGGAGGGAGTAGGGGAGAGATGAAGCACCTCGGGGAGGGGAGGGAGGGGAGGGACGTGTGGTCATCGAGGGCGGTGCAGAGGTCATCGAGTGCGAAGCTTCTTCGTCGGCGGCTGCGAGCGTGTGGGCGCGGCGAGGGGTTGGGCGGGGGCGCCGAGCGTGTGGGCGCGGCGAGGGGTTGGGCGGGGCGGGACGCAGGGGAGGTCACCGGCGACGAGTTGTGGCGGGGCACACGTAGGGTTGGGCGGGGGAGGTCGCCGGCGGCGAGATGGGGCGCGCGTCGAGGACGCGGAATGGCGGCGGTTAGGCGTCGAGCTATAGGGCGCGCGGGTGTGTGTGTGGGGAAAGAAAGGGAGGGCCGAGCCAAATGGCTAAGTGCCAGAATTCTGTGGCGCATCCTCCAGCAGATGCGCCACAGAATTACAGAATTCTGTGGCGCATCTACTGGAGGATGCGCCACAGAATTAGGTGGCCTGAAATTTTAAAAAACTGTGCTGCTCTTTTTTGACTCGGGGCGAGCACTTGGTGTCCGGACCCCTAATGGATCTTTGGAGGGCCATTTAGAGGGTGTCGGTGGAGATGCTCTTACAACTAGAGTCATCTAGGAAGAAATTTCATGAAACTAGCAAACTATATCAACTGCTGGATGGTGAGCTCCCGGAGGTCCACGGCTCGATGCCTAGCTCGACGGTCGGGCGAGCTAGACCAGGAGGTGGTCATGGAGCATGTCCCAGATACGTAAACAGTACTTTGATAGCTAGTATACCTCCGAATCCGAGGTGAGTTCAGGGCGAAACATTGTTGGATCAACAGTGCGTGGAGCGGGCCACAAGGCCTGTCGCACGCATTCACATATCGGCTCTGGTTCGATTGGATTGGACATAACCAGACAGTAGGATTCGGTGGTCAACCCAGCGACAGAGCCATCTCTTGCTTCGGAGGAGTAGATTAGATACCGAGAGATACTAGTATCATCTTCCTCTTTATGGGTCATGTATTATCAGTCAGTCTATGAGAATCATGGGGTTGGCAGCTAAGGCAGGTGGACGTGACGGAAGCTAGGCGTGCTGGTCGACGTGATAGAACATGTCATGTCATGTAGCAAGTGCGTGACATTTTAGGAGACCATTATTTTGAATACACAATTTTTTTTAAAAAGAATGTGTTTCTTTTGAAAAACTATTTTTGGTTAAATTTTAAAAAAACATATACACACATATTTTAGTAGACCATTATTTTAAATACGCAACATTTAAAAAAATTAATGTATTTATTTTGAAAAAATATTTTTGGTTAAATTTAAAGAAAAGAATATACACACACTTTTAGTAGACCATTATTTTAAATACACACATTTAAAAAAAGAATGTGTTTCTTTTGAAAAACTATTTTTGGTTAAATTTTTAAAAAAATATACACACATATTTTAGTAGACCATTATTTTAAATACACAACATTTTAAAAAAATAATGTATTTATTTTGAAAATATATTTTTGGTTAAATTTAAAGAAAAGAATATACACACATTTTTAGTAGACCATTATTTTAAATACACACATTAAAAAAAAGAATGTGTTTCTTTTGAAAAACAATTTTTGGTTAAATTTTAAAACAAATATACACACATATTTTAGTAGACCATTATTTTAAATACACAACATTTAAAAAAAATAATGTATTTATTTTGAAAAAATATTTTTGGTTAAATTTAAAGAAAATAATATACACACATTTTTAGTAGACCATTATTTTAAATACACACACATTTAAAAAAAAGAATGTGTTTCTTTTGAAAAACTATTTTTGGTTAAATTTTAAAACAAATATACACACAATATACTGTGGCGCATTGAACTGGATGCGCCACAACAAGCAGAATTTTCAGTGGCGCATCCTGGTACATGCGCCACAGAAACAATACCAGGCAAAACATTGGATGGGGCCGACCATAATTCTGTGGCGCATGTAGCTGGATGCGCTACAAGAATTCTTCTTTCTGTGGCGCATTGAGCTACATGCGCCACAAAAAGCTCACCATATTTTTGTGGAGGGGGGTCCACCATGTTTCTGTGGCGCACGCCTGTGTATATGCGCCACAGTATACTGTGGCGCATTTGGTGTGGTGCGCCACAGAACTGTTTCTGTGGCGCATGGCCAGTTTGGTGCGCCACAAAATGTTGTTCCATAGAAAGGCACTTCCCTACTAGTGCCTCCATGACCCAGACCTCTATCGTGGCAAGCAGTTCTGAGTCAGCTAAAAGTGATGCCTAGCCTCCCGTGCACCTCCAGCTCCACTAGGCCCCAGTTGCCGGGTCTAGATAGTATATTCGGCAGCGGTCTAGTGGATGTGAAGTTTTCATTGTTGAGGTCAAACGACATAATTCTTGCCTCTCTGCCCCCAACTGCGAAATAGATGTAGCCGTCGGCGCTCATGATCCCGGCGTCAAGGTCGCATCTCGCACCGCGACCGATCATGGGGACATCCCTCCAGGACGCCTCCCCGAGTGTGAACACCAATACACGGTCCAAGTATCGTGGGATGTGCCCGATATTGTACCGACCCGTTGTCGGGTGGTATGTGAAGGTGTATGTCTGCTGCCACTTGCGGTGGCCAACTGCATATCGTGGTGGCAACGGCGGGATAGCCAACGTCTCTCCGGTGACTGGGTTTGCCAAAGTGATGGCGCCGCTTTGGTTGTCGCATAGACAGATAATACCATTGCACGTGCCGACCATGGTCATGTCATTGTAGCGGCCACCAGTGCCATGAGTCCATAGCTCCCGTGTAGGGTACGCTGTCGTCGACAGGTAGTCAAAAACGAGCGCGGTCTCCTTGGTGACGACGAGAGTCTTGGCGCGGTTCCGCAGGTCCGTGGCCGTGCGCGTGTCGATGATGTCACGCCAGTAGCAGCAGACAAGGCGGACCGGCTGTCGTGGGTTTGTCACGTCAGATGTCATGGATGACTTCGTAGGTGTGGGATTTGCGCGAGTCAATCGCCTCCGAGATTGGGATCGCAGGAACAAAGACGAACACAGATTTACCCAGGTTCGGCCCCTCAATGTGAGGTAAAGACCTACTTCCTGCCTACCCTAGATTGGTATTGATATGATATATGTGGTGTTACAATGGAGGCGATCCGATCTGGGTACTCGCCGTAAGAACTAGGGTTTAAGCTTGATAGCTTGACCCTGTCTAAGTCCTGTGAGTCGTCTTTATATACACAGAGGCTTGCTAGGTTACAAAGGAAACTTCCTCCCCAAGGAATACATCGACTGGAACCTACTTGGAGACTAACTCCTCCTCACGTCTTCCAGGATATGTCTTCTAGATCCTTCTCCTTTTGGCGGTGCGATATTGGGCTTGATTTCATGCAGGCCTTGTCTGGTGCGAGTAAAGCAGGTCGCACTTATCAACATGGGCCGCGGGTTAATCCACAAAGTATTCCCCCGACATTAGCCCCCAAGATTGGTTAGGACTTCACAGTGAGGATCTTCTGGTTACTTGAGGTAGTTGTTGAACCGCACTGTGAGCGTTCTGACTAATCTCTGACTGATGCGATTCAAAGCCGCGACTCATTTGCGCGACTCATACTTTCCATCTGAAATATTCTGTTTCCTTCAATTGCGGACCGTTCCTCATTCCGCGGGCGCAAATTGTACAGTTGATTTCGGGCATCCTAGTTATAAGCTGCGGCGGCCTAGGTCAATATTCACTTGCCTCTGCTCTCTCCTCGCTTCTAGCTGCGCCACCGTTTTCCTCAATCGAACTTAGCTCCCCGTCCAATCTTCTCGCAATGACGCCCAAGGCAAAGCCATCCGATGACAGACGCAAGATCTCCTGCAACTGGGAAGGATCCTGGGTGACGGAGGAGTTTCTTGCGGATCTCGCTGATAATGGCTTCTTGCCGCCGAAAGAGGACAACGTCTGGTGGGCGCCAGGTGATGAGATCGAGCCGCGCCCCAAGCCCAACGAACTGGTGATGTTCATGGAACATGTGGAGCGTGGATTCACGCCACCGGGTTCCCTTTTTTTCCGCAACCTGATGCAACGCCTAGGCCTCCGTCTCCACGACATCGGACCTAACTCAATGCTCCAGGTGAGCAATTTCCATGTACTGTGCGAGGATTATCTCGGCATATCCCCCAATATCGATCTGTGGCTGGCCTCCTTTTCTTGCAATAGCCAACTTGTCTCCAAAGGTGGCGCCTATGTTCAGGTCAGCACCATCTCTCTACAACGCCACAGAAACTCTTGTCTTCCCAAGCTAGCCCTGGCGAATCGACCCAGGGCTTGGCAAAAATCTTTCTTTTACTGCCAAGATACTTCTCCGGAGGGCGAAACTCGCCTCCCCTCCTGGTCCAATTCCACCTTCGTGCCTTCTGAAGCACTCAAGTCCAAACCTCGGGATGCCGTTACATCCTTTATAAATGAGTTGCTGATCAAAATCCGCGCCTTAATTGGTCATGGCCTTACTGGCCTTGATCTTCTTTCTTGTTGGACAAAGTGGCGCATCCAACCAGTGAGTCCCCGTCAACTGTCCTTCCTTGAGTGCTCTGGCACTTCTGCTGATGTTGATCGCATCAAGGCCGCTGACTGGGAGCCTGAAGACTGGGTGGAGTTTGTCACCCACGTGACTGAGGAGAAGAACATCTCCTTCGACAAGGTGGGGCTTGCCCCTTTTAGTGTTAACAACAAGCCTTTTGAGGTAACCATCCTTCTCTAGTCCATTGTCCTTGTAGCAGAATTGGATTTCTTTTTGATACTAAGATCTTCCTTTTTCTATATCAGGCTGATGAGAACTACTGGTCGCTTTCCGCGGCTGACGTGGGCACTGCTGCTCCCTAGCGTGCCGCGAAGAAGAAGTTACTGCCCGCTTTAGAGGGCAGTGAAGTTGCTGATATTCCATATGTCGCCACTGCGGCTTCAGATGAAGAAATTGAGCTGGAGGAAGACGACAGCCCTGTGCCTGCCGCGAGTCCTCCTGCTGCGGCTGATCCGACTCCCCGCAGGGTTTCAAAGAGGTTGTCCCGGGAGGAGCCAGAGCTTAATGCTCTGAAAAATCCTGAAGTCGTCAAGCGTCGCAGACCTGCGGTGGGTGCGACTCCTCCTGTTGCCAGGCGTGTGCTTAGGGCCACCACCTCGGCTGAAGAAGACATGGAACCCCACTCTGGTAATTCTCGTTGTCTTGCTTTCCTGACTGCACATTCTTTTACTTCTTTTTATTAACATATGGACCTCTGATTGTAGATTCAGGGTTCCAAGGTGTGTCATCGCTGTCAAGCGACGGCCTTATGGCCTCTGTGAAGATGGCTCCAGAGTTAGTAACTTGCTTATAGCATTTCTCTTCTGCCATGCGTGCTCCTTTCTTATATAATTGTCTTATTCTTGTAGAGTTGCGATTGATGCTGCATCCGCGGCTAAGGCGCCTGCGGCTTTTCCTGCCGCGGTGGAGGGCATGGCCACCACTGACGATCAGGCTGTGACCCCTGCCCCTGACACGGCTGCCCAGGAGGTGGCTCTGGAGGATGGGACAGATCCCCTCGTTTCCCAAGACACAGAGGAGGTGAATCCCACAGCTGCAGTTGTGGTGGCTAAGGATGCCGAAGCACTGCTGGTTGATTCACCAGCAGCTGTTAATCAGAAGTCGCCAGTGCTACGCCTTGAAGTTGCTTCCTCTTCCTCATCATTGAGCTGTGCTGAACAACTGTCGCAGGCCATCATTGCTTCAAGCGACAAACAAGCCGCAGAGCTTCGTGAAGCACTCTCCAATTTATCTGCGGCCTATAAGGTAATTAATCTCTCTTATCCTGTCTGTCCCTAGCCCCAAGGATTAAGGTCTTCTTTGACGTAAAGGGGAACTTGGTACTTCTTGTAATTGTTGTCTGTTGTAGTAATTTCTCTCAAATTATTGCAAACTTCTCCGTTGCCCCTTATCTGTTGATCTTCTGTCTTTTAGGAAGAATTATATACTGTGACTGCGGAGAAGCTGGCTTTAGAGAAGCAACTGCAGGACACTCCCTCTGAGCTTGAGAGTCTCCGCGAGCTCCTTCTCCAACGCGAGGCTGAACTGAAGAAAAAAGACGCCAGAATTGGCGATCTTACTGATGAAAGCTTTAAGCTATCTGAGCAAGCCAAGGCTACTGAGCTGCGGCTGAAAAAGGTTGAAGAGAAGTCTCATGAGAGGATCCAGCAACAGGACTATCAAATCAATGCTCAGAAGGATGCCATTGCTCAAGCCAATGAGGATGCGCGGCTTAAGGCTGTGGAGATTGGGCGCCTTCAAAAGGAGCTGACGAAAGTGTCGAACGCCTCCAACCTTGTCCATGGCAAGGTGTGCATCATGACGCAGGAGCTGGCTGGTATGTCCTGTTAGACCTCTGCTTTGTTTGTGACATTGAACTCTCGTGTATGCCTCTGTATTCACTATTGGGTGCTTTTTTCCAGTTGAGGATTCTCCATTGCTGAACCATAGCACACAGGAATAACTTGACCACATCTGCGAGTTTGCGCACAACGCTGTCAATGCTATGAAGAAATTATCAGCTTGCCTTTTGCCAACCAAGTCTGTCCCGCTGATGCTAAAGGATTGTTGAAAAGGCTGCTCAAAGCGCCTCAGTACTTCTTGGACTGGAAAGAATCTTCGGCTCGATCTGGCGCGACTCATGTGCTTGTACTAGCCAAGACGTATGACCCATCCTTTGATGCTGCCAAGGTCGCACAAGGCAGGCCTCCAAAGAACACTGACAGCACCGAGCTGACGCCCTCAGAATATGCGGCGACATGGAAGAGCATGCGTGGGCATGCGACTGAGCTTGTGGATGGGGTGGACCTGACGACCTTTCTGGGGAAGTATCATCCAGATGGGTCGAGATTTGAGAGATTACCCACTATGTCAGCCAGCGTGGTTGCTCCGCAAGAGAAGAACTCCTCTCCAGGTGTATCCAGCTCCGCAGCCCCCAAGCCTGCGACTGATAAGCCTTCAAGCGAGCCTGCGACTGCTGCTTCTGGCAAGCTTGGTAAACCGCCGGTGCCTCCTTCTCATAAGACAAAAGTTGGGCAAAAGTTAAAAAAACAATGATATGGTGAAGTTTGGCCCTTAGTGGCTTGTAATAATTGTCAAAATGATGTGTTAGCAACAATGTTTTATGATTATTAAGTACTCTCAGCAGTACAAGTTCCGACCAATAGTCGGGTCCTTATGATTTGTCTCGGTTTTCCTTACTTAGGCCATTGCGCGGCTCAGTATTTCCTAGGAACATGTGTGTTCAGGGTCGAGAGCGGCCATGATAGGCAATCAAGCT
Source organism: Poa pratensis (assembly GCA_947311845.1). NCBI lineage: Eukaryota > Viridiplantae > Streptophyta > Magnoliopsida > Poales > Poaceae > Poa > Poa pratensis. The sequence goes on along the minus strand of CAMZMU010000060.1, from coordinate 32,764,241 downwards.
CGATTGACGCCACACCCCAGTACTTTGGCCGCATAATGCAAGTCGCATCCAAGTGAAGGTTGAGTATAATCACGAAAAATGCCACTCGTTTGGCGATTCCAAGGTAATAGGCAGCGCTCAGATAGCTGCCGCACCCCCAAGGAACCAATGATTAGAAAATGAAAGACTCACAACTCAATTGGTAGTTTGAGGCGAAACGACAGCCACCTACATGGTAGGGTGCCGGCTTTATTTCAAAATCATTATATGATACGCAGGGTCGGTCGCGCCTAAGTGGCGACCAGAAGTGATTCATAGGGTCAGTCGCGCCTAGGTGGCGACCAGAGATGATACAAGGTGACTCGTTTGAGTTATTCATAGGGTCAGTCCTGCTGTTTTCCACACCATACGTTTAACTCTTTGTTTCTGCAAGACTGGAGAGATTGACAACCTCTCTGTTTCGTGATGGGCAAAGTTCTGGTTTGTGTCTGTGCAGATTCCACGTTGGTGCAAGCTCCCTAGCGCCAGGGGAGTCAACATCAACAACCTTCCGATAGATCATCAAGTCCTACTGGATTGATAACCTTGGGTATATTATTCAAGGGAAAACTTCTGCTGTCTACATCATAACCTTCCTCTTGGGGTTCACCAACACGTAGCCATCAGTTGCCTCCCTCATTGTTCTGGTGGTTGTTACTCCCATTAAGTGGCTGCCCATCCTTCCACTTTTTGTAGTGATAACACTGCGCCTTAGTGTGGTTGGGTGGTTTTCCATCTTTTCCCACATGGATGTCATAGGGATGGTTGAAAACTTCTTCCAAGTTGACTGGGTGGAAATTTCTTCCTCTGCCACTGCTTGGCTTGTAACGAGTGTTCGTGTTTGAGACTAATCCTGAGTTTCCTTCCTCGTTCTTGCGCTTGTTGTAACTCGCATTACTGTTGCTAGCTTGCTGCTGCTGAGGCTTGCTGCTGGTCTTTTTTCCTTTGCCAGCAGTTTCCTCTTCCTCTCCATCAGATGCGTCCTTGGTCTTATCTGAGCTTGTATACTTGTTAGCCGCTGCCATCACCTCACTGAGGCTCTTAACTTTGTCCTTCATGCGACCTAGTTTGTGGATCAGCGGCTCAAACTTGCAATTTTTCTCCATAACTAGGACAACTGAGCTTGGAGGTATGTTGTCTGAGGAGTGTATAATTTCTGCCACTCTCCTCATCCAATGGCGACTTGATTCGCCTTCCTTTTGCACGCAGCGCTCAAGATCTTCTATGCCGCAGAGTCGCTTGCATGTTCCTTGGAAGTTCTTGACGAAAACTTCCTTCATCTCATCCCAAGAATTTATTGAGTTTGGTGGTAGGTTTTGTAACCAAATGTGGGCTGCGCCTTCCAACATCATGTTTAGATACCGGGCACAGATCTCTTCAGATGCGTTGAGTATGCTCATGCCCATCTCGTAATTGTTGAGCCAAGTGACTGGATCCATGCTTGGGTTGTAATTTGCGACCTTGCGAGGTCCTTTAAAATCTGCAGGAAACGGCTCGGACCTAATCCTTTCGCTGAAGCAGACTGGGCCTTTAAGTCGCGATGACAAGTTGGATGGAGCTGGCCTCCCTGCCAGTTGAACCATTGCGTGCGGCTGCACAACTTCTGCGGGTTGAACTTGTACCACCTGTTGGTTTTCCCTTTGTCGCCTGGCTGAACTTGAAGTCGCAACCTGTGGCGACTCGGCTCGGATGCTTCTTTCCGCTGTTTCTCTACTGTTGTAGGGGGTGGCATGCAACCGTCCCCCATGTTCAGACATGTTTGCCTGCTGTACTACCGCTGTGCTCAACATCTTAATGGCGCGCCGCTCCTCTCTGTCCATCGGTGTGTTTCCTGCTGGTGTTAACCTAGCTAGGATGTTGGTAGCCGCATAAAGATTCTCCACTGGGCTAACATAGTGTCCTTGCGGTGTATGGAACCTTTGAGGCTGCGGTGCCCGGCTGCTGCACAAAAGTTGGTTGTGGCGACGGAGGTGGCATGATAGCCCTGTTGTTAGCTTGCACCAGAGCTCTTGACCCTGGTGCTTCCGCCGCTCTTGGTGCCGTAAAAGATGGAACTACAGGCGCGAATGCTGGTGATGCCATCGTCTGCACTGTAGGCGCGACTAAAGACGCCTCGGGTCGCGTAGCCGCGACAGGTGGTGCCGTGTATGAGGGTGTTGCGACTGATGGTGCCGCGGCTTCTGACCATGCGACCGGACACACTGTGTCAGTTGCGACTGATGGGATCGCGTGGGGTGGCGCCGTGGCTGCTGGTGTATCGACCGCGGGGACCACGGCTGTAGGTCCAGAGGTGGGTGATTGGAATAACTCCATGGGATTTACTGTTCCTGGCTGCAGGCGACTGATATGGCGTCGATGCGGCAAGGTGCTTGGCTCTCCTTGTAAGATGATGGTGTCTTCAGCAAGTCGCCGTTGTTTTTGTTGGAGGTGCTGGTCCTCGCGTGCGAGCCTGCTCCTTTCATCCACAATCCTTTGGACTTCATCATACAACCCAATCCTGGTAGCTTCCAGCTCCGCAACTCTAGCGGCAGCGTTAACCGCGGATATATGTGTAAACAGCGGGCTGCTCTGGGGCATCACAACCGCCGTGTTGGGGGTTATTCTTGGTCCTCCTTCCGTAGGTACAACTCCAGACGGGGATCCTCTGTTTGCGACTCCTGAGGTCGCGACTCCTGGGGTGGTTGCAGCGGGTGCCGCGTGATTTGAACCGAGCTCTGTGACTCCTGATCCTTCTGGTGCGACTTGTTCTGCTGCTTCCGGCGCCGTGGGAGCTAAGCTGCCCTGTGGCATACCCAACCCCTCCTCTGCTTCCACGGTCCTGTAGATCCCTTCCATGCACTGATCTCCTACGGAGGGCGAGCTGCCATCCCTAGGGTTTCCACATAGCCTTTCATCAAGTACATACTCGATGGATTTGGCTTCTTCGTCTTCGAGTGTTAGTGGCTCGTTGTTGGTAGATTCTTCTTCTTCATCCACCGTTACAGCGACTCCTTCTTCTGAGTCACCTGGCTGTGATGGGTCTTCTAACTCGCCGCCGATGAAGCCGACGAAAACATGAATAGATCCAAACGGGATGATGCGACCGGTCTCCAAGTAGTCTGCTTCTGTTCCCCAGCTTGAATCGTCGATAAGAGGCACGCCATCGATCGTGATAATGTGGCCAATGGCGAGATCTTCAGCTCCTTTCATCGATCCTGCGCGAAACGTGATGCTCTTGACCGCAGGCCCCACGGTGGGCGCCAACTATCGTGGGTTTGTCACGTCAGATGTCATGGATGACTTCGTAGGTGTGGGATTTGCGCGAGTCAATCGTCTCCGAGCTTGGGATCACAGGAACAAAGACGAACACGGATTTACCCAGGTTCATCCCCTCAATGTGAGGTAAAGACCTACTTCCTGCCTACCCTAGATTGTATTGATATGATATATGTGGTGTTACAATGGAGGCGATCCGATCTGGGTACTCGCCGTAAGAACTAGGGTTTAAGGCTTGATAGCTTGACCCTGTCTAAGTCCTGCGAGTCCTCTTTATATACACAGAGTCTTGCTAGGTTACAAAGGAAACTTCCTCCCCAAGGAATACATCGACTGGAACCTACTTGGAGACTAACTCCTCCTCACATCTTTCAGGATATGTCTTCCAGATCCTTCTCCTTGTGGCGATGCGATATTGGGCTTGCTTTCATGCAGGTCTTGTCTGGTGCGAGTAAAGCAGGTCGCACTTATCAACATGGGCCACGGGTTAATCCACAAAGTATTCCCCCGACACCGGCGGTGATTGTTGGGCGGGAGGCGCGTCAAGATCTCCGTGAGGACGTCCGGCCCGAAGGTCTTGCAGCTTCTGGTGCCCTTGTCCATGATCGTCACCTCGATCTTCTCGTACAAAGGTTTCGGCGCGTTTTAACCCGATGCAGATCGCCTGCTTTGGTTGTCAACTTTGCACTGATTTTGATCGATCGGCATTCTGCCATACACAAACATATTCTCACGAGGATTAATCCAATCCTATGTGTATCCGCGTGCATATGCTTATATGTTGGAAATACGGGCGTTGTACATATACCTGAACTCTGAGGCAGGCCCCGTATAGCAATCAAGTTCTTAGACATTTATTATTTCTGTTTGAGTACTTTTTTTTATGTCTTTCTTCGCAGAAATTCAGACCATGCGGTTTACCACGGGCTGAAAGTCGCTTACCCGGTACATGTTGCGGCACGCGAGAAGGGCCCTGGGTGCGAGTGTTGGGACGTACTCGAAGGCCCCGGTGCCCGATAGTTACGAAACACTATCTGCCGCGTACTAGGACATATACTGCCCCGCTGGCCCGTAAGAGGCTCAGGATGGGCTGGGCCATTAACGTCGTCTTTCTTCTTCTTCCTTTCATTTCCTTTTTCGTTCTTTTCCCTGTTTCTGGGAATAGTACTCTTTCTGAGATGTACGATTTTTTTCTTGCGAACCCATGAATAGTATTTTGCAAACATTAACCAATTTATCGAGATGTATGAACATTAATACCAATTTTTAAAATACATACACAGTTTTCTTAATATATGAGCATTTTATAGGTGAACTTTTTGAGAAACCCCTGAACCTTTTTTTAAGAAACATAGTTTTTAATGTACATGAACATGTTAAAAAATACATGAGTTTTTTGTAATACATGACAAAAAATGTTGTATGTGAACATTTTGTTTTTCACAAAACATAAATATTTTTCCTAATTATTAAATTAATTATATAAATTAATTTGTTGAAATAGTTTTTATATTACCGAAGAATAAAAAATTAAAACAATATCTCCTGCAGGATTAGTAAACTACATGATTTTAGATCCCATAGTGTTTGATTGCACAGAAAGTAATTGTAAAAGAAAATAGAGTGGTGGAGATTTTTTTTCTCTAAAATAGAGTACAAAGAAATTCTTTGTAGTAATTTCAATGGATTGTAATCCTGTGAACCAAATGGTCCTTGTAGGACAAAATTCCGAGGATCCAATTCCTCCAAAAGTGCTACACAATTGTTTTGTATCAAAGGAAACCTAAAAGATTGTATTCCAACATATTTGAAAACAGTGTTCCAGATTACTGCTAAAGTACCGTCCTGATTTCTACCGTAATAACGTTTTCTTGTACCCGTTTGATCTCATGGGATTTGCATGATCCAGCTGCTACCTAAAAACTATTCATACCAGTGAAACCGCACCACACATTTGACATTTCCGGTGGTCAACGTCTACCCATCAATACAATTCCAAACTGGAGTATCTATACTCCATGTGTAAATCGTAGACTGACTGAGTAGTTTACAATCCTACACTGCGCATCCATGATCTGCAATGCAAGTATGGCGAGCAATGGATGGGTTCAGAAAGCGGGGCCGCTGCTGCCGCAATCCAATGGCGAGCAATGGATGGATGTTGGCCAGCAATTCACTGTGACGGTGCTGGTAGACAGAATCGTAGATGAATTCAAGCTTTGGATTAGAGCTAGAGCTGGTAGGAGTGAGATCATGCCGCGAGAGTAGACTAGAGGGTGGTGTGTGGTGTGTGCGCCTGCTGCTGTTCTTCTGAATTAGCCCTGGCGTTGTAACCTTCTATAAACGTTGAGTGCGCTTTTGGCGTACCCCTCGAAAAAAAATCCACTTCGACGCTCACTGCAGTTCAGCGTGTCCGTCGGTGTGTCACTCGCGCTTCCCGAGAAAAGGCAATTATTCTATCTACACGAAAACTGTAGCGCCTGTCATTTCCAAGGCGAAAGCACGTTGGCGCCACCGCCAGCCATTGCTGCCCTGCCGCGGCAGGAGGAGTCCACACTAATCCAATTAGACAAAATTAAACAAAAGGCACTCAACTCTCGGCATCATCTATCTCGTCGTCGTCGTCGTTAATTAAAAAGTTCTGGCCAATCCAGAGACGGATCAGCGATCTAATCGGCCATGTCTCTGGAGTGGAAAGAACATGTGCTCGTCGAGATCGAACGTACCCAGGGTAAATTATTAGGCTAAGAGAAAGGTAATTGGCCTTCTGCTTTGGCTCTTATGCCAGTACCATATGGGCTATGGCCCATGCAGCCATGATTTAGAAAAAGCTGCAAGCGTTTTTGCTTCTTCTATTATTAGTCACTGGCCTATGTTTTTTCAGGCGCCCTGTACTGCACAGTGAAACAGTAACATCTTCAGGTAGAGAACTGTGCTGGTAATAGATGATAGCTCACGTTATCACCTGTCCTAAAAAATTGAACTGTCCTTGAAACCTTCCAGTATAGTCAGTCTGCTTGGTTACCTCGTTTCGTCTTTGTGGTCTTAGTGCCATGGTCGCGGGGTGCAGTGGTGGAGTCAGGAATTGAACTGAGCCGGGTCGAACAAATAATATCTAAAAAAATTAGGCAGAAAAAACAATTGTATTCAACACAAGAAAGGTCCAAACAGATTCAATTTCATATTTCATTAAGCACAAGTACAAACTGACTACAAAGAACAAAAAAAACTACATAAAAATAGTGCTACATTTTTATAAGATAGTAACATTGAGTTGAATCATGTTGGCGAGAAGAAAGTGTCGAGAAAGATGACATCTACGGTCATTGTAGGAATGAAAACGTAGCATAATCTTCTTGTCATCATTTTTTGCAAATATCTCTTTTTCAACATAGCAAATCATCAAATTGTTGAGTCAATCATCCCCTATCCTGTTTCGAAGATCTGACTTTATAATATTCATGGCCGAGAAAACTCTCTCAGCTGATGTTGTTGCCACAGGTAATGTCAACACAAGTGTAATAAGGCGATAGACCAATGGAAAGGTCAAATGTTGACATGGACAAATTATGGTTAACAAACATTGCATCTAAATATCTTTTCAAAGAAGCCGATGTAGTATCAAGAACATGCTCAACACCAGCAATCTTTTCAGGGTCTCCTTTTTGGTTCACAAACCTACAAACAATAATATAAGAACATATAAGATTACAATAAATGAGTAGAGAGAAACTAGCCAATAACATATAAGATTACAATAAGCGAATGACTAACCTCAAGATCACAACCATTTGCTCTTTAACCGATACATCACGAGACTCGTCAACAAGTAGAGAGAAAGAGGCATTTCCAAGCTCACTCATTATGACTTCTGTAGTCTCTTCTGCACATGTTTTTGCTATATCTAGTTGGATTTCACGAGATGTTAATTGACATTTGCCAGGAGCATTCTCATTAATCACATTGGCTACATCCTCGTATCTTGCGCCATACCAATTCAACATCTCACGGAAATTGCCCTTGTTCAAGGAAGTGCTAGACTCGTCATGCCCACGAAAAGCTAGACCTTGTTCAAGTAGAAATCTGACAACACCCACAACAGTGTTGTGAATGCTATTTGGTCCACCTACATGACACTTGAAATTTTCCGATGCTTTCTTCCAATTTTTAAACTCCGTCTTTGTGAAAACATAATATCCAAAGTGTGAACTATTGCTTGAAGATTTGAAAAGAAAACAATGGAAACAATATGCATTATCCTTCTCCACACTATACTCTAACCAATCATATTTGGCATACCATGCATCTAAAAATGACCGGTGATCCGGACCAAATTTTGTTTTCGGAAAATTACGACCAATTAAATGTTTACGATTACGGCCTCTTGACAAATATTCCCATCGCATCTTATCCCTGATTTCAGGGGTACCATATTCATCAATTGGTCTCCAAACTCCAGGATCGGCAACCACATTTGCTAGATCAAAGATTTCAGGAACATTTGCATGTTGAGTTTCCTACAATATTGAAATCGAAATCAGTCTTTGAGAAATCTTCTGCACACTATTGCTCACTATACAAGTAGACATCACAACTAAAATTGAAATCTAAAATCCGAACTCCCAAGGGGAAATTAACCTGCTCATGGTGTGCCCTCTTGAGATTTATGGAGGCTTCTTTTTCTTGCCAAGCTTGAGCCAGCGCTGCTGCGTCCTCCTCCTCCTCGAGCTGAAGCCATTCGGCTTCTTCGTCGGAGTCCATCAGAGCGGGCCGTGCAGGTGCAGGCAAGCTGCAAGCCTGCAATCAGATGGGGCGCGGGCGGGGCTTCGCGGCGGGAGACAGAGGGCCGGCCGGGCGGGCGTGGCGGCGTCCGGCGAGGGTGCGGCAGGTGGCGGCGCTGGAGATCGTGCGGGGCGGGCTGAGGTGAGAGAGGAAGGCAGGGCGCAGGGCAGGGACGGGTTCGACTCAGCCACACGACTCGGGTGACTTTTCTTTTTTCTCCCATCTGATTTTTTTTTCCGCCCAATCTGAGCCGGGTCGGTCGACCACCCTCGAACCCCTACTGGCGCCGCCCCTGGCGGGGTGCATCCCGGTCCTTACGGGCGGGAGGGCTCCATTCTCACATGTTTTTTTTATGTTAGGTTACGTTTTGTGACTTACTAAGGCAGATGAGGCGGCGACTGCTCCCTGAAAATGTAATAACGTCCTCCCCGCCTAGCCTCCGTCCCGGTGATGCTTCAGTGTCGTCGAAGGGTGTGTGGAAGTGTCTCATCTCGCGGGATTCGGTTGGTTCTTGTGTTCGGTGGTTCCGATTAGATTCGATTTTTGTTCATTTTCGTTTGTGTATTTACAGATTGGATCCTTCTGATCTATGCTTCTTTTCATCGGCGGCGGTTGATGTTCTGGTGTGCTGGCCCCATGGGGCCTTAGAGTACGACGATTTTTTCGACTGTCTACTACAACAAGTTTTGCCCGGCTCTAATGGAGGGGTTCATGACAGCGGCGCGACTTCGGCTCGCTCTAATGCTAGTAGTCGTCGCTAGGTGGTCTACGTTCCTTGATGTAATTTTTGGTGTTTCTTGTGTTCTTTTGTACCAACTTGTCAGTTGATGAATAGATCCAAAGTTTCTTACAAGAAAAAAAACTTCCTATATGTACAACTGAAAAGGTGGAGACTTGATGGAATGCTAATCTAAGCCGTCTATTTCATGGCAAAGGAAAAAATTGACAAGTGACACAACAGAAGGAGCAAAGCGCCTAAAACCAGCACACTCGGTCCAATCACCTTTTCCTCTAAAAATACGCTATCAAGTACTCAGGCTGTACATGTTACGATTACGAAACGCGTTAATCCTGCCGAAGATGCTCAGGCTGTACATGTTTCACGTGAGGTAACTAATACTCCTACGTGATTTTGATTTGACAACTGAGGCGCGCCATGCAATGCATGTCTGCTTTTCTTTAAGATCACTAATACTCCTACGTGATTTTGATTTTGATTTTGATTTGATTTGACAACAAAGAATATACGACTTCGCATGCACACGCAGCCGAGGCCTTTCTTTCCTCTCTCGAACATAAAGGGCGGAGCTGCGAGTTAAACTCCAGTTCTCCATCCATGAGTGGCAATGATAACCCAGACTCCTACTACTACCAGGTCAGCTTTATCCTGTAAGAAAAAAGGCAATGCATCATATTTCTCCGGTAGGCATGCAGAATTAGAGACCAATAATATATCCGTGCTGCATGCAGGTGACCTAGTAGAGCCTAGCTAGAAAAGAAAGTGTTAGCAGCAGCAACAGTGCCCTTTTTAAACAAGAGCAGTGGTTAACTTTTTGGTGAGAATTCAGTAGCAGTATTCACTGACGCAAGAAAGAAGATCGCCGCATGCATGGAGCCCTCCCTCCCTGCTGTTTAGGGCATGTTAGGTTTCCTACAGTGATTTTGGCCTCTTTGTTGGGCCTCGCACTGGAAAAACGAGCCAAAAGTCACGTTCTGCAGACCATTTGGTGGCTCACAAAGAGACGGACTCTCACCACCATTTCGAATGGTGAGCATACCATCACACAACCACCTTAAAACAGAGACTAAGTGTAAATAGCAGATAACTAACATGGACATAAGGGGATGTCTTGCTTACATAGGTCACAAAAGACATGTGTTGAATATATAAGCAATTTAGCTATTGATTTAATCCGCGAAAACAGTAAATAGTTTATGACTAGAATAACCAGAATTATACTAATCATGCGATCTACTTGAATAGTAGATAAATAGAACGAATCTAAAGCAACTACTACAAACAGAAACTGTAGCAGTATCGTAAATAGGAAGATCAAGTAATGAGACGGTGCAGCGGCAGCCGAAGCGTTGGCGTTGCTGTTGTCGCCCATGTCGTCGATGAAGAGGCTGCCGATGTCGGGGAAGAAGTCGTCGTTGGGGAAGAACTCGATGCCAGTAGTCGCGCGAGTGCGCTCCCCAAAAACCTGATCGCCCCTCTCCCGTACAGGATCACAAGAGGCGGGCTTCCGGAGGCCTACTGTCCCTTCAACCGGTGCACGCCGGAAGACGGGATGGAGAAGACTTAGAAGACGGCGGCGCAAAGTTTTGGAACGGTGGTGCGAGACCATGTGTTGCGTATATCTGCCAAAATTGGCTTGGTTCGGTTTTATATAGTGCAGGTTGGGAGTCAAAGCAGCCCTCATAAACGCGTCCGTTTATGATTTAGAAACTGCCGTATTAAACACGTCCGTTTATGAATTAAAAACGGTCACAATAAACGTGTTTGTGAATCAGAAATGGCTGTATTAACCGTGTCTGTTAATGAATTAGAAACGGCCGTAATAAACGTGACCGTTACTAATTAATCAATGACTCAGAAACGGCTGTATTAACCGTGTATGTTAATGAATTAGAAACGGCCGTAATAAACGTGATCGTTACTAATTAATCAATGACTCATTAATTTTCCCAATTAACAAAATATAATAATGTGCCAATGAGAATTTCTGAATTTATCTTGGGCTAGTAAATACTAGTAAATTCCAACAATCCCCCACAAAGTCTCATTGGCTCATATCTCATCATTCAGTTCCAAAACATTGTTTTATATACCGGTACTCAGTGGAGACTGTTAAGTTGAACTTCCACTTAGAAACTTATGCTACACTAGATCACAAATTGGATAGTGGACTATGCCTTAAACTACAAGTTTGCTGCAACTTAGTTTCACACAAGCCCTTGACCAATACTGAGCTGCCGCAAGGCTTCCCCGCGGGTGGAGCTTATGCGTCATACTCCAAGACCTTTCATGAGTTTATTAAAGAGCACCCAACTCTCACGGACTGCGACGTTTAACAGTCAGACTCATATAGGTGTATTCCTCAAGAGATGCTCTGCAGGACAACATCTCCGCTTATAAAAGTAAGCCACTTGGAATACATTAAGATAAATATCAACCTGCCATACAGAATAGAAGAGTATTGCATCTTCATGGAGTGGGAAATATAATATAAGGATACTCTCCTCTCAGCTGCCCAACAGCTTGTCTCCCACTTCTAATTCACGGGATTTTCGATCACATAGAGTAGGTTACCACTGTGGACAACTCATACCGTGGGTCTCAAACCCATCTCTCTCGATGCACTATCTATCACATTACGTGATAAACCCTTTGTGAAGGGATCTGCCAAATTCTTAGACGTTTGGATATAATCAACGCAATGACTCCGGAGTTCTTTAATTTTCGGACAGATTTCAATCTCCTCTTCACATGCCTTGATGACTTCATATTATCCTTAGAACTTTTAATCTTGTGTATCACAGTTTGATTATCACAGTTCATAAGGATAACGGGTATTGGTTTTTCAACCACAGGTAAGTCCATCAAAAGCTCTCGAAGCCACTCTGCTTCAACAGTGGCTGTGTCCAACGCTGTGAGTTCTGCTTCCATAGTTGACCTCGTTAAGATGGTCTGCTTGCAAGACTTACAGGAAACAGCTCCACCACCAGTGTAAACACATAACCACTCGTGGCCTTAATCTCATCAGCATCAGATATCCAATTTGAATCACTATAACCCTCCAGTACCCTCGGGTATCCAGAGTAGTGAATTCCATAGCTCGCAGTGCCTTTTAAATAACGCATAACTCTCTCGAGCGCATGCCAATGATCATCTCCCGGATTAGAAACAAACCGGCTCAACTTGCTCACAGCAAAAGAGATGTCAGGCCTCGTGGCACAAGCCAAATACATAAGCGAGCCAATAATCTGAGAATATCTCAGTTGATCTCTAGCAGTCTGTTGATTCTTTCGAAGCAACACACTAGGATCATATGGTGTCGGAGAAGGCTTACAGTCGTCATACCCGAATCGACTCAAGACCTTTTCCACATAGTGAGACTGAAGCAGTGTAATCCCACCATCACCATCTCTCAGCAGCTTGATGTTCAAGATAACATTGGCTACTCCTAGATCCTTCATCTCAAAGCAACGAGATAAGAAATCCTTAACAACCTTGATTATATCAAGGTTGGTTCCAAAGATCAGTATGTCATCGACATACAGACATAGAATAACTCCCTCGCCCCCACCATAGCGATAGTACACACATTTGTCAGATTCGTTTATAATGAAACCTGCAGCAGTTAAAGTTCTTTCAAATTTTCGTGCCATTGCTTAGGAGCTTGCTTAAGGCCATATAAGGACTTCAACAACTTGCACACCTTTGCTTCCTGACCAGGTACTACAAAACCATCGGGCTGATCCATGTAAATTTCCTCGTCTAACTCTCCATTTAGGAAAGCTGTCTTCATGTTCATTTGATGAACGAGAAGCCCATGCGAGGCAGCCAATGAAAGTAGCACTCGAATCGTGGTCAGTCTAGCCACAGGTGAGTAAGTATCAAAGAAGTCTTCACCTTCTTTCTGGGTATAACCCTTGGCCACAAGCCGCGCCTTGTACTTCTCAATAGTACCATCAGGCCTAACCTTTTTCTTGAACACCCACTTACATCTACAGGTTTACACCCATAAGGACGATCAGTGACTTCCCTGGTTCCATTAGCCAAGATGGAATCCATCTCGCTACGAACAGCTTCCTTCCAGTAGTCAGCATCAATAGATGCATAGGCTTCTGAAATGGTACTAAGGGTGTCATCAACAAGGTACACAATGAAATCATCACCAAAGGACTTTGCAGTCCTCTGTCTCTTGCTCCTAACAGGAGCTTCATTGTCAGATATCCTCAAAGAAAGTCGCATCCTTCGACTCCATAGTCGTACCAACATGAACGTTGGACACCTCAGATTTGACTACCAAAAATCTATAACCAACGCTATGAAAAGCGTAGCCCAGAAGAACACAATCCACGGTTTTTGATCCAAGCTTGCGCTTCTTGGGAATTGGAATATTGACTTTCGCCAAACAGCCCCAAGTACGTAAGTAAGAGAGTTTCAACTTTTTCCTTTCCCATTCCTCAAATGGAGAAACAGTTTTATATTTTATGGGAACTCGGTTTAGGACATGACAAGCTGTCAATAGAGCCTCCCCCCACCATGCCTGAGACAGTCCCGAAGTGTCTAACATGGCGTTAACCAAATCAGTTAGAGTTCGGTTCTTTCTTTCAGCCACTCCATTTGACTGAGGCGAGTAGGGAGGCGTCCTCTCATGTATTATACCATGTTCCGCACAAAACGAATCAAATTCATTGGAAAAATATTCTCCACCACGATCAGACCTTAGCCTTTTAATCTTTCGATCAAGTTGGTTCTCTGCTTCAGCTTTATAGTTTTTGAAGTAGTTTAAAGCCTCATCTTTTGTTTTCAGAAAATACACATAACAATATCTAGTGGAGTCATCAATAAGCGTCATGAAATATTTCTTTCCGCCTTTTGTCAACACGCCATTCATCTCACAAAGATCTGAATGTATAAGTTCCAGTGGCGCCAAGTCTCTTGCCTCCGCAGCCGTATGAGACTTGCGAGGTTGCTTAGCTTGCACACACACTTGACACTTGGAACCTTTGACAGTAGTGAATTTCGGAATTAAATCCAAATTAGCTAGCCGCGTCATGCAACCAAAGTTAATATGACAAAGTCGTGAATGCCAAACATTATATTCAAATTCGTGACAAATATGATTAATAACTTTGGTGCAAATATCTGACAAAGATAGGCGAACAAGCCTCCGCACTCATAGCCTTTACCAACAAATTGTCCATACTTAGATATTACAACTTTATTGGACTCGAAAACCAACTTATAACCATCTCGACACAGAAGAGATCCGCTAACGAGATTTTTATTGATGGAGGGCACATGATGAACGTTCTTCAGGCGCACGGTCTTCCCCAAGTAAACTTCAGATCGACCGTACCAACACCACGAACAGAAGCATGTGAGTTGTTCCCCATCAGCACGGGAGAAGTCCCTGTGACCTGGTAAGAAGAAAACATGGAAGCATCAGCACAAACATGTACATTGGCACCAGTGTCAATCAACCATTCAGGAGAATGACAAACTGAAAGAATGGTAGGAAATATACCGTACCCAGATTCCTTCATCTCAGTGTCGCCGATGACAACATTGGCAGTCTTGCCGCTGTTCTCCGATGTGCGAAGCTCATGGCGGTTAGGACAGCGAGGTGCCCAGTGATTCGGATCACCGCAAACATGGCATGCTCCCTTCCTTGGCTTATTGTTGTTCTTCTTGAAGTTGGTAGACTGTGAAGGCTTGTGCCTATCGTCAGACTTGCCTTTACCCCCATATTTGTTCTTGTTAAACTTGGGCTTGTGGGGGGGCTGGTAATTCTTCTTCTGTACCACATGGGCACTAGAACCAGCCTCAGCAACTCGAGCACGTGTATCCTTTGCTCTCGCCTTCTCTTCAACATCAAGCGACCCAATGAGATCCGAAACGGAAAACTCTTGTCTCTTGTGTTTCAGAGAAGTAGCAAAGTTGCTCCACGAAGGTGGAAGCTTGGCGATAATGCCACCGGCAACAAACTTGTCCGGTAAATTACACTTAAAGTGCTCAAGTTCCTTAGCGAGTGACTGTATCTCATGAGCCTGCTGTACAACAGAGCGCTCATCAGTCATCTTGTAGTCATAGAATTGCTCCATGACGTACAGCTCGCTGCCAGCGTCCGAGGCACCAAACTTGGCCTCGAGCGCATCCCACATGTCCTTGCCGTTATCAAACGACATATACGAGTCCACAATGGAGTCGTCAAGAACACTCAGAAGGGCACCCTTGAAAAGGGTATCGAGCTTCTCAAAAGCTTCCAGTTGTTCAGCATTGAGATCGCCCTCAGGCTTGCCTTTGGTGGCAGCATAGCAGTTACTGTTTTGAAACCAGTAAACTGCTCTCATGCGCCACCGTTTATACTGTACCCCTTTGAAGGGAAACGGCCTCATAGACGCGAGAAAGCCAGGCGCAGCAAATTGCCTATAATCAGGTTTTTGGATTGTTGAATATATAAGCAATTTAGCTATTGATTTAATCCGCGAAAACAGTAAATAGTTTATGACTAGAATAACCAGAATTATACTAATCATGCGATCTACTTGAATAGTAGATAAATAGAACGAATCTAAAGCAACTACTACAAGCAGAAACTGTAGCAGTATCGTAAACAGGAAGATCAAGTAATCATACGGTGCAGCGGCAGCCGAAGCGTTGGCGTTGCTGTTGTCGCCCATGTCGTCGATGAAGAGGCTGCCGATGTCGGGGAAGAAGTCGTCGTTGGGAAGAACTCGATGCCAGTAGTCGCGCGAGTGCGCTCCCCAAAAACCTGATCGCCCCTCTCCCGTACAGGATCACAAGAGGCGGGGTTCCGGAGGCCTACTGTCCCTTCAACCGGTGCACGCCGGAAGACGGGATGGAGAAGACTTGGAAGACGGCGGCGCAAGGTTTTGGAACGGTGGTGCGAGACCATGTGTTGCGTATATGTGCCAAAATTGGCTTGGTTCGGTTTTATATAGTGCAGGTTGGGAGTCAAAGCAGCCCTCATAAACGCGTCCGTTTATGATTTAGAAACTGCCGTATTAAACACGTCCGTTTATGAATTAAAAACGGTCACAATAAACGTGTTTGTGAATCAGAAACGGCTGTATTAACCGTGTCTGTTAATGAATTAGAAACGGCCGTAATAAACGTGACCGTTACTAATTAATCAATGACTCAGAAACGGCTGTATTAACCGTGTCTGTTAATGAATTAGAAACGCCGTAATAAACGTGACCGTTACTAATTAATCAATGACTCATTAATTTTCCTAATTAACAAAATATAATAATGTGCCAATGAGAATTTCTGAATTTATCTTGTGCTAGTAAATACTAGTAAATTCCAACAACATGTGCATCACAAATTCAGCACAATTTCTGCTGGTGATGCACCTGAAGTTTATCAGTTGAGGGGTTATTATGTAACGCCTCGCAAAATATACCGGAAGTTCATCATCATCCGACACAACCATCACTACATCAAAAGTACTACTACATAATCTAGAGCAGGTAGACTAAGAGTTCAGCATCATCAGCAACCTCACCTACTCACAAGGTAGTGCTTGCGAAGGAAGTAAGTGAACCAGTGCTTCCTCTGGTGGGGGCTCATCGAAATGTAGAACGCACATTCGTCTTCATTGTCCATCAGGAGGCTCAGGGGGAGATGTTGTGCGTCAACCCCGATTGGATTCTTCAAGCGTATCTGGCCGAAGATGATCTTCATCTGCTCATAGTTCTTAATTGGCTTGTTGATGTAAGGTTCATCTTTGGGGGTGAAGTTGAAAGCAAAGCTACGTTAGTCCCTGGAGGATAGAAGTAGCAAACATATTGAACATCTCAAAGGACAACCGCTTACACCAACATGTTTGATGAACACATCGTCATCCATCATGAAGCAAGTGCTCTCCTTACGTCATCCATCATGAAGCGGTACGTGTTCCACTTGTATCTCCACTTTCTGAGATGGTTGAAGACCTGAGTAGTGGTCACTTTGGTGCCGTAGAACCGGAGAACATTTTTGCATATGACCTCCAATCACTTGTCCCCGATTCCTCCGTTGATGTCAAGCCTACCTTCGACTTGTTCAGCCAACCTTGTGAGGACGTAGGTGGATAAAGCCGGAGGCTAGACATAGGATTTCCCCCTCTCACTCGAACGCAGTCAACAACCGGAGCGCATCGAAGCGGCTTCACAGAGAGCACCGACATAGCCGACAGATCTGGGGAGGTAGGCAAGACCTCAGTGGTGGTGTCCTAGTGTCCTACAAAGGTTACCGTCGTAAGATTGCGAGACAAAATCAAACAGTTCATACCCCTCGGATCACTAGTTCATCCTAAAACAGTCACAATCATACCACAATCTCTCTAAACACGACATATGCAAGTAAAATCTAGTCGATCTGCTGAGACCTACACATATCTACAAGGATTTACTTAATCCATGACCTGCTCAACACTCTAGGGTAGACTAGAAAGGGTTGAAAGTTACTTACCACCATGGAGCCAGCGGGAGAGAAGCGGGATAGGAGGTGGACATCTCGCCGCCTAGCACCGTCGAGAAGATGAGGTGACCTCGCCGACGAGCACTACTGCCGACCGGAGGAGCATCTCTTGCCACCGAGCACCGCCGATCGGAGATGCAGATCTGGCCACCGCTCTACTTCTTGTACACGGTGAAAAGCTCGAAAGGGTGGGGGGGGGGGGGGGGGATGGTGGGCCGAAACTAGGGGCGGTGACAGAGAAACTCCCGCAGATTTTTCGCCTCCGCGCGGGAGCTCACGCCATCTCCAAACTCGCACGAGTTTGGCTCCGCGTTCCACTTCCCCGCACCAAGGTGAACGAGATAAGGGTGGCTCAACGAAAACGGCCGTTCCTAGCGAACCTGGCTGAGGGGTGTTTTGCGATTCGTGCGGGCCAACAACACGGATCCGAGCAGCCCATCAAACATTCGTTTTTGCAACTACGGGGCCTATCCCGAATGCACACAGAAAACCAAACGAGCCCTTACGCTCCACTGGAGTGGTAGTACTCGCCAAAGCGGACATCAAATCAGTTGCTGCAGAACCGAGGGCGCGCCATGGATAACCGGTCCCGGATAACATGGGCTTTTTACCCTGGGGAGAAGTAAAAAAAGCAGCTCAGCTCCATCATGGCGTTTGCCCCTATCATTGTTGTACACTGGCTAAAAAAAGGCGATTTGTTTAGTGCATTGATCAAGGAGCAAAGATAGCATACAGTAGGCACAGATAAGCCCTAGGGTATTGATTGACAAGGATATGCCAGTGAAAGGTTAACATATGGCCAGATCATGGCTTGTCCAGGCTTTAGGAGGCTTGTCCAGACTAAGGATGCAAGATCTAGAACCCTTAAACACCCCCCACCACCCTTAAACTAGTTTCTTAGTTTAATGCGATTACAAGGGAAAGGCTAACTATGCAAGATCAGCAGATAAGCCTATCCAGTCTACAGTCATATTTTAGTGCTACATTACTGACAAATATACTTGATAAATGGAGCACCCTTTATTTTGCCACGGTGGGAGCACTCATATGCAAAGTCAAAGGGAATACAGGGTTAAGGCAGCTTAATCTAGGATCAGAACAAATAGGGAACGGCTACAACAGGCCTTTTAAAGGTGCAGCTATGCATGCTCTCTATAGCCCCACTGTGTCAAATGTTGACAGCATTCCAGGATCTACGAGAGGCATATATACCAATGCACCCTTTTCTTCATCATCCTACTTTCTAGTACAATACATATGGACCAACATCGTCTTCATCGACATCTTCTGCAGCCCGGCAATCAAGCAATCATCTGTCCCTCAACCAACGAAGTCATGGAGCAAATGGCCACCGATCTCCTTGGTGAAGTGTCGGTCCTGGCCTCCGAATGAGGCCATGGCGTAGGCGTCGCTGACATCCTCAAGTCCGAAACGGTGCGCGAGGTTGAGCGGGAGCGCGGCCGGAATGGGTTCGGCGATGTAGGCCCGGTTGTTGTTCTGGTGAAGGCCAAGCGTGAGGGAGACGCCGCCACTGTTTCCAGCACCGCCGGCGCCTTCGGCCTGCTGGTGTTGGGGGTGTGACAATGCAATGTTGTGGTGGTGGTGGTGGTGGTGCACGGCCAGCCCACCGTTGTACGCGAAGCTCACCTGTCCCGGCATGTCTTGGGTCATCGGGGAGAGCTCGTTTTGGATGTGCCGAGAAGCCTGCGCGCTTCGGTTCCGTGTCATGCTGCTGCCCTGCCCTTGCTGCGAGTTTGATGGATCAGAAGGCCTCCCGCTGCTGTCCGGGGAATGTTGTTGGGTTTGCTGCTGCACGCCGAGCTGACTCTTGTCGGCAGACGTGTTCTTGTGCCCTGCCGCATCTCAAGGTTGTGAATTTCTTCCACCATTGGCTTCCAGAGTCTAACCCTTGCGTTGATAAACCAGTTTGAGACCTGCACACGAAATGGAATGTTTGAAATTATCAGGCAGGCAAATTGTCAAAGAAGTTATAAATTTGCATGTACACATGGTGCATGGAAAATACATAGCCCTAATAATATGTAAACAGATATTGCTAGAACCAGAATGAGTTAATCAGTTAAATTAAAGTAGTAGACTGGAAGCATAAATTGATCACTTGCCTGGTTCCTTGTTAAGCCTGTCTGTTTAGCCAACATCTGCTTATCGCTATCTGTAGGGTACCTGGAAAGCATCAAACGTTAGAATGCCTGCAAACGCAATCGTTCGGGTGGACAGCAACACAAATAGCCTTAATAGGTTAGAAACTTCATAAAGAAAAAAGAACTGGCATTGTTTTGAAGTTACATTACACCATTTGGATTTTTGGACCTAAAAGCTAGTGTCATTAATTGTTACCTCGTAGCTAGTGATTTAGGATCCTATAACAAAATAGTAGTAGTCGATTACGCCAATTCCTTTTCAGTTAAAAAGTTCAAGATACATGTGTAAACTCACTGCGTTTGATGTACACAGGCGTATAGAAGTTTATACTACGAGATATAGAAGAAAAAGAGCAAGTTATAACATATAAGAACAAGTTTTTAAGATAGTACGTATGTAATTAGTTAGTGACTCAGTAGTGAGTACAAGCCCGATAGGCATGCATGCCCCCTATTTGACATGTATAGGTAATTTGGAGATCAGTCTCAATCAAATCAACAAGAATTGACCACCTAGAAAAGACGGCACATATAGTGACATCGGTGTTTATGAGATTTGGTACCTAGCCTAAGTTAGATGCACATAGAGAGCCCACTATTAAATCGTTGTACAATCCTCACGAACTAAGTTTCAAGTAGGGCCCTTCTCTAGATATCTAATTAATGATGGTTGAAAGGTCTTCACATCATATGACACTGGATATGAACACGGATTCAAAGCTATGGAAGGACTGTTTCCCCTCTTCTACAAATTCCATTTCTCCTGTTACTACTGTTAGATGCATGCACTAAAACAGTGGCGAGCTAATCTGCAGTTTTAGTGATGCCCACGAAAATAAGATTAGAAACTTTCAGTAAAGCAAACGATTTCCAGCCATTCGTTTGCTCCCCAACTATCCTAAGCATTGATCCCATGTCTCGGATCTGTGCATGATCTTCACACTATGAAGAATCATGTTAATAGCACTTGCAGCATATCATAATGGCATGTCATGTCACTGCTACCCCATGGATAAAACATTCGCATTCTCCAATTGCAGGTACAGTATAGACACCGTGGTAATGTCAGAAAACTGAAGATCCATATTAACACAAAATACACTATTCTGATGATGTCATATACTTACGGGTGCAAGAAGTGCTCGAACAGCCAGGCGCGAAGAACTGACACGGCACGCTCGGGAAGACCCCGCTGTGGTCGCCAAATGTTGTGAGGCTGGCTGAACGCATTTGCGTTGGCTCCCCTCAGGAGGGCGGCGCCGCCTCCCATGAGGCCGAAGTTCGCCATGTCTTCCTTGCCGAGACCGTCTTTCCCGGAGGCAACCTTGCTGCTCGTGTTGCGCAGCTGACTCTGTATCGTGCTCTTCAGGTACTTGAAGTGCTTTGACATCGTCCGAAGAGCGATGGAAGCAAATGGAGCGGCGTTGCTCAGCCCGGCAACCGTCTCGAATGAGGTGATCACGTCTTGGAGCTGCTGGTAGTATTGCTTGTATCGCTTGCAAACCTACATGGTTGTTGTAGTTGTATAAGAATTCAGAACACAACAATAGGTGGGCTTGACTTAGTTGTTGCAGCCAATAAACACCTGGAATTTTGGATAGAACTTGTAGAGAGAAGTTTTCTCTTCAAAAAAGAATACCTAGCTTAGACTTCAGACAGTACCAGATCATGTGTCACTTCCTAATTGAGGACCTAGCTAGAATTATATGAACTACTTTAGTGAGTTAAATTTAAACGGTGGGCTATTTTTTACCAAAAAAACAAGAAGCTGAGGAACTATAAGGACAGAATCTTACAGCTTTGCATGGATGAGTATACACCCATACTGAAAGAGGACAAACTCTAGGAATCTTACAAAGAAGCAACTTGAAATTTAATATGAAATAAAATTAGAGCACCCTGTAGAATTTAGCTCTTCTAATTTCATGTTCAAGAACTACGTCCTGCTATGTGCTAACTCTTTGATCATGAACTAAAGATCAAGTTGCTGCTAGTTTACAAGAAAAACCAGCAGAAAAGAACTGTACAACATCAACAGTGCAACAATAAGTGAGGCATATAATAAGAAAAGAAATATATATAAAGGAGCAGATATGATGATCCGGACGAATCAACCACCATCAAATCGAAAGCACAAGAAATAAGCTGTGGAACCACAGTGAATAAGCCGCATCCGGCCATGATGTGACCATGAGTTGTTGGTTAGATTCTCTCCACAAAGAAGAAATAATCACGACATGGAAATGGAAGCGAAAGATGCAAAGCTCGTGTATAAAAATAGAAGAAGAGCAGCTAGAGGGCGAAATTGTAGGCTATGCTCGATATATAACTCACTTCTTCCATGAGGGAGATGAGCCTGGTCTTCCTCCACTGCTGCTCGGCGCCGGAGACCGTGACCGCGTCAGCGGCAGCCCGGTCACTGCTGTCCATCTCGTTGCTGACGTCACCCGCGGCGTCCATCGCGTCCATGTCGAGCAACCCATCGTGGAGCAGCGGTCCACCTGCGGGGGACGGCCGCCCACGTCGCAGATCTCTTCAAGCAGCTTCTGCGCGGGGCCCAGGAACCTGGACCGCCCGAGCACGGCCGCATAGCCCGTGAAGGGCCCGTACGGTCCGGTGGCGCCCGCGCCGCCGCCGCCGAGGTGCCTCCGCGGCTGGGGCGGAGGATTCGAGGATGACGAGGAGAGCGAGAGGCCAAAGTTGTGGCTCGGGATCTGGGCTCCTCCTGCTGGCATCCCGTGTGGTAAAAGCTGGGCGTGCGTGTGCGCCAGCGAGGGGCTGTGCGGCGAGTAGGAGGACGAGGAGGACGCGTAGGAGTAGAACGGCGGCGGCCAGGAGCCGGGCGTGGGCGAGGAGGATTCCGCCGGGTCCGGCGGGAACCGCAGCTTCTCGCGTCGGCTTTGCTGCGGCACGTGGTAGAGCTGCCCCGCCACGGCCTGGCCAAGCAGCAGCTGGTGCTGGTGCTGATGCTCGGCGCCGCCACCGTACCCGCCAGCGGCCGATGACATGTCACGCGGTTACGTAAGCTCGCCCTGCCCCGCCTCGGAGGTGGAGCGACGTAGCTAGCTAGACGCCCTGGAGAGAGTAATCGCGCGGGAGGTGGAGGGAGAGAGAATGGACAAGGATACGAGGGGATCGAGGAACGGCTCCGCACTTTGCGAGCGCCTGGCCGGAGGGCTGCAGGCCAGGAGCGAGAAGGCGCACTGGCTGGCAGCAGCAGCTCGCTCGTCGGCCGACCTGATCTGATGTCTCGCTGCTTTGCGCTCTTGCTTTTGTGCGTTTTTGGTGGTGGTGTTGGGTTCGGGGTGCCTTTCTTTTCTTTCTGCAAAGGTAGGCTACCTCTGCAGAGGATGAGGTGAGGTGAACGCGGGGGAGGACGGAGGAGAGCGACGGGAAATGGTGAGCAGTGAAAGCGAAAGGCAGAAAGGGAGTTGGTGCTGGTCTGGTCGTGCGAGGAAGAAGAGGTGGATGGATGGATGAGCCACCCGACTACCCGAGCGTGTGTGTGAGCGAGCTACGGAGCCAGGCTGCCAGGGGGTGGTTTTGTACTTCGGCGCCGGCCAGCAGTGCCAGGTTTTATGGATGCCGACGGAAGAGGGAGAGACGATGCCGGGAGTTTTTCTTTTATTTTCTTGGAGTCTCTCTATGTATCGTTAGACAAAGATTTTTCCGTTTCTAAGAGCATCATCTCTAGCAGATACAGAAATTCACGGTTACTCTGAAAATGCTTGGGTATGTAAACTGTAGATGATGTTCATGAGTATGTTGGGAAATGGGATGGGAGAGAGCACATGCATGGAGTCCATGGAGAAATTTGCTTACACCACCTGAAGGTGTTTGGACCAAACTATTTGAGAGAACCAACAACTGAGGAAAATAAAAATTACTGACAATTGGAGAAGACATATATGATAAGTTTAGTGTCGTGGTCGGAACACGCAGATGACTAGGGGTAGGCTTATTCTGTGGCCGAACGTACGCTTGATGATTCGGGGAGGGATAGCGCGCAGGATTGCGCACACAGACAAACAGATCAACACGGAGATTTACCCTGCTTCGGGGCTCTCGTGAGGAGATAAAACCCCTACTGCAGCATCTAGCCTATCGGTGTATTTCTCCTCTGCATATGTCATATGTACAAAGGCTCCTCGAGTTGTATGTCTAAATATCTGCCTGGTGCTAAGCAGCACAGAGAGCAAGCAAAGAGAGAGCAGGGGGGGGGGGAAATGAGCTCACGTGCGTGTGCCCCCCCCCCTCCCTCCATGTCCTCCCCTGGTGCCCTTATATAGAGGAGGCCCAGGGGACAAGGAGACAAAGAACACTATGCATGGATCCCATTTGTACTCTAGTCACAACAATACACTGTAGCCACGCTGCATGTGTACTCTAGTCATATCAGGAGCACTGTAGCCACGCTGGCTGTGAACTCTAGTCACATCAGGAGCACTGTAGCCACGCTGGCTGTCCTTGCTTTTGTCCACTTGTGCTTGTCTCCTGGAGATGGCAGAGGAATCCTGTACTGGACGGGGTAGTGGCCGAAGATGCCGGTGTAGAGATGATGCCGAGGTAGCGCCAGGCGCCAGTACGTCGGCCGAAGTAACGCTGGAGGGGATGGTGGTCTCGGTCGAAGCAGCGAACGATTACCAGAGGAGGAGACCTTGGCCTGCTGATCGATCTTTGATCCCGCCCGAGGTAAAGAGCTGGCCCGAGACGGTGATGTCGGCCTGCCCGAGGTGAGGTCCATCCGAGGTAGAGTACCTCGGTCCATCGAAGGAGTAGCTGGCGCATTGCTGGAGTGTTGGTCGACGACCGATCCGTCGAGGCGAGCACGTACGGGACGTGGCCCAGACGAGGTCGCGCGGGACGTGGCCCAGGCGAGGTCGGCAGCCCGATCTGGGATAGGAGAGCTCGGCCCGCCAAAGCCGGTGACCGTCCGAGGCCTGCAAGGCCCAACCGAGGCTGTGGTTGCCTCGGCCTGCCGGGTGTGGAGTGGCCTGCCGAGGTGGCGCAATCTTGGCCCACACCGGGGTGAAGACACGCCGGCCCATCCGAGGTGAGAAGTACCCTGGCCATCCGAGGCTGGGTGCAGCTCGGCCCAGCCGAGGCTGCTGGCCACCTGAGGCCTGATATCTCGGCCTAGGACTGTTTTTTCCTCCTTTTCCTTTATTCCTTTGTTTATTTCTCTGCTGCCTCTTCTACTAGCTCCACTAAATCACCAGCTTTGGTATACCCGGGGTCACATCCCCGACATTAGTCCCCGAGGCTGCGGGGGACTCGCAGAGTCGCGCACAGACTTACAAAAATAAATGCCCCCATCGAAACCTCCATGTACACGACCCCCTGCGTGTATGGGCGCCTTAGTAATTCGGTTGTCTTAGCCATGCCCTCTAGGCCAACAGCGACATCCGGTTGACCGAGCTCACCCGAATCAACAACGAGATGGACAGTTTGCACTGGAAATGTGTTGCCTGAATGGTCACCATTATATGCCGGTTCTTAGCCCTCCTGGCTTTTACCGAACTCGGATGCCGCCAGCGTCGGTTAGCCCTCCTGGCTTTCACCGAACTCGGATGCCGCCAGCGTCGGTTAGCCCTCCTGGCTTTTACCGAATTGAGATGCCACCAGCGTCGGTTAGCCCTCCTGGCTTTTATCGAACTCGGATGCCTCCAGCGTCGGTTAGCCCTCCTGGCTTTTACCGAATTGAGATGCTGCCAGCGTCGGTTAGCCCTCCTGGCTTTTACCGAATTGAGATGCTGCCAGCGTCGGTTAGCCCTCCTGGCTTTTACCGAACTCGGATGCCGCCAGCGTCGGTTAGCTTTTACCGAATTGGGATGCCGCCAGCGTCGGTTAGCCCTCCTAGCTTTTACCGAATTGAGATGCTGCCAGCGTCGGTTAGCCCTCCTGGCTTTTACCGAACTCAGATGCCGCCAGCGTCGGTTAGCTTTTACCGAATTGGGATGCCGCCAGCGTCGGTTAGCCCTCCTGGCTTTCACCGAATTGGGATGCCGCCAGCGTCGGTTAGCTTTTACCGAATTGGGATGCCGCCAGCGTCGGTTAGCCCTCCTGGCTTTCACCGAATTGGGATGCCGCTAGCGTAAGCTGGCCGACATAAACCTGCATGTACATATCTCAAATGTCTCGGTACCTCGGCCTCTCTAGGCATATCACATATCTCGATACCTCGGCCCCTCTGGGCATATCACATATCTCGATACCTCGGCCCCTCTGGGCATATCACATATGTCTCGGTACCTCGGATGTCCGGTAGCCACTTTGGGCGCTTACCGACATCAATGTCTCCAGCCTCTGCTGGTGTGACATAAGCATATCTCGAATGCCGGTTTTAGCCACTTCGGGCGTATACCGACATAGATGTCTCCAGCCACTGCTGGTTTGACATAAACATATCTCGAATGCCGGTTTTAGCCACTTCGGGCGTATACCGACATAGATGTCTCCAGCCACTGCTGGTTTGACATAAACCCTGCAAAAACATATCTCAAAGGTTGCCTCTGATTAACCAACATAAACAAAGATCTGATATGCAAATGATGCCATGATACATTGGCAAACAGAATAAACGATGATTTGGAATATGGAATGATGCCGGGATATTGTGACAAACCGAAGTAAACAGCGATCCGGGATGTGGAATGATGCCGTGATACTATGGCAAACCGAAACAAACGGCGATCTAGAGAATACTGATAATGCCAGGGTACCTTGGGTAAATTGAGATAACCAATATAACCATGATACCTCGGATTTCCATCATACCTCGGATTTCCACCATACCTCGGATTTCCACCATACCTCGGAATTCCACTATACCTCGGATTACCAATATGACCCGGATTTCCAATATACCTCGGATTACCAATATACCTCGGATTACAATACACCTTAGATTTCTTGAATACCTCAGATTTTCCAGGATACCTCAGTAACGAACACTCTCAACAAAACCGATGTCACCTTTCAATGTTAGTCCAACATACATATGATGAAGAATATTCGACGGAAATAACCATTATACTAACCGAGGCAAACCAGCTATAGCATTTGATAGAAAACGAATCTAACAGCAGATACTATGCACAGAAAACTAGACTCGGTTTCAACCGAGTCCCCGGGTTACTTTCTTATCTAGGAGGAGGTGTAAAACAGACTGGCTATCCAGTCCCCGGGTCAAGACATCTTGTCCCGGGTAAAACAATTAATCAAAGCAAGGTAGAAACGAGGGGCCAGTCCCCGAGTACTGTTTGAGACTATCTAGAAGCATGGGCAGACATATAAATGATACTTACACGGTCAGGTTGTAGGAGAGGTCTTAATTCGGATTTCCAAGTCTTAACTCGGGTTCTCCCAGGATACCTCGGACTTCAGAACAGCTCGGATTCAGAACAGCTCAAATTCCAGAATACCTCGGATTCCAGAATCAGCTCGGATTCCAGAACAGCTCGGATTCCAGAACACGTCGGATTCCAGAATCAGCTCGGATTCCAGAACAGCTCGGATTTGCACTGTAGCCAACTCGAAAATGAGTCAACACACGGGGACGATGTCGAAGTTGAGTCCCCGCGCTGATGACGAAGGTCCCATCCGAACTAATCCAGCAAGCGCCACTATCAGCCCCACGGTGGGCGCCAATTGTCGTGGTGGGAACACGCAGATGCCTAGGGGTAGGCTTATTCTAGGGCCGAACGTACGCTTGAGGATTCGGGGAGGGATAGCGCGCAGGATTGCGCACACAGACAAACAGATCAACACGGAGATTTACCCTGCTTCGGGGCTCTCGTGAGGAGATAAAACCCCTACTGCAGCATCTAGCCTATCGGTGTATTTCTCCTCTGCATATGTCATATGTACAAAGGCTCCTCGAGTTGTATGTCTAAATATCTGCCTGGTGCTAAGCAGCACAGAGAGCAAGCAAAGAGAGAGCAGGGGGGAAAATGAGCTCCCGTGCGTATGCCGCCCCCCCCCCCTCCATGTCCTCCCCCTGGTGCCCTTATATAGAGGAGGCCCAGGGGACAAGGAGACAAAGAACACTATGCATGGATCCCATTTGTACTCTAGTCACAACAATACACTGTAGCCACGCTGCATGTGTACTCTAGTCACATCAGGAGCACTGTAGCCACGCTGGCTGTGAACTCTAGTCACATCAGGAGCACTGTAGCCACGCTGGCTGTCCTTGCTTTTGTCCACTTGTGCTTGTCTCCTGGAGATGGCAGAGGAATCCTGTACTGGACGGGGTAGTGGCCGAAGATGCCGGTGTAGAGATGATGCCGAGGTAGCGCCAGGCGCCAGTACGTCGGCCGAAGTAACGCTGGAGGGGATGGTGGTCTCGGTCGAAGCAGCGAACGATTACCAGAGGAGGAGACCTTGGCCTGCTGATCGATCTTTGATCCCGCCCGAGGTAAAGAGCTGGCCCGAGACGGTGATGTCGGCCTGCCCGAGGTGAGGTCCATCCGAGGTAGAGTACCTCGGTCCATCGAAGGAGTAGCTGGCGCATTGCTGGAGTGTTGGTCGACGACCGATCCGTCGAGGCGAGCACGTACGGGACGTGGCCCAGACGGGGTCGCGCGGGACGTGGCCCAGGCGAGGTCGGCAGCCCGATCTGGGATAGGAGAGCTCGGCCCGCCAAAGCCGGTGACCGTCCGAGGCCTGCAAGGCCCAACCGAGGCTGTGGTTGCCTCGGCCTGCCGGGTGTGGAGTGGCCCGCCGAGGTGGCGCAATCTTGGCCCACACCGGGGTGAAGACACGCCGGCCCATCCGAGGTGAGAAGTAACCTGGCCATCCGAGGCTGGGTGCAGCTCGGCCCAGCCGAGGCTGCTGGCCACCCGAGGCCTGATATCTCGGCCCAGGACTGTTTTTTCCTCCTTTTCCTTTATTCCTTTGTTTATTTCTCTGCTGCCTCTTCTACTAGCTCCACTAAATCACCAGCTTTGGTATACCCGGGGTCACATCCCCGACATTTAGTCTACTGCATGCATTACAAATGTACGAACTGCCCATCAGATTTGCGCGGGCAGTACCAAGGTCACACTAAAGATTTCATTATCATATTCGAAACAGTGGCATCAAAAGACTTGTTGTCAGAAGTGGCACCAAGATTCTCACAAGGATATCAATGTGATTCAACGATCTCCTTTGTTAAGAAGACATTGTGATGGGATGCTCCAACGTGCAACTACAACGTCAAAATGCATAACTACAACATGGACTATTTTTTTGATGTTATCTATCCTAAGTGGGCGGCAACAGTAAATAATATGCCCGATACCCAAGGTAACAAACGACATGTCTTTGCAAAAATGCAAGAAACAACCAAAAAGGATGTGGAGAAGGCATTTGGAGTGTTCCAAACTCGTTGGGTAATGTTTGTGGAGCTATAATGATGTATAATCGAGAGACATTGTAGCAGACATTAACTTGTTGTGTAATTTTGCACAACATGATTGTCAAGGACGAGGGCAAGGACAACTAAAAGAGCATGATGCCCCATGTGTTGTTTTGATAATTAATGACAATCCCTATAGACTAATTATGTGTGAGATATATTTGTAGGGTTTGTGCATATGCAATGCTTCAACTCCATGTGTAGGATTCAACTCCATGTGTAGGATTCAATGTTGGATGCCATGAAGATAATGATATAAACCTAGTATTTGGCATCAAGAACCTTGATTTGTACTGATATATTTGATATGGTCAAGAACAAAAGTATGTGATGACCAAGAATTATCCAAAGATTGGTCACGAAAGGGTTAAGCACATTGTAAGTATGTCTTCAAGAATAAAATTCAGTGAGCATTCATGTTTACCCTCGAGACATCATCGTAATGAAGAGAGAATAAAATACAAGTGGGATCGTGTGATCTCGTGGTATGCTAAGCTACTGTCCATATAATTTTTTGAACTAAAAAAAGATATGTGTGTTTGATATTTATATGTGTGGTATGTATGTTTTTACGGGTTGCATCAAAACAAGGATTTCATATAACCCATGAGAGGATGAAATAAAGTGGTGATCGTAATCAAGATTGAGAAGTGCGAATTCAAAAGGATCATCTCGGAGAGATCATATGCTCCCATTTGGAGATAATGATCAAGCAAATATGTATCTAATTAAGAGCGACGCTACCATCGTAGTGTATGGGGAACAATTTTCGAGTCTTCATCAAGCGAGCACAATAAAAAAAAGTCTTCCAACTTGAGTCAGACATGATCGTCATTATCTCACTCAAATGATGTATGTGCAAGGAAAATGTATGATCGTGATAGGTTTTCTATTTTGTCGGTATCAGTGTGCTATAGTTGGGAGAGGGGTTATATTATAGAAAGTCACACTACTAAGGGGGCTCTCAAATGAGTAACTTGATCATATTGTTTGTTTGAGAGCGGCAAACATTTGCATCATTGGCACCATCCTTCTTTGTTCTTATTTTTCTTTTTTCTATGTGAGGATTTGGATCTTGACATGGTCTTCAAGACAAGCTCAAGTTAATCAAAAACGGTGTTGGTATAAAAAAAACTTGTTGCGCTTTATATTGGAGGTTTTGCAGGTTCTTCTCCTTTTAGAGATGTCTAACCTTTCCACTCTTAGATTTATGTTCTTTTGTTGATATTTGGTGTTTCTCCATATAAAGATTTAGCTTGTCGTTAGCTTAAAAAAAAGTCCAGATTTACCAAAAACGGAGTTCATATGATATGACCATTTTAGTTTTGTTGTTCCTTCCGCAAATTTCGGCCCCTCGTCTGGCCAAGTATCCAGCCTTGGTGGATCAAATTATCAAAGTAAAGTGGGAATCATATATGACCGAATCACCTGACTCAAAGTGGCCCTAGTTTTTTTTTTCTTCTGGGAATGTCCTTTAGAGGATGTTTCCACTGAACGAAATTAACGAGGGTGTGAAACGAGCCAAAAATGTTGGTGGACACCTCATGGTTTGGCGGGTGGAAATTTGGCGAGAGATGTGACTAGATAAAAGAGAATGGTCACTTAGCCTTCTTCCTATGTCGGCGCAATTAACTTACGTGAATTTTGGCAAATCTTGTTAAACAATGATCAACCCAATTTCCCCCGAGAAAGATGACCGAGTCGGAAAAAAGAACAAAGCTGTCTTCTAGTTGTTTGTTGCACTAGCGCATGCAAGATCACTCGACGGGTTTGTCCTATCAAGCAATCAAATGACATTTAGGAGCACATCAAATCTTTACGTACGAAAGCGACATTCATGTGAACGGCCGGGATCTAAACCAGTTTCACATGAAATTTGCACAAAAGATTGGATTCTGCTAATTAAAGAAACAAGAAACTCGCAATACGCTTCAAATTCCTGCTAATCAGGTAGAGATCATGTGTGCAGGACTGTAGCCGATATTATTTGATCGATGTACTCGGTACTTGCTTTGGATCTGAAAACGGAGCCAGGGTTACCTTGAAAAAGAATTCCCGGCAGTAGTACAATCGTCCTCTCGTCGTCACCACCACAAGCTCATCATCCCAGAGTCGCAGATCAAATCGCTTCAACAATTGGCGGGTCGAGATTAGATCGAGAAATCACACGTACAGCTCGGCATTAACGCAGCCCTAGAACCCGACCTCCCCATTGGCCAAGGAGCTAATAATTGCACCCGCGGGCGGGCGGGCGCTAGTAAACAAAAACATCCCGGATCGGGCCCCCGCCGACGCGACGTAACATAGCAAAGCCATGGCCCGCGGCCCATCGACGCCGACCCGCTAGCCCGTCCCGTCGTCCCTTACCTCCGGCTCGGGAGCTCTGGACTCTGGTACGCTGTACGCACAGTAGCAGGTTGGGAGCCTGGCCTGGCCTGGCCTGGCCTGGGGGATAGTTACGACGTAGATATATTCCCCGGGATACGTACGGGGGGGCGCTACGGTCGTCACGTCAGTGAGCGTGAGGGGACGGGGCACGTATCAAATCACGATACGGCGCAGGCATCATGCATGCATCCATCGATGGAGAGCTACAGTTGCGTACGTACGCGAGATATACGGTGCGGGAAAGAAAGGGAAATGAGATACGCGCACAGGCCTACGCCGAGCTACGGTTGAGCAGAGGTGACGTGGCTGCTGTTTCCATTTAACGTACGTCGCGTCCATCCATCCATCGATCAGCAGCAGCAGCTCGAGTACGGGACTGGGTGAAAGGAACTAGTCCTCCGTGGGTGTGAGCTTTTGTTTGTTACTGTAGCCTTTCCTGTAGTGCCAATGTAGCTAGCTCCATGCAGCAGCCAGGCATCGTCCACCATCCAGAGCTACTAGATTCCTCGGCGCGGCTTGCCGCGCGTCACCCGCGGTTGACATTGGTTTTCAGTTTGCAAAACGCTATACCAAACATTCATAATATGACAGAATAAGCTTTATAGGTTTAGAGCAAAGCGCATTGCTCTTACATACACAAAGTCTACACCCATAAGTCTATAGGATAAGTAGGATCTTAACTACAACACCTCAATCATCATCACCTCGATCCTAATTGTACTTTGGGCAGGTAAGACAACTTCTTCAGCATCTCCTCAAGCAGGACAGTGGTCGCAATCTCGATAAGCTCCATGTGAAAGACTGTGAAATCATTTTGGAAGTAATAATCAGGTGTCGTCATGCAGCTATGAAGGATAATGGCAATGCAAGTCAATATAGTTCCCCATCTTAAATTATGTAACTGGTAGAAAGGATACAAACTGGAAATTAATATAGTTCCCCGTCTTAATCTATTAACATGCTAAATCTAGCAATCCTAATTCACATGAGCATTATATTCTTTTATGCTCCTATCCCCTGCACTGCTAGCTCCTGGCTAGCTTTTGCCCTAAACTGAAAATCGTGTTCGGATACAGAAGCAATAAGACTAAAACAAATTATAATAAGAAACAAACATATGAGTTGCTAATCTAATAGAAGAGTGGATAATTTAATGAAAATATCAAAAACGGGACAAATTTCTAGTGATGTCTGGTAAGTATATCAACCTAGGCTAATGGTTTCTACTTGCCTCATTTTCCTTTAAAAATGCCATTAGTTAATGCAAGCAGCAACCATTAATTTAAAGTATTTTCACAACAAAGGAACCAAGGCTAATTTTAAAATACCATACAACTTGTAATTATAAAGAGCAAGATCATGAATTATCTGATTATGAACATGTCAGGGCTAGATCAGATGGTTATAAAAAAACTCTATTTGTCCATGGATATGAGATGATAAAATATAGATGAAACCTCAGCCCACCATCAAACATCGTGCGCTAGCGCTACACATACCAACAGCTATGTAAGTCCCAGGTGGCATCTATGTGTTATGGGCCTTATGGCACACCAATGGTGCCATTATCAAACAAATTCTTAATTCTTATTTTCAAAGTGATGTTTGCTGCCTGAAAAATAGAAATTTATGTGCACGAAAGATCTTAAAATGGCAGCAGACCTAGCACCATGTAAACAAAAAACCTAGAGAACAAACAGGTAAATAAACTACAGATTGACATCACTCGAAATATCGGCTGAGGGGAGTAGAAAGCTTTTTTTTTGGAGAGTCGATGGAGTTGTAAATATGAGCCTGCTGGTCAATACATGATAAGAGTTTAAATGCAGAAAGCACATTATATCATGTGCAATACTACTATGGGTACATATTGTTCTCACCTTTCCTTGCAGCCGACTGAAGCAAAATGATAGAATATCCTGGTTGCCATCCCATGATATTAAAAAAGGGAATGAGCTCGCTGGAGCTAGAGGTTTAGCTCGTAAAAAAATCGAGGTGGCACCATCGCCACATGACTGCCACTTTTGATTTCATTAGATCACTGCTCCTATTACCTGAAATAAAGACCATGAACCAGATCAATTTTAAATCTAATTGTAAAGAAGTGATGGATTCATAGAAGTGGGAACGTCTAAACATTTAATTGTGCTTACGTTACTTCTATTAGTCATCAAATGCATTTGCACATTTTTTTTAACGGAAGGAGTAGAAAGCATATTAAATATACCAAAATTTTAAAAGCACATCCATTAAATTTACAAAACTGGGAGCACGTGTTGAAACATATTGCACATTCCTGATGCCAATACAACAAATGATCCATCTTGACACATTATAAGAAAATAACAAAATACAAAGATCGAGTTTACTGAAAATACACCTCAGAACCTAATAATCTTCAGAGACTGCAAGTGAGGCAAAATGAAAGCAAAATACCTTTTGTGGAAAAGAACCTGGAGGTTGGGCTACCCTTCTTGAGTTCGACAATGCTGGTCACAGTGCCGCGAAGACTCTGAAGTGGGCGAACACTCGGCCCAGCGGGCGAACATGCCGGCTCCGGCTCCGGGATCAAAATCCTTCAAAACTTTACTGATCATTCACAAACACACAATGATTGGCTGATGATTATCAATCAAAACATAGAAATCTAAAAGAACTTTCTTGCTTATCCCAACAGATGCTAATATACCAACTAATAGTCACCTATAGCAGCTCTAGGAGTCTAAAAGGTAAATTAGAACCGGGTGGTTTACATGGATGCATAAGTGACCATATTATGAATTCATTTTCAGAGGAAAAACATTGGCACCAAAAAACAGACGGCAATAATCCTTGTCCAATAACATCAGGAAAATGGGAGCGATAGGTAGAGCATATACCATAACTTCTGCAACAGTGCTGGTAGGATTTGGTACACCTGGATAAATGATGTTTCATTAGTAGTAATAAGACAAAAAATCATTATGTATCACATGTGCAATAAGAATGTTCCTTGAGTATTCAGATATAATATACATATTTCAAAGATCTGCGCAGATATATAGGTATCTGACTTCTGAACTTCGCATGGGATGCTAGAACTTTACTGACAGTTGTACATGCATAGACAGGGATCTGTATACCTATTTCATTTTCGAAAAATTATGTGCAGCTACCACAAATAAAACTACAGCCCAGTATCAAGTGTCCCTCACCTAGTCTCTGTTATATCTATTTCTGCAACACTTAAAATCAATGGAGAGAGCACAATTAATTACATTTATTGAAATGACCAAATAGAGGAGAGTGGTGAAGCAATAGTTGTGGTGTAACAGGAATAAGAATACATATATCTACTTTAGGATTGAAAATATTCATTTGTAAACCAAGGAGATGATTATTTTGCAGAACTACCAAAGAAGTCCAAAACTATTATTATTGCCAAAATCTATAACTCGTAAAAGCATGTAGTGTGATTAGGTAGATAGAAATAGGCCACATGTTCATTGGGATGTGCGTGAACTTCTTGTCGGTGTGCTATCCGGAAGGCTTTGGATGACTTTGGGATGTGGTTCCCCATGGCATGCCGCTACGGGTCTTTTCTTACTCCCCCTCACCCTCTCCGCATCCTCCCCGAACTGCCGGTTCTCAAAGAACAGAAGTCCTAACAAATATAAACAGGAAGGAAATGTTACAGCAATAGAGCACATAAAAAAGGGATCAGCTGTGAAAGATTGAGCATCGAGTGCCTAAATTCTCCTGCTTATTTGATGTCAAATGACTAACATTTCTTCGCTTGATATTGTCGGCATATTTTCCCTTAATTTCATATTTTTACCAGCATATTTTTAAAGCACCGTATTTCCTTTAGGATATAGCCGTATGCATATGTCTAGCCTGATATTCCTTTAAAGGTTATCATACTCTTGGTGATACTATAGCTACTTTGTAAGCATTTGTTTATTTTCGCATGTCATTTTGCTCCTACTTCCATTTCATCTTGGTGCAGTCTGGCTGAGATACAGCAGCCTATCTACAATCCAATCTGCAACTATATGTGTATTATAAATATGTTTCTTATTTTTTGGTCAAACAAATTCTTATTTTTGCTGTTAGCTTAGCCAAATCATCATCAATATGTGTATTATAAATATGTTTCCAATGAAATAATGTGAAACTACCATCAAATATGTCATCTTGGTGCAGACAAAAATAAAGGGGAGAATATCAATACACAAAAGTAGATAAATTAATAAATATGAATTGTTTGCCGTTTTACAAACAACAACAGAGCCCTGGGTATTCTTTTGAATACTGTAATCTGGTGTAGTCTGGCTGCCAGGTACAACACATACCTATTATATTAATGATTTTATCAAAAAACTAATAGACGATACCTGCGGCCATATGTAAAAATTGTTGTAACATAGACACATGGAATATAGTTTTAAGTATATAACTAATAATGCAGGAACTTTGTTTGCACCATATTCTTTCAAAAAAAAAGTAAAACAACTTTAACTCTTAATAGTACACAATAGACTGATAAGCTCCATCACCGTAGGAACTAACGTATGAGCTCCAACAGCATGCCAGGGCACCCTCAATGCATGAAATTCAAGAAGCATGAGCTAAACTGAAAAATAATAATGGAGCGCCTTCATGCTGGATGGATTTTAGGTGGTAGATGTGGTTACCTTATTTACCTCCATTGCAAATAGAAAGTGCCCAAAGGCGATGACCAAATGGGGCTGAACTTCACAATACTTTCCATGAAATCCAACAAAAAATCCTGGATAAAAATGACATGTATCAATTAATATTCATACAAATCAGAGCGCATTTTGGGAATCAATCAATCTGAACTAGGGCTTTAGGTAGATCGGCACAGAAAAGTTGGTCCCGGTAAAATGATATGAAACGTGCAAAGGAGAAACAAAGTGCACTTAGAATCACATAAAGAGCTCACCTCTGAGATCATCAGTACCTCTCAGGGAGTTTATGATTTCATTTCTCGTTATACAAATCGATTGCCCATGTAGTCCAGATAGGTAAGGCCTCTGTAGTGAATCTAGAGGTGGTCTCCACCTCCTAGCTGCACATATGCGAATTATGTATCACATTTTCCTTATACTGAGACCTGGAAAATATATTGAGCTAATGTTGTCTGGTTCCTAAAAGAGTTAATCCAGAGTTATTCCTTCAAGCATGAGCTTTACCAACCCTTTTCAAACAACCAATACTGCAGATTTTGGAAATGTAAGGAAGTATTTCATAAACCTAATCTCTGTATCTTATCATCCATGTGAGTACCACTACCAGAAAAAGGCTAAAGAAGTATATGCAGCAGATCATCCGTGTGTTATTACCCATTAGCAGGAATAGAACACAAGGAAAATGGATCAATAGCATGAAAGAAAGAGGAGAGGGAGACAAATATGGTGACTAAAAACACATGAGAGCACTATGACTCACCATGCAAAAGGTGATCTATTTGGCAATGGATGATGTTCCATATCCAAAACTGATAAGTAATCTGCATGTGCTTTATATGAGAGGTTTCAACTAACTGAATCTTTTGATCTTGTCTTGCATCCCCTCATCGGCAAGGCTGCAAGGTACCTCCACATCTTCGCTGCTAGTTTACCGACCTTGCCATTAAAAACGGTCAAAACTAATTACCACAAATACTACAGATTTTGGAAACTCAAAGAAGTATTTGATAAACCTAATCTATGTATCTCATCATCCATGTGAGTACCAATTAAAAGGAAGAGACTGCATCTAATTTAGAAGTTTTATTTATAACTGGCATTCACATACACCCAACAATTAAGTTACGCAATATTACCTCCTTACCAAAATCTTCACAACGATACTCTTCTTCTCTATGGATGAAGCCATTTCTGAAAAATCTAGAGGTGTTAATTCATCATGCAGATATGCAGAAATGTCACACATGATCTGACCGGTAGTAAGCTTGCTGAGGAGGAGGATTTCAAGGATCTTCCCTAAGCTGGCTCAGTTGCTTTTCTTAAAAATTGATCTGATGCGTTTTTACCATTAACCATGGTGCTCTCCAATAGATCTCTGGCCCCTGAAATTCGCAGTGCAAACAAATCAGGAATGAGGATGATCTGAGGGGAAATCACAAACTTATAACTTAATTCCAGATCCTCACTTCAAAATCAAAATTGTAGATACATCCATCTTACACATGAGCATCACGAGCGGAACTGGGAAGCAATCAAGCAAGGAGAAGCAACGTTACCAGTAGCAAGATCGTGGCGGATAGCTGGACGTCGTTCTCTCACGTGTCTTCTCAGAAGGCGATGACCACACCGAGGCCCTCTTCGTTCCCCATGTCAACGCCTTATTCCTGCTTTTGCGCCGCCACCGTGCTCTTTGCCCGCGCAGACGGACGACGCCGTCGTGCTCCTTCTCCTTCCGCGACCCCACTGTCCTCCTCGCCTCCAGGTCGCCGGCCGTCCAAGCCGAGCGGCAGCGGCCGGGGCGGAGCTCGCGGCACTCGCGACGCCGCCCATCCCTCGCGGCCCTCGCGGCGCGCTCGAGCACGGGTGAGCCTCTGGGTGGCGCGGGCCAGCACCACCGTGTGCTCTGGACCTGCGTCGTGCTGCTCGCCGCGGCCTTCGGGGAGCGCCTGGCCCCCAGCGTGCTGGGCGCCTGGCCCTCACGCAGACGCCCGTGCCTCGCTTGAAGTACAGGCAGAGGCCGCCCGCCTCGCCGTGCCACGCTACGAATGGGATGCGGTGGCAACGGAGGCGACGCGCTGCCTCAGCGTGCGTGCGGCCGGCGGCTGCTTGGACGGGAAAGGCGGCGCCGGCGAGTTGCCCCGGGAGGAGGAGAAGAGCACGGGAGAGCGACGGCCACGGCTTGTGACGATGGCTTGGCGGCGGTGTGCGGCGAGGCCGGGGGAGCGGCGGAGGCGGGGTGAGAGAGAAAGGGGATCGGGCAGGCGTGCGAGGTCGTCTCCCCGATGAACGCGAGGGATAGAACGCGAAATGTCGATACTACCCCCACGGGGCAGCAACATCTACACCGTGCGCGGACCAAGCCACGCCGGCTGACACGCGGGCCACATCCAGGACCGGCCCACATCACAGCGCGCGCGCGAGCAAACGGTCACCGACGACGCCACCCGCTCTGCCTCTGCCAAGCGGGACCGGCAATATCTGGACCCAGCGTCAGTGAGACATGTACCCAGTAAAAAAAGTAAGGCAAGGAAGACCATGGCAAGAAACACACACCACGACCGGACGGCCGAGAATCCCTGAGCGCTGTGAGAGCTCCTTGAGGTCTCCCGGTTTACCTCTGTGGATGCATGGCTCACAGCATCCTCCCATGGCTATGGTATGACTACTAGGAGTAAAACATGCATGGCGATCGATAGGTCGATGATCCCCTACGGCATCGGTCGAGCACACTGGAGAAACAGTGCCATGGCACGTGGCTACTGTGCAGGCGTCTGCGACCGGGCATGGCTACTGTTGGAGCTTTCGTGCATGGCGTCAGCCGCCTCAAACATCAAGCAAGGCCGGCGGTGTGGTCAAGGTCCGGTGGCTCGTGGTCGATCGATGGCATGGATGCGCTCAGCCAGGGCCATCACCATTTTCGTGGTACGTACGTACACAGTAATCTGGTCAGGGCTAGCTGAGCCATTATGACGTTCGTACGTACGGTACCTCTACTGCGCGCGTGCCCTGGCCGGCCCGTGGAGTAATATTCTCACCGCCGGCCGCGCCAACCGGCGATTCAACGAGGCACGGACGAGCGAGCCGAGCCCCCGAGACGGCATCGACGATCGGTAGGGAGCCGCGGAAGGGTAAGACGTTGTCGAGATATGTGAGCG
Source organism: Poa pratensis (assembly GCA_947311845.1). NCBI lineage: Eukaryota > Viridiplantae > Streptophyta > Magnoliopsida > Poales > Poaceae > Poa > Poa pratensis. The sequence goes on along the minus strand of CAMZMU010000060.1, from coordinate 32,725,161 downwards.
GAAGGGTAAGGCTACCGTTACTTCCAACTGGACCAAACCCTTTGGTCCCGTCACTGATCGGTCAGGCTGGCCGCGTAAGTTTCCGGTCCGGCCGTATATACACTGCACGTACGTACTACTGTACACACTAGAGACTGTGCATGCGAAAAAACCTCCATTGATGGATCGTCTCATCAGTTCCGCGCGGCCTCGGCGACCGCTCGACGATTGGGAACATGACTCTCTAGCTAGTCCTCCATCGCTGCATGCTGCCGCCGGATCGCTCGACGATGCATCACAGGCCATGCAGCTGTTTGCATGCTAATTTCTTCTCTAGCTCTCACCCCACCACCACCTTTGTCTTGCGCGGCAGAGGACATAGGAGTATGTTTAGGCCCTTTTCTTTTCAGCTTATTTTCCAAATTCTTTCAGAAGTTACCCTCCATCAGCTTCTCTCAAAATCTCGTTTTTAAATTTGTTTAAACTTCTAAATTTGTAGTTTAAACAAATTTAAAAAACGAAATTCTGAGAGAAGCTGATGGAGGATAGTTTTTGGGAGAATCTAGAAAATAAGCTGAAAAGATGGGGGCCTTAGTGGCGCCTCAGAGGGTGCACGCAGTCAGTGGCACTGCTGCCACGGGCGCACGTTTGGTTTTGGACTACCCATCGATCTCCATGGATAGGCACTGCACTCGCTATCTTTTGCTTCAGTGAAAAGATATCCGCTGCATGCAGACCAAGATCACTGAGCCAGAGAGAAAGATGATGCATGGGAAGCATAAGGCGCCCGAGTTTCCCGTCGAACCCACCCATGAGTGAGACACGACCTCCCAGCGGGTACTGCCGTGCCCGTGCCCGTGTCGTTGGCTCATTGCGTGTGTTTTTGCATGCATGGCGGATCGTACGGGCGTTGGCATGCAGAATGAGGAGGGAGCTGGCCTGGGTGATGACCCACACGCTCCCCGGCTGTTGATGAGTGTGAGCAGTAATTTTTTTTTTTTGCGAGTAGGGTGTGAGCAGTAGTTGTAGTACGTGCGTGAGACCGCAGAATGCTTTTATTTGCGGCATGATAGGATATGGGCACCTTTGGGTTTCTCATCACATATGCGCACACCACTACTATACGGCATGGTTTCAAATTTCGGTTTCGGAAAAATTTCGGGCACCACTAAAATCACTGAAATTCAGTGAATTCCAGTGATTTCGGTTTTCCTTTCGTCCAAATGACCGAAATTTTCTCTTCAAATTCATTTAAATATTAAAAAAATATTCAAAATATTTTAAATATATTTTGAATTCCTTTGTAATGCTGAAAGTGCTGAAATATTTTGACCGAAATGCAATTATTTCGGGTGTACCGAAATCAGTGAAATTCAGTGAATTTTGACGAAATCTTACTAAATTTGAAAACCATGCTATACGGCACTGCCTAGCAACTAGCATGGACTTCGCATTTGGCATGATAGAGTATTGTTTTATAAAGTTTGTTTTCTGGGTGAAATTGTACTGTACCGGCCGGGCTTTGGAAAGGGTATTCCGATTTGTGAGTGACAAGTCATAACTAAGAACAGTTAAAGTTACGAGGCCCCAATCTGAAAAACTACTACTCCCTCCGTTCGCAAAAGATGTCACAAAAATGAATTATAGATAGATCATTTTTATGACATCCTTTTTCAAACGGAGGGAGTACTACTCCGTGGAGTACTGGTATGGGCGTCCCTGACGCCCTGAGATCCCTATCTTTCTTTTGTGCCTGGTGTAGGAAACTGCTGTGTGTATGTATGCGATTGGTTTGCCTCGCCAAGGCAGACGTTCCGTAATCATGCATGCATGCATTGTCGTCCAGTCTAATCGGAGCCAGTAATCCTCACGCATGGTTGTCCGGAACTGCGTACAGCAGCAGTAATCAAAGCGTCACGTCGTATGCATGTTCCAGTTCCACCGCGATAACTACGAGGCGCGCGCACGCCACGACCCTAGGCCATGACTCACGAGAGATTAGATAGCGGCTGATTAATCCTGAGAGGCCCAGATGCACCTAACATCCCTGGTGTTGACAGAAACCGGACGATGCTTCTTGGCCGGTTGATGATCCGGATCGGCGCCATCAACCCGGTCGTGAACTGTGCGTCTGCGCACGCACGGCTGCGTCCCGGGGAAGCGACCGTGGTGGACGCCTACCATGCCGAACAGATTGTGTTGTTTGATTCTCATTGGAAAACGCTTGTTGAAAACTATTGGACGGCCCCATATATGGTGAAACGCTGGTTCAAAACAGTGGTTAATGTTCTCCCGATGTGCATGTAATCTTCACGAAACCATGATTAATTAGCACCTTGTCGTAGGTAACACTCTTTGCTCATGTGCATTGCTTGTGTCCAGACTCCAGGAGAAAATTGCAAGTAACACCAGCATTTGGTGCAAAAGTTGCACAAAACACATAATCAAACCATGTTTTGCAGCAAACCCCATATTTTGGTCTAAAACGTTGCGGCTAGCCCAAAAATGGGTAATTTAGAGCCTTAACAAAGTATTTGACAGGTGGGCCCATACTTATATGCCGTATTCCCAAAATTATTTGTATTCCACAATTATACGACAATTTAATAAAAAAACATCATAAGGGAAGAAAAAAATAGAAATTAGGCACATACAAAATATTTAAGCACCAATAGAACATCATGTACTGAACCGAATCGTAAGGAGCATCAACATAATACATCCTATATAACATCTGACCATAGACTCATGGTACATGGAAATATGGAGTTTTAGGATTTTAGTATAAGTTAAATACGACGAACTGAACCCAATCGTGAGCACACTCTACCTATACCCTAGTATCTATACCATCATCGCCCGATAGCAACTGCTGATATCCGTGTTTCACTTGTTTCGATCGCGACGGGATCGAGGCTGTTCAGTAAGACCACGGTGAGGAGATATGGTTTGCATACGGTACATAAGTATGGACCCACCTGTTGGATACGGTTTAAGGCCTTAAACTACCGATTTGGGCTAGCTGCAACGTATTACACCACGTGGTGGGGTGTGCTGCAAAAGATGATTTGATTTTGTGTTTTGCGCAACTTTTACACCAAAGACTGGTGTTACGTGCAATTTTCTCAGACTCCAGGGAGTGGCGGAATGGTGGATTTTCGGGGTCGGCAGACCGGGTAGGCCAGGATACGGATCAAGGAGCTTCGTTCTTTCGTTGTCATGGGGTCAAATCGGGGAGGCAACTCAACTCCGGTGATGGCCAGGATGAGGTCCGAGTCACCGGTGAAGCCGACAGGACCTGTTGCAGGGGGTTTGGTGTCGAGTAGAGCTCGCCAATTTGATGGCGGGTGCGGGCGGGAGGTGAGGGGTGCTGTCACCTGATGTGCGATCGCCCGCCGATGGGGACCCGAATGGCATCGCCGCCGTTCACACGGCGTGTCAAATAACCACCGCGGAAGTAGGTGCCGCATGGACGCCGCCGTCGTCTGCTCGATCGCCGCAGATTCTGATTTGGAAATCGATTGGAACTGCGATCGCTACAGCGGATAGGAATGGGATGCCGATCGATGGGTATTTTTTGTTGGCGTCCCTCCGGTCGGCATCTGTCCAAAAGCGTTTGAGATAAAGTTTGTCTATCGAACATGCAGGAGCTACGTGTGCATTGTGCACAAGTAAGAGCTTGCACGAATAGGAAATTAATTACGGTAAACGTGACCATGTGCAGTTTCGTGGTATCTTTGTCCTAAATAAATAGCCCTTTGGCAAACTTTCAGCCATTGATAACCTCTCATCAGGAAATTTCCAGCCAAATATGGCCCCTCCTTAAAAACGCCATATTCAAAAGTGCTTTAACATGTATCACGCCATTCACTTTGGCAAATTTTAGTTCAACAAATGGAAAAACGACAAGTCATTTGAATCACTCCATTTGTTTCGGCGTTTTTTGCAACGTTAGAGCCTACGGGGCCGTCAGAAATGGCTAAGCAAATTGTGTATTCTGTGTCTGTGAAAAAACAAAAAAAATCACATATAGCAAAAATATAAATCTTCATGTATTACATATATATATTTACTTTTAAATTGTTCACGTATGATGTAAATATCTTCAAGTTTAAAAAAGAATGTTTCAGGTTCCCCAAAACTTGCATCTCTTCAAAATAAATCTTCATATATTTTCAAGAAAAATGTTTATATGTTTTTTAAAAATGATCTTGCATTTGAGAAATATTCATACATCTCGGAAAAAGTTTATTTTTCAAAAATATTCACCTTCAGAAAAAAGTGTTCGTGCATCTCATAAATACTGCTATCATTCCCAAAAATCAGGAAAAAGATAACGAAAAAGGGGAAATGAGAAAAGAAGGAAACAGAGAACATTAATAGGCCATCCTTTTTTTACAGTAAAACCCTCACTTTATTCATTACTAAGAAATAGATATCTTTAAGTACATCAGCTAGAACAGTGAGTGGAGGATCTCCATCCCACATAAAAAGTCTACCAGAATCATAACTTAATCTAGCTAGATTGTGCGCTGCTGTGTTAGCTTCCCTTGGACAGAGTTGAAACTTGATGTTCCCAATCGCGAGAGCTAGCTGGAAAAAATCAGCCAGAATTGCAGTATATGGGCTCCAGAGATCGATAGTACCATTGCATGCGTTGATCAACTCCAGGCTATCAGACTCGACAATAACTGGGGAGAAACCTTTATCTGCTACAATCTGAAGGCCAAATTTCAGAGCATTTGCTTCCGCAGTTCCTGAGTCAAGAACATTATTCATTTTCCTTGCTCCTCCACAGACCGCTTCCCCAAGATGATTTCGGATGATTGCAGCATATGCACCTGCTCCATTAGGATGACTTCAACGGGGCGACGCATCGAGTCCGCGTGCGCCCGTTCATATCCGCGGGAGTAAAAACACGGCCCAACGGGGCGACGCAAATGACCGGTCCGTTTTCTGTCCGGCGCGACCCATCATCGGCCCAAATTTGGCCAGATTTGCGTCGGCCACGGACGCGCGCGGAGCGCTCTTCTATCCTCCCCTAGTCCGCCCTGGCCCATGTATCAGACCATTCCCCATCCCAATCTCCTCCTCCCTCGCCCCTCCCGCCGCCACCCCGCCTTCGCTACCAGGATTTGGCACTGCAGCCATCCGAGGACGCCGTTTGCTGCTCCTCTTCCCCGCCGTCACCGGAGCAACTTCCTCCACGCCACGGCCAGTGAATCTTGCGGCCATATCTCTCGCTGCGCCCGCGACACCAACGTCGCCCACAAGGTGTTCAGCCGTTCGCCCCGGCAAAAAACTCAGGTACGAACTCGGCCATGGATAGCTCTGATGAGTGGTACTACAAGAACTACATCATGTACCAGTCATCATCGGATGATTCCTCCGACGATGAGAGTGACGGCCTGGTTGTCACCCTCATCGTCAATGAGTACATAGAGAGGATGCGGCCGGTGTTCCTAGGGTCGTTGCCGGGCCGTTCTCCTGCCTTGGACCGGAACAGGTCAGCTTGCCATGTCTAGCTCTATGGAGATTACTTTCGTCGGGTGAAACCCACATATCCTCCTAAGATTTTACGGCACCGTTTCCGGATGAGAAGATCATTGTTGAATCGTATCCGCTTGGGGGTGATGCATTTTGATAATTATTTCATATCCAAGCCCGATGCGTGTGGTACACTCGGCTTCTCGTCCTATCAGAAATGCATGGCCGCAATTCGCATGCTTGCATATGAAATTGCCGGTGATCTTGTTGACGAATACATGCGGATGAGTGAGTCCACGTGCCTAGAAGCAATGTACAAATTTTGTAGAGCCGTGGTGCAAGTGTTCGGCCCGGAGTACTTGAGTGAACCCAATGCTGCGGACATGACCCGACTCTTGTCCATCAACGAGGCCAGAGGCTTCCCTGAAATGCTTGGGAGCATAGATTGTATGCACTGTGAGTGGAGGAACTGCCCATTTGCTTGGCAGAGGCAGTACAAGGGCCATGTTGGGACGTACACGGTCGTTCTTGAGGTCGTGGCATCACAAGATCTATGAATTTGGCACTCGTTATTTGGCATGGCTGGCTCATACAATGACATCATTGTGCTGCAGCGGTCTCCGGTGTTCAACAGGCTCTCCAATGGCCTAGCACCCGAGGTGACCTATGAGTACAAGAAGCCATACTATCTTGCTGATGGCATTTACCCTACCTAGACTACATTTGTGAAGATCATCTCCAATCCAAATGATGAGAAGAAGAAGAAGTTTGCCAAAGAACAAGAAAGTGCTAGAAAAGATGTGGAGCGTGCATTCGGTGCCCTCCAGTCTCGATGGGCTATTGTTCGACACCCTGCTAGAACATGGGACAAGGACACCCTGTGGGAGGTGATGACAGATTGTGTGATCATGCACAACATGATTGTGGAGGATGAACACGATCAGGGTATGCATGATCAGGCATGGCAGTTTCAAGGTGAGTTGGTTCAGCCCCAGGGACCGTCCACATTTGCTCAGTTCCTCGACTTCCACCGTGACGTTCGTGAGAAGGTGGCCCATGTTCGGCTCCAAAATGATTTGGTGGAGCATCTCTGCCAGCACTACGGAAATCAGTAGTTCCATTTGATGAACTACTGATTTCTTATTTATTTGATTTGTAAGATTATGGTTTGTAAGACCGTGACTGGAACAATTTGCTATTTGTGGAACAATTTGTATTATTTGCTGAATTATTTGGATTGTAATAAATATTTGCTGAACTATTTGGATTGAATTATTTGGTGTGATCGATTATGTTTAAAACCCTAGCCAGGGAAAAAAAAATCAAAACCCTGGCCGGAGCGGACTCAATGCGTCGGCCCGTTGGGCGCAGTGGCCAGAAAACGTGGACATGGGCCGGACGCGCGTCTGTTTGCCGACCTAAACGGACAAAACACGGACCAAACGCGCGTATGTTTGCGTCGCCCCGTTGGAGTCATCTTAAGACTATTAATGGGCCATCCTAGTGAACCTCACGCGGGCGAGCGGGGCATTATCACATTATGCGGCAGATAACGTTTCAGAACTATAGGCCTTATATTTGGGACTGAAACCCAACGCTGGGCCCTTCTCTCGTGTCGCAAAATATTTACCTGGTATACGCTCGACGTTTGGCCCACGTAAGCGACTTTCTGGGCGTGGCGAACCTCATAGGATTGGATTAATCCTCCTCGGTAGATGATCATGTGAAAACGTTTGTGCATGACATATGTAACCTGCCGAGATATAAAACTGCCGATCGATCAAAATCAGTGAAAACTTGACAAACCAAGTAGGCGATCCGCATCGGGTTAAAACGCGACTAAACCCTGCTACGGGAAGATCGACGTGACGACCATGGACAAGGGCGCCAGAAGCTGCGGAACCACGCGAAGACTCTCGTCGTCACCAAGGAGGCCCATATGTTTTTAACGATGTGTCGACGGGGTGCCCTACTAGGGAGCTGTGGACTCCACGCATGGTTGGTCGCTACAAAGATATGAGCATGGTTGGCAGGAGCAATGGTCTTATATGTCTAAGCGATAACCGTGGTTGGTACTTCACATACCACCTGACGACGGGACAATATCGGGCACATCCCACGATACTTGGACCGTGTATTGGTGTTCACACTAGGGGAGGCGTCTTGGGCACCACCACCACCACAACATTGCATTGTCACACCCTAGCACCAGCAGGTCGAAGGCGTGGGCGGTGCTGGAAACAGCGGCGGCGTCTCTCTCACCCTTGGCCTTCACCAGAACAACAACAACCGGGCCTACATTGCCGATCCCCTTCCGTCCGTGCTCCCGCTCAACCTCACGCACCGTTTCGGGCTGGAGGATGTCAGCGACGCCTACGCGATGGCCTCGTTCGGAGGCCAGGACCGGCACTTACCAAGGAGATCGGCGGCCATTTGCTCCATGACTTCGTTGGGTGATGGACGGATGACTGCTTGATTGCTGGGCTCATCAGCCTGCAGAAGATGTCGGTGATGATATTGGTCCACATGTATTGTACTAGAAGTAGGATGATGAAGAAAAGGGCGCAATGGTATACTCCCTCCGTTTTTTAATATAAGATGTTTTAGTATTTGTCCACATGCACATGTACACAAATATATGTAGACATGTATTAGTGTGCATGTTCACTCACTTTAGTATGTATCTAGACAACATGTGCAACACCTAAAACATCTTATATTAAAAAACGGAGGGAGTATATGCCTCTCTCGTAGATCCTGGAATGCTGTCAACATTTGATACAGTGGGGCTATAGAGAGCATGCATATAGCTGCACCTTTAAAAGGCCTGTTGTAGCAGTTCTCTATTTGTTCTGAAACTAATTTTTTTTGTTTTTTTGAAAGGACCTGATATAAAAGAAGGAAGCACAGTACATATTACAAGGAGATCCAACAACGAAAAGAAATTACAATGGAGTCCCTGCAAACAGCACCAAGCACCCCGAGCCTCCAGGAAAGAACGCAATCAGGTCCGCCACCGTCGCTCCCGAGAAACCTAGACGGAGTCGCCATCGCCGTACCTCAATCCGCCGGAGAAGAAGGTCCACCTCATGAAGAAGACGGCCGCAAGATCCATCCGCCGCCGCGCGACAGAATCTAAACCCGCTGAACGAACACGGCCAAGGACACCTCTCCCCAGCACCGCCAATCTTCCAGCCGACGCATCACCGTCGAGGCCCACCGTCCGCAACACCCAAACTCCGGCAGCCGCCGCCCCCTCGCCACCACGGCCGGCCGAGGCAGAGAAGCCGAAGAAGAAAGAACCACCATCACCTTCAACAACAAAAGCCAGAGCGCCACGCAGCACCCAGCTCTCCCCTTGCCACCTCGGCCGGCCAGAGAAACAGAGGCATACAGCACCTGACGGAGAAGATCCAGCTGCCGCTCTCCTCCTCCCTTTTCCTCCTCGCCACCACGGCCGGCCAAGAAGAGGAAGAAGAACCACAGCAACAAGAACCAGAAGCGCTTATTAAGGAGAGCTGTCACCGCATCACCTTCGCAGAACCTCCACCATGGAGGCTTGACGAGGAGCAAGACGATGACGACCTCGACGCCGCGCCAGAGGACGACGCCAGGCCAACGGACCCCGCCGCGCAACAGCGAAGAAACCACTCTCGACGGCATACGCCAGACGCCACGAAGGACGAGAAACTAAGAACAAAACTAAACCTAGAAGAACCTATCTACAGACGCGAGCAGGAGCCGGAGCTCCCCTCCACCTCACGGTGCCTAAACGGCGACCGGAGGCGGAGGGGAGCGGCGGATCCGCCGCCGAGAAAGAGATGAAAACGAGATCGCCTCCTTTCCGCCTCTCTGCACTGTAGCAGGGGACGGGATGGTCAAGGAGTGTTCTGTAACTAAATTAAGCTGCCTTAACCTTGTATTCCCATTGACTTGCATATGCGAGTGCTCCCACCGTGGCAAAATAAAGGGTGCTCCATTTATCAATTATTTTCGGACTTGGGAGTTTCACAGTAATCTAAAGGTTCTACAGCTCAGCCGTGCGAAGCTTCAATGTGTACTGTAGCTCTAAAATACGACTGTAGACCGGACAGCCTTATCTGCTGATCTTGCGTACTTAGCCTATCCCATGTAATCGTATTAAACTAAGACAATAATCAGGAGGTGGTGGGGGTGTTTAACGGTTCTAGATCGTGCATCCTTAGATGGAGTAGCCTCCTAAAGTCTGGACAAGCCATGATCTGCCCATCTGTTAACCTTTCAGTGGCATATATCCTCTGTCAATACCCTAGGGCTTATCTGTGCCTACTGTAGGCTATCTTTGATCCTTGATCAATGCACTAAACAAATCACCAATTTTAAGTCAGTGTACTTCAATCATGGGGGCGGAGACCCATGATGGAGCGAAGCTGCTTCTTTTACTTCTCCCCAGGGTAAAAAGCCCATGTTACCCAGGATCGGTTATCCATGGCCCTCGGTTTCGGAGCATCTGATTTGATGTACTCTTTGGCGAGTACGTATAAACAGCTGGGAGGGAGGGTTCCATGCAGCAAGCTTCTTTCAGAATTCTCACCAAAAAGTTAACCACTGCTCTTGTTTAAAAAGGGCACTGTTTCTGTGGCTGCTAACACTTTATTTTCTAGCTAGGTTCTTCTAGGCTGCCCTGGTCACCTGCATGCACGGATATATTATTGGTCTCTGATTCTGCATGCCTACCGGAGAAATATGATGCATTGCCTTTTTTCTTACAGGATAAAGCTGTCCTGGTAGTAGTAGGAGTATGGGTTATCATTGCCACTCATGGATGGAGAACTGGAGTTTAACTCGCAGCTCCGCCCTTTATGTTCCAGAGAGGAAAGAAAGGCCTGCGTGCATGCCAAGACGTATATTCTTTTCTGTTCTTGTTCGATCTTGAGGTGAAAGAAAGAAAACCCAGACATGCAATGCCGCCTCAGTTGTCAAATCTCAATCACGTAGGAGTTGTATTAGTTACCTCACGTCACACACAGTTTGAGCTCTCTAAGCATCTTCGGCAGGAACGCGTTTCGTAATCGTACATCCAACAAAGGCGAGACTAAGGCTACTTTGATTCCTAGGATAGGAAAAATGTAAAAATAGGAAACCTATAGTATTGGAATGGTATGTGTAAGTGAATCCTATGAGAATAGAGATTCTCTTTGATTGTGGCAAAAGAATTTTTTCATGAGTTGAACCTCATGCTTTTTCCTAAAGGATTCAGGCCCCGTTCGGTTTGCATGTTTGAAAAATAAAGGAATGCAAACATGTACATGAATTGGGTTTGTTGTACAACGGAAAACTTCAGGTTACAAAACTGTAGGAAAAAGAAAGGGGTGCTCGGTCTGCAGGAAGCTTTGCCGCTGGCCTTTCCTTTGGTCTCAGTGGATGTGTTTTTTCCTGTGAAAAGTACGGGAGAGCAAGACTTTCCTATGGAATGGTTCAAGTGTGTTCCTTTAAACCGAACGGCCTCGCTGGCGAATTTTCCAAAGGAATCCGACCCCGTAAAATTCCTTCAGAATTCCTGTGAACCGAACAAACCCTTACACTATAAGATTTCTATGGAACTAATTCCTATAGGATGTGATCCTACGAATCAAACAACTTATATAGGACAATTCCCTATATGAACTAATTCTTCAAAAATACTATGCCATTCCTTTGACTCAAAGGGGACCTCAAGTTTTTCACCTGGACACGAAACTCGATACTCAAAGAGCACCACCCAAAACGAAGTCACCCTGTGTTGTCGCCCCATCTTTCATTTGCGCTCCTGCATTGCACCGATCGCCAGACTCATAGTTGCTACGTGTACAGTTTTGACGTGGACATCGCCACACAAATTAAGCCACATTCACGCAACGTTCCATGAAGCATCCTTTTCTCCCTGTTCAATGCGTCACACCCGAATAGCCGCACATGCCCACAATGGCCATGTAAGGCGAGCTGTTAGGTAGTCTTCGTCATGATCTGCTCCCTGAAGCACGTATCATTCTCGAACTCGATATGAGCATTGAGATGGTGCTTCTTGCCTCCGAACACTTGCTGATTTCTTTGAACACACCGCTTTGATTCACCTCCTCCATCAACACCATGGCAATCACAACAATGAGCTTTCCATGGTAGACAAACCTGATGGTGTCGGAAAGAAACAAAGTGTTGTGCGGGTGGAGGTCACCATGGACCTTCCGTAGGCCCGCAGCCATCAGCGATAGCGCCGAACCCAAGGCTGCAAATTGACCAGATCCTAGATCGTTGTCGTGGAAGGTTGGGATGCACAAAGTTGGAGGGAGACATCCCGGATCCACCGCAGCAACGGCACTTGGACGGGTGTGGCGACACATGAAGATGGCGTCTCCTCAAGGTACGGCGCCGGCCATATCGCGAGCGTCCTGGACGCATAGGCGTCTGCCCTGCCTTGCCGCGTTGCTTATCGCTCTCGGAGTACGCCGACGGGAGGGATTCTGCCCGAAGATCGATGATGCCAGATCGTGACTTCGTGACTAGATGGAGGATGAAGAAGGTCTTACCCCGTCGGAACTCGGACGCCCTCGTATGCCGGCGGCGAGGTGATTGGTGCGACAGGAGCTACCCTTTTTACGGTTGCGGCGGCGCATCCGGAGTCGTTGGAGGGCGGCCCGGGAGTGAGTTACGTATCCCGGGTGGTGATGAATATATGTGTCACGATGATGGAGGATCATGGAAATATTTCAAAGTAGTAAATATTTCAGTCGACTTTGTTGGAAAAGAGTTCAAAATTTTAGGACAAGTGAAAAGTTCACCGTGAGGACATTGAATGTGAGACGTCAATTACCAGCACAGTAGTACAGTACTACACCTAAAGATGTTACTGTTTCATCGTGCAGTACAGGGCGCCTGAAAAAAACATAGGCCAGTGACCTAGGGTGTGTTTGGTTGGGTGGCTAGCCATCAGGTGGTTAGTGGTAGCCACTTTTTAAGTGGTTAGTCTCCGTTTGGTTTGTGGTGTTGGGTTTGTGGGGTAACCACATTTTAGATATATTCCCTCCAAAATGTAGTTGAGCCCAACCACACCCCATATGTTGCTGAACTGAGTTATTTTATGCCGAATACTTGCTGGAATAATCCATCTTATGTCTATATGTTGCCCAACACTAGTACTCTATATTTATATCTACATCTACGAAAAATTTGAGATATTGAAACGGGACAGTATGTAGTACATAGCCTGAAAATTCAATTTTTTTCAGATTTGTCCTTTTTATGTAGCCTAGAATAATAAGAATTTTGCTTTGAAACTTTACGTACTGGTAGATCTAGAATGTAGGATTTTCTCGTTTTTTGAAACAAAAAGATGTGGATTCAATTTTTTTTGAAAACCGAGCTACATATAGCTCGTCCTCCAAAACACTGCTCTCAATATGACATGTTCTATTTGGAAATTGTCTATGTTATTGAATCATGTTGCTGAAATTTTTGTTTCTTTCTGTCTAAATGAAACGTGATGTCAAAATATATTATATTTTTGAAATTCTTATTATTCATACCATACTTTAATCGATTATGTAGCCAAAGCTAATGTTGTGAGGGTATTCTCACCATCATATCAAAGAGATTATCATATCACCCCACACCTCAAACCATGGCTAGTCATAACCACTTTTTATCACTTCAACCAAACACAAAACTTGGCTAACCAACCCACAGAACCAAATATGAAAAGTGGTTATCACCAACCAGGTGGTTGAGGGTACCCTAACCACTTTTTCATAACCACTGAAGCAAACACACCCTAATAATAGAAGAAGCAAAAACATTTGCAGCTTTTCACGTTTCCTTCTCCACGTAGTACATGCTAAAGCGCCCTACCCTTTTTCTTAATCATGGTTGCATGGGCCATATGGCGCTGGCATAAGAGCCAAAGCGGAAGGCCGATTACCTTTCTCTTAGCCTAATAATTTACCCTGGGTACGTTCAATCTCCACGAGCACAAGTTCTTTCCACTCCAGAGACATGGCCGATTAGATCGCTGATCCGTCTCTGGATTCGCCAGCGCTTTTTAATTAACGACGACGAGAGAGATGCGGCGAGAGTGTAGTGCCCCCGCTGCCTTTTGTTTAATTTGTCTACTCCTCCTTCCGCGGCAGGGCAGCAATGGCTGGCAGTGGCGCCAACGTGCTTTCGTCTTGGAAATGACAGGCGCTACAGTTCTGTAGATAGAATAATTGCCTTTTCTCAGGAAGAGCGAGTGACACACCGACGGACACGCTGAACTGCAGTGAGCGTCGAAGTGGATTGGCATTGGATTGCGGCAGCAGCCCCGCTTTTTGAACCCATGCATTTGCACGCCATACTTGCACTGCAGTTCTGCTGGCTGCAGACAGTCTACGCTCTACACATACTATATACAGATATACTCCCTGTATGAATATTAGTTGTCGTTGAAATTCCTGTTTGGAGGAACATGATCCTTACGATTTTTCCTACAAACAACTTTTGGCTCATGGAATTATAACCCTTTGGAATTTCAACAAAGGATTTCTTTGCACTCTATTTTAGAGGAAAATTACCTCCACTACAAGTTGTTTTTACAATTATTTTCATTTTCCTATGCAGACAAGCACTCTTCGATCTAAAATCATGTAGTTTACTAATAATACATGCATTATTGAAGAAGACATGATATTCCAATCCAGCGTTTTTCTCAAAAATCATGTGAATCAAAGGAAACCTTAATTTGTGGTTATTGAACTATAAGGTCCCGACTGAACCCCGTAGGAAAACTATAGAAATCATTTAGGATATGATGCTTATAGAAGAAATTATATGCTACCGTTTGGAACAAATAGGATTAGAATCCATTGAATTCCTATGGAATGGGCTATTTCATAGGGTCCATAAACTTGTAACGCTCTGGATGATGGATGTTGGATGTTTATTTAATATAAAAATACGACGCGGATTTTCTACCATGGTGGGTAGCTATGCATAGCCTGTTCACCGTTGGATATAGAGAGTACACGATCTCATTGCGTTTGGCTGTAGTAGATAGTGTTGCTTGCACTTGACGAGTGTTAACGGAGTTGCTACCCTCCGTGACATGTACCAGTTGTTGTTTTCATCGTGGGAATTATTTTTGCGGGTGCCGGTGCCGAGTGTGCCAGTGTGGGGTAGAGTCCATAGTCGTTTGTTTTTGTGTGGTGGTGGAGATTTAGATGTGGAGTCCACAGTCCATGGTCTTTTTTTGGTAATAACTGTCACGGCATTTCTATGTTGAAGATGCTCATCCGCAGGCGATGTAGAAGAAATTTTCGAATTTATGCATTAAGAAGCCATTTTCGGATATTGTGCATCAACAAGAAATTTCTTTGCATGAAAAGTCAACTTACAAACAAATCAGTTCCGAACAAATCAAGCTAGCATTAACATTCGTATCCCACAACCATTAAAAAAATCTTGATCCATCATAGAACATTAGGATATACCAAAAAATATCTTGCACAAATAGCTCTGATAAAAAAAATCGTATCCCACAATCCAATAAAAACAATTCGAGTTCTGCTTCAGATCTACAAGGGTAGCTCAACGATGTGGCTCCGGATCTTCAAGAACCCGAATCCAGATCTACAAGAAGAACTCAAGAACGTGCATCCATATCTACATGAACACAAGAAATTTCGAGTTGTGTTTCATATCAACAAGAGGAACTCAAGAAATTTCGAATCTACAAGAGGAACTCAAGAACTACAAAACAGAAAAGAAATCTGTGTTTGCAGCTTCATGGTACGCTGCACCTCCTTGAACGGGGGGAAGTAGCCGACCGCATGGCCTCCCTTGCTTTCGACCGACCCGGCCGCCGGAGTAGATTTTGAAGAGGATGCACCGTCAACTCGACGCTACATCTTCTTCCCGCCGTATAATCCGCTGCATCCCCTGCCCTAGGCCGCCGCGCCGGTAAGGCAAATGAGGGCCACCGTGCGTGACTGCGTGGTGTTTGGAGCTGGCTCTGGGTAGGGATTGGGGAAAATCACATGGTATCGATGGAGAAATAGGAGGAGAAAAACTCGAGATGGCCTGGTCCAGTGCGTGATATTTTGGTGGTGGTGGTAATATGAACCCGGGTCCGGGATTGAATTGCGCCATGTACCCGATGTAACGGCGTCAGCTCCGCTGCCATGTCTGATTCCCAATCTTGTGCTCTCTATAATTGATTCAATGTGATTCAATGGTTAGATTATGGTGTGTAGCTACCCACCATAGTAGCCCACTATTTCCCTATAAAAATAAGGTTGTGTGCATAATTTTGATGCAAAGGCCGGGGGTCACCCCATTTCTAAAAAAATCTGTTTTCATTTTTCTGTGGCATCCAGTTAACACTTATAAGGATTTTTTGTATGTAGTTTTGGTGAATGCTGTAATCTAGGATATATGACATGGCCTTCCCCGGCAGCGCCTCGTAGAATGTTGGGTTAGGCGCCCACACTCCAAGGCCGACCGTCCCTTCGGTGTTGCCCAAATATGTGGAATTTATCATTTCTCTCGACATGGAGAATTTTTGGAAATATCGAGATCCTCTGTCCAACACCCCATTCCTCTCCAAACAAGAGGGATCTAAGGTGGTGTGATAGTGCTCGGTGTAGGGCAAAAAGGCCCCAACTCCGCTTCTGGCGTTGACACGAGCTGTGGTAGCGGGACTTGGGCTCTCTCAAAGACGAAAGCAAGTTTGCACAAAGGCTTTATGAAGGTCATACTTCTTATTGGGTCTTTGTGTTGTCTAATGAATTAATTGTCCCTGATGATACATTGTGGTAGATGTCGGAGAAGCTAACTTTTTTTTAGGACGGTTTAGAAAGGTTCATGTTTTTCTTTTTGTAAGTTGACCTGTATGTCATTGATACTCGATATCCTTTTAATGAAATTATCGTTGCGTGCATTCGAGAACTAAAGGCTAGGAGATATGTCAACATGCAAATAAAACGGCGATAACTCATTGTAGCGATTTCTTTTACCAGTAACTTAGAAATTCGAAACAGAAACAACATACGTAGATCCATCGCTGAAAACACCACCCAACCATATTTTAATCCGACATGGGTCAATAGAAAACATCGAACTGCCGGGGTCCCCTATGTGTCGCTCGTAGCGACCGTTAGGATGAAGTCGCCGCATCACTCATATACGGGTTGATCAGATCCAATAGAAAATATTATTTTAAATTTATTTATTTAGTAATATCAAATTATATTTAAAAATTAATTTTCTATAATTAATTTAATAATTTGGTGAATTTTCATGTGTTGTAAAAAACAAAACATTCATGTATAGCAAAAAAAAAATCATGTATTACAAAAAATACTCATGTATTTTTAAAACTTTTCATGTACATTAAAATTTTCTTCATGTTTAGAAAATAATGTTCACGGGTTCCCAATAAATGTTCACCTATATCAAATGAAATGCCCACATATTTAAGAAAAATGTTTTTGCATTTTTGAAAATGATTATGCATTTGAACATGAATGTTTGCAAAAAATAATCATGGCTTGGGAAAAAAAATGTTGGCGTATCTTAGAAAGAGTATTATTCACAGAAAACAGGGAAAAACAGAAGAAGAAGAAGAAGAAGAAGAAGAAGACTGTTTCTTAGACAAAGAAGAAGAAGAGGTAATCCCTAGGAAAAGACAACTTTAGTGGCCCAGCCCATCCCGAACCTCAAATGGGGGAGCGAGGCATTATATGTCACAATGTGCGGCAGATAGTCTATCCTAACACTCACAGGCTGGGCCCTTGTGGGTTTTCGCGTGCCGCAACATGAACCGCGTATCCGCTCGACGTTCCGCCCATGTAAGCGACTTTCAGCCCGTGGCAAACTGCATGGTCCGAATTCCTGTCGAAGAAATACAGAGAGTAGAAAAATACAAAATAAACCGTATATTTGTATTAGCCAGACGTTTGACGTGCACGTTACTTAAATAGATTTTCTGAAACATAAATGTCTAAGAACTCGATTACTATAGGGGGTCTGCCTCAGAGTTCAGGTATATGCACATCATTTGCACGCGGATACACATCAGGGTGCAAGCGGTAATGGGCTGTCCGCGGCGCCGCAAATTGCGGCCCACTTAGTAATATATGCGAGCATCCATAGAATTGGAAAAACAAAAACGGCGTATGCGGGCTGGCCCACGGTTGCCGCATCGTGCCGCATATCAGCTTGTCGCATCGTGGTCTGGTGGAGCGACTGCAGGAGTCTCCACCGACGACCGCCGACCGCCGCCGACCGTCCCCACAGGAGAGGGCACCAGCCACCGCTGACCGCCGCCGAAGTATAGGGTACCAGCCATCGTCGACTGCCGACAGGAGAGGGCTCCTCTCGCGCCCGCCGCCGCCCTTTCTCCTCCGGCTCCGGGTCCGGGGTCCTCTCCCACGATTCCCTGCCTCGGTCCAATGGCGGTCGATGGAGGCGAACCACAGCTTGGCACGGAAGGCAAGGGGAGGGTGGGCGGCCAAGATATCTATGGCGGCGAACCACATCTTGGCATGGACGGCGGCGGTGATCCCAAGATGCGCAAAGACGCCGGCGGCGGGAAGAAGCCGCAGACCCCGCCGTCCAAGAACATCTCCCTCGTCCCCAAAATCATCAAGGTACCTGATCCCCAACTTCTCTGAATTTCTCACTGTTTCTCTGCAATTTCTCACTCTGTTACTAGGGAATGCTCTGTGTTAATATCAGCGTAGGTTCAGAGCATCGATCCGTGTCATGTGTACAGCAACCGTGAGGCCATCATATATTATAAGTAATGATCTATTCACAACAGTATGTCGGGTTCAAGTTTTCTAAAATAATTAGAACTTAACAGATGCACACCTCTGATATATCGTAAGCAATGCTCTGCAGAAATTCATGTTAGCTATACAAACACGTTCCTAAAGAAATTTACTTTAGGTGTATTACTTGCTAGCATATATATCTGATTTTATAGGTTTACATTCAGAGCCTTGAATATTATAGACCTTCTTGCTGGTAGGTTAGAACTTGTGTGCTTGTACATTCAGAGCTTTCTAAATTTCCTGCCTGCCTTCACTTGTAGCACGGTTTAGAAATGGTTCTGAACTTATGGATTTAGATGACTGTAGTGTTATATATGGACACGAATCCTGCTATATGTTTGACTACTGAAAGATGTCAGTGTGACTGCAGTATTCAGTACTCAAAACATTGTAGTTCAAGATCAGGACTAAAATGGGGTATCTATAGCAAGGGACATTTAATATTTCCGGTTTGTTCTGCTGCAGCCTGATAAAATGTTCTATCTATCTATGTTTGGACCGTGCTTCAGCCGTGTCTCGTGTGTTGAACCTGATCTATCTATCTATGTATTGGATGAACTGGTACTTTATGATATTCTTCTTCATTCGTATGAGCTTTACTTCACTTGTTTCATACTTCATTTCTTTTAGCTTTGCTTGATCATGCACTGGCAACTTCTCACGGTAGTAGTAATTCCTTTGTTTCAACTTTTACTTATTATAACTCTTTGTTAAACAGGCATCTCAGATGCAAGTGGGAGAGGGCAAGCTTCCAGATTACCGTAGCAGAAATAGGAAGTCTCCAATGCAGGTGACGAGTTCAATTGTAAAACGGTATCTTGTTGAGGTCTCAAAATTACTCTGCTAGTCGGTATCTTGTTGTCAATTCTAAAACAGAATTAGTTAGCCCCTCTGTCCTCACCAGTTATTTTTCTCACATTGATAATTGTTGTCATCCTAAAACGGAATTCTGCTACAATTGTTGATGTCTATGATATCAGCTATTCTTGTACGGCTTGTTTTTGTCATTTGAGACTGCAATTTGTTCTTTGTTCTCAATTGGTTTGGAGGTGTCACAGTGGTTATAGATGTATCTGTACAGTAGTGCTGAATGATGAGCTGACTTAATTTGCTTACATATTTATTATTCTCACATACTTTGATCCATTTCTGGTAAACTGGAATTATCTAATGGGTCAGTTTGGTGTAGTCTGAAGTATTTGATGTTGCATTCGCTGTCCTGGCAGCTGGAGCTATAATTCTAACGCTGAATGTTCTGCTTTTGTAGTCTGAAGTGTTCGGCTATTGTTTATTTCCTCTGATGTTGGAGCCCTAATTTGCTTACTGAAGGAAAATGTGATTCAAAGATCATCGTTGACGGTCACATTGGCGTGGAGCTCCTGTGCTGCCTACCCATTCATGAGCGCTGCAGTTAACCCAAGGAGAAAGGCCCTGGCAGTATATCCTGTGTTGCTCATGTATATCTCAGTAGGATTCCTCATAATTGCCATCACTTAATCCTTGGGGTGAGCACTGTATTAACATCTGGAACATTGAGATTGGTTGAATAGATCTTTGGGTGTCTGCTTGTCATTTTGTTGATCTGTTGTAGTTCAGCTAGCTAGCGAATTGATCAGTTGTTTAGCTAGCTAGCGAATCGATCAGTAGTTCAGCTAGCCTAGCGAGCGAGCGGCGCGAGCGAATTGATCAGTAGTTCAGCTAGCGAGCGGCGCGTGCGGCGCCGCAAAATATCGCAGCTCATGCGCGGCTCGTACGCGGCATGCCGCGTATGAAATACGGACGTATGCGGCGCCTACGCGGCTCCTGCGGTGCGTCCCGCTTGCAGCCTGAGATACACATAGGATTGGATTAATCCTCCTCGGTGAGATGTTCACGTGGAAACCAGCCGAGATATAACTGCCGATCGATCGATCAAAATCAGTGCAAAATTGAGAACCAAAAGCAGGCGATCTGCATCCGGTTAAAACGCGACGAAACCCTGCTACGAGAAGATTGAGGTGACGATCATGGACCCAGAAGCTGCAGGACCAGATGTCCTCGCGGAGATCTTGACGCGCCTCCCGCCCAACAATCGCCGCCGGCTCCGTCTTGTCTGCCGGTACTGGCGGGACGTTGTGGACACGCACACCGCCACGAACCTGCGGAACCGCGCCAAGACTCTCGTCGTCACCAAGGAGACCGCGTACGTTTTCGACAGGGAGCCATACTAGGGAGCTGTGGGCTCCTGGCGCGGTTGCCCGCTACAAAGACATGAGCATGGTCTGCACCCGCAATGGTCTCATCTGTCTATGCGACAATCTCAGCGGCGCCGTCACTTTGACCAACCCGGTCACCGGAGAGACGCTGGCTATCCCGCCGTTGCCATCACGGTACGCTGGTGGTGGCCATCACAAGTGGCACCGGACATATTGCTTCACATACCACCCGACAACGGGACGGTACAAGATCGGGCACATTCCACGATACTGGAACCGTGTACTGGTGTTCACACTCGGGGAGACGTCCTGGCGGGATGTCCCCATGATCAGCCGCGGCGCGAGATGCAACCTTGACGCCGGGATCGTGAGCGCCAATGGCTACATGTATTTCGCAGTCGAGGGCACGGAGGCAAGAATTATGTTGTTTGACCTCAACAATGAGAATTTCACATCACTTAGACTCCTGCCGAACATACTCTCCAGACCTGGCAGTTGGGGCCTTACTGAGGTGCACGGGAGACTAGGCATCGCTTTTAGCCACGTCTCACAAACGCCTGCTGTGACAGAGGTGTGGGTCATGGAGGGCACGGCGCGAAAAATTAAGTGGAATTGCTGGTACATCTTGCAGGTGAACAAGGCGTATTGGCAGTGGCACTACAGCCAGCATCTCGGATGGCCACACTTTGCTCATAGCGGCAATCACGTCCTTACACAAAATTAAAATAATGTCTTGTTCAGACACATACCAAGAGATGACACAAGAAAGGCGCGTCACGGAGTGGTTGAGACCAGCGAGTGGGACCATGGGAGAATGATCCGCACTATCGTACCTTACAACAGTTACAACAGTACCTACAAGGCGACGGCGACATTCGTTTACGTCGAGACCATGGAGTCGTTGAGTATGTACAAATGTTGGTGACCTAGGATGGATGCTGGATTTAATTATCTTATTTTTATATGTGGGGTTTAGAGATGAAACGTCATGCGAGGCAATGTTTTATTTTGGTTTACTTGTTTGCTTGCTTAAAATTTTCCACTAACCATATATCGAAAGAAAACGAAGCCTTAGTTTTCAAAAAAGAAGAAATATAGCGAAACCTTCGTGCAACCATGTACGCATCGAGCTTAAATGATCTATCTTCGGTATTATAAATTAGAGTTGTGAACTTGTGAAAAAATGGAAGTCAATTTTTATCTTTTATTTGTGTTGATTTGAGTTAGCTTTTTCATAGCAATTGTATCACCGAACTATAAGTGACCCTAGGAATTTTACCTCGATGCATACAATGTGCATTACCTCTATCTGTAGGTGTCAAACTAGGCACATTCATGACTAACAGGAACAATGTTCTGGCGCATTAGCGAAAAACTTTGGACCATACATAAGAAAATAACATCTAAAAAAGCGGAACGGAATTAATTTTGATCACAAATTTATAACATTTAGTGGACCGTTCGTCCGCCCATGCGCTAGATTGGGTAACATGTACCACTACGGCACAAGCGCGTGTCTCGATGTTGTCCAGCACCCCGGAGACATCCCCAAGTTTGAAGAGTGCCTAGGGGGCGCCTGACCGATGGGGGTGTCGATGGAGGCGTTTTTTCTTCTTCTGAACCCCCAATTAGATTTCATTTACATCCTCAAATTTGGGGCAGCCATGGCTGCTTGTCAGAGGATGCTTCACTCATTCAGCCATTTACCATTGAAGAGATAGATACGATGGTGAAAAGCATGAAACCAAATACTGCTCCAGGTCCCGATGGCTCCTCTGTTAGCTTTTTAGAGCTTTTTGGCCCTAGTTGAGAGATATAAAGAAATGCTTCAGGAGGTCAAGGAATACCACATTGAAGGGTATGGTATACCTTGACAATGAGACACACTAATCTTGTCTTCCTCGAGCCCATGTCTCGGAAGCTGCTATTGAAAGGCTTTGGCAAGGACTTGTTGGACAATCTTGTCTTCCTCGAGCCCATGTCTCGGAAGCTGCTATAGAAAGGCTTTGTCAAGGACTTGTTGGACAATCTGCTTCGGCTGCTTACAGTGGGGAGTAACATACAGTAGTAACATGCTCATGTTACTACTCTATGTTACTACTTCCACAGTGGGAGTAAGATATGTGTGGTGTCATATAAGGCTTTATTTATTAGGCTCTACACTCATTTTATCTTGTTAAGTGTGATGTTACGGTAACTAGCTAAGTTATCACAAACATCTCTCCTCATGAACTACATGTCACATAAGCAAACTTGTCTTGAAATGTGAGATGTTACTAGCTAAGTTACTCCCGTTGTGACTAGCCTTCATATTCTTCTTGACCGACATGCAGCTTGAGGACATCAATGCAAAGGAAAACAGAACCCACTTTCCTGGAATCAAGGGGACTGACCCTCATAACGGACACTTTAGTTTTCAATCAACTATATTTATTTGCGGAATTCTACTCTTTTACTCTTGCAACGGATGGTGAATCGATCATTCACTATCCTTTTTTTAAGAACTTTTTTGAATGGAAGAAAAGTAATGAAACCTGCTATGGTTACTAAAAGAAGGCGAGGATGGCCTGCTCTAGTGGGCTTTTTTCTTGGTTATGGGCCTCTAAAATACAATTATTAGTATTATGGCAAATGGACTAGGTAGTCATGAGATTATCCTGACCATCCTGTAGCTCTGCCCATGTCTGTGACCTTGTGTCGTTATGTAATACGTAGCTAGTGTCTCTAGTATGTCGTTTGTATCTCTGTCAACTTATCAGGGTTTTACTAATTTTAAAGCTGGGAAGCTAATGCCTTTTACCTAAAGATCTGGGTGACTCTCAATTCTGTCGTGAGAAGGTCGCCTCGAAGCTAGGGATGTGTAAGTGGGATCTCACTTATAGCTCATTCGGAGGTTTTCAGTTTGATCTAAAACCCCAAATAAACTATAAGCGGGATAAGTAGGACCCACTTACGCATCCTTAGTCAAAGCACACCCTGCTCTGCCAACCTCGCAAGAGATACCTCCACCAGAGCCACGACCCGGGCCGCTAGCCCGACACTATGCAGCTGACAAATCCTATGCCCCCCCCCCCCCCCCCAATCGGTCAAGCGAGCTCCATCGTGATCCGTTGGCTGTGAGGAGAACGTGGGAGGAGGACGTCGGGGAGGCGACTACTAGGGATTTCGCTAAAAGATTAAATCTCTTCTTTTTTGTGGCCGAGACACTAGACTCTCTTTTGATTAACCAACTTGTTTCATTGCTTGATTAATTCTTGATGTGATTTTTTTTGCGAAAAGGACCCTGTTATTAAAAGAAACACCGAAACGTACAAAACATCTCAAAAAAAATAAAAATTACAACGAAATCCTTGAGATGCCCTTCGTCTTCAACTTCCAGACCGTGTCGACGGTGCGCCGCCGCTGCCGCTCTTCCCAGAGCCGGCTTGACAGTGTTGGTTGCGGACGGGAAGTCGTCGAACGGGTCAAGAAGACTACATCCGTCCCGGAGCCGAAGAGGAAGTATGAACTGCCGATGAAGCTCCACGACGATCCAAAGAACGCCACCGCCAGAAGAAGTCCTCGAGAACCACACCACTTCTACAAACTTCTCGACGTCTCCGCCGAGGTGAGGCTAAACCCGTGGAGACTTTATTGAAAGAGACGCCGCCGCCACCATCTGAGCGCCGCCCCCACCAAACCTTAACCCTAAAACCAGGAGAACAGAGCCCTTCCGAGGGTGAGAGGTGCCAAAGGATCTTCGTTCTGGTGGCGACTGGCAATATCCGTGGAAGGTGATGGCGAGGATGGGGACGATAGAGGCAGACAAAGATATTGTCGACAGCTTTATATCTTCAATTTTAGTGGTGCCATGTAGATGTAATCTTGACCAGAACTTGGAGCGGTGAAATAGCGTACAGTCAAATTTCCTCTTTTCTGAGAGAGACAGAGATCATGAATCTCGTCAACTTGGTTCAAACTCAGATGCGCAAGTGACACAGCCTCGGGCCGTCGGAAAGCTAACCCAGCACCGGTGAGCAGGCCATCGCCCCCAATGTGTCCGGGGCCCCCAGTATCCACTTGAGGTACATAATCCGGCCTCCCGTGGCGCCAAGGGACGCCTCCTCCTTCTCCTTGCTTCAAGTGTGAGTGAGATCCCCGCTTCATCCGCGGCGACCACCAGATATGGACACTATTTCGCCAAAGCTAGCTCCGTTTGCTTATCTTCGGCTATAGTGCCGCGGACGCGCACGCGCACGCATCGATCAGCTAGGCCGCGTACCAGCTATCCATCAACTACCAACGACCGGCGATCAGATCAGCCTCCACCGCCGTCGAGCCAAAACATATCAGGATAACACTGCGGCGCATAAACTAGCTTATCCGTAAGCACACCACCGTGCTTTTTCCTCAGATCAGATCAGCCGTGATACATATCCCGAATGGAAACTTCTCCTCCAGATTTGGTGGTAGGGTCCTTCGCTTTTTTCTCACGAGCAAAATCCGAAATCTCTATCTTCTCCGGGAAGCCACCACGCCGGCAGCGCAGCAGGAAGATAGATTATAGGGACTGGGACAGATGCTAAATCCGTCATCGTGCAGCCGCTTTGAACGGATAAAAAGGGTGTGTGCACGCACGCGTCGTCGACGTCGGCCGCCGTGGGCTCTGCTCTGCTCGCCTACTTGCCCAAAGTATCCGACCTGGAAAGGGAAATGACGAGATAAGGATCGACGAGCTCGATGTCGACGGGAGTCGGATTATCCATGTGTGGTGCGTGGTGACCTCTCTCTCGGCCGAGAAATTCCCCGGACCGGCGACGGAATCATCCGCTCGTGATAATATCTGCGCTAGAGGTTAGAACCTTTCCTTTTGGCCCCGGAGGATTGTTCGGTTCCCATTTCGATCGATCTTCGTGGCTTTTTAGACCGGAAGGAAGATGCTTATGCTCGCCTGGATGCCGACTCCCGCGTGCAACACGAGCAGTCATGGCCAAATGATGGATAGTTTGCTTCGGGCTTCCTGGTGAACTGATCTCTTCGTTTTCTATGTATTTTTTTTGATTAAAAGGGATCATCCCCCAGCCTCGTATAAAGAAACTTAACGGACTACATCATTCAGTTTTTTACAGCGCAAAGCAGAGATAAAGTAAACGACAGCAAGCCAACGCAGCTGGGTCCAAGGCGTGAAACAAAGGTCACTCCCTTATTACAACACAAAGACACCAGACATAGACTCCATACGCAATCGTTCCTGACGAAGGCTATCCACTGCAAATTCTTGGACATATTGGCGACCACCCTTTTGCTCGGTTGAAGACCTCCGTTGAAACGATCTTCAACTTCTCAGTTCCTTGCCGCAGCATTTTCGCACCTTTTCCATCTGCAATTCACTCCATAAGTCAATCCAATAACATATATAGAAAATGATATCACATGGGTCTTTAGGCATAATCTGATCAAAACATGCACGGTTTCTCGTCTTCCAGATTGCCCAGAAGATGGCAGCCAAACAAATTTTGATCGCACTGCGCTCAGGCCCTTGAAACGACAAAATCCATTGTCCCAGTTCGATTACCGAACTAGGTGGATCATGCACATCAGAGCTACAGCAAAAAACACCCCAAACCAACCTTGCAACAGGGCAAGTAAAGAAGAGATGATCAATGCTTTCATCAGCTGCACAAAACATACACTGACTACTCCCCTCCCATCCCCGTTTTCTCAGGTTATCTTTAGTCAAGGTTCTCCCCCACATGATTAACCAAAGAAAGGTTTTAATCTTAACAGGAAGTTTCATTGGCGAAAGATGTTTGAAATTCTTAGCAGGTGCTCTAGTTTGTAGGGCATTGTACAAGGTTTTAACCGTAAAACCTTTCTGTCCTAGCCTCCAGGTCACCGTATCCTCCCCTTCTTTTAACTCAACATTGTTAATAATGTTGAACATTTCTTCTTTTTGAATCGCCAAATCTCCCCACAGACACCTTCTAAACACAAGGCATCCACCCTTGGACGCAACAACTTTATCAACTTTAACATTTTTGCTAAAGGTGAGGTTGTACAACCTAGGGAACATCATTGCCATACTTTTTCCATTGTACCACTTGTCATCCCAGAAACTCGTTTTACTTCCAGAGACCAAGTTCCTATCACAAAAAGAATAAAAAATATTCTTCACCTTCATTAGTCCGGACCAAAACTGGGACACCCCATCTCTCTCTGTAACCTGTGACAGTGTTTCTTTTTGAAGATATTTTTTTCTTCAAAATTTCCTGCCACGCCCCATTTTCGTTCTCGAGTTTCCATAACCATTTACACAAAAGGCTAATATTCATTATATCCAGGTTTAGCACACCCAAACCCCCTAAATCTTTAGGAGAGCAAACCGTCTCCCAGTTCATTTGGTGGTACTTTCTGATCCCTTGGTCCTCTTGCCACAGTAATCTACTTCTATAACCATCACAAGTCTTCCTAACTCCCACAGGCACTCTATAAAAAGAGAGCATGTAGAAAATAATAGAAGTAATGCAGGAATTCAGCAGAATAGTCCGTGAGCCAATATCTAACCATTTTCCTTGATAACACCCAGTTTTCTTCCCCATTTTAGTTTCCACAGGTTTCCAGTGTTTGTTAAGGAGTCTATCCTTATCAACTCTTCGTTTTCTATGTGGAAGGAGCTGGCATCTTTCTTTTTCGCTTTCGACCTGATTTTACGGAGAACGAATTAACCTCTTTGGTTAGGAATATACATGCTACGAAGTGGTGGTACTAGTGCTTTTCCTGTGCAATCGACGCACGGGATAGATTCACATGTGAAATTGTGAATGTTCTTGACAGACCTAACTGCCATGCTATGCCATCAGTATTAGTACTTCCATTTTATCTGTAAATATTGGTCTGATTCCGTTGCTATGAGGGAGCTCTTCCAGGTCCTTGGTAACCAACCGAAACACCCCTAGGATGGAGGGAAAATAAACGTCCATACTTAGTATTGTTGTGGGCTTGTGGCACTAATTGATGTAGAAACCAATGTTACATTTCCACCTGATGTTTAGACTACAAGGACTTGGTCACAACACACGAATAGTAGATTCATGTAAGTAATTGGTATATGGTATTACAATAGAACGTATAAGTATTCAAATGATATGTTGTAAACTCGGTATGATATATAATTTTAATCTTACAACCAAAAAAAATCGGGTATTCACCAAGCCCAAATCTAAAAAAGAAATAATCAAGCATACTGAGTTATCCCCTTTTGACTGCATTCAATCTCCATCATAGTTTAACTCACACACCCTATTAATCAACATATCGTAGCGTTCTCAAATTTTACTTGGTGTTCAATTTGGTACATTTTATTTGTACAACACGATGGAGCAATGTAAGTGGATGGTATTCCAAATTGAATCAATCAAAAGAGAATTTGTTTACTGCTAAATTGGTTATTAAAAAGTTATAGATAAAAATAAACTTTGATACTTATTCATGCCAAAAAAGTTAATTTCAATATAATATCTAGTTTCAAATATGACATTTAAGGCCCAGTGCAGACATTTTTTGGATGCAATCCATTGTGGATTACTAGAAATTCACATGGATCTTGATGGATTATCAATTAGGCACAACAAGCAAGAATATAAACAAAAAATTAACACACTGTCAATTTTCCATCAGGTATAGAAAAATTTCTCATGTAAATTATGTTTAGGTTAGTGGCCATATGAATCTTTGTTGCAGAGTGTTGTAATTGTAAGTTTCTTTAGTTCAAATGACTTTCACAACTTAATACTCAAATTGTGGAGTTGTTTTAGAGTTTCAAATATTTAAGGTATGATTTCAGAAGTTTCATGTTTTTCCCTTTTATAATATCCAAAACTCAAAATTTTAGGTCTTTGGCTGTATTATAAAGTTGAAGTGGAAATATTTGAAATTCCACATGGAAGAGTTCAATCTTCAAGAAATCTGTAAGTTACATATTTTATTTTAGTTCTCGTATTCAAAGCCTTGTCAGAATTTTATCCAGCAATAAATTTTTAGGCTAGTATGAGATCACGATTTGACGGTTTATCTCAGGAGACACATAGATTTTTACAGGTTTGTGCCCCTAGATGAACACAAGTGACAATCCTGCTTCTATTTGTGGTGGTGTTTGTTTTATCTGCCCATGTCGTGCTCAGAGTTATGTATGAGTTTATAATGACAATCTATCTACTAGGGAGTGGGGGCCGGCGGGGGGGGGGGGGGGGTCATTCGCCTGCTTTATATAATTGGGTAGGTGGGAGTTACAACCCTTATTTTTGTGTTGTAATGACGAGAGTCTATTGCATGGGATCGTGCCTGGCGTCACACCATGATCTAGTGGTATGGCCTACCCACGATCTAGCCATTTGAGATGTTGATGCATGTAAAATGCATACATGAACTTTACATTTTATTACATGTTATTCCATATTATTTGCATCATATAAAGGTTATATTCATGATTTATATTGAGTTTTGCGGATAATTAACAATTTCCCCATTTTTCTGGAATTAACCCTGCGCTGTCAGAAAACCCCTTTTTCTATATTTTTACGTTTCAGGCGACCAAATCACGTCGTAATGACCTGAGATTTTTCGGGGATCACTTTTTTGGAAGGAACGAAGCGTAGGCGCAAAGGAAACGAAAAAACGAAGACCAGAAGGCCAAAACAAGTGGGCCCACACGACTATAAAAACGACTATATATAGACCCCCAGAAACCATGAAACAGAGACCTGGAGCTGAATATTGGAGGGGGAAAACTCCAGCGGGGCGCTGCCAGCGTGGTCTCCTTCCCCTCCAACAACATCTCCACCGACACCATGATGAAGAGGGAGTAGTCCACCCCTGGACTATGGGTTTGTGGAAATAACTTATGTATCTCTCCTCTCTATGAGCTTCACTAATTAGTACCGTATGAGCTGCTGAACATGATTATGGTCATCTATGTAATTCCTTTGTGGTGGATCTTTATTATGAGTTAATACATGTTTGAGATTGCAATGGTTTTGTTTCAGTTATGAAAGTAGATGCATATTATGTACCCCGTTCTTATTTACTTGTCATGATCAAGCATGTTTATGAGAGCATGTGAGGGGGAACGTGTGCATTAGTTGGAGTAACGGGGGGTGGCTAGTGCAGTGAACGTGACAGATAGTTCTGCGATCCACTTGGGTTTTCTACCTTACTTTGTTGCCTCACTAGGGATAAACAAAACTACCATGCTACCGGAGAGTGGATGTGACCTTGGCCACTATCTCCATGACTAGATCTAGCATGTTCTTATTTTAACTTCATGTCATTGAACTTATTGCTATGCTCTAATTTATCTTAATTACTAAGGTGTTATGATTTAGTTCGCATCTTGGTGGAGCATAAGAGAGAGAACAACTTATACTTGAGATCTCTATGTTAGGACATGATGCACATATTATTAATAACTTGTCAAACCATGTCTTGCCATCTTACATGTTAATTTTAGTGTTCCATTGTCTACCACGTTATCAAGAGAGAGTGCATTTGTGAAACCATGAATCCCGGTCCATTTTTAATCATAAGAAACACCTTTCCAACACTTTTATCACCACTTTTGTTTGCTGCCATTATTAAATCCGAAAATACAAAAACACTTTTACATCTTGCATTCATTATAAAAAAACCAAAAATATCATTTATCATTACTACCACCATCCTTGCATATTTATTTTACCATCATTGCATATTTACTACCGTTTGCATATTTATTATCATTCTCACACCTTGTGCTTGACAACCACTTGGTGAGGTTGAGGGCACAAAACAATTTATTTTGTTGCAGGTTCTCAAGAGAAGGATAAGGAGATAACACCTGAAATACTGGTTCCCCGAGAGTTCGATATTAAACCCTCGAGTCACCCCTCGTGGGGAAAACTGTCTTCCACTACTACATACACTCTGCACTTGGAGTCTCAACCTAACCCATTTACTTTTCACGCAGGTAACTACGTGAAGGGTCATCAGATGTCGTGACCTAGTCTTGTTCAAGTGCTTCAGAGCATCTCCACCGGCACCCCAAAGACCCATTGGGGTGCTGGACATGAAGAACGGCCACACCGATGACCCCCAAATGTCCAGCCCGACCCAATTTTTGTCCGGCACCCCGACCAACCTTCCAAAGTTGGGGGTCTGCTCGGGGGTGCCAGACAGTAGCCGGACAAGCCCTCTGGTAGTCAAAGTGGTGGTGGGGCCCTCACTCGGCATGACGGCGGTGGAGGCAGAAGAGGGAGGCGAGGAGGACGTGGAAGCTGGCGGCACCGAGGTCGACAATAAGAGGATGGTGGGGCGAAATGGCGCTGCCTGGGAAGTGGGAGGGGGTAGAACGGGAAGACGGGGGTGTTTGTTGCCGGGGAAGAGGCGTGAGGGACTATAATTAGAGTTACGGCACGGGACGGGACGGCTGGACGAAGAGAAATCAGGATGAACGCACGTCCACATGCTCGGAAAGATCCACAAGAATGAGGTATCCGATCCGGAGGAAACCATGAAAAACTTTATGTGCTAGGCTGTCGGAAGTTCGTTGGGGGATGTTATATGTGAGTTCTTGGGGAGCAAACCATGCAAAACTTTATGTGCTAGGCTGTCCAAAAAAAAATCCTTCACACATCTGATAACCTTGGGGGGAGGGACAGTGGCCCCCTCTGTGACTGCATTGGCCGCCGTACCGCCTATTAGCACGAGAAGAAGTACCGCAGAGCCGCAAATCACGTAAATTCGTAGGTGTGTGCTAAGCTTTTTGTGTAGAGGACTCAGTTTATGGCAACGTGGTGCAGCTACACACACGTTTTATCGAAACTGGTGCACTACTAGACTTTGTTTGTAAGAGACACCCAACTTGTTATGTTGCAAGGTTTGATGTGTATTACGTTGTAGTCTTGCACCATCTTATAGGTATAACATCCGTTGCAATTTCTTTTTTGAGAAGGAGAAACAATAATCTAATGCACATCAAGGTGTTTCTTGCTTTTCTAATATCAATTAGTTGTGGCAAAGATCTACAAAGCTCACATATATATAAGAAGAGCTAGACGGACCCCAAAACACTTGGTGGTTAAAACTAAAGCACATCTATCTTGACCAAAGTTGATAGATACCGATTTAGGTGATCTTTTAAAATTTCGAAAATCTTGCAAGCTTGGCAATGCCATACCGTATTGCACTTCTACCTTGTATGATCTATCTTTTCATATTGTTGCTTGAGCATCATTGGATCAAACTCCAAATTTCATGAGATCATTTTATGCACTAATCAAAACACCTACCATCCTCTTCTATCTCACTCTTAACCCATATGGATCATTTTTTGGAACCGCCCTTTTGTTGTCGCCTGTTGGAACTATGTTTGTCATTAGAGAATATAAGGAGATGAGAGTAAGGACAAGTTAAATGTTTCTTTTTTATGTAAGTCTGATCTGGGGTGCTTGGAGTATTTGGATTATTGAGAAGTAACAAAATCTTCAGCAATGATGTCCCGTCATTTCAAGATAAAAAACAATTTATTTGAATGAGTTAGCTCGATTTGGTGTGCCACAGAGAGCCAAAATATAAGCTTAACAATTTACGAATGGACGAGCAAGGCAACACTAATTATTTATGTCTTGTAACTCCTTTGCAAAAAAAACACCTTTGCAATGTCAGTAGCATTTATTAACTATTTTCAAAATTAGACTGGAAAAAATCTTTCCCCTAAAAATTAACGAAAATTCTATTTGAAGAACGTCCTGAAACATACTCCTTTTTTTGAAACTCAAACTCGATATATTAAGCTAGCAAGCCGCCTCATTAAAAACTTTATAGTCCCCTTAGGTACCCTGATAAGAAAAAGAGCGTGTCTGAAACTTGCTGCTTTTAGCATCAATAGTTACATCCTTTATCAGTTTGCCAAAAATAAAACTAGGGGGCTCATCGACCCAATTACATGAATTTTTATCTGTAAAACTAAACCTAGCTAATTCATGAGCAACTTCATTTGCTTCCCTCGGATAGTGCTTAAAAGAAACATTTCCAATAAGTGTCAGCAGATCAATGCAATCTGAAAAGATAGCCGAGGATTCACCCCACCATGTTTCTTCTCCAGACAAAGCCTCAATAATCTCCATCGCATCTGATTCTGCAATAATATTGGTGCATCCAAATTGACGAGGAAGAGCTAAACCCTCTCTCATAGCTAGAGCTTCAGCGGCCGTCGCAGATGCAATATTTGGGAAATAAGCAGTAGACGCTGCTAGAAAACGTCCATCGTGATCTCGGAGAACAGCCCCCGCAGAGCCTGCAGAAACATCAGGATGAAAAGAACCGTCAACATTTACCTTTACCTGTCGACACCCAGGTTTAATCCATTTAGAATCTGGCACTTTTTGTTTCTTCATAATCTTCGCATAATTTGATGTAATACTCAACACTGACATTCGGCAATGAGACATAGGGGGTATAGTTTCACCATGCGTACACCTACGCCTAAGCCACCAAAGATACCATCATGCCACCTTTATTGTATCCTTCAGCCCAATGTTTGCAAAACCTGCTATATTAATATTATTACCTCTGAGAATAAATTCGAACACTGCTGATCCAGCTCGGTCAATAGTAATTGCTTCTTCAATCAACGCCTCCAATCCAAGCAGTCTCCACATTTCTTTTGCCGCCATGCACTGAAACAATAGATGTGTCAAGTCTTTCGCTGCCTGGTGACATATAAGACACTCTCCACTTGTGCCCACATGACGGTTCACCATAATAGACTTTAAGGGGATGACACCATGCAAAGCACGCCATGCAAATATTTTAATTTTGCTAGGGATTTTAAGCTGCCAAAGAATTTTCCACATATGATTATTAATCAACGAGCCCGGAAGTGTTAACTCGGCTACACTAGGACCAAACAAATGCCTCCACTGAACATGATACCCAGACCTGACCGTATATCTACCATGCTTGGTGTACTGCCATGCTATAAAATCTTCAAAACCGTTGATGTTTAAAGGAATTTGCATGATACGATTGACATCAGCTGAACCAAAAAGAGTACGCAACACAACCTCATTCCACTGACCCGTGTTCTGATCAATCAACCCTGAAACTTTTGTATGAACCACATCTCCCCTAGGTGTAATAATTCGACTATCAGGGCTCGAAGGGATCCATGGGTCCGAAAAAATATGAATCTTTTCTCCATTGCCTACTCTCCAAAAATACCCTCTCTTGAAAGTTGTCAAACCTGCCACAATACTCTGCCAAGTAAAAGAAGATCCTGCTTTAGGACCCGCCTTTAATATATCACCATGAGGATAATACTTCGCTTTGAGAACTGTAGCACAAAAGGAATCTGGTTCGTTAATTAAGCGCCACACCTGTTTAGTTTACATAGCTAAATTGAAAGAATGAAAATCTCTAAAACCCATGCCTCCTTCATTTTTAGGGAAACAAAGCTTCCACCATGCAAACCAATGCATCCTTTTACTATTCTCATCATCACCCCACCAAAATTGAGCAATAGCATCATTCATTCTCTTACATACTCCTTTTGGTATTTGAAATACCGACATCGCATACACCGGGATTGCTTGAGCCACCGCTTTTAATAAAATTTATTTCCCTCCAATTGATAATTGTTTTTCCTTCCAACCATTTATACGCTGAATGATTCTCTCCACAAAGTGTAAAAACAATCACTTTTGTCCGCCCCCACTAAAGCAGGAAGATCAAGGTATTTATCCGAAAGTGCTTATGTATCAATATGAAGAGTCTCACAAATTTCTGCTCTCAAAATAACATGAGTATTAGGGGAGAAAAAAATACTTGATTTTGCCAAACTCACCAGCTATCCTGAATTTGCACAATAAGTATCCAACACTTGATGTAGGGAAGTTGCATTAGTCATATCCGCCTTCATGAGAATAAGGGAATCATCAGCAAATAAAAGATGTGAGACTAACGGTGCATTCCTGCACACCCATAACCCATCAATGTCACCAACTTCCTCTTCATACAATAAGAGACTAGATAAACCTTATGCACATAAAAGGAACAAATATGGAGAAACAGGATCCCCTTGTCTAAGACCTCTCGTAGAAACAAACATCTCAGTTTCCTCATAATTGAATCTTACTTGGTACCTCACCGAACTGACACAAGCCATCATCAAAGAAATCCATCTCTCATGGAAACCCAACCTTCTCATCATATTTTCCAAGAAAATCCACTCCACACGATCATAGGCTTTATGCATATCCAATTTGACTACACAAGTACCCTACAACCCCTGCTCTCTTATTTTTTATGGAGTGGATACACTCGTATGCCACCAAAACATTATCTGTAATAAGGCAACCAGGAACAAAAACACTTTGCATATAAGAGATCATATCAGGGAGAATAAATTTCAGTCGATGAGCCAGCATTTTGGAAATAATCTTATAAATCACATTGCATAGACTTATCGGTCTAAATTGGGTTATTGATTCAGGATTGTCTACCTTCGGTATAAGAACAATAGTAGTATCATTCCACCCCTCTGGAATAGTCCCTGAATTCATAGCATGCAAAATTTCTTGAGTGATTTCCTCGCCACATAAATCCCAAAACCTTTTATAATACTCCTAGTTTAAGTTCGAAAAATAAAATCAGGGTGGATTATGAGATTTCTAGTACTCCCTGCCAACGCTGCCATGGAAAGCAATGGCACTCTTCCGGTCCAGTCCCTCCAGATCCACGAAACCACCGAGCAGGACTCTTCTCGGAGCCTTTTTTTTTTTGAGAATGAGCTGGGATTTTATTCATATCAACAAAGATACATCAGGTCTTTACATAACAGATGTTCTAGCATTGGAGGATGAGACTCCGTCCACACTTCTGAATCAATCACATTACACCCAGCCCTAGCTAAGACATGAGCACACATATTAGCTTCTCTACGACACCAAACAAACTGTACATGTATATTACAAGAACACAACTCCTTAATTTCCTGAACAAAGGGGCCAACCAGTGATCTATCCAAAGCATTGCGTTTTAGTTTACTGACTGCCTCCACACAGTCAAGCTCAATTATCACTTTGTTTAGCCCCTGCTCCAGCGCCATTTCCACTGCCATGCGTGCAGCTAATAATTCAGCCAAAAGAGGATCGCCGACCCTTTGAAGTCTGGAACATTTGGCAGCTACAAAACTTCCATCCTCCCGTCTGATGACTGCTCCAGCTCCACCTGATATTGTGTCCTTATTCAGTGCTCCATCTGCATTGATTTTGTACCACCCAGCCGGAGGTGGTTTCCACTTCTCATTTTCCTTGCGGTTCTTGTCTTTGGTATGCTGGGAGATAGCTTCCCATTCTTCTACTAAATGATACACTCTTTTAGCCACTTCTTTTGGATTCTGCAATGCCTCGCCCCTGCTTGTAGCATTTCTAGTTTGCCACAATTCATACAACATCCTGAGCCATAAACAGAGAGGCTTTTCCTGCAAGGACACTAGTGTGTTAAGAATCCACTGTTTTAGCTCACCAGGTGACTTGAGCTTTTCTGAGAGAGATGACCACAAACATCCGCAAATACTTTCCAACTCCCTCCATGCTTCTTGGGCATAGTTACAGCCCCAAAAGCAGTGGTAGAAACTTTCCTTTCTAAAGCAATATGGGCAGCTGACTAGATCTTTAATATGTCTTCTTTTGAGCTCATCTCCCACAGCAATACTCTGCAGACAAATGTGCCATACATGAATTTTAACCTTCCTGGAACCTGTGCACTCCAGAGCTTCAACCATCCATTGTGGACTGCTGCTGAAGAAGAAGAGCCGCCTTTCTTGTCTCTATTAATAATATAATCTTCATGCCTCCTGAGTTTATAAGCTGATCTGACCGAGAACAGACCATTTGATGTACAGTTCCATGCTATGAAGTCTTCTCCGTCCCACATTGGAATTTTTATTTTAAGGATGTCTTCAGCATCAACATCAAAGAAGACTTCCCTCACAAGCTGCTCATTCCATTGCTTCAGTCCAGGAAGGAACAGATCAGATACCTTTGAGACCATAATATCTCCTTTTTTTTCCAAGAGGCCGTCGACAACCACTCCTTGGGATCCAATCATCTTCCCAAATGCTGACAGTTTTTCCATTTACAATTCTCCATATGAGTCCTTTCATTAACAACTCTCTTCCCTTTAGTATACTTCTCCATGTATAAGAAGCATTCTTTGGATGAGAGGTAGCTTTTAAGAAATTTGAATGTCTATAGTACCTTGCCTGTAGTACTCGGGCACATAAGGAATTTGGTGTTGTCAGTAGCCTCCATCCTTGCCGAGCTAGCATAGCTTGATTAAATGCATTCATCTCTCTGAAGCCTACACCACCCAGCTTTTTTGGCAAAGTCATTTTCTCCCAGCTAACCCAATGGACTTTTCTCTGCCCTTTATTTGCACCCCACCAGAATTTAGCCATTGCTGTCATTAATTGTTTGCATAAGAATTTGGTGAGAGAAAAGCAACCCATTGTGTATGTAGGTACTGCTTGTAGGACTGATTTTATTAAGATTTCTTTAGCCGCCTTTGACAATCCTTGCCCCTTGCACCCATGCACCTTATTCCATACACGTTCAAGAATATGCTTAAAAGCCCCATTTTTTGATCTTCCTACCATGGTTGGCAGCCCCAGATATTTCTCATTTAGTGCTTCACTTCCTACACCACTTATTTCCATCAGATTCTTCTTTTCTTGCTCATCCATACCTGGGCTAAAGAAAATAGAGGACTTTTGTAAGTTAACTTTCTGCCCCGAGCTAGCTTCGTACCTCTGCAACACCGATCTCAAGGCTCTTAAGTTATTCTGTGTGGCTTCAAGGAAAATTAGGCTATCATCAGCGAACAAAAGATGAGTTATGTGTGGACCTCCCGCTCCAAAATTGACTCCTTTTATTCTCCTTTCCTCTTGTTCTTGCCTAAGAAGCCCTGAAAAACCCTCAGCACACAGTATAAAGAGATAGGGGGAGATCGGATCCCCTTGCCTCAAGCCTCTTGAAGGTACAAAACTTTCAGAAAAGTCCCCATTCAATTTGACTTTAAAATTTGCAGTGGTAACGCATCTCATCACCATACTCGTCCACCTTTCAGAAAATCCCATCTTGCAAAGTGCGTTCTCCAGGAAATCCCATTCGATTCTGTCATATGCTTTCATCATATCAAGTTTTACTGCACACAGTTTTTTCCTCCGGTTCCGGCTCTGGATAGAGTGTAAACACTCATAAGCAATGCCTTTATATGGAGTTACGCACAGATGGAGGCCGGAGCAGAACGCCACGAGTCAAGCAGAGAAGTGCGAGCTCCTCCCTCACCTCACCTCACCTCCGACCCGCGCCGCCGCCTATAACGACCACTTCACCCTTTCTTCGCCTCCTAATCCACCACACACATGGAGGCCAAGAAGAAGTCGCCGCCTACCCCCGCGGCCACCGGAGCTGCGCCGGCGGCGCCGAACGGTTACTTCAGCTCCGTTTTCTCCGCGTCGCGTGCGGTACTTCCTCTTCACCCGTCTTTACGATCTGTTTATCATGTGTCTCTAGTCTTGTTGAGAATTGGTTATGTGATTCGGTAATTCCGGTACCTCGTTATTTCCGAAGCGATTCTTCCTCTCTTTTTTTCCAGTTCATTACGTGGATACCTCTGGGGCAATTTTTTATGATCGACGAGCTTTCTGCAAAATATTATTTGCGCATTCCTGTGATAACGCTGCTTTGCTTTACCTGATAGGCAAATCCAATAGACGCGAGGCAGACGGACCTGTACACGATACTGAACAAGCAGAACTCCAAAGGGCAGAATGGTGGGGGCATTGCAGGTAGTTGTGGGATCTTCTGGGCATAATGTTGAATTTGTGAAACAAAACAACATAAAAAGAAGCATGGCAAAACATTAGCTGGCTTGAAATTGGATGTAGGCGAATTCTTTTTGGTTATGGCCTATGGGCAAGTCCTGACAGCAAAGCACATTTATCTCTGAACTAGAACTGTTCCCGCTATAGGTTGCTATGCTAATATTGATGAGTCATCTTAGTTTTGGATACGAATTTGGGTAATTGGTATGTGATACAATAGTGGATTAACTCTGAAATTCTTAATTGATATTCCAGATGGCAAATGCCAAGGCAGCCCTACTAAAGGGCGCGTTGCATACAAAGATGGCAAACAGTTTTATCCGAACGAGTCCACAGAGTCACCCTATTTTGGCTCATCTGTGCATTACGGCGGACGGGACTTCTATGACAGCTCTACTCACAAGCAAGCCGACGAGTCATCAAGAAATGTATGTTGAAATTACATTGCAAATAAGTCAGATCTTCAATCACTTGTGCTTGAATGCTTACTTATGACTAATCCAGTATAAGGAGGACAATTCGGATGGCTCTTTGGCTACCAGAGGTGATTGGTGGCAAGGTATGGCATTTACTGCTCATTTGGATATTATATAAAAAAGTGAAACACATGCGACTGATATGATCTACTCCCAGGTTCACTTTACTACTAAATAATTTGCTGGGGACTCTCCTACTGTGAACAAGGTGTGTACAACAACCACTTTACTGAATAACGAATTCGTCCTAGTTTTGTACCCTTAAAATGTGTGTGCTAGCTATATTTGCAGCATTTCATTTCCAGTTTGAGCAGTGGTAGGTTAAAGCAGCATCTAAAAGTGCAGTTAATTAATTATTATCCCTGTTTTGGCCTATGTGAAATTTTAAACTATTTTCTCTGGAGAGCAGCTCACAAAACAGTTATAACAGAGGGCTGATGGCTTAGTCTATTTTACATGGACATGAACTATGCATTATGTAAGATGAGATATGTTAAATTCTGAAGCAGCAATCAACTGCGGCTCATTCAGTCATAACTCTTAAGCTCCAAAGCTCACTCTTGATCTCCTCTCAGTACAAACACGCAAGAGCTTCAATAAAAGTTTTTGAATTTGTTTGTGTCGTCCTCACAGTTCTGGTGTCTATAATTAGATGCTGAAAGCTGCACAAGATTGACTTGTTAGTTTTTCACGTCTGTTCACTGCAGAAGAACAGGCTTGTAACGAGTCACATCAATATCAGTGTAGTCTCTTGACCTATCATTCAGTCATGAGTGTCATCATATATTTATGATGTGAAGTATCATCTGTTAATCTTTTGATGTCTTAGCGTTTTATATTATGTTTGTGATGACATGAACTTACCATTTGCTGAGATGTGGCAATGATCAGTCCCCGAGTGCATTTCTTAATCCCCTTCACATGGCAACCGATTGACATTTTATCTTTTGGTTAATCCCTGTGACATTCATATAGGCCTCAACTATTTGGTATTTCTTTACATTGGTCACCCACAATAGTTTTTTAGTCACCATTGCCAGAAATATAAACTGAAAATTATTGAACTCCTAAACATGTATGCATGGTGATTGCAATTGTTAAACTCCTAACTAGGTTCTTATCTAATAGTTGTAAGCCATGAAATAAGTTCATTCACCTTGAACCTGTGGTACTTCCAACGCATTGTCATTGGCTTCATCCTTTATGGATACCTAACCAATTTGTTCGTTTGTCCCAGGAATAAAGAAGGGAGGTCGAGCTGGTTTGTTGTAGAGTGGACTGTGGAGACGAGTCCTCAAGCATAAAAAATCAGGGTGGAACTACATCTGTTATATCGGTGGAGGCAGTATTTAGATGCCTCATCCCACCTGGGCAGATGTAGGCTTGTCTTGTTTTTCTTTTCTTTTATTTGCCTTTTGTACCTGATCTAGTGCTGAAATGTAGTGCGACTGGTACGGCAGCAGCAAGTAGGTCCTAAAAAAGGTTGCTTCTATTTTGCAACGAACAAGATCAATTGCTGTATCCGTTACGTATCCTTATTCGTGGTATATTTCTGGAATATTTAGATTTGCACATCTGTTTCAGCCTGGAATTTGTCTGCCCATACCCCAGAGAATCATGATACGAAGGTATGAAGTATGAACTGAGAGCAGCGCAGTGCTGAAACGGAATGGGCCTTGAGCCTCACTGCGATGCATGTTCTTAAGCACAAAATGGCAATCCTAACTCAAGAAACAAAAGGGTTGGGCAACCCAAACGGGCCGACCCTGCCACGCCGGCTAGCCTTGGCCCAGCAAGCAGCCCGGCCGCAGCTCGTTTCTCTCAAATCTTTTTTTGGCCCCAGCGCATCGTCTCCTACTTCTGGTTAGAAATCAAACCGAGCACGACGCCCGGTGGAAATCCTACAAAATTCGCTCGAATCTGACCGATTCTTCCCTCCTCCAAGCCAAACCTCCACATGTATATCCCCTCTCCAAATTTTCTGCGAGCGGTAACCCTAAAACCACCCGAAAACGAGATCCGATCTCGCCAGGGTTGCATACGATGATACGAAGGAACCCAAGGTTGAAGTTCCCGAGGATCGACCCCCTTATTTCTAATCCCTTTAGAGCATCTCCAACAGATGCGGTAAATAAGCCGCACGCGCCAAAATGTTCAGTTTCAAAAAATTGTTCAAATTTGAAAATTGTTTCAAATTTAAAGATTGTTCAAATATGAATGTTTTCAAATTTAGTAATTGTTTAAATTCAAGAAACATTCAATTTTAAAAAATATTTAAATTTGAAATTGTTCAAAATTTAAAACTCAAACATTTTCAAATTTCTAAACTGTTCATGAATTTTTATCAAGATTCTTAGTTTCACTTGGAGAAACAATGAATTCACGATGAAAATCGGTTTAAAAACAAGCGAACAACCTGTAGGTAACTAGGCTCGATCAAGACAGAGAAACTTAAATGGGCTCAGCCCATATGAAAGCGCTAACGTGAGGTGGGTAGGCGTAGCAGGGCAAACCGGTGCTACAAGCGTAGCATAGGAGCTCCCAGCAAAACCGTGCAGCAAGGCGTCGAGATCGACATCGACCCCTTGGCATCGGATTGGCCCAACGCAGCATTTTGATTCGTTGACGCAGAGACCTGTAGCTTGGCCAAAGGCGTGGATGATCTGAAGCAGGCGAACCACGTCTTGTCTCTGAGGTTGACGAAGATGATCGCATCGTCTGCGTACAAACTGACGCGTAGCAATGCCTCCCGAACAGGCAGAGGTGATAGCAATTCCAGAGCCGTAGCTTGTGGAAACGATTTAGACAGGAGACTTGAGCTTAATGAATGGTTCGGCATTCTCAAAACGATTTAGACAAGAGAAAATGTCAGTTGACACAGATGTAAACATTGCCCCCAAAATTACTAGAGCAGCAGCCGAACTGAACATGCGCTCGTGGCCGGTTGTACGATCATCCGATGAACATCAAACTGAACTGACTGTCAACAACGGTAAGACTACGCTGCCGAGTGCCAAAAGCATTACGAACTTGTTACACTAACTAAACAAGTAACACGTGACATGAAACCAGGCAAACACATACACGAATGCACAGGGAGAGGCCGCCGGCCGAAGGCAATGGGCAAGACTCAGGCCATGCGCGGACTCACAGCTCTGTGGCCAACGGGGTGTCGAAAAATGCGCTGGTGATCGGCATCCCCTTGACCTCCGCGGCGGCGCCCTGGTCCGCCAACGTGACCTCTTGGCGGCCCTGCCGTGGTGCGCCCGCCTGTCGACCAGCAGCGCCCTCCCGATCTTGGACGGGCTAGACAGCTGCGCCGGCGAGAAGCTCGGCGTGGCATACGCGTGGCATACGGTGTGCCCGAGACGGGCACTGGGTACGCCGGCGATGGCGCCTTGGCAGCCTTTTTGTTCTTGCACGCAATCCTAGCGTCTGCCACACTGGCGGGGAGCTGTTGATCCGTCTGCTTGCTCAGCTCGTCCGCGTAGAGCAGGTCATCAATCCGCGCGATGATGTTGGAGGCCAGGCTCTCCATGACACGGGAGTAGCTCTCCAGGATCGACTTCCCCACATCCTGATCAATCA
Source organism: Poa pratensis (assembly GCA_947311845.1). Classification (NCBI taxonomy): domain Eukaryota; kingdom Viridiplantae; phylum Streptophyta; class Magnoliopsida; order Poales; family Poaceae; genus Poa; species Poa pratensis. Next base: position 32,682,713 of record CAMZMU010000060.1, on the reverse strand, counting down.
AATGTTACAACATCAGTTCAACTTATTAACAACTTGAGGGAGGAGATTTATAACGTTCTGCCGTTGACAAACCTTGTTGTACTGAATCTTGCTCATGTCCAAGCTCGTCTGCGTCAGCCCGGGGAACCTCTGCTTCAGTGATATCAGGAGGCCCTCGGCACGCTCCGCGAGCAGGTCCCCTCTCTTCTCGTGTCCATGATCATTCCTTGACGATGCCCCACGACGACTTGGTGCCTGCCGACTTGGCAACGGTGCCCCTCCGGCGCCACACGTAGATGGAGGCCTCGACGCGGTTGGCGATCTCCACGGCCTGGTACTCCGACGACAGGTCCAGGCAGTCGAGCAGGCAGTCGGAGAGAACTGTTCCGACGTGATGTAGCGGTAAATGATGTCCCCCAGCGTCGCACGCCCATTCTGACACCCAAATGTTCGTCGTCAGAAAACGAATTCAGAATGTACATGAGGAAATGAGAACAGACGAACACCTTTGGCAGCGAGTCGTGGTACGAGTCGGGGACGTCCATCTCGGCCAAGGCGTTGCTGTTGATGGCCATGGCGGCCTTGAGGATCTGGTTGGCGCAGTCGCGCTTGTGCTCCAGCTCGTCCTCGTCGCCTTGCGTAGGCCGCCGAGGGGCACGCGGGGCACCGGCAGCCACCACTTCTCGTCGCGGCGGTGCACCGGCCTCCTGAACGAGGCGGAGCCGTCGCAGTCCGGCGCGCATATCCCCTGGTCCACGTACCAGAACTCGTTTCTCTGAAACTCTCCAGCGTTTCCTGGCAGCAGAGTTCGTCAGAGAGACGTTCCACTGTTCGTCAGAAGAAATGAAGAATCAACAAGTTTTTGTTCAACTCACAAGGAGCATGTGATCTAGCTTCCGAAGTGCGGCAGATTGATGTACAGATCGGATCGTGGCCTGCTCGTCATGATCTGAAAATTGGTAGCACCATGTTCTGATTATAGGTGGAAAAAGGCACACGCAATGCATTGTTCATCATTATTTGAGTTCATGATGAAATTAGCAACACTCTGCACGTAAGTTCTTCTGATGATCTTGCATATCTTGTAGGTAAAGTAGTAGTAAGGGACATAACATGCGCTTGCTGGTGATATTTGAATTGTGATGAGACCCAAGAATGAAGGACCAAACGGACAGCACATTCATGTAGCCTTTACTCTTTGGACCTCAAAAATGCAAATCGCCCAACCGTCTTACAATAAACGATTGATTAGGTACCAAACGGCTAAGCACGTATACTTAAAGGCTGCTTGCAGTGGTCCGTGTCCAAGTTAAATTCGAATTATTAGCGGATTTGCGCTTGATTCATGCATCCGTAGAACTTAACTCTGTACTTGCTCATCAACAGCTACACTTATCGCCATTTTTCGTGAGTGTACGTTTAACAGATATTCAGTCATTAAGATCAATAGAACTTACTACCGTGGCTGCAACTGATTGAATGCAGGCTAATTTGTTATGGGAATTACTGTTACAGTTAGTCAGTTTTCAGTTACCTCAAGCCTTGTCCCGTCAGGGAACGTCTGCCATGTGGGCACCAGCTCGACGATGTGGTCGCTACGCAGAGCAGCCAGTCCATCTCCCGCCGCCACATGGCCTTCTTCTCCGGCGCCAGCGGCTCCAGCCTCCACAGCTGCCCGAATATCGTTGCTGCAAAGAACGGCACGTCCGACCAACGCGTCAGAGTCTTTGTCGACAAAAGCCAGCGTGCAGCTCGCGAATTCCAACGAATCGGGAAGGCAGGCCGAGACAAAATGGCTCACCGCAGAGGTTGGTGATGGCGTTGGAGATGGCGAGCGCGGTGCAGACGCCCTTGCCGCTCCGGACATGTCCTCGCCCAGCAGCAGCTTCGAGAACCTCTCCTTCATCAGCTCCAGCTCTGCAGCCAAATTAATCCACGGCACGGTCACCAAGACTACTCCTACTGCAGTGCTCTCTGAGTCGACGTTTCGAAATTAAAGAGATTTTGTCCTGTCTGTAGCACGCACCTGGGGCTCTGTGCCTCTCGGCGCACGCGTCGACGGCGGGCGGCTTCTTCTCGCCGGCGCCGGCTTGGCCTTGGCGTCGTCGGTGACGCAGGTCTTGATGATGGCGACCTGCTGCCACTCGTCGGGCGGGCAGTAGGACTCGCTGGAGGCGGCCACGGAGCTGGCGCTGGAGCTGCTCCCGCGGCGGCGCTCCTCGTCGGCCGAGTCCGCCGTCAGCGTCTCGCTCACCGCCATCTCCTCCTCCTCCTCTTTTGCTCCTCCTCGGCCGCGCCTCCTCCACCCCCTCTCGCCATCCCAAGCAGGCTAATTTGACAAGGCGGCTGCTACGTGGCAGTGACGGCGACTACCGCTGCTGCTCCTATGCTGATGCGCGACGGGATTGATTGGCGAGCACGGCCGTGTTCTTGCGGGGTAATTGCATGAGACGGCGAGAGAGGGGAGGAGTATAAAGGCTTAAAAGAGGTGAAAGCTGCTAGCTGATGGAGGAGGAGGAGGAGGAGTGACCGTTGGGGTTTTGAGTTGTTTTGGTGGGATTCTCGGACAGTGAGTGAGAGAGTAGAGTGACAAAGGCTGCTTGCTTAATTGGAGGCGCGCCGTGGCAGCTACGCCCGGCGGTGGTCCGCCGTTTTGGCTGCTTTCTCTCTACGCTCACCGACTTTTGCCGTTGTGCGCTGTCGAGGGGTGGTCTCGTGCTGCATGTGGGCGTGGGAGGGAAGACGGATACAAAATTTGGTTGCAGGATTGCACGTTACGGAAGCAGAAATCTAGAGAGCCGGCCGTTTGATATGATTCCTCGTTGCGTCTGGTTGGATTTAGTTGTTTAGTGGCGTTGAACATGATGATGATCAAACGGTCAATTTCTTTGTTATTCATGGTGTACTGGCAGTGTACATCGATCGTTTACATGTTACTCTTACCCGCGGAAATGTTTTTTTTAGAAAAAAGGCTATAAAGCCCAGCTTTAAATTAATAAAGCCAGTCGGCCACAGTACATGGTGTTGAGGAGAACCTCTTACAAAGCAGAGCAAAGTCAAGCTAAAAGAAAAGGGAGGCTACACTACGCCGAGCACCAAATTCTTGTCGTAAAACGGCAAGCCAAGAGGCAGGATCGGACCACCAGCGAAGAAACCACCATAACTGGCACAGAGCTTGACATCGAAAAGGAACCAACTTTACACTCAAGCAGCCATGCCACAGTAAGGAGGCCCCTGCTCCAAGACGGTGCCTCCAAGGAGGTCACGACGCAGGAGCGCCGCCACCGTCGGGTCGAAAGACCAGGGTTTTCACCCGGAGCAAACACGAGGGAGGTCGGGCGGAACCACAACGTCGCCCCCAAGAGGGAAAGCGGCGCCCACGGGCGTCGCCGACACCAACGTCAAAGACGGCTTAAGCTTTCGCTCGGTCCGGTCCCCACCTACCCATCGACAGAGGCCATCGACTTCACCAAGACTGCAACAGAGTCTCCAGATCTGACACTGGGCGAGGACCGACACCCACGCCGGCACTCACCAGGACCTCCAAACGTCTACGTTCTTGCTGCCCTCACAGCCAGAGAACCCGACCAACACCGTCGCCACGGGGCTTGCCGGCGAGCCACCCGAGCGCCTGCCACCCAGAGCCATCGTTCCGGCATCCGAAAGCACCTACCTCACCCGTCACCGAAGGGAGACGAGCAGCCCGCGCAAGGCCAGCCACCCCGACCACCGCACCGAGCACAACTCCACGACCGCCTGCCCAGAAATTCCCCCCAACAGCAACACTGGCCCGACCCCAACTCAACGCACGAACGGAAGCACCAGATGCGGCGCACCGGCCGAAGTCGCCCGGACCACGGACCAGCACCTGAGCCGGCGCGTGGGGAGCCCCCATGTCCCGAGCTGCGAGGGCAGCACCCGGCGGAGCACCTCAGCCCAGCACCCTTGCTGGGGAGGATGGCTCCCTTGCTGGCGGCGTGTAGGGAGCCCCCATGGCCCGATCTGCGAGGGCAGCGCCCGCCGGAGCACCTCGGCCCAGCACCCTTGCTGGGGAGGAAGGTTCCCGAGCTGGCGGCGCGACCCTGCTGCCAACCGCCTCGGAGAAGACCGTCGACTTGGGGAAAACCAGATGGGCTGCTGAGGGAGAAGGAGCTGGGAGGGTGGTGCAGGAGGGGCGGAGGCCCGCCGCCGCCGCAGGCCGGCCGGCGGCGGCGAGGGGGGCGGCTGCGGAGGAGGGAGCCTTGCGCTGGGGTTTGGGGATCGGCCCGTGAGTCGTAGGAGCGACCCACGAGACGCAAGCGACTCGGTTTCCTCCGATCCCCACTTTACCACCCGTAGAAATGTTTTTCAATGGAAATCTGTTGTAGGATATTAATTAAGTATGGAGGTGCTAACAATATTGTTTTCTAATTTGGACACGATCAGAGTTTTCTAAGGCCCAAAATAGTCATCATTTCCGTCTTTTAAAGCCATTCAAAGATGGTGACTCGAGTAGACATCGATGTGAAGGCCGAGTCGAGAGCGATGTCGTCGACGGAGACAAGAACGGACCTTGCAACACAAAGCGAATGATTCGTTGATCGGACGCCGATGACCATCCGGCAAGAAATCTGCAGTCATGGGAACCAGGGAAGAATGTAATGGCGCCGACAATAGTTAGGAGATAAATGTGGAGTGAATACATAGGGAAGGAGAAAGATTTAGACAATTTGAATGTTGACAAAGTTGTAAAAAGACAATGCATCCAATTAAAGACCGCCCTAATTGAAAAACTGTCATCTATACGTTATTCTTTTTTAGCTTATATGGCTATGTTTGGTTTTAGCCCAGCTTTGTCCTACCAAATAGTTGGCAGCTAAAATTTTGATGGAGTCTTTTCTTGCCCATGAATTGGCCAACATCGACATGAAAATGAACTAGAGTGAGCAAAGACGCATTTTTTTACCTGAGCAAAGAAGCATTGACATGTAAAAAAAGGTCAATTTCTTTGTTTATTGATGGTGGTTTGACGGTGTTCATAGATCGTTTGCATGTTATTATTACCCCACGCAAATGTTGTATATCGAAATCTGATGTATTTTAATAATTAGGTCCACTAATGCCAACACAATTATATTTCAATTTAGAAACTTTGAACATTTTCTCTGGTCAAAATAGTCTCAATTTCTCTCTTTAGGGCCATTCAATGATGGTGACTCAAGTAAGGCATCGGTGTTGCCGTGTTGGCAATGGTGGCCGAGCCGAGAGGCGATGTCGTGATGGAGGCGAGAAATAACCAAGTCGAATGTGGATGCAAAGGCACAATATGACATCGGCGCGTTGGTGGCTCGCCCTGGCGGCGGTAGTGATTGTTAAGTGGTCCAAAGATTTTGATTAAATTTTTATCATGTTTGGAATGGTTTCTGCTACCGATTAACTTTTATAATAGATCAACATTCTTCTCGCATTAAAAAAGGCACATACAAATACTCATAGCCATGGCTTATGCATGCCAACTCGCAAAAAAACTGGGCAAGCCAAATTTTTGGTGGAGTCTTTTTTGGCCCATGAATCGGCCAACATCGACAAAAGAAATGAACTAGAGTGGGCAAAGAAATTGGCATGCCAAAAGAAATGGTAAACCATCCATGGTCATGGTTAAAATGTAGGGTGGGATTTGGCCTAAACATGTCGTGGGCACAAGAACCAGCTCGAAGTTCGGCTCGTCGGTTTCAAAAGCGGAGTTTGAAAACACACACGGAGAGGCCCAAAAACAAAGAGGAGATAGAAGACATATCTAGCAGCACAAAACATTGAGGTGAAAAGCGCCTGCGGTTTGACTCGGTAGGCGCGGAGCACGGGAGCAGTGTCCTTTTGCTGTGCACGAAAAATCCCACCCGTGTCGCTAGCTGCTGCCCCGCAACACGGAGGCCCCACGAAAGCGGCGGCGAAAACTCAAAAGCCGAGCAAACTCTCCGAATTTTATATAAATATAGCCCACTGCTCAATGCAATTGTCAAAATTAGCCCCTCCCAATTCTTTTGTCAAAAGTGGCCCTGCCGGGAAGACCACAAAGCGACACGTGTCCTCCCGCCTCGACACGTGGCACTTTCCGCCAGCTGGAGTGGCGGGAGGTGGTGGGGTCAGTACGACGAGGCGCAGACTGGTGCTCCGTGTTAAGGGACTTCCCGCCACTTGGTACGGCGGGAGAAGACTTCCCTCCACTTGGTATGGCGGGAAGAGACTTTCCGCTACCCCAGATGGCGGGAAGACACGTGTCGCTTCCTTGTCTTCCCGTCAGAGCCATTTTTGACAAAAAAATTTTTGAGAGGGGGCTACTTTTGACAATTACATTGGGCAGGGGGCTATATTTGTAAAAAAAATCACTTCCCGGATTAGGACAACTCGTACTCGTTTATTTTTTCAGAACCATCATTTTTCAAGTAAGGCCTCGCTTGGTTTGGAGTTTCAGATTACGGAGGGGAAATTCCTACCCGGTACGCTCAGCATTTTTTTTTTGATTTTTCATACTTGTATTCATACGTAGAGGAAACCAGTACAAGGCCAGATACAAGCAAAGAAAAAAACAAGGAGAATACAGAGGGCAGCACAGCTGCAACACGCCGTCTTCAACCACGAAGAACTCCAGCACGGTCGACCTCCAACGCCAGAGACGACAGAGAAAGAAGCCGCCCAGAGCTCGCACCCATGGAGCAGAAGAGCTCCTTGCCCGAAGGCGTTGATGAGCCGCATCAACCACCAGCTCCGACGAGCTGGATCTGAAGACGGAGGTCGTCCATCGGCCGGGGGCACGCCCCAAGCATCTTCTGCCCCGGATCTGGGCCTGCGCCGCACCACCTCACCGGAGGTGGCCAAATCCGCCACCAGCACGCCACACCACCACGCAGCAGCCGCCTCGCATCTCCTCCTCCGGCCTCCTGTACACTCGTCACCAGCCTGCCACCGGCGCCGGAAGGAGCAGCGGCAAAACGGAGACGCACCTGCAGCTTGGGAGCACCGTCGAGGACGACGCCATGGAGGGGAAGCCACAGAGCTGCAAAACGACGACGCCGGCCACCCCGCCTCAGCCGCGCCGCCCGAAGACCCCTTATCTACATGCCGGAGCGTAGATCCGGGGATCCCCCACCCTCCCGCCGCCGTAGCGGCCGGCGGAGGGAGAGGGATCCCGCGGATACGCCGGCGGCCGCCGGGAGAGCCCGAGTCGCCCCTGAGATCGCCTCTTAGCACTGTAGATGGAGAGGAGTTTCCAGAAATAAGACGAGTGTTGTATTGGCACGCTCAGCATTTTTAGCGGGACCTAAAGAGGTCCGTAAACTTTACATGTCGTTTTGGCTATTTTCCAGGGAACCAATCGGGGCCTAAGTAATCCATCTTGAACCGTCGGATTTCGTAAGTGGCATCTCCAGTGCTAGCGTTTCCTCTGCACTAATTGCGACTTATCCTTGTACTGATGCAAGATGCGCGAGAATAAGATGCGAGCTGTTCTAGCGATGCTATTTTGATCAAACTGTGATATCGATTCAATGGAAAAAGCAGGTTTCCTCCGTATTCGCTGCATCTGGGACAGAATAATTTCCCCTGATTTTTTTTTTTTTAGAGAAAGGTCACCCCATCCTCTGCATCGAAAAGATGCATACGGCCGTTTTATTTCTTTTATTCAACATACCTGGCAGAAGCCTTACAACGAAACATACAAGCTGAATCCACAAACAGTGAAAACACCACAACTAGCACAAACGACAGAGGAAAACGGGCCTTGTACCCCGGCCACAACCGTCGCCGGCTCCCTGGCTAACTCTCCGAGACAGCGCCTTGTGCATCCGCTCTGGAAATCGCCTCCAGCTTCTTCCGTCAACCCAACTTCAGCGTGTAGCTCGAAGCAAAACTCTCGCCAGGCCTGCGGCCGATGCCACCAAGACACCAGTCCGCGCACCCACCCTGCGCGAGTTCACCATGTCACGACCGGTGTCGGATCCTCGCTGCACCACGCCGCCATAACCCGTCATCGTCGTCGTTGTAGATGAGACTCCGCTTCACCAGCAAACCCCCGGGCATCACGTGTTCCAAAACGAGCCCCCAAGAGGGTGAAACTACACCGAGGGTGCAGCCATCGTCCGATCTGGTAGCCCAGATCTAGGGTTTCCCCCGGAACTTTGTGCGGAAAGTTGGTGAATCTCGGCGACGATCCCTTCAACAAGGCGACGACACCCAAAGGCGCCGCAATCGTCGGCAAAGCCCGGCTTGCACCGGCCGAACTCCAAGATCCATCGACCACCGAGATGGCAAGATCTGGTCACCGCACCTCGCCGCCGATCCGCCCGGAGAAGACCACCACGCCACCGTCGCGCCGCCGCAGGAGCAGCCACGCCGTGGCGCCGGCGGCCGCGCCACGCCCGGCCCGAGGACGCCACCCGCGCCGCCTCCTGTGGGCAAAGGGATGGATTAGATCCCGCCGCCGCCGACGCCGGCCAGGCTTTGCCCGAACGCGCCCTCTGGCGGCGGCGGAAGGGGAGAGTGAGGGCGGGGGGAGGTGTGGGCGGCGGCTAGGGTTCCCTCCCGGCCGCCGCGCGGGGGCGGCGCGAGAGGGAGAGGGGAGGGAGTGCCCAGATTTCCCCTGATGCACCAGTCTTTTGCATAGCCAAGCCAAGAGCTATACTATGTCGTTACTTAATACTTTGAACGACTACGAACCGAGCCAACAAGTTGGTTCGCTTTTTATGTGTGACAACATGAATCGATTCACATCATGTATTGCACCGGTTCGGTAGGCCCTGTGAATTGTTTTTTCCTCACAGTGTGGCTGGTCCAATAAGTTTGCGAGAATCCTATCTATCTAATGGATCAATCCGTAGTAATGCATGATTCTTAGAACTGCTGAAGCCTGGGTACATATGAATATGCTTCAATATAATTTATTCATTTTAAAAGATCAATATTCAAATTATGTGAATTTATATAAGAAATGCTCCCAGTCACCTCATGTGCCCCCTCTCAAAAGTATGTCCGGGTCCGCCCTTACGATATGGAGAAACTCATCTAGGAGGACGACAACCCATACTACTAATGACTTTAAACAATTTCTTTTTAAGATTTTGGTGTTCTTCCCTCACATGACATGCAGTTATTTAAAGTTAATCTGACTTGGCGTCTCTTTGGATCAATAATTTAGAATTTTGAACGGGTTTGGTCCATAAAATTTCATTTGCAAAGTATTTTCATCCAAATTTTTGAGGCATTACAAAAATTTCATAAATCGCCTAACGCATTCAAATTTAAGTTTCCACATGATCCTTGGTAAAACCAAGATTAAATCCAGAAAGTGCTTTGTGCTCCCCGAGCTCCAGTGCTCCCTCCGATAAAAAAAATCAAAAAGGATATTCAGAAGTTTTAAAAAATTCTGAAAACAAATCTGGATGTAGCCAATGATGTATCCCACAACCGTGCAAAATATTAAGTTGAAATACTATATATTATGGGCTACACTAGTCTAAAATACATAGTATTTGAAACTGATATTTTACAGGTTAGTGAGATACACCATTGGCTGCATCCGGACCTTTTTCAGAATATTTGGAAACTCATAAATATCATTTTCAAAAAAAATTAAACGGAGAGAGCACTGAAACTCGGGAGCCAAAAATCTCCGCTCCATTAAATCCCACTCAAGATATTGCATGCACCTTCTGTCTTTTCAATCATGAAGAGTTCTTGCCGAGCATTAAAAAAAAAGCTACGACTAGTCCGGCTGATCACTTGTTCCGGAAGCAAAGAAAATTCTCGTTGAGTTCAACACGGTGGCAGGTTATTGGTTGCAAGCAACCAGGGGAAAATTACATACAGCGACTCGCTAATGGCTGACACGCGAGCAGCTGTACACCAACTGGTTAGCCTAGCTTTGAATGGTGCACGGAGCCTCAGAAGGTTCTCAAATCTATACTTTTTATAAAGCAAAACTCTATTAATTATATTAATTATTTTTTTATCTCAACATGCAAGCTATCCACCTCATACATATTTTTAGCCAATCAATTGTCCATATCATCTCCCCCTAATATTTATTAATTATAGTATATTGTACATGCAGTTAATCCATGTCATCTTTTTTTTACCCGTACGTCCACGTCACCATTATTAGTCGTCAAATACATAACAATTTCACGCTAATTAAATAAACCCTCTCGACTATGGTGAGAATTTTACATATTTCCAGAAGTAATTTCATATTTCATGTGTCGTATACATTTTTATTTACACAAAATTTCAATGAAATTCCCGCTGCAACGCGCGGGTATTTTCTAGTTGCACTAATAGCTCTGTGCAAAATATTAGTGTATCGAGGAATCGAGCTAAAGTTCTCGCAGTTGCCGGCTTGTCTTTTTCAAACTATAAAAAGCATAATTTGCCCAGCCTGCCAACTACCCTTAGCGACTGCCTCAAGCGCCAAGAGCCTATCTGATCAGCGTGGACTTAGTTAGTCAGCTAGTCTCTGTTTCTCTCTCCCCTCGGTTGAATTGTGGCTGGTTGTACGGGAGCACTTGTATCCACTAATTGATACCAATAAAAATCCATAAAATTGTTTCAAATAATCAGGGCATCTTTGGATTGAATGATTTTAATAGGAATATTGGAGAAGTCCAATTCATAGGATTTTTTTCGTAAGAAATCCTTTTGGATCAAAGGAATGCATGACACCTCCAAATTACTAAGGATTGCATTCCTACACCCCAATCCTATAGAAATTTTAACATCCACTCTAAACTCTTTTTTACACTCATTCGCGTAGGATCGAGACACATTTCCTGTGTTCCATACAAATGACCATTCCTTCAAAAAAATCCTCTATTTTGCACCTGCAATCCTATCAAATTCCTATGTTTTTTCAATTCCTCTATTTTCTAATCTGCGATCCAAAGAAGCCCTCAATTTGTTTGTATGTGATTGTAGTAGGATCCACCCTGAAGATTAGCGACTGGCTCAAGCCCCAAGAGCCTATCTGATCAGCGTGGACAAGTTTTGTTAGCTAGCTAGTCCCTCTTTCTCTCTCCCCTCCGTTGAAGTGTGACTAGTTGTACGGGAGTACTTGTATCCACTAATTGATACCAATTAAAATCCATAAATTGTTTCAAATAATCAATTTGTTTGTATGTGACTGTACTAGGATCCATGACATTTATCTTCATTTGTGGTTACACTAATAAATGTTATTTCAATAGCAGAATATTCACACGTTGTCAACTTATTACTAAACCCACTATAAGTTGAAGCACACATTTGACCATGAAAATCACCGTAAAGGGTTTTAATTTATACTCTAGAACTTTCTAATATGCTTACCTGAGGATACACTAGATACCAATATTGAGATATTGTCAGATTGTACACTTAAGAGACATGTATTATAAATACTTTAGGTCGAGTTCTTCTAATCCAGATGATGAGTACGAATTTGTCCTTAATGAGCAGCATATATCAAGTAGTGACTACATAATAAATAGTGTGTTAATTAATTTATCATACAAATCACACAATATTAATCTCACGAATAAATCTATACGTAATATCAAAATAATATAGCAGCGGAAAAAATACGATAGAAACATCCAATTTTTCTCAGACCAAAGTGTACTACCGAGTAGCCTAGATGTGAAATCCCTATATCAAGCGAGTTTGTTGTAGCCCAAGCACTTGAGAGGATGCAATTTCAAGACAAAATAGTTTGTGGTTTCCTTCTTAATCCAATTTGTGTGATGGTGGCAGGGTCGGTCTAAACTAAAATTTATCTATCAAGAATTAAAATAAATACAATTTGTACTAAACTTTCTTAATCCTTTAGATCTTATTTTTAGCATGCTACGGTCTTAGCGGGTATCATTGACTATATATGTGGACAAAATCGGTATAGTGGGAGTATACTTTTGTGCCAATGTTATTTGGATTACATTAATGATGAGCAATTGAGAAGAACTTTTGTACCAAACAACATGAATGACATATAAATGAGCTTGTAGTAAGAATCGTGCACAAATGAACAGTACCTAGATTGTCAAATGAGATTGAAACTCGTCAAAAAACTATATTATGTCTTGCATAAACATTCTATCTTTATTTACCCTTGCAAAAATTATTGTGAAGGATAACAGATTCTGTTTTTTTCTCGAGCTATTTTTTTTTTGGGCCAAAACTGAATTCTTTTGGTAGTTCAAGAATGCATTTCTTCCACCTCTATTTACAAAAATTGACAATAGTAAGAAGGGAAATACCCGCAGACAATCATCATTGTTGGATAGATATACATACGTGCTATGCCCAACCAATGTTATAAATACAAAATGATATGCAACTCGTACGAAAGGTTGAAATAACATGTTGAATCCTTTTTTTTACCCGTTGTTTTCTATTTTTTACACCAATGGTCCCATTTAGAGAAAATTCCTCTAAATTTCTCCATTTTGTTAAGCGTGTTTATGATTTTACCCCTTCTAAGCATTTTGTTCCATCTAGAAGGTGAGATTTGTTCATCAAGTCATCATGGCTCAATGACAATGCATATAGCTCCAAGACAAACCCAGAAAATTAGAGGGGGGAAGCTGCGGCAGCACTCCTTGATCTCAACAAGTTCACCAACCAACAAGAACACCAGCGAACTAGATCACCTTGAGATGAGGCAGAAGCACCAGAGCTCCGCTACGTAGCTTCTCGTACACGGTACATCATGCAGCCAGAGCAGAAATTACATAAGGCCACTCGCTTATAGCTGACATTTGATCAGCTTTATACATCACCATTCAAAGCATGGCTTTCAATGATACGCAGAACATCAGAAGCTTCTGAAATTACATTAACGGCTATATATGTGCAAAAGATCGTTGCATCGAGCTTATGTTCTGCACAGCTACGAGCTCTTCTGTTCCTTAATGCTTCACTAAAGAGCATCTAATCTGCTCGACCACCTTCCAACCACCCAGGATTAGAGTACCCTGCACGCAGCAAATTAAGCGCCCACTAACCACCGGCGACGATAACGTTGGCCGCACCGCTGCAGTGCCACACTGTCCGTTTATTCTTGCTCTCGGACAGACATGGCCGTTGCAGTGTTGCGGTGTCGCGGTAGTCGGACACATCGGGTACAGTCTCCATAACCAAATCTTGAACGACTAGACCGTGCCAGGACCATCAAGTCAATGTCATATTGTCATATCCCCACGCATAATACAAAACTTGGAGTACCGTACGCGAGAGGGAATCGCCATTGCTCCATACGAGACGAGGAAACGTCAACGGGAAGAGCCAGCAACTTGTCCTATCTATCGAACGTAGAGAATGTTCCACACGGGCTTCCAGGGTTGGAGATGATACTTTTTCAGAGGATCACGAGCTGATTCTAGGCACATTAGTAGCTAAGTACTCCTAGCTAGAAGTAGCAATAGATAACATCCAGGCACAGGCCGTAGTACAAGAAGCCAAGATTCGAAATCTTATTTGGAGGCAAGACTCGAGTAAGTAGAATAGTTTGTCACTTATTGCCTGTCGCAGACCTAGCAAGTGCGACCCTCTCCGTGCCATGGCGCGGCGACCTAGGGACGGATGCGCGTCGCCAGGCTGAGAGCTCGGGCGGCCGGCCAGCGCCAGTTGATCGTCGCCGGGCTGAGTAGCTCGGAATCCGACTCATCTCGGTCTCGGTCTCGGTCTCTGTGGCGCTGGAACAGATTGGCCGCGACCTTCCGTTTTGCTCTCTGGTTTTCGTGTCCTCCGCTGTCCTGCATGCACAACGGGTACCCCGCCCGACGCACCTGATGCCCGTGACCGAAAATGCGACAGTCCGATAGGAGTATATAGGACGAAACATATACTCCTATAAGTTATTGCAGGGTTGTAGGATATTTTGGTTATGAAATGTAAATATATCCATGATGTGAACTCGACTTCGACACTGCTCCTATAGTCCTATGACAATACCACCTAGTTTGGTCAGCTCGCATCCATATCAGTGCTCGTCATTCGAGATTTAAATCTAGCTGAAAACATACGGGTTAATCTTCCCCCTGGCTGAACGAGTATTGCGCTTTCCCAATGGTAACTGCAATCCCTGCAATTGCAATGATCATTTAATTCTTCTCGCCAGGAGTAGATGAGATTGGAGTGTGTAGTCCAGTAATCCGCTTCCATTTCCTGACTCTGCCATCATAGACAATAAGTGACTGTGAGCTGTGGTAGAGAACGGAGACAGCTAGAAGAGTCAGGGAGTTGTCTGCTTTTGGAAACGAGTTCTGATGATTCTTCGGTATATGGCCCCATTTTGTGGTAGGAAATCAAGACACTCTTCAGTCTTCACTTGGAAGGCTTGAACATAGATTGGATGTATAGGTTTAGCATCTACTATGCTTTTCCATTGTTTGTCTAGGTTAGGAGTGGACGAGTAGTCCATGAGAAGCATTGTAACCATCATACCATGTCTTTTTTCGGCCGGTGACCAACCTCCAATATGTGTGCTGTAGCATGTAGAGGCAGCAGATACGTACATACCCATTGGTACAATGCAGATGGACAAGACCACCAAAAAGAATAGAGGGCAAACAGTACAAAATGAAGTTGCTTGCTGTTGCTGCGCCTGGATATATGCAAGATTTGAACTTCGATACTACTAGATGGGGTAAAACTATGATGGCAAAAAGTCCGTTTGCTGGCACTATTCTATTGCCAAAATAATCGCCAAAGAAAAGCAGTTCACTTGTAAAGCAATTTTTAATTTCCTTGTTTCTAAAGTATCTCCGAGTGATTTATAGCCTTGTGGAGTCGTTAACCAAATGTGACCTGTTCCAGTTGTACTCATGGTCAAAGATCACGGCTGTTATCACCTTGAGAGTGTACAAAAAGACAACCTTTATAAACGACAAATTGGAAACACATAGACGACCTCGTATGTGCACTGGAAAATCTCATAGCATTACCCATCATTCCCAGAAAACCAAGCAATGCAATGGCAATGTAACACAGTATGAACAGCATTGTTAAAAACAACTTGGCTAGACATGGTAAAAGAAAATCCAGTCAAGTGTTTGTTACTCCGTACGCATAAGTAGGCAACTGTATATTAACTTAGCTGAGTTCTTATATCTTATATGACGTGTCTCATACATCAGCATAAATATGTAGCATGAAGAATATTTCAGCTAAAACAATAAACAGATCAGTGGACAACAGAATATTATTCTTAAACAATTGCACCATTAATTTCTAGATATGAGAACAATTGCACCATCAATGAATCCAGATATGAAAAATTGTGGACAACTTGATGCTAAAGGTAAACCATACAAACATCACTGCTGATGCATCGTCTTCTCTAGTAATTTATGCAGACATTAAGCAGAACCTTTGAAGTTCAGCTAGTGATACGCACACCAGTATGAAGTTGCAGTCAATAAGAGCATCTGAAGAAACTTGTGGTTGCTAAAAGAAGATACCAGTCTCAACTAAGTGACGTTCAGTACACTTTTGCATTTGTGTAGAAGCAGGAACCTTCCTGCACAAAGGTGTACGGTGTACCGCATCAGTCTTTCTTCCAGACAAGGGGCTGAAAGTTCACTTGGGACCGTAACTGAAGGAGAGCTGAGTATTTGCTTCTGACTGAACAAGTATAGTCCTAACTCAGACTGTCAGAACTGTGCTTGTAGCAAAAAGAACACACGGGGAATCGTTCAGTTTGTCAAAGAGCATTAGGATTTCCAGGTCGTTATTTATCAGTAAACAGAACTTGTCATACTGCGCGAATCACAGGGAAAATTTCTTTTAAAATTTCACAAAGTTGAAAATTCTATTACGAAACAATACAACACACATAATTCATTCATCTAAAACTAGAAGTCATCACTACCAACTAGGCGGGAGCTTCACAGTTCACAACCCCTCATGTTGCCTCGTGCATTCACATCTGAAGACAACATATGTTCTTTCCTTTTTGAGCAGTCTGTCAGAAGAAGTGCATAATCCATCAGACAGCAGTAAACAAGAAAATGTTGTAGCTAGTAATTAAAATCTGCATTAATGGATGTATGACTGTATGGTTAAAAAAAGTAAGTCCAAATACATAACACAAATTTAATGTCGGTAGCTAATAGTACAAGTCATACGTCAAGTCAAAAAGCCTTTTCTGATCTCTGTCATATTGCTAGCAAAGGACATTATGTTACTATTACAGTACTGGCAAAAGATACACTTCAAGTAATCAGATCACAGTGAGGAGCAATACCTATAGTACACCGTATGTGATTCCTACTCCAGAAATTCCTCCATGAGACCCTATTATAAGTTAAACAAAATCTTATTCACACCAAAAACATTCGGAGTGGAAGATCAGAGAGTAACCAGTAGCAAACCTGTGATATAAACTGTTCTGCATCTGTTCGCCTTAGGAAATGGAGTGAGTTCTTCGTCAATGATATGGAATGGTCGCCAAGAGATACTTCACCAATGTCCTCAAGCACTCGAACCTGGATATAGGGATCCTTGGGGGGTACCATGTCCTATGAAAATTGAAGAGATATTATGGTAACTGTGTTTCGTCCTCAAAAGGTGTATGAAACAGGAAGATCCATACCACCGTCAAATCTATATCCATCTCTGATATGTATGTCTTGATGGCTGTAGAGTGGTTCTTGAAGTACTCTTTCTCTGAAAAATGGAGCTTTTCTTGTATTTCGTGAGGAAGTACAGAACCAATTTTCCATCTAAAACCCTGAATAGTTTCTGCTCGGTTGTACCTATTTGGACACCCCAAAATCGGGTTAATCATGTGCAATGGCCCTTAAATTGAGAGGAAATACATGTGTGCACAGACGTGAAAGTAAATACTGTACATGTAAGCCATGAGGCATCTTTTGTTACGGAGCAGCGAAAGATGGTGGATAGCTGCACCATAGATGGTGGATAGCTGCACCATAGTGGTCGTCATTTCTTGTTGTTTCAATGTCTAGGTTTTGCTCCACCATTTTTCTGTCACAAGCACAACTAATCAGTTATCCGAATAGTTTGAGCTATGCTGGTGAGGAATTCATACGGACGAAATGACGGAAACAGGAGAAATTGATCATCGTCTGAAGATAATCAACATTCTAAATAGCATGGAAATTACCTGATCAATGACTGAAACTGTGCATTGTGCTCATTGCACTCTCTAATGACCTGATCAAATACATCGTGCTGCACATTTCATGAGGCAACAAGTTAAGGATTGCCATATTACATATTACACAGACTAAAAGGAACTGTTGCTACCATCAGCATACTGCCCAAAATGTATCGGCATGGCATGTTGCGCCTACTGTCCAACTTTCATCAATACTTTAATGGCTCACACTAATAGAGGAGATCTTCAGAGTAAACAGATATTACTTCACAAATGGCATCGACTTACAAGCAAGACCAGAAGGCAGGTTACTACGATGGTGAAGCTCTATGCGGTACACATGCCGGTACAACACACCAGCCATTAAGAGCTCCATTGATTCATAGGATTGTCAAAAGATTTGTGTAGGATTGAAATCCTATGGGAATTTTTCCTTCAAAGCCGTTTGATTCATAGGATCATATCCTATAGGAAAATTCCCATAGGAATCTTGTAATACAAACTTCATAGGAAAATAACAAGAGGTCCAACCTCATGGAAAAAAACCTTCACCACGATCAAAGGAACTTTCTCTTCCTGTGGGATTCAACTAGACATGTCATCCCAATCCTATGACTTTCCTATTCCTACACTTTCCCTATCCTACGAATCAAAGAATCAGAGCCCTAAGTAATACAGTAACACATATGGTTTCCAACACAAAATTAACCGCAGGCATATTAAACGAAATTACGCTTCAATACACGGCACAACTCTATGATTTATCTGGAGACCTGATGCTGGCTCACAGCTAACAAAACCAGATCAAGCAAAACTGGTCTCCAGAAGACCAGAACGCATCAAGGAAACGGAAGCACCATCCACCCGGATTGCGAATTACTAAGGGTGTGTTTGGTTCCTCAGCAAAATCGGTTACTGCCTCGCCGGGCTAGGATAGGCGTTTGGTATCGTGAAAATAATCGCGCTTTTAGGGGCAAGCTAGCCTCGCTAAGCCAGGATAACCTCGCTCGGCAGGGAGAGACGAATCGGCTCGCCTTCAACGGCAAACTCGAAGTCCACCGATTCGACAAATCGGTCTGCAACCAATCGCCCGTATTATCGTTCCCCACGGTGACCTGTGTCCCGTTTCCCACGATTATTTCTCATCCTTAACGAGAACGAGATTCTCTGAATCCATGTGCCGTCCGTTTCCTACATGCATCAGTAAATCGAGTGGAGTCGTCGATTCCCTGAGCGGCTGCAGCTGAAAACGAGCTCAAGATCTTGATTGTATGCAATTATACATACGCAGGTAACTACTGCATCTGAATTGACTAGTACTTACTAGCTAAGCTTAGCGAGCAATCCAAATAGCAACCAAACGGGTGGACCAGGCAAGGTCGGCTTTGCCGAGCTGAGCTAGCTGGGCTAGCTAAGCTATAGTCGTCGTGGGCAATGCAACCAAACGCACCCTAAGTATACGAGAGAGTATGGAGCGAGGGAGGAGAATTACGTTGAAAACCACGAGCTGGCCGGGCTCGCAGGCGTCGAGCTCCTTCAGCAGCTGCGCCGCGCGCCTCCCGTACATCCTGCTCCTCCTCCCCCGGGCCCTCCTGCCACCGCGCGCGAGGTGTTCGACCGAATGGCCCTGCAGGGGGGAGACCGGATCTGCGACGGAGGGGCCTGAGGACCGGCAGTGGCGGCAGATCGCGCGCGACGAGCGGTGTGTCGGGGACTCGGCCGGAGAAGCGAGCGGTGGTGGGAGGGAGAAGGGGAATTTGGCGTGGCCGCGCGGGAAAATTTGGGTGGACTCGGTTTGGGCGGCGGGAGGAGGAACCAGAGAGGGAGAAGAGCGTGGTTTGTTTGGACACCTTTGGTGGCTGCCACGCGCCCGCGCCCACGCCCACAAGTTGAAACAACGAAAAAAGTTCATTTAAAACATTGAACTCGGACATATTGGAGAGATCGAACCCAGAAACCCAAATCTCTGTAGTTGTACCCTAAACATTAAATCACAGTCTAAATCGAACCTTACACCTGTTTGGCACAACGGAAAAAAATCCCGGCCGGGAAAATATAGGGACTCAATGTCATATTTATCTCCTTCCCCCAATTTCTTACTCTTACACGCACCATCGCCCTCCTCGATCTTCTTTGGCTGCTAACCGGCGAGCTTCGCCGCCTCTCTGCCAATCCCAGGAACGCGCACCCTCCGCGTCTCCCGTGAACCTGGCCCGTTGTGACGCGGCCTTCGAGGTCGACGCTGCCGCTTCTGAGCTCAGCCCCCCCCCCCCCCGCCCCCGCGCGTCTTCCGCTCCTCGTCACGCTGAGGGCGATGGCGGCCAAGCAACTCCTTGCCATGTGCGGCATCGGTGGGGACAACCGACGCGGGTAGCTCATCTTAGGGATGCTCGGACTTGGAAGGCGGCGCCCGCAGCTTACAAAGGACATGGGGAAGGCAAGCAGCTGGAGGAGGAGGAGTATTAGGACGGGCGGTGCAGGAGATCGACGCAACTGCGGCGGCAGACCGGAGATGATGAAAACGGAGCGAGGACTCATGTCGACGCCTCCCGCTTCAATTCCTTCGGCACACACACTAAGAGAAGCAAGGCGGAGTTGTTGGACATGGCGGCAGGGCTCGGCGAGGTCTACATTGACGGGGAGGAGCACAGGGCATAAGACATATATGACATGTTGAAAGTGCATGTTGCCCCCATGCGTGGTTTTGTTAATTAATGACAATCTTTATAGACTAATGTATGCATTGAGATATTATTGTAGATCTTGTCCATAGGAAAAGATTGAAATTCATGTGTTGGACTCTAGAATCTTACATGGTAAAGTGTGGCTTGGAAAAGAAGATTTAGGGAACATTCATGTTTATCTCCAAGCCATCATATATGTCAAGAGAAGAAGATGAAGTGCAAGGTCAATATGATCCATCTCGAAAGATATCATTTGATTGAAACTTGTAATGGATACATGAAGACGGAGCTAAGCGAGGCTCTCCCATAATGAAGTATGGGGGAGTATTTGCAGAAGTCTTCATCAAGCATGTGCTAGCAAGCATGATCAAGAAAGGTGTTCCAATTTGAGAGAGTGCAGATCGTCATCATCTAACTCAAGTGGAATGTGCAAGGCAAAGGTATGATCTTGATAGGGTTTCTATTTTACCGGTCTCATGTTGTTAGTTCGGAGACCGGGTTATAGAATAGATACCGTACTATCAAGAGGGGCTTTCGAGTGAGTAACTTGATCGCATCTTTGTGGAGAGCTCAAACCTTTGCATACTTGGTATATCATCTTTCTTGGTTCTTATTTGGGTTTATCCATGTGTGTTTTTAGATCTTGTGTCCATCTCCATATCAAGCTCTAGTTCATCAAAAACGGATTTCATATGAATATCTTGTCGTGTTTTTGATGTTGGAGGTTTTACCGGTTTGTTTTTTCTATAGAGGTCAAACTCTCCTCTTGTGGTTTCCTCCTAACATGATGGATTATGATGTTTCTCTGCATGATCTTGTAGAGCTCTTCGTTGCGATTCCAACGAGACCAAGATCATCGAAAACGGAACCGGATGAAAAAGTTATTGTTGTTTTAGTTTTGTTGTTTCTGTCAAAACCGGAATATCCGGGTCTTGTCAGGCCGGATATTCCGGCCCTAAAAAGTGTTTTAGCTCTTTTCGAGCCCCGAGTGCGAGCCTTTGTCAAAACCGGACCTTTTGTTTCCAGGCCGGATATTCCGGGGGGGCGGATATTCCGACCCCAACTTAGGCTGGATATTCCGGCCCCTATTTTC
Organism: Poa pratensis; assembly: GCA_947311845.1. Lineage (NCBI taxonomy): Eukaryota > Viridiplantae > Streptophyta > Magnoliopsida > Poales > Poaceae > Poa > Poa pratensis. The sequence goes on along the minus strand of CAMZMU010000060.1, from coordinate 32,661,832 downwards.
CTGCAACGGCTATTTTTCGTGAGGACCTATAAAAGGCTTCCTTCTTCCCCAAAAGTCAGCAGCTTTGCCAAGCATGTTTTTCTCTCTCTCCCACCATTGTTGACCTTGGAAAGCTTGCCTCTCTCTCAATTCCTCCCATGATTCTTGCATATCTTTGAGGGAAAAGAGAGAGGAGATCTACATCTACATTTCCACCAATTCATCTCTCCTCTAAGTGAGGGGAACCTAGTAGATCTTGATCTTGAAGTTCTTGGTGTTTCTCCTTCTTTGTTCTTCCTCTCTTATTTCCCCATAAGCATTTGTTAATTTGTTGAAATTTGAGAGTGAAGGACTTGAGCACTTCTTGTGTTCTTGCCATTGCATTTTGTTGCATCGGTTTGCATTCTCCACGAGGATTCGTGGAAGTGAAAGTTCGTGAGCTTGTTACTCTTGGGTCGTTGGACCCTAGACAGTGTTCTTGTGACCTTTTGTGGTCAAGGCCTTTTGTGGCTTGTTGGGACCTTTTGTGGTTACTTGGGAGCTCCCAATCATTTTGTGGGTTGTGCCTCAAGATTATTGTAAGGGACTCGATTTTCGCCCAAAAAGAAATCAATAGTGGAAGGTGAACCGAGCTTTTTGGCAAGATTCATCGGAGAATAGGGTGAGGCCATTTGTGGCGTTTGAGTTTGAAACTCACACCCCTCCAACGAGGCGTACTCCCCTAAAAAGGAGGAACTCGGAATACATCATCGTATCCGCGTGCCTCGGTTATTTCTATACCCGAGCTATTTACTTATGCACTTTACATTGTGATAGTCTTCGTGCTTGAAGCCTTATATCTTGATATCACCTTGTTAATTGTCTTGCTTAGCATAAGTTGTTGTTGCACATAGGTGAGACTAGTATATTTAGGTTGTGTGCTTGTTAAATTAAAACACCTAATTTTATTCTACATTTATCAAGACCAAACCGGAAAAGTTTTTAAATCGCCTATTCACCCCCCCCCCCCAGGCGACATCCTTGTCCTTTCACATGTGGGCCCACTTAGTCAGCGGGACTAGAAATTTATGATTTTACTTTTTTCTCTAAAAAACGTGTCCAGGATTCGATCTGTCCGAGTTGTACGAGTACAAGATTTAAAATAGACATTTTCCTTGAAACAAAGCACCTACCTGTCTACCTTGGCATGCACGTCGCGCCAGGGTGGCGTCCCCTCCTCCATGGCGATAGGGAAATGAGTAGATCATGAGGCCTTTTTTATTTTGGAGGACTAACATCTAATGAATAATACTATTAATCTGCATTAATTAAGCAGAGATTTTAAAAACAATTACAAAGTAATTTAGAACAATTGTCCCGGGCCGGCGTTTTTGTTCGGCAGCAATGGAATTCCTTGTAAATCTGGTCGACAAGTAAGCTTCCCTCTTATCCTTGAGCTGATCGCCTTGAGGTTGTTTTCAAGTTGCTTTTGGGGCAGATTGGTGTTCGGAGAGTACTTTTGAGAATCAATTGCATCGGTCAATGAATCCATGGTGTGTGTTTTCAGGTTTCCATCCGGGATTATGTGGTTGCTTGTTTTTTATCAGAGACAGAGACAAAAGGGTAACATATTTGAAGAAACCTGATATTTCTCGGTTCTTTGCTGTTGTATTTCAGTTGGCGAGATTAAGCATATGGTCTGTGTGCATGTATCAGACTATCAATGTATGTCTGGGTTAGCTTTATATATCCCTTGGTGTATGCAGATACACTCCCTTGGTGTATGCAGATACACCATTTTGTCGGTCGCCACATTTGTACTTTTTCACAAGAAGAAATCACATGCACAGTCCCTTAACGTATGCTAAATTCAATGACGATTTTGCATTTTTTGTAGAGTTCATGTGAAATTCTCCGCCTGGAATGTGTCGTGTGATAGACTGGGTCCGACAAAAATGTGTCGATCTGAATATTTGTGTGCGCGCAATCCCTCGTTACTCGACTGGATAGTTTACTTCAAAGTTGGTGCATCCGGTTTTCTCCGACGTCGTCAGTGTCACAGTGGCGGAGCTTGACAAGAATCGTGGGGGGAGGAGGGTGGGGGAGGCAAAAATGAGTGATTGGGAGAGGCAGTAGTCTAAATAATTTCAAGTATAACCCTCCACACATAAAAAATCTTCACAAGTTGTTCAAAAGTTTGGGGGGGGGGGGGGGGGGGGGGGGGGGGG